>VBSM01003176.1:33442608-33533416 GCA_008086735.1 Cheirogaleus medius
TATTTTGTTGCCTTCATTTCTGGGCGGTAGCTTCATTCCAGGCTCAAGCTTTCAGAAGAACTTGAGTCCCTGTCTCCTTCCCCCCAGTAACATAAAGAGAGCACACGGCCCCTAAGGATTATGTGAAGTATTCTCCTTTTCCTTCTGCTTTGCTAGAATTTACCTGAAAATGAATAAATTATATGCAAAATTAGGTACATTTGTGCGATAGATGTTCAGTCCAACAAATACAAAAGTTTTAATAGAACAAATTGAAATAAAAATTCTCTAACTAGCCTCATTTCTGTGCTCCCCTCTGGCCCCGGGGGACCTATGTCCCCATCTGCACTTCTGTGCTTAGCCTCTGCTTCCCCCCTCTGTCAACCTCCAGCCTTCTCAGTTTAAGACACAAGCATTCACATAATGGATAACTGGTGATGGATGAATGGTAACCAGAGAAGGCAAGTACAATGAGAACAGCATCTCTAAGGCAACCACTGATGTCCTTGCAATGGCATTTGAAGGTGACTCAGTCTAGCTCCCAGTCTGAACCAAACCCATGCTAAGAAAGAGATCGAGTGGGAATTTATTATTGTCTTCTCAAGTACTTGCTGGAGTCACTTGCAAATCAGAAGAAATATAACATTGTACTCAACATTGTATGTTGCCTACCTATAGGGAGCTTTAGAAAGGGTGCTTCAAAAGAGGTAGCTAGCACAGAGTTAAACTAGGAAATCAACACAGAATGGAATATAGACTATGGAATATGCAAAGCCATTTAAAAGGCAATGCTCCCCAGCATGCCAGACAGTAACCTGATTGATACCAAGCATAGCTAAAGAAATAACGTGAAAATCAGGAGCATGGCGATCAGCTTGGAAATTAGAGTCATGTGGAAAATATGTTGGCAGAACCCTCCAAAGCATTGTCGGGGGAGAGGCAATAATCCTCTCCCACTGGCAGGACCAATCCTATCATGTAGGTGGAAGCATCAGGCTTTCTTAGCCTGATGCCATTAGCATTGGATTTATCTGAAGAACTCTCTTTGTCCTGATTTTCTGCTCTCCAGGCAATCTTTGATTATTATCTGACTTCCTCTATAGCTCTGCCTACGGAAATGGATCTATTAACAAGGGCTTTTAGTATTCCATTCCTTGTAAGTTTTTTTTTTTTTTTCTGATTATAAATGAACAAAATGGCATTTTGACCCTATATTATTTGGCTTCCCCTGCAGGTCCACCAATTGGGGGAGAAGGGGCTGGTTACACAATACATGAGTGTTCATGTTCCTTTGAGAGGTACTTCTCATTGCAAATGAATAATGTGGCATTCAGTTTTGGGGACTTCGTGGATATGAGTCTACCCCTCTTGTCCTGAGGAGGTTAATACACTCTGGGAGCACTTGGGTTTCTCAGCCTGGAAGGAGAAGGCCTGACTCAGGAATGTGGAAAGTTCTCTCAGTAAGGACGCAGCCCACTGAGCCTTGTTTCCTATGTGATAAACACATATGCTTCTAGCTGCTGCTATTTTACCATTTTTAGGCAAAGATAGAATGCTCGATTCATGACATAAAATGCAGTGCTTACTGTGTGTGGTATGCTCAACATTAACATCTAGGTTTCTAGGTGGCATTGTTTCCTGCATATTCATCCTTTTAAATAAACTCAGCATAAAATAAACAATGTTTTAAATTTTTAACTTAATTAAAACCCTGGTGCAGATGCATTTATTACTAGGCTTACTAATTAAGAAGGGAAAGGAGGAAGGCAAATGAATTATTTCAGCCTAAACTCAACCCCTCCTATTTCCCTACATGCAAGAGACAAGATGAGATTTGTGTCAAGAGATGAGAATTTCCATCCTGTTTGGATTATGCTGAGATGCTTTTGGAAGACACGGAAGAGAAGAAAATAGAGTACAATTCTCTATTTACTTATTTTTTGGATACACATTTATAAACCCTCAGAACCATGCCCCGAGAAAGCAGGCTTTCCAATGTGAAGTAAGCAAAAGCAGGGCTTTTTACAACTGAACCGCAGGACTGCCTAAGAGGGGATCCTTTCTAGTGATAATGGCTGCTGTTTCCATGGCAATCGTGCTTCACCTGCACACCCAGTCTCTCTGCTCCTTTTGTTCAGAGCAAACTACCATTAAGCAGCAACCAGCACCATTAGCTAGGCAGAGGCATGTGAGGAGACCGGTTGCCACCCTTCTGTGTACAGATCTTTTGATCTGTGGTGCATCTGCAACTCCCTAGGTGCCTCGTTGTTAACAGAACAGCAAGAGGGTGCTTGAAAAAACTGTTTGTGATCTCACAGGGGCCAAATTTTTTCTGAGAAAGAGTTAAGAGTCTGTAATTCTCAGATCTAGTGATTCCCAAACTCTAATATGCCTCAGAATCCCCTATATCTGCAGAGTGCAAATTTCCAGGCCCCCCCTCCAGAGGATCTGACTTAGTAGGTCTGAGACGGGGCCCAGGACTCTGAATTTTTAACAGATACCCTAGCTGATTCAGATATAGATGGTCCCAAGACAATACTTGAGAGACACCCTATTTTGGATACTGTCCAAATATCCAGAAGAGGAGAGAATTGGATACTACCTTCTTCATAATTTATTTTTTATTTAAAATTTTTTTTAGAGATAAGATCTCACTCTGTTGCCCAGGCTGGAGAGCAGTGATACCATCATAGCTCACTGTAGCCTTCAATTCCTGGGCATCATAGCTCACTGCAACCTCAAACTCCTGGGCTCAAGTGATCCTCCTGCCTCAGCCTCCCAAGTAGCTGGGACTACAGGTGAGGGCTAACATGACTGGCTAATTTTTCTTATTTTTTTGTAGAGTCAGGGTCTCGATCTGTTGTCCAGGCTGTTCTCAAACTCCTGGCCTCAAGCAATCCTCCCACGTCAGCCTCCCAAAGTGCTAAGAGTACAGGTTTGAGCCACCAAGCCCAGCTCCCTTCATAAATTTAAAGAAGATTATGATTTTTAAAGAGAACAGTTGAATCTCAAGGTATTTCTCCAGCAAAGAATCTATTAAATAGTTGGAATATATTCAGGCCAATTGGCTTTAGTTAGATGGCAAAGTAGTTTTAGGATAGGCGTGGGCTTTAGACTATTCACTTTTGGGGCTTGGTTCTTCATAATTCATTCATGAGGCTCCCTAGAGCAATATCCAACATCTGCTGTTCTCATCTAGAGAGAAGACAAGGAACTTCTCCCCTTGCAGGACCAGGCCAGCTTCAGAGAATGGGCAGGTGGGCTGTAACTTCCAAGGGCAAGACAAAGATCAAATACTAAGCCATGCTCTGCCTTTCTCATAAGGGTCAGTGCGGGCTTCAGCCTTAGGAATGCTAGAGCTTCAAAGCTCTAGAGAGGGAGAAGAGGGTATCCCTTTGATTCCTTGTTCTTGCTGATGTCAAAAAAAGCTGTGAGGCGGACACCTTAGAGAAATCCTCTTATAGCAACCTCTTCCTTCATCCTTCAATTTTTCAGCTTCCTAGGCTTTCAGTGTTCTAAGATAAAGTCTCTCTCCACCCTTTTCACTTGGCATCTAAGTTGCCTTTGATGCCTCTTGTAACCATATTCTGTTTGTTAGATATGGGATCCCCGCAGGCACTGGCCTCCGATGATGGCCCTGGAAGAGAGTACGGTACATCTAGGAAATCTTCTCACAGAGTTGGCATTTAAGGTACCCAGGAGTCACACACAGTGGCTTTAAATTCAGAGCATCCTAAGTAAACTTTGCAGGAGGATGCTCCTTCTGCCCCGAACCACAGTGCTCTGTTTCAGAAATAACTTCAGCATGCATGCACCAAAGTGCTGCAGGTGGCACTTGCACTTTTATTCAAATGAAGTTTCTTTTTGAAGGAGAACAAAGTGGATTGGAATAAAAGTCCTATTTTTGGAAAGGAGAAGTAAGTGATGCACTGATAGATATTTGCAATGTAAAAACTCTTTCCTAAAGAAAAACATACTCAATTACTTAACTTTCTTTGCAAGCAGGTGGCTCAGGAAGAGCCCTACATCACAGAGAGTACCTGATGGCTTGTGTTGCTGACAACTTCGTGGCTTTTCCCATTTTCATAAAAAGGGAACAAAATGATGGATTTCCGTTGCAATATACAGGCACTTGTTAGCAACAGCTTTTTAAAAAAAAATTTAAATACCTACTAACTGTTGTGAACTAGAACCTCCCCTCCTGCATCCACAACCACAGGGCCAGCTTTGTCAACAAGTCACAGTTTGGGGCTGAGATCAGAAGTGCTGAGTTTTTATCCTTGTCAAATGAACTACATGGAGTTGCTCTACTTTGAAAGTAGCCGTGTAAAGAAGCAATACGGTGTGATGGTGAAGCCTGCGATTCTGGGAACTGGACTGCCTGAGTACTCATCTGTGCTTCACTGCATTCTTGACAGGCTCCTCCTCTGTAAGGTGGGAAGAACGGGTGTCATGTGGTTATGGTGAGAGTTAGACAAGGTGATGCACGGTAAGCCATTAGTGGAGGGCTGGCACTTAGCAAGGGCCCAGCACAAATTCGCTATTCTGGATGCTGAGAAAAGACTGTGGTATTTGATGGAGTGACAACTTGAGGGACATGCCTGGATTTATTACAATGGAAGATCAGGGAGACAATGCCATTACCCTTTGGAATGAAAGAGTTAGCTCTCTAGTCACCATGGAATGGATGGTGGAATAAATCAAGCAAGTGGGAGAGGGCATGCCAACAGGGGCAGACTTGGCACTAGCCATTTCTGGTTCCCACTGGCCAGGACCCTCCTGTTCTCCACACCCAGGTTCCACGATCGGATCCTCTTTGACAGATCTTGTGTCTTGCCCCTTCGGTATTCAGAACTCTCATTTCTTCTCAAGCCCTGCTCACTGTCTAACGTGGAAAGACGGGACTCTATGCATCAGCAGAATCATTTACTCCTGTAGAGTTGAATAAAACAGAACTGTTTGGAATAAACAAGGAAAAATCCAGGCATCTCTTTGATGCCTCCGGCCCTCTTACCCCTTCCCCTCTCCCTCCCTTCCTCAAGTGTTCATCGAGTGCCTGCCCTGTGTGCTCAGTGCTGATGACAGGCAACGCAGCAGACAGACATGGCCATGTCCTCAGAGAGCTTTCTGTAGGCTGCCTACGGGAGCCAGCAGGAGTCAGCTTTCTGGACATTTTGGAAAAGCCTGCGTCTTAGTAATTTGAGCTGCTATAACAAAATACCTTAGAGTGGGTAATTTATAAACAACAGAAATTTATAGTTCAGAGTTCCGGAGGCTGGGAGGTCTAAAACGAAGGTGCCAGCAGATTCAGTGTCTGGTGAAGGCTGCTTTCTGCTTCCAAAATGGCACTTTCTTGCGGTATCCTCACATGGCAGAAGGGGCAATGCAGCGCCCTTCAACCTCTTTCACACGGGCACTAATCCCACTCATGAGGGCAGAACCCTCATGGCCTAATCACCTCCCAAAGGCCCTACCTCCCGATACCATCACCTTGGGGGTTAGGTTCCAACAGCTGAATTTCAGACCACAGCAGCTGGCTTTCAGAGTAGAGGGGACCCTCTCCCCTCTACTGCTCATTTGTCTTTGTGGTCGCTGGCAGCCACTCTGGGGACAGGAAGAGCCTACTCTAGTACTTGTACAGGGTGGAGGTCGGAAGTTATGGGAGGGAAGGCAGCGGAAACTGCAGAGAAGCAGTGTGGTGAGGGGGAGTGGTCAGGAAAAGTGGGCGTGGGCTCCAGGACCACCTCCAATCAGCTCTAATGTTTGATGGACGAGTGATTTGATCTTTGAGAGTTTTGCATTTCTAATCTGAACAACCTGCCCAATGGTTGTTGTGAAGCTCCAATAAAACAATGCATGAAAGATAGGGCATTATAAATTGTGAAATGCAATAAAAACATTCGTTCTATTATTATGGAGTGGTCTCGAGTTCTCATTTTCTCTTGAGTGTTCTTAGACCTTTTCCCCGTGGATTGGACCCCATCTCTGTCCCTGGGATTTAGGGATTCAACAACAGAGTCCCCAGATCCCTGGAGCAGGGAGTCAGGAGCAAACCTTCAGGTGAGTAAGCCTTGGAATATGATGCTGCCAAACTGGATGGTGAGCACAGAGTAAAAGGTTTTTTCCAAGAGAGAGAAAAAAAGAAAGAAAACAAAGTGAGCCCTGCATGACTGAATTCATTGGATCCTGGGCTCCTATTTGGGCTTGCCAAGGTGGTACACAGGAGGCCAGGAACAACTGAAGCCAGTGAGGGACAGGTCAGTGCACTGGAGCCCCTACAAGGCCAGGGACCAGGGAGAGCCTTCCCAGGGTGGGGCCCTGTGAACTGTGGATGCCCAGGGGCTGCAACTTGAGTGGGTAGAGAGGGAACGCACAGCAGGACTAGGCCTCCTCTGAGATACCGCACAGCAACCCAGCTGCCTTTGTGCCCCTACGGGAGCTCCCAGAGGGTCCCCAAAAGTTCCCTAAGGGCCTGATGTGCTTGTCTAGACCATCACAGACAATCCTCACTCCACCCACCGTCCCCACCATCCATGCTGAGGCCAGGAAGTGTCCCCCACTGCAGGAGGAGGGGGCATCTCTCATCACGCACACAGGTAGAGGCGGTGGAGTGCGCAGCAGACCCTGCAGCACATCCGTGTTTCACGAGTAATGCCATTTATGGGGAAGCAGGGAATGAGGAATCTGAGCAGGAGGAAGTGGGTGGGGAGTGCAGGCGTCTAGAGGATTTGTATTTTGCTGTTGCTGGGCGAGGCTCTGAGAAAAGAGGAAGGAGAGAAACATGCAGCCCTCTGGCGTCATTCCTGCCATCACCGCGGCCACAGCTGGGGCATGGCTCAAGCTCACTAGGAAGAAAGTGGTGTGTGTGCTCCTTATGTGACCAGAGCTGAGGTCTCGGATGAGCTCTGATCTAACTCTACAGCGCAGGCTTCACCAGGAAGGGTGTGAGGGCTTTGGGGAAATAAATACCTATGTTGAATACTAAACATCTGCATGTCTTTTTTCTATGTATGAAATACTTTGTCTTATAACTCTTTTGATTCTTACAAGCCTGGAAGGCAAGGAAGTCAAGCCAGTATTAGCAAGCCCATTTTATAGAGGAGATAACTGGGGTTCACAAAGATAAAATGAATTATCTGAGAGTCGGGACTTGTAAGGGTAGGGCTGGGAGGTGAACACGTGCACTGACTTTGGGTTCTTTGGTACTTGCTCACTTATCACTTTTGCTTCTCTCTCCAGGGCTTTGGGCTTGGCAGTCCCAGTTCTGCAGGGGGCAGAGCAGGTCGCCAGGCCTCCAGGTCGGCATCCCTTCCTCCAGCGCCCCGGCCAGGCTTACGCGACGCACTTTTGTGTCGTGGTTCTACCCGTGAGAGACTGCGCTTTTGGCTCATGTGTGAACCTGAGCTCCTGCTTTTGCTCTGTGCATTGTGTATATTTAATCATGTTTGATGGAATTTACTTTAGTCCAAGTTCATACTGTTAGCCTTTTCCTCTCTTTGTTTCTTTCATTTTTACCCATACTCGAGGCAAGTAATTTGTCTTCTCTTGGACTTCAAATACACAGTCCCCTCTCCTTCCCACCTCCGCAGCCACAAAAGATGCTATTCTTTGAAAAATTCTCCCTCTTCCCCTTGGAAAGGACATTTAGTTTTGGGATGGACTTTTGCCTTTGGAAAAGAAGCCAATGTTCTCTTAACTTTTTGGCTCTTTTTCTTCTTTAAGCTGCACATTTGTTTCACTCTTCCTTTCCCCTGTCTCAGCTTTTCCAAATTTCTCTCCTGGACTGACTTAAGACTTTCCCTGCATAGGCTGCCTGAAATTTTCCTGCTGCTCTGAACTCTTCTCCATTTAATTCTTCCAACCAGAAATTATAACTACCTTTTGTTCTTGCTAAAAAAATCTAGGGGCCAGCATTCACGATGCATAGCTCTTTTCTGGGTTTAAGAGGTAGGCAGGGCCTGATTCTGTGATGCTTGCATTTCATGTCGCTTCTAGGTTTGCAGAGAGTGTTCTCATACAGTTGATTGTCACAGCAATGACAATGATGTGGGGCTGGCAGGGTGGGAATTATCGTGCCCATTTTACGGAGGAGGAAATGCAGGATCATAGAGTTTGGCCCATCGAGGGTCATCTGACTTCAAGTTTTGGCCTTCAACTATGATTGAAGATTTCATAAGAAAACTTACCGTTTTAGAGTAGAGTATAAAAGTTCAAATATAGGGTCTACGTTGATATTGGGTGTGAGCCTAGGAGAGATCAGCCTGGCTTCTCACACATCTTACATCTTAGTGAATTCACATTGGTTCAAGCGCTGGCCAGTCCTCAGACCTGTGGTCAGGTATCGGTTGCTGACACACTCTAGCCATGCTCCAAAGTCGCACAGTTCTTGAGATAAATTAATCATATTGCAGTCAAATTTTGCAGTTCTAAGAACTAGCAACCTTTTCACATCTCCAGTCTCATTTATCAAGTGTTGATTTATGTTTTGTCTCAGAGAGCCAACTTACTTCTGTATCTTATGGGACATCTCACTGTCACTCCATACATCACTCATATGGCCAAGAGAGGTCTGTTCACTCTCAGTTAAGCTTGTCTTTTCCTGTCTTTGCTCCAGTCATCCTACTATTTTGGTAATTTCGTCGATACTTGTGGACTCCTCATTTCTTGCATCAGAGAACACAGATGCTATACATCACCTTCTGCACCGTGTTAATGCAGGGTTCTTACTCATTGTTTCCATGAGAAGTCAGACTCAGGAAACTGTTATTTCCATTTTAATTTAATAATGCTTTCTTTTGGGAGCCCTAATCCTGGAGACAGAAGGAATCTAACACAGTGGTAGCTTTGCTATCTCAATAAAGATCTTCCTAAATCTTGCCTGAAATGCTCACTTCACTGTTTTTATATTGCCTGTAAACCCATTGGTTTCAGATTTCACTTTGGAAAAAGTGAAATAGTTGGATCGATTATTTGTGCATTAATTCGGCGAATGTTTGTTGAGCACTCTCTGTGTTCCAGACACTGTGCTGTGTATGCTTTGGGTGTGCTGAGGCAAGGAGAATCTTTGTTCTCTGGAAGTTTGTAGGCTTCTGTGGAGCCAGACAAGTGAACGGCCCACTGCAACAGTGTGAAAGACGCTATGACAGGGTATCGTGCAAGGCGGCACAGGAATTCTTGGGGATTTATGTAGATGTTCTAATCCTCTGGCCTTAGCTGCATCTCCCCAAAACTACACTTCCAAATGGTTGAAACTCCCTCTGCCCCCACGGCTACAGCTTTCCCTGGGCTCTGACATCATTATTTCCTCCCCTTATATCTTCAGACCTGGGGTGGTAATGGCTTCCCACCATAGCACCAGTCTATGGGTGCACCATCTTCCCTTGTTGATTCATTTAACCCTCTTCCCACATCTCTGAAAGAGATTCTTTCATTCAAGTCTCTTCATTTGAACCATCTCAGATGAGTTATATTTCTGCCAGGAATGCTGTTACTAGTATAGACACCAGAATATGACAGAGTTTTGTACGTTCAGGAAACTAAATATAGTTAAGGTGGATCCAGGTACAGGGTGCGAAGTGGAGGGAGGACAGATAAATGGTCAGGGATGGGGTCTATAGCAGCCAGTTCATGAATGCTGGAGATTTAGGGTTTTTATTCTGAAAGCTCTGATTAGCTATTGAAGGATTTTCAGCAGGAGAGAGGCAGGGTTGGATTTCTATTTTAGAAAGAAAGTTTATTGGCCGCTGTGTAGACTGGATTGTCAAGGTGGTGTGGAAGGGGTTAAGATAGGGAGATGAGTTGGCAGGTATGTAGCATGCAGATGACTGGAGCTGAATCAGTTAATGGTAAACCTGTTTCCTGCCTCTATAAGCCATTGGTTCTTACCCTTCCAAAAGTCTAGTTAAGTCAGTTTTTCTTCAACTTTGGGAAACTACCCAGTATCTTTCTGATACTTGTATTCCTTGCAACAAATTAGCCAGAGCTAATTTTTGTTGTTTGCAACCAAAGAATCCTAACGGATATCAGATTCAAGCAAGAAACAAATAGGGTCCAGATGAGACAGATGCACTCCATGGAGACAACTGACTGAACCTGGTGATCAAAGAACGTGTGTGGCCAAGCGAGATGGGAGTCAAGAATGACTTCTGGTTTTTAGATTTGAGAGCCTTGGGTAGGTGATGCACCGTTTACTAAGATGAAGGATACAGGAGGAGGATCACATCTCCTACTCCCACTGTGGGGGACGGATGAGTAACTCAGTTTTGACAAGCCGAGTTTGAAGTGCTTATGGAAGTGTCCAATAGACATTCAGTTAAGTAGCTTCAGAGTTTAGGAAAAAGATGTTGCTGGAGATTGAGATTCGGGAGGCATCAGCTTATTACTGCATTAAAGTTGTGGGAGTAGATGAGGTCACTCAGGAAGAGTGTGTAATGTGAAGACAGAAGAGGGAGGAGCTGGGAGAAGGAAAAACAGTCCACATAGATGAGGAATTGGAGGTGGTAGAGTAGGTAGGAGACAAGGGATTGATGCAGTTGAGCATGGAATCCAGGGTAGAAAAAATAAAGAGAACACAAAATGGATATGGCAAGCTGGAGAGAGTGGGAGGGATTCAGAACTGGAGGGACCAGTTTGGTTGAATGGTGGCTGTATGGTGATGACCTGGTAGAATAGGTTGTGGGGGGTGGCAGTGGGGGGGGTAGTATTGCAGTGTCAGGTTTCAGAGATGGAGTAATTCTGGGTGGTAACTAAACTCAGGGTGTGTTCATGATAGGTCAAGGTACTGTGAGACGCAAGTGGCTTATGCAAGGAGATTCAAGTCTTTCGGAGGGAAGTGGTGACCCGAGCTGCCTGTTTCTGTTGAATGTGTAGTGGGGTCAGAGGTGAGTATGCTAAAGGCAGTATCTGTGGTTTGAAAGCGAAAACAGGAGAATTCTGCAACCTTCCCTGCAATACACACAATCAGAGCGTGAAAATACAGAACAGCTTTTGTCTCAGAGGACTGGGACACTGCAGAAAAGTGGTGTCTCAGGGACAGCAGAGTTCCCTCTATGCAAAGAGAATAGAGAGTAGGGAACTTTGAATAGGTTGAGAATAATAAAGAAATTTGTTTACCATCAAATGGTGAATCCCAGTGACAATAAGATTTAGGAAGGAGTATAGTGGATTTAAGGAGCAGGATAGGGAAGGAGATAGATGATGATCGTGTCCAAGGATGACAGAGGGATTGCTGGAATTCTGGTGAAGGTTGGGCTCATGCAGGTGCCCAGGCTTGGTTGTTAACCCCGAATGGTGGCCTTTGCTTTTCTTTGTCCTTCCACAGGGCAAAAGTGAAGACAACTAGGCTGGAGGAAACTCTAGGACATTTGTTTCCTCCCAAGGGAGTAATTTTCACTGTAATCTAAAGAAGCAACTCCCTTTCTGATAGGAATATCCTCCAAGAGTATAGAATTAATGTTAACCTAAAATTTTAATACCATCAACATTTTAAACATTAATCACTTCTTCATTTTTTTGCCTTTGCCATACTTTATAGCCGAGGTGAGATATCAGTGTACTTCTGTGAAAATGGTTTTCTGAAAAGTTTTTGTCAGTTATAATGTATTTGTCTATCTATCTATTTATATGATGTATTTTTTTTCTAAAAAGACACATATAGTGGTTTCAAAATAAGAACGAAGAATTATGTCAGTGTGAATATAGACCCTATTTAGTCTAAGTTGGAAAACCAGCAAAGAACATTCTTTCTTGCTAAAGGATTAGGAAAGACTTAAAATAGTTACCAAAATTGTCAAGTCAGGAACATTTTTGTGCAATATACAAAAGATTCATTAGCCTACTCACGATGATTTTGACATCGTCTTCTCTTTTTGTCATCTAGACCTACTGGTGAAGAGAAGTAAAAAAGCTCTTTGGAGAAAAACTCAATTCTCTGACAACCGATAAGAGGCTACCCTCCAGAGAAATAGAGCTGAGAGTTCCTGAGCTAATGACTAAACCCCAAGGCCACTTCTAGTTTGTTAATTCTGACCCCTGGGGGTTGGTTTCTGCAAATGCATCTACTTAAACAGACTAAGGCAGGACACGCATGACTATAAACTTTGGCCTTTACAAAGAACCTTCATTGAACTGGAGCAAGAATGTGGAGCCATTTATTCCCAAACTGAAGAGAAAAATTGGCATTAAAAGGCACCTAAATGCAAAAGTGAGCTATTTACAAAAAATAACAAAACAAAGGATTTCGTAATTTACTGGCAACTATAATCACCCAGAAAAGAATGCATTATTTACAAAATCTTAAAAATTTCATTATTTGTTAATTTTCATCATAAAGACAAAAATTGACTGGTAAATAGCAGTAACTCCTTCATTAAAGATTTGTTAAGCATCAAATGTGTGCCAGTTACATGCAAATGTATTGTTACATGGCCCGTGTAACATGGGGGAGAAGGGCAGTACCATTAGCTCTGGAGAAGCTGTATAGATAATAGATGGAATTAGTAGAGGCAGAAATCTTAACTTATAATTTATTTTAAAAATACAGGGTAAATGTGGGAATGAAAAAAGATCCAGAATATGGGACTAAGGCTGCAACGAATTCAGTGTTTTTCTCATTTCTCCTAATACCCGATAGTGGAGAACATGCCCTCAAGAAGCTAAATCTGTAGGTTTGCAAAAGACTGAGAGTTGAATTGCTGCCAATGCCACATCCCCAGAACAAAATGAAAAACCTGATTAGTTAAAATTACTGAAGCTCTTCAATATCAATGCAAAATGTACAAAATGCAGATCGTGTGTAAGAGAGCTTTTGCCCGAGAGCATCTTTTATAACTTCTCAAGGAATACTTTTCTCATGATTGCAAATATTCAGCCATTGGTTGATAGAGCAATCCTGGCTATAGCATAGAACTGTTCCTGAGTTATGGCATTGAATAAATAGGGTCTAATTTGTGTGACTGGAGTAGGAATAGGGACACTTTCTAGTCTCAATACAGCTCTGGCAAGTAGAAACCTTTGAGTATTTCACTAGGAAATTTTCTGTTTTCTGGTTTGACCCCAGGAATTAAATTGTTATAAGAGGTGAGTTAGAGATTCTATTTTATTTTATTTTTCCAAATAGTTCACAATTATTCCAAAAGTGGTTATTAATAATTTAATAAAATATCTTTCCTTCACTAATCTGAAATGCCATCTTTGTCATAAACTATATTTCCATGTATACTTGGGTCAATTTCAGGAACAATTTGTGATCTGCTTTTTTCTGCATGAATCTCCATATCATTTTACTTAAAGTGATTTTATTTTTTATTTTCATATCTGGTAGGGTTAATCATCCCTTATTTCTTTCATTTTTCAGCTTATTACATGTGTATTCTCATGGAAGGTTTTTGAACAGGAGACAACTACTAAAAATAATAATGATGATAATAACAATAGTAATGCATTTATTGTATGCCTATTAAATGCCAATCTCTGTTCCTTCTTTTAAAATATTATTGATTAATTTAATCTCTACTATGTTGTAAATACTTTTATTACCATTTCCATTATGGACATGAGAAACCAAAAGAGTGAAGTACTTTTTTCATTATTCCAAATATTATTCCCTTATCTTCTTCATATTTCTTAGTTTAAATTTCCAAGACAAGGACTCTTCAACTTTCCACATGTCACAGGTCACTAGATATGTCAGGATATGTCATAGGTCACTAGCCTGGCTATGGATTGGCTTATACTCAGCCATAGTCAGGTGAGGCTGTTGGGTTGGCAGTCTGTTCTCGGTTCATGATGTGCTCTTGGCTGAAGAATGACCAGACACACTGACAGCAAGGTAAACATGAAAATGAGGTTTATCGAGGAAGAGCAAGATAGGTTTCTAGAGCAAGAGGAAGATACGTTCCCACAGACAACTAACAGGCCCCCTGTCGTAACAACAGGCTCTGGTTATGGTCTGGGGTCTTGTTTTATACTGTCTGGATTGCGCCCTCCTTGTGGTTCAGGCTTCACCATGGAACCACTTTAATGGACGGTTAATGGAATGATAATTAGCCTTAGGTTATTCTAGGTCACTTTCCAGATCCTACTGTGCCGGGGCTGCCTGGCTCCGGGACTGGGGGTTTCCCTGCATTCTTTTGCAGAGTAGCAGGGTGTTCCTCCTTCCCCCAGGTGTGGCAGTTGCTCAGGGCAGGATTAAAGTGGGGCAGCACCAAGACTGGGCCTCCCACCCTTGTCCTCCTTCCCCAGATGGGCAGTTGTTAGAGGCAGCACCAAGGCAAGGCGCCTGCCTTTGTCCCTAGGATAGCCGGAGGTCCCTCGATATCTGCCTAACAAGGTCACAATGTCTTGGAACAAAGCATAGCTACCTAGCTTGGACTGTGGTAGGACCTGTACCATAGTTGATGTATTTGGTGCATCTCCCAAATTAAATCACATAGGCAGTGCTTTCCCTGTTTCCTTTAATGTCTGATCTTGGAAAAGAATCACATATCTACTTGGGGTTCTGAATATGAGCAAATACACTTCCACATGACTCCTCGAGGGCAGAATCAACTTGTCGTAGGAGACACAGGTGAATTCATATGAGATCAAATATTTTTTGCCATAATTAGTGCAGCTAAAATATATTTAAAAGGTTCACTAGGTTTGCTGGACAAACTTACCAGCAAGCATTACCTAGTGGGTCTATCAAAAACTAAACTTTCAGGTTTATTAAGGAGTGGGTATGATATTAGGGTAAGTCATTGATGCATTAGAGGAAAATGAGAAAATGTAGTGGATGACACTGCTGAACTCTGACGGCATTCACAGGCAGGGGATTAAGTCTTTACAACCACCTTCTGTAGGAAAATGTTTTCTGTAACTGCCACAGAGAAACCTCATTGTCTACCTTAAGAGAACCCTCTATTATTTCTGTGGTGTGGAAAGGGAGTTGGAGCTTTGCATTTATCTGTGAATGTCTCAAATATTTATGTATATCATTGGTGGATTTCAAGGTATTGGTATTACATGTGTTTTTGAGAGAGCTATATAAAGAAAAACCCAACTGTTGAGGGAATCTAAAAAAACCTGGATCTCTTAAGATCATAAAGAATTAAATAATTTTCCATCATAACTTTTTCACGCTTCCTCTGCTTTTCTGGTTTTTCACTATTCTTTCTTTTAAAGGACACAAATCTCCAGTGAAAATAGGTTTACATGCTAGAGCATTAGAAGGCTTGAATGTTGATTTTACTGGGTCAGCAAACTGGAGGAAATGATATGTAACATGAGTGGAAGACCTCATGTTTGGATGATTGTTTAATATTTGCATTTTATTCAAATTCTTAGTAGCTACTGGGAATATTAAACACGGAAACAAAGGTTTGGGAAATCATTAACCAAATACCAATGCTGATGGATGACGCTTGTCATATTCTGTCTTGTATCAAAGTCACTGTGCCCTTTATCCCCTCATTAGACTAAGGTCCTTGAGAGTTGTATCTGAGTCATCTTCTTAACCCTCACAGCACTTCATATAATATTAATATTAACAATCATTGTGCCAAAGTGAAATTTAACTTATTTATTTATTTATTTATTTATTTTTGAGACAGAGTCTCACTCTCTTGCCCGGGCTAGAGTGCTATGGCGTCAGCCTAGCCCACAGCAACCTTAAACTCCTGGACTCAAGTGATCCTCCTGCCTCAGCCTCCCAAGCAGCTGAGACTACAGGCATGCGCCACCATGCCTGGCTAATTTTTTCTATGTCTATTTTTAGTTGGCCAATTAATTTTTTCTATTTTTAGTAGAGACGGGGTCTCGCTCTTGCTCAGGCTGGTCTAGAACTCCTGAGCTCAAAAGATCCTCCCGCCTCGGCCTCCAAGAGTGCTAGGATTACAGGCATGAGCCACCATGCCTAGCTGTGAAATTTAATTTAAAGACAAAAGTTTTACTATCTTAAAAAACCAGGATACCATCAGCATAGAAATGTGAAAAAAGCACAAATGAAACATAATATGGGGAAAAGTATATCTTCATGTGACAAGCTCTTACTGCATTAAAACAATATTTAATTAGTCTATTATCCATTACTGAACTTTTCCAGACAGTGGGATGTCTCAACCAGAACTTCCTAGAAGTGTTGTTGAGACAATCTAATATAAAGTATAACTTGAGGGCCGGCTACCATCTAAATATGCTGGTTAGAAGAGAGAAAAACTGATAGAGCTCCAATTAAAAAGTCACATACTAGTTTTTATTCCCCACTCTTCTCTGCCTCCTTTTCATCTTCTTGGAGAGCTGCTCTCCCCCAGGAAAAGTTACCTTTGCAGCCCTTTTCCTCATACCATCCAATCACTGATTTCAGATTTTTAGAAAGCTGTGGTATTTTAAAGTCTGCTGATATTAAAGTGCCAAAGGCATCAGGCAAAGAGAGGCTAATAACCTCAAATTAAATTACTCCAAAGTACCCGTGGAAAGAAGAAAAGGACTATTAGGTGCTGGCAATATTGTAAAATAGTAATTAAGATCATACCATTTTTGAAAAAGATGCTATTGATATTGAGTAATATATTTCCTTTTGTATATTAGCTTGTTTACCACACAGTATCCCATGAAATTGATAGGATCAGGTGACTTTATTTGAGAAATACCAATAGGGAGAGATGAAAGCAGGGAGAAACTACCTCATCGGTACAGTATCATTTTTGTCTTAAATTAAGATGTGAGACCTCTACTCAATATTTGCAAGAAAGAACCAAGCCTGACATGGGAGCAAGAGAGCAGAGGCATATTATATTAGTACCAGAGTCTTTGTTTTAGAAAAAAAAGAGAAATACTCAGAAAAATAGGAAACAGTAATTACTATAGTAATCTTTTCTTCTCAAGGGTGATTAATCTTCGTCTAAAATCCAACACGGGGTTTTAGGAAAGACTGTGCTGATTCAGGGAGTTGTCAAAATTGGAATGGTTTATTGAAGAGGTGATGGATTCTTCTTTTCTTAAGGGCCTAAAAACAGAAACTGTTTTCATCTAATGTTATTACACAGAGGCTGTACCTAAAAGCAAGATAGATAAATAAACTTAAATTCTTGGTAACTCTTCTGATCTTAAGGTTCAATGATAGAAGCATTGATGTTTCCTGGAATTGTCTATGATTTACTTTTTTTTTAATAGAAAATTTTTATTGAGATGTTATTCACACACCATACAATTCACCCATTTAAAGTATACAGTTATAGTATATTCCCAGAGTTGTGTAACCATCACAATAAATTTTAGAACATATCATCACCCGCAAAGCAAACCCATAACCCTTAACAGGCACTCCTCATTTCCTCCCAACCACCCCCAATCCCAGGCCTAGGCAACCACTAATCTACTTTCTGTCTCTCTAGATTAGGGGTGGGAACGTTTTCATGTTGGAGGGCCGCATTAATTTAGCTGTAATCAAATAAGACTGCATTCAGGAAACCTCAATCAGATATACTTAAAAATGCACACTATTTTGTAAAAATCTAACTATTATGTACTTAATAATTTCAAAAATGAAAACTATTTGTTAATTTTAAAGTTAACTAACCTTTCGAGACTTTGTTGTGTCTGCTTTTTGTTGGAAAGCATTTGAATATTTGGTTGCAGCACGGAGGTCCGCTGTTTCAGTTGATCCTCTAGACGGGTATCAGTCATTTGTGACCTTAAGGGTGTCTTGATTTGGGTTAGGTAGGAGAATGTAGATTTGCAGCAATAAGTGGGAAAAGCAAGAAAGTATTGTTTGGGCATGTTAAGGAAGACGTGGGTATATTTCCATATTTCAATTGGATCTTTCTTAGCATCAATGACTTTAAAACATCATCTACTGAGAGCTCAATCAATTCCATCTGTAGTTCTTTAGATGCCGTGGTGTTATCAACTAGGTGAGGCAGAATTGCTAATTTGAGTGTGATGTCATGATTCTCAAAGTCAGTGAACCTTTCATTGTGTTCTACAATTAATAGTCTATAACAGCTGCATATTCTTCAAATGATTTGCACATATCACGTTACTCATCAATGACTTTTGCTAACTAGGGAAAATGTTCATCTGAAATTTTTTTGAAGAAGTGTTTAGAAAAAAGATAGCTTTTTTCGAAATGCTTGGATTTTTTTTTTGCCACATATCATAATATAGCCTTAGTTTTGCATATCACACAGAATTGCCGCATTCCTATAGAAATCTTCTTTATTTTTTTATTTTTTTTTTTTTGAGACAGAGTCTCACTCTGTTGCCCGGGCTAGAGTGAGTGCCATGGCGTCAGCCTTGCTCACAGCAACCTCAAACTCCTGGGCTCGAGCAATCCTTCTGCCTCAGCCTCCCGAGTAGCTGGGACTACAGGCATGCGCCACCATGCCCGGCTAATTTTTCCTATGTATTTATTAGTTGGCCAATTAATTGCTTTCTATTTATAGTAGAGACGGGGTCTCACTCTTGCTTAGGCTGGTTTCGAACTCCTGAGCTTGAGTGATCCGCCCGCCTCAGCCTCCCAGAGAGCTAGGATTACAGGCGTGAGCCACCGCGCCCGGCCTAGAAATCTTCTTTAAATAATTCACATTGCTGATTCTGTTCTTCATAAAATGTAACTGTTCTCGTGGAGATAAAATCTTCTGTGAAATTTATTCCCAAGTATTTTATTCTTTTGGAAGTTATTATAAATGGAATTGTTTTATTTATTTCATTTTCAGATTACTTATTATAAGTATACAAAATACAATTGATTTTTTGTTATTTGATTTACTTTTGCTCTAAGGTAACACTTAAGCTGGTAACAGAAAACAGCTAGTTATAAGAACTGTTGTTTGTTTTAAGTAGATTGTGCTAATGAAGTAGAACATTATATCACAAACAGTGGCTTTGTTTTGTCCTGAGAACTAAAATATCTCATTAAAAAGCAAATGCATAATATAAAGGGATTTAAACATATCCTATCCATCCTATAAATGGCTTTTGATACTTAAGTGCCCCAGAATATGTTAGTAGCATCTTTTATTTCTGTATATACTTAATTTTCTCTGACAGCAGTTAATAATTTAACTACTGGCATTCTAATCCTCTTCTTTCATGTCTCAACTCAGATGTTAATTCCCCAGAAGTTCTTTCCTGATAACCATCTGTGTATGGTTGCCCTCTTGTATTTAATTGGTAACACATCACCTATTTCTTTTATCACACTTATTGCAACCCATAATTATCTTGTTTATCTCTCTCTCCTACAGAGCATAAATGTATGAGAACAGGGACTTTCCCTGTATTTGTTTCCTACAGAATCCCCAGTGACTGACATATAGTGGTTACTTATAAAAAGTTTTGGTGTATACAAATGAATACATGGATTTTCCAACTACAAAAATATAACACCAAAAACTACTAAACATGGCAAAGTAATAAACAAATAACACTGACATCACACTTGTGTCTGCTTTTGATGTAGAGACATACATCAAAGTTTACAAGTTTCCCAAAAGATGTTTTGCAATTGTGTCTGGAGAAGCCAATTGTGTTTAAAAAGGAAAGTGAGACTGTGTGGTTATCACAGCCTAAATCCACGTATTACTTGTCTCATTCATTGTGGGTTTTTTTGTTTGTTTGTTTTGGGTTTTTTTGAGACAGGATCTCACTCTGTTGCCCAGGCATCATCATCATAGCTGACTGCAGCCTCAAACTCCTGGCCTCAAGCGGTCCTCCTGCCTCAGCCTCCTGAATAGCTGGGCCTACAGGCATGTGCCACCACACGTGGCTAATTTTTTAATTTTTTTTAGAGTTGGGGTCTCTCTCTTGCTCAGGCTGGTCTTGAACTCTTAAGCTCAAGTTATCCTCCCGCCTCGGCCTCCCAGAGTGCTAGGATTACAGGCCTGATCCACTGCATCCGGCCTCATTCATTGTTACATAATCCATCAACATTTGAGAAAGTTACAACTAGAGGCCTCCAAAAGAAACTTCAAGTTTCTATAATACAAGGGAGAGATAGATCTTGGCACATTTAGATTTAAATAGTGGAATATTGAATATGGCCATGAATTTGTTTGTTATATGTCTGAGCCAAGGCTAAATTTAATTTAATATCTATATCTAATTTTGGCTGAGAACCATTACTACCTAAGTCGTCTTTACTTTTACTTCCCCGCCCCACAGCCAGAACAAGTATTGGGGATTCTTTAGGTGGCCATTTTTCATTAAAAAAAAAAGCTCCAATTAAAAAAATTACTTTATGAGGAGTGATGCACTCCCAAAAGAATTGTAGGGATATGAATATGATAGGTCAGAAAGATTCACTTATTGGCTAAATACCTCAAATTAGCCTCACATTAGCCTCAAAGCCTGGATTCAAAGTTTGTTTTCTACAAAAAATGATCAGTCACAGTTGCTCTTCAATAGCTGAACTCTTTGGTTATTAGATCTGCAAGTGTCTCTGCTATCCTTTGTGGCTGTCTCAGGAATGTTAAGGAAAGGATTTTTAAAAATCTGCATCCATTTATACCCTAGTAATTCTAATTGTTCCGATAATATTAATCATTTGATTGTTCAGTCTAATTAATTAGGCATTCTGAAATCTTTCATTCTATTCAGTAGTTTCTATATCCAAGTCTGTATAACCTCAAAATATTCTCAAGTCAATTGACATACTTGGTGAAGACAAAATATTCCAAGTATTCAAAATATGCCCTACATATTTGCCCTAAGATAAATATAAAATTTTAAGAGAGTTCTGGGAATTTTGAGAAAAAGGGAACACAGCTTTTAGTTATGAACCAATACATATTTTATTTGTGATTTGCAGACACAAAGGATTGAATTTAGAGGGCAGGGTCACTAACAAAATGATGAGCCTTTACTGAACTTTGTGGGAGAGCTGATGGCAGTTCTTGTTCACACAAATCCTGTATTGGTTTGGATAGCTGGATCCATCTTAGTGCTACGAAGAGCAAAGGCCAGGAAGGATAGGAATCATTCATCAGTGATAAACATTTTAAGAACTTGAGCCCTTGTGTTTTAGAAAAATTTAGAAAGCCACATTGATTCAGGAAAGTTTTTCTAAATAATATTTTATCCGGATTAATTAGGGAACATGATTAAATTTTTCCTAAAAGAGAGTCAGGAAAATATACAGGCAGAAGATCTAAATTTACTCTATCTCTGAAGAGATTATGTGTTATTATGATAATTCTGCATTCCTAAGATTTCACATGATGCCTGCCACATAAATGTTTGATAACCATATTGAAAGAGAAGGGACATCACCCTGAAAGTAAATTGGGTACTTTCAGCTTTGACTCCAGGGCATCCCAAGTGTTGAAGATGGTTTCAAGTGGAAGTGGGGATGCTGTTGGAGGCCTTGCTTAGTAAGGGAGTCTGGAGTATGCACTGCTCGGGCTAATGTTTCCCTTGCCTATCCAAGACTTGTCAATGTTAAGGTTGCACTGCCTGTCCTGATCTATTGAATAGAGTCACGTGGTCGTTTCCATATCTTAGAATACCTCCTTTTCCTGTGTGATTTGCATGATTTTCATCTGCTCTATTGATGTTGGACACAGGGGAAGACCTTGATACCTAGATATAGGACTGATGCCTTAAAACTTCGAGAGTTCCCAAGAAAAAATTAACATGGACCTCCCAAGATAAGCATCCCTAAATTAGAGACTAAGATTGCAGGGGTAGGCTGATTTCTTCCTGATAAAAACCCTGATTATTATGATGATGGAATGGAGGAGGAAACAGGAAGAGGATTGTGATAATTTCAGTGAAAAAAGTCCATACTTATTGCTATGGACTGAATGTTTATGTCCTCCTAAAATTCATGTGTTGAAACCCTGACCCACCATGTGACAGTATTTGGAGGTGGGGCCTTGGGAAGTGATTATGTCATGAGGGTGGAGCCTTCATGAATGGGATTAACACCCTTATAAAAGAGGCCCAAGAGAGATTCCTTGTCCCTTCTGCCATGTGAGGACACAGTGTGTCACTTATGAAGGAGTCACTTATGAACCAAGAAATGGGCCCTCACCAGACACTGAATCTGCTGGTACCTTGATCTTGGACTTTCCAGACTCCACAATGGTAGGCAATAATGTTGTTTATAAGCTACCCAGTCTACCCAGTCTAGGTATTTTGTTATAGCAGCTTGAATGGACCAAGACACATATATAAGCCTGGATGTTCATAACATATCCCTTTAAGCCAGATAAGAATCATTCTCAATCTAGGTCTCCTGACACTTTGGGAATTAAGCAATCAATAATCTCACGAATTCTGCATACCTGATAGGTCTTTGTCTTCTTTTTCTTTTCTTTCTTTCCTGTTTCTTCCTTCTTTCCTCCCTCCCTCCCTCCTTTTCTCTTTCTTTCTTCTTTTATTTCTTCTTTCTTTTCTTTGCTAAGACTGTAAATTCACAGGTATTGGAAAAGGTCCTGGGAGAGATGCTTATATGTCTAGCCCTTTTCCAGGTCATTTTAATTCTAATTTGCAATGCTGTCTGAATATGGCTACATTGAGAATTCAGATTCAAATGATTTTTAATATCAGTGGGCTATCTCCTCTTGTTCCCATCCCCCATCCTTATATACACTATAGGACTTCCTCCACTCCTCTTTGATAAACTAAAACTTGCAAATGCTTTCAAAGATGCCAAAAACTACCTGAGCATATTTTTCTCATTGGACCAGCTGGTAAAGAGAGACTTGACATTAAATAACCCTAAGCAAAATAAGCCAAACCACCGCTCCTGGAGCTGCAGCTGAGGATCCCTGGCCTTGATCGCTTCATGGCTGGCCTAGGGCAGGGGAGCATCCCGGGCTGCAGCACCTGCTTCTTGAGAAGGTGCATGTGCAAGCTCTTTAGAAAAGGTTTCCAGGGAAACCATATAACTTCTATTCTCTTTTTCTGAAATTTATTAAGCACTGAACGTGCCTGCTAGTGCCTGGGGTTCTCATTTGAAGTCAGAAGCTGCTGAAGAAAAGTGTTTGCATGAAACACACCCACATACCCAGAAGTCATTTTTATGCTTCCTTCACTAAATGTCAGCTGCATACTCAGCTGGGGAGAACTGAATGACCTGGGTTCATTTGTGGGGTGAAAGATGGGAGGATTAACTCCTGTTGGATGAATTGCTTTTCTTTCTTGCCATTGTGACGGCTACTAATGAATAACAGTGATGCTCAGATTGAGCAGTGGTGTCTTCCCAGTGAGACCCTATGTGCATTAGTCCTGTAGAAAATGCAAACACCACAGAATGTCTTGTTGTACATTTTTTAATATGCAAAGAAATAGTTGAGCAAGAAAACTTGGCAGAAATATCTCTAGGACTACATATCTGCATTTATGCCCAAAGACTCTGAGACACTCAGCCTGTTTCCCTGCCCCTGCTTCCAGTGCAGTAGGAGTAGGTCCCAGTGACCATGTTTTCACCAGGTGATGCCACGTCCCTGATCATTAGTGATTGGCCCTGAGGGGGACTCCTGACCAAAGCCGAGCCAATGCAGTGTGAATTGGGAGGCAAAGATGCTGCAAGTTTAAACTGGATAATCAAACCAGAGGAGAGCTGAGAGGCAGCCCTGCTTAACTACCTGCCCAGGGCAAAGGAGGAAAGCAGATATGCAGGGACAAAGGGAGATGCAAGCCACACAGAGAAAGATAAGGTGGAGGGAGGGAGGGAGGGAGAGAAAAGAGAGACCGGAAGAACTTGTGATGATTTTCTAGTTCCTGTTTCTTTGTCTGGGAAGCCTGGGTGGACTTTCTAATCCAAGGTTTTGTGAGACAGATTAATATCTTCAAAATAAATTCTACTTTGTTTTTAAGCTAGAGTGGTTTTCTGTTTCTTCCAACCCAAAGGCCCCTCATAAAAATACCCAGCTCTACTAGAACCAGCTTTTACCCCATTTCTTTCCAAACGGTCCAGGCTTGTGGGTTGCTGGGCTTACCATTTCTGACCTCAGCCGTGCTGTGGCAGATGTTCCCTCTTACAGGACTGCGAGGACAATGTCCTTCTGCTCTGGTCATTTGAAGACTGGGCCTGAGACCTGGGTCGTGATCTTCACACGGGGTGTGGCTGGTGACCTACACAGCCGTGCTGCCCCAATCATGTGGTGGCTTGTGACGGGAGTCAATGTTGGGGCTTTTTATAGAACTGACACAGCGTGGTGGCCAGATGGAGTACCAGGCTTGAGGAGATTCGAGGTTTTCCCTGGGAAGGAGACTCCCAGGTTTGGGGGGGACTCTGGGGTTTAGAATCATAAAATGGTAGATGTGAAAGGAATCTTCTACAGAGGCCAGTTCCACCTCTTCTTTGTCCAGATAAGAACCATGAAGCCCAGGGAGGCAGGCGTGGCTTGCCCTGCGGGGGAGCCAGGACTCCCAACCTCCTGGGTTCTTTCCCCAACGCCATTCTGCTTCTAGTACTTTCTCAATAAAAAGAGAGTTTAGATTCCTGGATCCTTCCCTTCTGGGCTATGGTTGTAATATACAGGATAAAGTTTTTATGCCACATATGTGGCTATGGATTATATGGTCCGTGTGATGAAATTAAAGTCATTTATTTTTAAAGCAAGTAAAGAAAAATATGAGTCCATAGATAATGTGACTGAATAATTGTTTTTTTTTCTCCTTTCAGTATATCTATATGTACGGTGTTTGTCAAACTTCAACCCAAATTGTTCTGCTATCCAGTAAACCACGATAACACAACTAGGTCACCTGAACTTTGTTAACATGGATCTATAAGGTAAATCTCAGTTTTAACTTTGTACCATATGCCCTTCAATATTATATTCATTACACAGATGATTTCCAAATCTACCTCTTAAAACTTCTCTTCTGTCTTGACGGAAGGGGTAGAGAGTCTGTGTGGTCCGCATGACGGCTATGTCCATGCCTCGCCCCTCCCCCATACTGTCCTGGCTCCTGCCATTTTGTCTCCTGCCTCCTACTCTATTGTAGAGGTTTCCTTGCCTCTGGGAAACACCCCCTTCTTCTCTCTCTCACTCTCTCATTTTCTCCAACAGGTTGCCTCTGAAATTATTTTTTCTATTTTGTAATGGACAGTTTTTTGGCCGACTTTGCACCCATTGCTTTTTCTTTTGAAAATAGCACTTAGATTTTCCTTAAAGTAGCACTCTCCCCCTCACCCCCAGTGGATGAGTGAATGGGGTTTGGTGTGCTGACCCTACTCTCCGCCTGCAGGGATGGGCATTGTATTCCCCCGGCCACAGCGTTTGCATCTATGTAAAGGGTGACCCAAGTTATCCAGTGAGACTCATCCCGGGTTCTTGATGGAACTATTGTGGAAGAAGCAGTCTCTTCTCCCAAGGGAGCCCAAGCTACTAGGACATAGCCTCAAGCTGTTGATTTGTCATCTTTGCCACATCTTTGTAGAGAATCCCCTTGAGGAAGAAATCAAGAAGAGGAAAATAGAGCTGAGAGATGACATCGTTTATTCCTTGGCATCAGCTGAGCCTGAAGCCAGATGTATCTCTGAACTTCCCAGTTAAATGAACCAATATATGCTTTTTTGTTTAAGCCAATTTGAACTATGTTTCAGTCCCTGGCAACCTAAAGCCTAATGAATAGTGCACAGCCATATCACTATTGTCCTTAAACGTTTCCTTTGTGTCACAAGCAGCATAAACCTGGCCTCCTCTGCTCAGCTTCAAGGCCTCTTCTGATTTTGCTCGTTTTGGCCTTTGCTTCCGCTCACTTGCCATTCAGCTGACACTCCTGTCATGGTGCTTTATTGGTATTTCTTGACTCACCTTGCATTTTTGCCCCTTGCTGCCTTTGTCTTGCCACTCCCACCCTCGCCCCATCTGGAATGCTCTAACCACCTGTTTAGATTCCTCTTCATACCTCAAGACCTAACTCCAACGTCACCTTCTCTAGGAAGCCTTTCCTGGTCCCTTAGACAGAATGAACTCTTGCCACCTTTGTATTTTTTTCTCTTTATGTATACCTATTATAACACATCACAATCTGTCTTGTGTTCCTAGTCAAGAGGTCTTTGTATCCCTGCCCCCACACCTCAGGCATCAGTAGATGATGATTTATTGTGGATTTTCTTCTATTATAGTCAAGTGTGCATGTGTCTGCTCCCCCCATCAGACGGTGCCTGACTTATTTTTGTTTCCCCAGGATCATGTAGCATGGCTGAGGGCCATACACATACTAGACACTGCATAAAGGTCTGCTGAATTGAGTGGATTGGGTTTCAGAGGCATCCATGGTCATTTTCATATAGGTTTTGGTGGTACTGAGCCAGTTTCAACTACTGGTTTCAATGCCCACAGCTGTGACTCTTCACTCCAGCCCTCAGCACCACGTCCTTGGCCATCCCAGCCAGTTCTGGCCACCTTCAAATGATCTGCCTGTGGTGTTTGCTAAAATCTGAATGAAGGAAAAGGCGAAAACATGGCAAACAATCCTTCAGGCCCTTCCAGGGATTCTGTGAGAGGTATCTGCATGCTGGTCATAGTTTTTTTTTTTTTTTGTAGCTAAAGATGAAGGGCTGTGACAGCTGTTAAGGGAGTGGCAGCTCTGAGCCAGGGACTTACTTCCCTTAAATGTTTTTTGATAGTTTCCATTTGGCTTGATGCTTACTATTGAACGTGCATCTTTGAATAAACTAAAAAGTAGGAGGGAGGGAATGAGAGAAAAAGTGGGATCATCACTTTATAAGACATGGCTCAGTGGGAGCTCCCCTTCCATCATCATCATCATCATCATCATCATCACCTGAGTGCCTGCGGGGGCGCTTGATCCAGCTCTAAGATCTAGGAAAAACAATCTTACATTTAAAAAGTGGGATTATCTACATATATGTGTAAAACACACATGAGTATTTAGTTGTGTGTTTGTATATATTTCAGATTCCTGTGTTCTTCCCTTCTTGTCTGAAGGTTTCCTGACAAGGTGAAACTAACAGACTTTATACAAATGGATTATTCTTAGGTTAGTGGCTGCAGCTGCTGTTTACAAGTCCTGGTGATGTTTGTGGCTCTGTTTCTAGATTTGACTGACATTACCAAGAAACTACTCCATGCCAGACATTGTGCTACATCATTTCACATACATTGATTCTTTTGTCTTCTTTAATCTTCCCAAAACAACTCTGAAATGTATTAGTTATCTATTGCCACATAACAAATCACCCCAAACTTAGTAGCTTAAAACTATGATATTTATTATCTCATAGTTTCCATGGATTAGAAATCCAGGCATGGTTTAGCTGGGTCCTCTGGCTTTGGGTTTCTCACAAGGCTCGGCTTGAAAGGAACATGCCTTGACTCACTGGTGTGGTCATTGGCTGAATTCTAGTCCTCATGAGTTGTTGGCTGGAGACCTCACTGGTTTCCTTACCATCTAGACCTGCCTAGAGCATCTCACAACATGGCAAGTGGCTCTGTCAAGCTGAGCAGGTGAGAAAGAGTGTGCTATAGAATGCCTGGAAGATGAAGGTCACAGGTTTTTATAATCTCATCTTGGAAGTGACATATCACCTTTGCCACATTTCATTTATTAGAAGCAAGTTGGCAGGCCCAGTTCCTACGAAAGGGAAGGGGCTCACACAAAGGCATGAACACCAGGAGGCAGAGATTGCTGGGGACCATGTTGGAGGTCTACCTACCACAGAGATAGATACTATCATACCCATTCTACAGATGAGAAAATTGAGATGCCATTTGAAATAACAGAGATTGATGATGTATGTATGTATTCATCATATATGATGACAATTCGTGTCTCTGAGGAGTATTTCTCAAGCACAGATTGGTACATGTTTTCAGCCCTTTTGTGGATTTGACTTTCCACACTAGCAGGATCTGCCTTTGTGTCTACAGGGACTTGCTGTGTAAAGCATGGCTTGGGGACCAGGAGCTTTACCCGGAAGCTTGTTGGAAATGCAGCGTCTTGGGCTCAACTCCAGCTCTGCAGAATCAGAATCTGCATCCCCAGGTGGATTCATGTGCACATTCAAGTTTGAGAAACGCTGTTTGAGAAGGTCTCCTCTCTGGGGTTCTCTGCCGACTCCGGTGTTCCTGTGCTCCTCTGTCGGCTGGCCCTGGAAGTTGTTTGCCTTTCAGCAGTAGTGGAAAATATTATAATCTATCCCTGCACTATTTCAAAACCAGAGAAATGAAAGCCTCTGAATGAAGGCTTCTTGTCACCTGCTGTATAAACAGCAACAAGGTGAGCATAATAACGGGGGCTCTCACTTAATCTAAGATGGAGCAGGAACCATTGGCATGGAGAGTCAGAGACAGCAGACAATTAAAAATGAAACTTGGCACTTGGCTCTAAAGTGAACTGCAGCAAATCTATCCAAAATTGAGCTTTCCTAAATTATACTTTATTTAGGCAACATAGATGAATCTCAAAAGCATTATGCTACGTGAAAGAAGCCAGGCACGGAAGACTGCATATTGTATGATTTCATGTATATAAAAATCTAGAAAATGCAAAACTGTAGTGATAGAAAGCAATTCAGTGGTTCTTAGGGATTAGGAGAGATGGGAGAGAACTGACTGCAAAGGGGCATGAGAGAACTTTCTGGAGTGATGAAGTTGTTTTTTATCTTGACCCCATGGTGGTAGATACATAGGTTTATATATTTAATAAAACTCATCAAATTAGACATTTAAACTTGGTGAACTTTATTCATGTAAATTAATCTTCAATAAAGCTAGTTTTAAAAAGTAAATGGCAGTTAGTAGTATTGTCAATTGATTCTAGTTTCTCTGTCTAATTTTCTTTAGGCTCAGAACACAGGAACTAATTTGCATTGATTAGAATAACTTATCAGAGAAGGATGCTATTTAGAAGGTTTCTTGGTATCTGATGTTGACAGAGAATGGAAATTATTTCTCCTTTGAAGTTCTACTGGGAAGACACGATACTTAGAAAATTAAGATTTCCATCATTTAAAGTAAACCCCAAAGTCATACTCCAAGGATGATGCCATTGAACTTTTTGTTTTGATTTCTTGAGATTCTTCAGCCGTCTTTAAAAAGGAACATAGATATAACAGCTATCATTTATTGAGCATTAACTCCTGACCGGACAGTCTACTTAATGCTTCACTTCCATTATTTCATTTAATCTGCACAGCAGTTCTGTAAGGTAGGGTATGCTGTCCTTCCCAGTTTACAGAGAAGAAAGCTGGAACTTAGAGAGATTAGATAACTTCCTCAAGTGACAATCAATCAGTACTTGAATTTGGGATGTTCCACTGCCAAAGCCACGTAACCCACCCTTTACTGCCTCACCTATTCTAAACTGCTCCTGCAGCATCTTGCTTGGGCTCTAAGTGGATTATCCCCAAGTTGCTGGCTTAAGGTCACCCACGTCCACAGCCACACATGCTTATTCTGCATTTCCTCCAGGATCTCATGAGTCTCAGACTTCTTTAAATCTGTACAGGTTAAAGGAGTCAAACCTATCTACCTGCTGAAAGCCTGAAGAATGTGTCTGTGTCCTGCCACTTTGAGCAATTAGTGCCTGAGCAAGGAGTTGCCTCAAAAATGAGGACTTGTCTTCCCTGGTTTCCAGAACCATAAATAGGGGAGAGCAGAGCCTGGAAGAGGTCAGTGACTTGGCAGTGGTTTGTGACCTTGGGATTTCCCCAGGGGAAGCCCTCTGTAGTCACAGGGCTGGTTGTTTTGTAGAACAGGTGCTTCGTGGTGAAACAAATGAAAGAGTGGGGGTGGGGTGGTCTGGAGGACCAGTATAGCTTTGGCCACCATACACATCTGGTAATAGAGGTTCCTGTTCAGCCATAAACCTTGCTCATGGCTAGAAATGGTGCTGCTAATGGTGGGTGGATCTCTGCTGGACAGTGGGGACCCGTTTTAACTCAAGTGTAATCGAAAGATTCTGAGTTTGATTCTCTGAGTATAAAATTTCTCAGATGACCATCAGTCTGCTGTGAGATGCAGAAAAATGCTGCTAAGGTGCTGTAAATAGACTCTGGGTTCCTTGGTGTGTTCCCGTTCCCCATGACATCCTCCAAAGACAGATTGCCAAGTGCATTATGGACCCGGACTCAGAGTGCAGCCCCTACGAGGAAAAATTCTTACCAAAGCAGCAGGCAGTGAGATTTACTCACTCATGCTAATGACTGAATGCTTAGAAAAGAATCTGACATTCAAGAGAAGTGAAAATGAGGCTGTTTGCACCTCCAAGGGGGACCTCAAATGTGAGCTAGAGAGCTCAGCATGGCCAGACAGGCAGCATGAGGTCTGCAGAGCTGAGAAGAGCTGTGCTAGGCAAGGCTTCCCTTACTGATTAATAGGCAGCATCCTTAAAGGCCCTCCTTCTCCAACAGAATTGCCCTTTTAGGGGAGAAATCATGGCCAGCCTTAGCAGTATAATAGATCATAATCCAGTATGGTCGGGTAAAGCAGGAGATTTTTACATGGCCATGTTTATGCCAAGAAGTTCCAACAATAGCTTTGATGCCACTGCTTAATGATTATTGACTTCACATAATTTTTCTTTCCTTGGAGAAACATTTTCTGAGCTTTTAATGATGCGCAATGTATGCTTGAAGGATATGATTATCATGCAGACTGCATTTTTTTTCCAAAATGAAAATACTTAGTATTTTTCCTTATTAAGAAATTCAAATAATAGAAAGTCAAGTTCCCTAAAACTCAAGAGAAAAAATAAATGCAAGATAAAAAAAACCCATAAAAAACAAAAAATTATTAACAGTGTGGGTGAATATATATCCTTCCAGCCTTTTAATGCAAACACAAACCTACATTTTGACTTGACTATGATCATAAGGTAATACTGTCCTGTAACCACCTTGTTTCACCCCTCAGTATGTAACAGATCTACATGGACATCAATACATTGTATCTACCTTACCTTTTCAAGGGCTTCATTGTAGTCCATTGTATGGATGTGATTTCATTACCCAATTTCCTTCTGAGGGACTTTCAGGCTGTTTCCAATTCCAGCATTCTTTGGTTATTACAAAGAATACTGGTAACTCTTTTTGACCTGTCTTTGAACACTCGTGCAATAATTGTTGAAGGATAAATTATTGGATGTGGACTTGCTAGGTCAGAGAATAGATACCTTCCTAATTTTGACACATTTTGTCAAGATTCCATGCATGAATTTAGCAACGTGCACTGCTTTCAACAGTGTGACAAAGTGCCCTTTCTCTCGAATTAGTACCAACTCTGGGCATTACAAATCTTTGCTAAACTAATAGGGAAAAGGAATTTAGGTTATTTTAACTTGCATTTGTTTAATCAATAGTCACTTGGGGTCTGCTGTCATATGCTTATTGCCCACATATATTTCTTTTGTGAATTCAATATTTTCTGATGAGGTGTTTACCTTTCACTTATTGAATTATTAGAGTTTTTATATATTAAGAATATTAACACTTTATCATATATTTTGCATGCAATTAAATCTTTTTGATAGCAGTAGAAAAATATCAAACAGGTATATTTACATAAACTCTGTGATCATAGCCCCCCCCACTCCCCAAAGAAAACCTCCACAAAATTTTGGTTATTGATGCTGTATTAGTTCCCTAGGGATGCCATAACAAAGTGCCACTAACGGGATGGCTTAAAACTAAAGAAATGTGTTCTTCCACAGTTCTGAAGGCTAGAAGTCTGAAATCAGATTGTTGGTAGGGCCGTGTTCCCTTGAAGACGTCTAGGGGAGGAGCCTTTCTTGCCTCCTCCAGCTGCTGGTAGCCCCAGGTGTTCCTGGCCTGTAGATGCTTCACTGCAATCTCTACCTCCATACAGGGCGCTTGCCCTGTATGCTACTTCTCTTCTTCTTATAAGGACACCAGTCATATTGGATTAGGGCTCACCCTAATGACCTCATCTTAACTTGATTATACTTACAGAACCTACTCCCAAATAAAGTTAAATTCACAGGTACCAGGGTTAAGATTTCAATCTATCTTTTTGGGGGGCAGAATTCAATGCCCAGCAGATACCTACCCATCATGAAGTGTCTGATATTACCAGCATATTAGAAACACTGTAAGGACTGGGGCTGGGCCAGTCTTATTCCATATTCTAATTCCCAGTACTTAGCACAGTGTCTTGCAGGCAGTGGGCCCTCAATAATGATTTCTTAAAAGAAAGAATTTGATTTTTAGGAATATTAGGAATATCTGGCCTTTCAGATATTAAAAGATGTGTATAGGGAACACAAGAAGTCAGATTTTCTTTTATTTAAATTGACATTGAACAATTTATAATTTAAAATACATGCACGTGGGGAGAACTGGACTGCCCAGAAGAGGGACTGCCTCAGCCAATGGTGAGGTGAATGGGGACTTCAGCCAACGGGTGTGTTTTGAGTTCCCCAGGTACCTGTCCTGAAATGAGTCTTTGAGAATTTGCAGGCAAGCACTCAGATTAGAACCAAACTTATTTACCAGAATTATCAGGTTGGATGAAACAGAAAATAAGCCAATAGAACACTTAAAAATCTAAATTTAATCTATTTTCTTCATATTATTAAATATGATTGTCAATTTATCATATTCTTATCAAATCATACCATATTCATAATCATAATCATGGAAAGCAGAGCCTGGTACATCAAATGTCAGAATTTACTCCAGAAACTTATTTTATAAGTGACTTTTTTTGACTTACTTTATTTATTTTTAATTTTTTAATTTTTGTGAGACAGAGTCTCACTCTGTTGCCTGGGCTACAGTGGCGTCAGCCTAGCTCACAGCAACCTCAAATTTCTGGGCTCAAGCAATCCTACTGCCTCAACTTCCTGTGTAGCTGGGACTATAGACATGTGCCACCATGCCCGACTAATTTTTTCTACATATTTTTAGTTGTCCAGCTAATTTCTTTCTATTTTTTTAGTAGAGAGGGGTCTCGCTCTTGCTCAGGCTGGTCTCGAACTACTGAGCTCAAATGATCTGAGTGCTAGGATTACAGGCGTGAGTCACCGCACTTGGCCGGAACTTTTGGACTTATTTTAAAAAATAACTAATTTCCATTAATATAGGACTAATAGCCTCCAAATTATGCTGCAGAATTCCTATATCTAACCTTTTTTTAAAATAATAATTCACCTCCTAAAAAAGATATATTTACTACCATTGTTTTTAAGTCAAGAGTTTTCTCTAGGAGTTGATATATTTTATCTGTAATGTCTCCACTCCCCCTACTTTCACCAGTGTATCACTAAAGCTAGTCAAATGCAGTCATGTGAGGCTAGGCCTAAAACATCTGCATTGCTTTTACTTTTAGTGGCCATAATTCCAATCCAAGAGCAAAGGGCCACTGTTCTAGGTCCTTGTGTACAGACATTGAGAGAAGGTATTTCTGAACAGACGCAACATGCTGATCCAGGCACTCTTTACCTGCACTCATGCAGGCATGATAGACCATAAGTACAAAATTGAGCACCAAAGCCATTATTCAGATATACACAGCACCAGTTTCATGTGACAAGTGCAGCTACACAGAGCTCAGAAAGGCTTGGTTTAATACTCTGCTGTTGCCTTCTTGGGTTTCTTAATAATTTTTGAACTATGGGCCTCATATTTTCATTTTGCACTGGGCTCTGCCAATTCTGTAGCCAGTCCTGGATATGCATAAAAGTTGCTTTGACCTGATTCACTTGACTTGTGATCTGTGTTTTCATTTCGCATTGAAGATAGAGTTGTGGGTAGTTCCCCAGCAGCAGGATGACCCTAGATCTAGAACATTTTCAAAAGTATATGTAATTAACAGGGGACAATAAAGGAAGGAAGCACACAAAGGTGATTTTTGTTTATATGTAAGTCTATAGAGTTGAAATTATACCCTCATTGGAATATGGAAGAATCAAGCCCAGTTGGAAGATACATATATATATATATATATCAGCATCATGAAAGAACTAGTTCATTTGAAGAGCAAATATGTATGCGTGTGCCAACATGCTAAATATAAATACATTCCTCTGTAATTTTTTTTATCATCAAGACAATTATTTTAGCAATTCAAACAAAAAGCAAAGTAGAATCTGTTCAAGGTCTGAGCTTGGCTATTATTTAGCAGAATAGTGAAAGCATCCTCTTCTGAATTAAAATGTTTTTCCTGCTTTTCTTCAAAAGAATGGTAGGGAATAGTTGGTCTAGAAGTGCCATACAAAATCTATCCTCTATTTATAGAGAGGAATATACATTTCATTACAGAGCATGGTCCTCTGTTCAGGGGGATAGAGTATGATTTAATTTAATTTATTTTTTATTTTTTTTAGAGACAGGGTCACACTCTATTGCCCAGGCTAGACTGCAGTGGCATCATCATAGCTCACTGTAACCTCGACCTTCTTGGCTCAAGCAACCCTCCCACATCAGCCCCTCAGGTAACTAGGCCTACAGGTATGTGCCACCACCCCTGGCTAATTTTTAAATTTTTTGTAGAGATGGGGCCTTGCTATGTTGCCCAGGCTGGTCTGGAATTCTTGGCACCAGGCAATCCTCCCACCTCAGCCTCCCAAACTACTGGGATTATAGACATGAGCTGCTGCACCCAGCCTAGACTGAGATTTTAAAAGGACAAGTTGTCAAGGAAGAGGAGTTCTTTCTAGTTACCTATGAGCCAGGAGAAAGGCTCACTGGGCAAGAAAGCACCTTTGAGGCCATTCAGGGCTTCTAACCCTGGCTGCGCATTAGAAAAATACTGATGTCTGGTCCTCATCCTACATGAATTAAATTACAACCTGGGAGTGGGGCTCAGGCAAGGGTACTTTTAGAAAGGGTCCCTGGTGATTCTTATTTGCAGCCAGGGTTAAAAACCACTGGGCTTCTGCATGCACAAAAAGAAAGGTTTGGGCTACCTCAAAGTCATACAGGACTTTGAAAATTTAAAAATTAGATATATATTTATAGCTGATTATACTTAAACATAGACACTGTTAACATAGTTATTTCTATGTAATGTATTAACTATAGGTAATTACAAAATATTTTATAAATAATTTAATGATTGCTTTTAAGGTTAAACAACACTTGCAATAAATAGCAAGATATTTAAGAGATGAGGGTTTTTTTACAAGGAAGACATTTCAATTATTTTTAGGAAATCTGAAAGATGTGTCAAAGTTTGAAAGTCATTTAAACTGAGAAATGGATAGGGCAAGTAGTGTTGTTCTTAATTTGGAAAACTTTTTAGATATCAAATATCTTCTTCCATTAAAAAAGAAATAAAAAAATGCTCAGACCAAAATTTAAAATTAAGGCATTTAGAAACCAATTCATATTTTCTTAGACTGCTTCCTTTAATAATATATATTTTAAAAAACTCCACTAAACATCTTTACAAATAAGTCCCTAAAATTGTAGTAATTTTTGAGTAGAAATTATTTTTCAACTAATTTTTGAGTTCTAGGGTAAAGGTGTCCTTGAAGATTTCACAAGTGTGTAAAGAGTTGTGGGAGGGTGACAATTGAGGAAGAAGGGAAGTAGGGAAAAAGGGAGAGAGGAAATGTCCAGGCATGAAAGAGTCCCTTTACTTACTGCCTGCTTCCATGCTGGGGAAGGCTACACTAATTGTGCTGGATAATTCACTCTCATGGGCAGAGTTGAGACAAAAGGTCTCATCTCTATTTTTTATATTCATGTCTCTGGAATCAGACCAGCAGAGAAGGGCCAAGGCACAGAGGTTCAGATTTGAACTTTTGTGTCTGTGTGTCTCAGTTGCACATAGTAAAAGAAGCTAATTGCAAAAGACACTAAAAAGAGTAACTTGCTTTCCTTGCTTTTAGCACGCCACTAACATCTGCAGACATTGAAGGGATGTTTGGAAACATCATTTAAGAAATGAGATAAAGGTTATAATGATTACATATTTTTCTGTGACAAGCTTGAAGACCACAAGGAGAACCAATTTGAGAGTAAACCCAGGTGAAAACAGATGTCACCAATTATTCTAAAGAATTTCCAGAAGCACTCAAGAATAAGGTAGTCAAAATATGAGGCACAATAAGAAAGTCATTGGTCTGTTTAAACTTAGAATACTCTCCAACATCCCTGAGACAAATGAGAAAAAAACAAACCTGCAAATAAACCCAGGACTGAATAGTACTTAAACAAATAATCAGCAATGCCAACCTTTTTTCTTCAGTGAAGAGTTCGGCTAGGAAAATATCTGTATTTCTGAAGTGCCAGCTTTCACCATGTCCTACGGCATTTTAAATCCAAGTTTGATGACTGACATGCTAATTTAAAGCTTTAAAACACCAACTTGTTTTTAATTCTAGCCCAAAGTACTAGGCTGAATGTTTCTCTCCTTGTTTGATGCCAAGAACAAGATGTAGGAACCAGTTAAACTGCACAGTCCATCCTTTGTCTCTGCAAACTTCAATCTGATCAAGAAAATACTTTTTAGCATCCTCCTCACTTTTCCCCACTGTGAGGGCATCGCGGATATATTCGATATCTTCTTTGCTTGTTAACTGGGGCATTCCCGTCATCAGCATCATGGAGAACAGGATGATCAATAGGTTTGTGTGATGACGAAGGGCTAAATAGGCTTTAACACAGACATCCTGGGGGAAGGAGAAGAAAATGCTGTTACTGTTGGTGCAGTAACTAAGTAGGCTGAAGACCACTGGGCTGTATTGGGGTTTGCATAGCATTACCTCTCTGTGAGAAGAAACCATCACAAACAAGGTAGGTCCCTGGCTCAGATGAAAAACTTCATGAGAACATAAACTATTTTTTATAATCTCTTAACACTTTAGCGTAGTTACATGTATCTGGAGATTGCTCAAGGAAACCTAATTGGTACAGGTAAGTTTCATCTTATTTATTACTCTACCTTTTAAATTTAATTTCTTTCCCAAGAGATAGAGGGGTGAACATTTCTGTAATCTCTGAAGCAGAATGAGTTAGTTTTTGAACACCATGCTGGAATTAATAAACTTTACGTAAGTGTTAATAATATTTGCCAAGAGCTAATGAAATCCAAAGAAATGACGGAAATATGGTGTCTGAGATTTAGTTTTCATCTTTATTTTACACTTTGTTCTATTCTAAGAAAACAGATGAATTAGCTTTTCACTGTTTGATACTCAAAATTGTTGAATGAACTTTGCAATTTTAATACAAATTCTGAATACTGAGTGAGGGAGGGGAGTTGTAAAAATGCTATGGTTGATGTCTTCCCAAAAAGCTTTGCAGCAGGCGATACAGGTGGGTTATGTTCACGTAATAAGCAACATGTATAATTGGCCCAGAGATACAAGGTTCCCAGTTTTACAATTTGGAAATAACTGAACCTTAACACCATAACTTGATAAAGATAGCATAGTAAAGAAAATTAATATTAATGATTATAGATATAAATATTTCAATAAAATGTTGAACAAAATGTTAAAAAAAAACACACCATAGCCAAATAGGGTTTATTCCCAAACTGCAAGATTAGTTCATCATAAATTACTGTATTAATATCCATTATTTATTTTTAAAAAAGTAACATGCACCTTAATGTCATTAAAATGTAACAAAGTGAATAATTATCTGACATTATCAAAATAGTTCTAAATAATAAAATACTAGAAAAAAATGAAGTATAAAAATCAGAAAAGTGAAGGTAAAATTATTAGTATTAACAAATGACCTAGTTGTCTTCTTGGAAAACTGAAGGGAAGAAAAACTCGAATATTACTGTAACTAGTTTTTAACTTTTTATAAAAAGATATAAATACAATGCTGTAAATAGGAGCCATAAGTTGGAAAGTATAATGAAAACACAGATGCCATGATTAATGATACCTAGCTTAAACACACAAAACATGCAGAATACCTTTTTAAAAACTGTAAAACGTTAGTGAATCACATAAAAGACTACTTGAATACATAGAGCAACATATGTTCCTCAGTGATAAGTCTTTTTATAATGATGTAAATTATTTAGATTAATCTAAAAACATAATGAAATTTTAATAAAAATTCTTACTGGACATTTAAACTCAGATATGGTTTAAGTTCATCTGGAATATAATACTTAGGGCTGGAGAGGACATTTTGAAAAAGCATAGTAATGAAAACCAGATATTTTGCTTGCAAAACCAGATATTAAAACATTTAAAAAAATTACAATATTAAAAATGGTGTGAATAAAATCTATTCTTTTCCAAAAAAGACAAATTTTGTGAAACAGAATGGAAAGTTCAGAAACACATCTAAATGCATAATACATATGATATATAATAAAGGTGACTTCTCAAATTGGTGGGGAAAAGATTTATTATTTGATAAATGGGGCCAGGAAAACTGGCTCATCACTTAGGGGGAAAATTTAAAATTTTACTCCATGTGATATATTAATACTAAAATACATTCCAGATGAATTAAAGATTTAAAATAAAAAGGGCAAATATTTAAATAATCATGGAGTGTGACAGGACTATGAAGATGATTTCCAACATGGAATCTATAAGAAAAAGATGGAGAGATTACAGAAACTTGAAACTTTCGGGAAAAAAAGTATAAACAATATTTAAAAAGGCCAATAAACATATTTGCAATATGACAGGTCACTCCTCCATGCCTAGCCCCCTAATTGTTCTTACAAATCAATAAGAAAAACATAGAGAGTTAGCTAGAAATACAAGCCAAGGACACAAACAAAAATTCATACTATAAGACATAAAACCAGATAATAAACCTATAAAAAATATGTAACCTCATTAGTATTCAAATAAATGTAACTTAAAATCAGATGGAAACACTCACCTACAAACTGGAATTTTTTTTTAGTCTTTTAGGGAATCTAATACTCAATGTTCCCCTTTCATAGGCTGATGGTAGATGGGAACAGGTATAACGTTACCAGTAGACAACTGGATAACATGCCTCAAAAGCTTTAAAGTGCTTGTAAGTGTTATATAACTTAACTGTGGTGGTGGTTACATGGCTGATGCATTTGTCAAAATTCATAGAAATGTATACCTAAAAAGGGTGAATTTTGCTGTATGTGAAATATGCCTCAATAAACTTGAGTTTAAAAATATCTATATCCTTTTACCCAATAATTTCAATGCTTGAAATTTACCTTTGAAAAAATCAGAAAAATTTTCAGCGATTTATCTACTAGGATGTTCATTAGAACACTGGTTAAAATTTTAGAAACTTGAAAGCAACCTAAATGCTCTATAATAGGGGATTGATAAAAAAGGTTTATGAAAAGTACCTACAATTACATGTTCTGCAACTACTAGAATGATATAGTGGAAGAATATTTAACAAGCACGTAAAAGTGTTTGTGTTAAGAAGCAGGTTTAAAAACCACATCCCATTTTGGTAAATTAACACAGAATATTTATATAGAAAGAAGAATATATGTTTACAGGTCAAAATGTTTAATAGTGAATTTTCTGTTGCTTTTATGTGATCTTGTCTGTGCTATTCGTATGTGGCAAAGTAACTGCATGGAGGTCAGGCCTCCGTGTGTCAAGGCTGGACTGTGCATTTATGCATTGCTCTGGCCAAGTTACAAAGACCCATGGACTATTCTAGCATCTTCCAAGTGAGACAATACATGAAAAATGCATGGCATGGAGGCAGGCACAAAGCAAGAACTCAATCAAATATCAGTACTCTCCCTTCCCTACCATTCACCCTGCATCTCCTCTCTGCTCACCATGAAGCAGGTGACTCCATCAGCCTGAAAGTCGGGTTGGGCTGCTGCCGCCTGCGCCCAGCCATCACTTGCGCCCTGGAAGTGGCCCCAGTGCATTAGTGCTCTTGCATTCTTAATAACTCCACTGATGTCCGGAAATCATTTTTTTTTTTCTCTTCTCTTCCATAGGACCCACTGAGGTCTCTCTCATTTCTTGGTAATTACACAGCCTAAGTGCAGACGTCACCCCAGGCAAGAGTCTTATTAATTCGCTAACTCACACAATTTTCACAAGGGCATAGATGGGGAAGCCTTTTGCTTTTGAATTGGATTACATTCTGATTTTTAATTATTTTCTATCCCTCTATACACCGGGAGCTCCAGGCAAACCACCTGCTGTGCATGGTCAAACTCTCTTTAATAAAATTTTCGAGGAGGGAAATTAATCCGAGGCCAAGTTATTATAACACCAATCCACTGGTGTTCAGTAAATATTTGCTAAGCATGCACGTGAGGAGTCACGGATCCCTGCAGCACCCAAAGAGAGGCGTGAAAGGAAAGGAACTGTCCTGCTTTTCTTGAAGGCCATCTGACCCATAGATAGGATTTCTGATGGCTCCAATTTATTGCGTTCGTTATAATTTTCACACATGAGGGTTTCTTCTATGAGAAAGAAATTTATTCCCCAAATTTAACTGCATGCCCCATGCTTGTCAGACACAATGTCCACATTCTGACTGGCTGCACAGACTTAGAGACTTGGTGCAGATGTGATTATCCTTTGTTGAAAGGCAGGGTGGAGCAGTGGTTGACAGCTCAGATTCACACACAGCTGTGTGAATTCAAATCTCGGTTTCATTACTGACAAGGTGTATGGCATTAGAGAAGTCACTTAACCTTTCTGGACCTCAGTTTCCCTATCTGTAGAATGAGAATAACAATAACAATACCCATTTCATCTGGTTGTGGTGAGATTTAAGTGCTACGTAAGAGGATGGCTATTACTACTAATAAATATCATGAAGAGTTGCGTTATGGAACACACACTGCTCAACACCAAGGAGGTCACTTTCCATCTAGACTATCGGTCCACAGTGTCTCCTTAGGCAGCAAAGGCCTGGTGGGTGAGGTAGGCTGGAGCACTAGATAGGCTCCACTCCAGCCAGCGTCAAGGAGGACAGGGCTGTTTGGTGCTGGTCGGCGAGGTGGATGGGGTGGAAGCACAGGGCACACCGGCCATATCTGCAGGTGGTTCTCTTGCCTTGGAGGGTACAGCTGAGCATTTGCTCCACCCATATAAGCCCCAGAAGTTCCATTTCTGCCCTCTGCACTCAGCCAGGGGGTCTGTGAGAGAGTCATGACCATGCTGCTGCCCAGAGGCCTGTGGTTTGAGGGACTATGAGGATGTGGCTTGGGGAGCTCAGGGGAAAACACAGAACACAGAAATTACTGGCTGTCACAACAGAATTTTCCGTTTTGCCAGGGCAGCCTGTCATTGACCCCAAACATCCTTATTCTCTCCTTCTCAGTGGCCTGTTGATGGCTTTGTAGTATTGAGTGAAGAAGAAGAGTAAAGGAAGAATCTGATTTTGGGGACTGGGTTTAATGTACTTGTTAATGAGTGTGACTATGGTGAACATTACATTATTATTAATGTCATTAGCTAGAACACTCTCCATTAGTAGCTAATAAATAGATTGAGCCTACGTAGTACATCTGCTCTTAATTTCATTGTTGATTCAAAAGCCTTAATTATAGCATCTAGCACTAAAAGAAAGAATTGTTTTTACAAAGTTACCACACCCATAAGTCTTGGGAACAAAGGAATTCATTACCATTTCAGGCCTCAAACTTTGCCTTGATTGGCTAACTGGCCCAACTGTCAGTTCACTAAATTGAAAACAAACTACTTCTATGCACAATCTACTAAGTTTTTAACCACTGATGAGCTGTGGCTGCTTTAAACTGTCTAAGGTCATATGCAATACTTTTTCTTAAAATCAAAATCCTCTATTCTCATCTAGAAATGAAGTAGAACCTCCCCTGACTTTTCCTAAATATTGATGTTGCCTCTGTCTGCTAGTGGAAGGAGACAGTGGAGAAAAAAAAATCTCAGTCTAGGGCAAAGGATATTATTTCAATTTTTATAAAAATCAATGCATTGGCTAGTCAATGTCTTTAGAAGTTATTTGGCAAAACAGAGAAAGCCACTGATTAATACACCTAATAATGCAGGAAGAAGCACTTTCTGATAAATCTGAAAGAAGAGTGTGTCTGGTACTTGGCTATGCTTTTTCTTTCTTTCTTTCTTTTTTTTTAGTGGACTCAAGTCACAGAGGCTATGCTTTTTTTGAGTTTGAATTAGAATTCTTACCTTTAAGGACTTGGAAATGGTTCTCAGACTAGCTCTGTTTACCATGGGAAGGGCTGTGCTGCCATCTTGTCAAATATCTAGCTGGAAGCTCATTAGAAACCTAAAGGCTACAATTAAACGGTTCTACTTTAGTCAATATTCTGAACAGCTTGTATGTAGGGGTGTGTATGTGTGTTTATTTATCTTCTAGCCTTGTTTCAAAAAGGATTTAAGGATTTAAGGTGAAATATTTGGATACACAAAGGTCAAAATAACATTAGTTAGAAGTGGATGGAAAAGGAAAGGAAATAACAAAGGAATGATCCACAACGGGTTGGGGAAAAAAACTAATTTAAAATTATACATCACAAATCTTACATATAGTCATGTGTCAAATATGATGGCATGGACCGATTATACCATGGAGGTCCCATAAGAATATAATACTATATTTTTACTATATCCCTTCTCTGTTTAGGTATGTTTAGATACACAAATACTTACCATTGTGTTCCGATTGCCTGCAGTATTCAGGACAGCAAAATGCGGTACAGGTTTGTAATCTAAGAGAAACAGGCTATACCATATAGCTTAGATGTGTAGTAGGGTATAGCATCTAGGTTTGTGTAAGTACACTCATCATGTTCACACAATGATGAAATTGCCTAATGACATATTTCCCAGAAAATATCCCCATCTTTAATTGATGCATGACTGTACTTGCTATGGGTAGTCTTCAAATATACCTCTAGCCAAAAGGAAACTCTAATCCATTACTCCATCCAATGTTCAGAAAATTTTTAAAAACTTATTTGTTAGAAGCACAGCTTTTCTAGAAACTACAATCAATAGAAATTTCACAAGAGGATCTTTATAGAGTACACTTTGTAACGTGGTGAACAATGTCCTTGATAATATTCTTATGGTAGACAAAACAATCCTCTAAAAGAAACTAAACATTAAGAGAATGATGCCAGTTGAAAGGTTATTCTTGAAAAGTAACAGGGGCCCAATATGTTAGGTACTGAGTGATACTGCATGCTGGAGGATTAACACATAAATCCAATCTATGGCCATCTCTCTAGTCTTGGATTCATCTCTTTTCATATCTTTTCCAGAATAGTGATTAAATTCAACACACTTAACCAAATCCTAACACTTTGACAACCCCACACATGTCTGCATCTGGGGGAGACATCATACCAACATATTCCAACAATGGCTGATGGGAGACCCTTCTCTGAGGGCGTCTTCCAAAGGATAACGTGGAGAGAGAGGGAAGTACTCAAAGTCTTCACACTAGAATAGAGGAGGCTGAGCCCGACCTAGTTAGTGGGCCAGGGTGCAAATCCCAAAGGGGAATCTTTTCTCAGCTTAGTACATTATGGGTAAGGTGACAGATGAACTTGTCATCTCCCACTTGACCTATAATAGGCCTTAATTACAGTAATTTGTGATTAATCAAAGGAGCTCCAAATGACTGCTTTGCTTTGTTCTGCTCTCTACCCCCCAATCCAGCCCATGCATTGCTTCAAGTTGGACCCAAATTTCCTTTCTTGACTCAAATTTTACTGCATATGCCCACATACACCTATGTTCCATCCATACCAGGCGACCGTACTTCTTGTTCCTAAATTCTGATTGTATGTACTTTTCTAACTACATGCCCTTGGTCATGCTGTTCTTTTTCCTTGAATGTTCCTTCCCCTCCCTACATCTACCTGACAAAATGAAATTGAATTCAGCCCTTAAGACCTGGTAAAAACACTTCCTTCTCTGAATAGCCCTTTTCTATCCTCCAGGGCAGGATTAACCGCTCCCTCTGCAAACCACTATTGACACTTTTAGCACAAAGTATTCCTTAGCACAAAGTTGTGTAAGTATCTCTCTTGCTGCGCTCTGGGGCTCTGAATTGCCTGTGACCAGCACAGGGTCAGGATCAATGTAGATAATCTGCATATGTATGATTTAATCTGCATATGTATGACGTATGAATGCTTAACATACAGGAGCCAGGTTCAGTCTCAGGCAAGACTCACTGCCACAAAATCAGGACGAATTAGGGAACAATTGTTTTTAAAAGGGATTAAACTGGAAAGATATCTTGCCTTGCAAGGGCAGTATTTAACTCTTCTCTGTGCTGGCACAGTGCCTGAAATGTAGTAGGTATTTAGTGAGTGTGTGTTGAATTAGTGTCCTATTCTGTATATGGTGAGCAGGGCCTGGTGATTATAGCAGGATGGAGTGGGAGGCTGAGGAAGTCCAGTCTGGCAGGTTACAGGCATAAGGAACACAAGGGTTACCACACAAAGGAAGGGGAGCTAGAGAATAGTAACGGGGAATAACGCTGAGGTGGCCACAGTCCTCAGAAGAGTGTCAGATGGCTGGGTTTTTGTGGTCCCTGTGGCTGGGCATCCAGGGAACACTTGAGTCTCCAGCAAGGCAGGAGCAGGGCCCCACGTCCCAGAGATGGGTTGACAAGCAGGGCCTCTGGTGGAGCAATGGGGACAGAAGCAGTCAAAATGACCTGCGACCCAAGAGTGGAGCTAGCCTACAGCAGAGATGCACTTTGGTTGAATAAAGGTTCTTAAAAACTTCCTCAGTCAGGACTCTGCATAGAGGCTGAGCACAGAGCTGAACCTACAGCTGGCGGCCCGGGTACACCCTGGCATGGGGATGAGGCTGCGGGGCTGGAAACAAGGCAAGGCCTCAGAAAACTGGCAAGAAAACACCCACAGTCATCCTAGATCCAAATAACACAATGAATGGGCTCCAGGCTTTTCTCCTAGAAGTGCTTCTTAAGAGTGACACCTAGGGGCAAGTGCCTTTCAAGGAAGCTCCTCAGACGACCTGTTTTGCATAGATGTGTCTGTGACCGTGTTAGCCGGCTCCCCTGATGACCTCAGATTTATCTGACACATGTTTGCTTAGTGCCTATGGTGTGTAAAGAACATCTTCAAAATGTTTATTTATAAAAGCACAAGTTGTTCATGCTCTTTGAAAACTGTCTTGTAGTGAACCTATAACTATGCATATATACTCCATGTCCTATTCTTTTTGGGATAGGTTACTCTTCTGATTGGGGAAAAAAATATGTGATATTTATGCTAGTAAGAAAATCTCCACAAAAAATATGAATAGGCACCATATGACACTCACATATTTGTATTATCTAATAAAACACTAGATTTCACAATTAGGTAAAATTAGTTCCTCATCCGACGCATAGATGTTTAACCTGCCTCTGGAAGGCTTATTAACTTTCATGTGACGGTGGTTTGTTAATCTACGCCTGAGTTACTAGATCATAACTCACGGAATGCAGCATATGCCAGGGAAGAAAGACGGCCTAGAGGTTACCCAGTCTGCACAGGAGGTGCCCCTCCATGCTTCGTGGCTCGGTGGCACAGAGCTTGCACGTGTCGAAAGGGAGAGACAAACAGCAAACCAGTGCAAGTAATTGTCTGTTGTGACAGATGCAATGAAGGAGACAGGCAGGGGGCTGTGGCAAAGAATGACAGGAGGGGACCTAGTTTAGAAGACTGCTCTGAGGAAGGAATGACATTTAAGCTGAGACAGGAAGGGCAGTGAAGGGCACTCGGGAAGAAGGCCCGAGAGGTGGGCAGCTGGGGTGGGAAGATGTGGAGGACAGCCTCGCCGTATGGGGGCAGCCCGTAGGGTGAGGCTGGAGCAGGCTGGGCCTCCTGGCACAGGGCCTTGCAGGCCAAGCTTAGACATTTATATTTTATCCAAAGTGACAAACTACCACCACATGGACATTAACGAGTCTTACTCGGTTTGAAGTAAGGGACTAACATTACATCTATTTTTTAACTTTTAAGCAAATTCTCATTAATTTACAATTTTCTAAAAGACCCAATACTTAATGGAATGAAGGAAAAACATTAAAATGTTGACAGTGTTATCTTTGGAAAGCAAGGTAATGGTTTTTTGATATCGTGCGATATGCTTTAATATTTTGCTGGCTCTTGCTTTTAATAAACAGCATGTACTATTTTAAAATTACAAAAACAACACATTCTCATACAAAAATAAATGGGAAGCCAAATTTCATTTGCCAATAGCATAAATATATTTGTGTGTTATATATGTTCTATAACTATTCACTGAAATTTAAAATAAAGTGGTCTAAAATAAATTACCAGTGGGTAAAATGCTGTTTTTCTTTTTTATCTCTCCAGTAAGGGAGAGATTTTTCTAAGGAGAATTATTTATCTTATTGTTATTTTTCTAATTGACACAGAATAATTGTACATATTTATAGGGTACATAGTGATGTTTTGATACATATACTGTATAGTGATCAGATCAGGGCAATTAGCATAGCCATCATCTCAAACATTTATCATTTCTTTGTGTTGGGAACACTCAATATCTAAGGAGAATTTATTTATCAAAATCATCATCATTGAAATATATCTGTTTAGCACCCTCTGTGTAGGATGCTACTCCAAAGGCTAACAGATATTCCAGGGTTCAAATAGTGGGCCTCTGTCTAATTATAGCTTGCTCCTGAACTCTTCCTCTGTTCTACAAGTAATTTATGAATATGGTCCTCGGCTAGACTAGCTACCTTGGAAATGAGAGAGGTGGGATGGAGGAGAGCTTCTTCTTTCAGTTCCCCTTACTTCCTTTCTCAGGCCACAAGCTAGGTATGTTTTTAATTCTTTGTGGAGAAGGCTCACCTCACCCTTAACTAAAAGTGGGTCAACTTTTCTCTACCCTTCCTAACAGGTTATTCAAATATGTGGTGTGTGTAAACTTATCAATTCAAAATTAGCAATTCACTGGAAATGAGGGCGCCTTTAATCCAAAATGTAAATGTATACAATGCTTCCCAGCTTTCCTAAAAATGGCAGCTTTATTATACAAGATTCTGAGACACTATTTAGAGAGTTTAGAGATGTGGTCCCTGATCTTGAAGAACTTCAAATAGGAAACATAGAGCTCAAAAACAGAAAATCTTTCAGGAAGGCTTAGCAATATTTAAAAAAACAACTGTCAAACAGTCAGAGTCAAAAGATGACGAAACTCACTGTCCATCTTTGTCAAGCTGGAAACTTTGGAAATGCTGCATATACATAATTTACACTGTGGTGTGCAGGCTTTTTCCTGATCTGGGTCAGAAGGGTGGAGAAACGTGGGGAGAGGGTGCACACAGAGGGCGCAGGGAAGGAGAGAACCGGTGGAGTTGGCAATCAGAACACGCTGCTTTGTCATGTTTTATACATTGCCTGAGGACTCATTTCAAAAATGGTTTCTAACTTAAAAGTTTTCAGAGTTTGAATACCCACTATGATGGATTTAGCAATGGCAGGTGCCATTTATTGAAGTCTCTGTCACAGTCTGGTGCTGGGCTGTGCATTGTGCATATTTCATTTAAATGATCCCTAGAAAAATCACAGGAGGTAGGTCTTATTATTCCCACTTTACAGATGAAGAATCTGAGGTTCTGAAAGGATGAGTAATTTTCATCATGTATGTAGCTATTAAGTAGCAGGGCCAGGATTCAAACTCAGGTTTGTCTGTTACAAAGCCTATCCTTTTAACCACCATGCTATGCTGTTTCTGTGCTTAAGGCTTCGTGTGCATACATTCACAGGCACTTAAAATATATGCTAGTGCTCCAAAACATGGACATACACCAGTACAGCACATTTACAAAAGTGTGTTTTTAGTGATACACACTGCCTAGAAGTCAGGTTAGTGAAAGAGGTCACAAAGGATGGAGAAATGCTCCCAGACTGGGAGGACAGACTGTGCAAAAAGCTCACTGCAAAGATCTGTTGCTTGGGTGGAAGCTGCCTGCAGGGGGAGGCAACCTCTCTTTGGCCTCCCCACACGGCAAATCTTTTCATGAAAGAATACTTTGAAACTTAACAACAACAACATAGAAAGCTAAAGGGGTGACATCGGCACTATGGGAATGTCATCAACAACAGGACAGATGGGCAGTTGTTCCAGGAAAATCACTGGCAAAAAGGAAGAGAATATTTATACGGAAAGTAGAGCCTGTCAGTGAAGCCAAAAATCCTTGTGTTTGTCTGATTCTTAGTTGTAGCTTATGGCTGCTGTGTTTGTCCGAAGCTAGTCCCATTTCCAGGAAAGGAGAACTGAGTGGTTCCCCCCATTTTAAATGGTGAAATTCTTCCAGGCTTTTTTTTTTTTTCTGGGGTGGGGAATCATTTTTCTCTTCTAGGAAGTTGTCAAAATATGTGATTTTTAACTTTAAAGAAAAACAGGACTGAAATGTGTCAAGTCCCTGGAAACAGTCTGAAACCCAATTGAGTTTATGCAGAAAACACACACTAAAAATCCCAAGATCATCTAGACACAGAGATCTCCATTTCTCTGACACCACTGGAGCAGTGGGAGGGTCAGTCTTGTAATCACTAACTTGAGATGCAGCCAGGAGAACAAACAAAAGGGACACATTTCAAAACAATGTGTCCTAGTTCCTGTTCCACTGAACTTTGAGGCCCATGTCATCTAAGGGTAATACTGGACTCAAGGAGAGACTTAGGAAAAAGACTTGTTCCTGAGATGTGGAGGGCAGAGCCTACGTAGGATATACTAAGGGAGGTGGCTATTTAAAGGGCACCCAAGGCAAATGTACATATAAAATAATGCCTCTTTGTCTCTGTTTTGTGTTTGTATTGCTATAAAAGAGGCATGTTACAGTAGTAGTTACGACTCCTCTGAATTGTGTTTATTAATAGTTATTAACTTTGCAAGTGTAAAATTTTCTTGCTGGGTGTTTGAAATATTTGATAGGCAAAACTGGATATAGCCCAGAAAGGAATGGAAAAGCAAGAAGAAACTGAACACTCCCAGGGTGATGGGTAGACTCATGTCGGAACTTGTTTACAGGATTAAGCAGGAGAAACCAGAGCTCTTGGTAGAACCCGTGGTCAAGTGGACAAGATTTGAAATGAGGGGGGAGACTATGCTTTACAAAAATGAGACAAGCACAGGTGGTGCAACATGAATTCCCTGGGTTTATGTGATAAATGCACACTTGTAGCAAAAATCAAGAGAAGCTCACGGTTGTTTGAGAGTCCTGAAAAATATGTGTAAAATGTGAGTCTTCTAGCTGACATCTTGAATAGATAAACATCCAAGGGCTACACTGATCACCAGGTGCCCTTCCTTAAAGCCCTCTCTTTAGTGGCAGTGCCATCCTGGTAATCCCTATTTGCCAGTCCCACTGTTTATGGAATACTTTTACTTGCTGTTTGGTATTAGGTGGGAAGATTTCTGGGAAGCATCATTTTGCACCGGGGGAAGGAATCGGGTTGGCCATGCCAGAAGGGGTGGGATGGAGGCTACACAGGCCTCCAAGCGGAGCATGAGGTGAGTGAGGGCTGCAGTGTGCTGCAGGCACCATCTGCTGGGGTGGTGTTCTGAGCAGGTGATGGAGAGGGAGGTGGCTTACCTGAAATTTCTGAAAGTGTGGGCTTGTCTTCTTTCCAGAGGTTCCCATCACAAAAAGGAAGTCTGGGGTTAGCACGAATGGTACTCTCTCTTTATTAAAGCCCAGGAAACTTTTGTAATTCCCAAGAATGTGTCCAAAGTCAATATGGAATAGGTTTCCTTAAGAGAAGAAAATGTCTGGTGTCATTAAACTGGCATAAGAACTTGTAATAAACTTTGTTTCTGGAAATATTTTTGAAGCTGCCTAAAAATGAGCTACCTTGGATGAGAGAGCACTTTTTTTGACAATGTTTTGTCAGCTTGTGGTATTTTTCGTCTTAGCAGGTGTATGAAAGTAGTAGCCACAAAGCATTCTTTGAACCAAGTATGTTTTTGATATCCGCCTAGCGTTCTTTACATGACAGCCAAATGCCATGAAAAATTTGCATCTCAAAATTATTCTTAGAAACATAGATCAAAACTCTCTGGCCAATATGTCACCGTTATGCCTGTGACTCTCTTATGCTCTTTAAGTAACTCAGGACAGACTGATGTTTCACTCTGCTTGGGGGAGAGGCATTCACCTTTTTCTTTTGAGTAGCACAATGGAAATAAATCATGAGTCTCCTTTGGGTCAATTTCTACCACTACCAGCATCACCACCACAATTGCCATCATCTCTTCTCATTTGTTTAGGCCTGTATCATTTCTATAGTCCATACGTGCATTCTCTCTTTTAGTTCTCCCAGGGAGTGAGCAGTTGGCCCCCCTCTGGCGCTTTGTCCAGACTTTACTCTTATAATGGTCCAAATTCATAGAGAAAAATCTCATGGTGTAGTAGTCATTACTAACCACCGTCAGAGAGAACAGCAAACCGCTGAAGCTGGTGGATTAGGGAAGCAAAACAGTTCAGATTCAAGGATACCTAAGAGTTCTTTCTGCTGCTTCTCTGCAACATCTGACACTGGTAGTCACTCCCAGCTTCACCAGCTTCTGGGATATGACCTTCTCCTAGTTTCCCAGCTGTCTCTCTAACTCTGCTTTCTTCACTCTCATTTCTTGCCTCTTCTTTTCTCACTCACACCTTGGTCCTCAAGGCAGGTGGTCTCTCTAGGGTGATGGCAGCATCAGGGTTCCTATAGAATAATGACTTCCAAATATGTGCTCCAGCCTTAAACTACATTTCGAAATTATTCTGCTGTTGAATGAGGGGGGATGGGGAATTAGGGTTTAATGGGTACAGAGTTTCAGTTGGGGAAGATGAAAAAAATTGTGGATGGTGGTGAGAGTTGTACAACAACGTGAATGTACTCAATGCTACTGGACTGTACACTTAAAAATGGTTAAAATGGTAAATTTTATGTTATGTATATTTTGCCACAATAAGAAAATCATTCTGCAGTAAGTAAACTCACCTGTCTCTGTGATCATAATATTGTCATTGTGTCTGTCGCCAATTCCCAGAACAAAGGTTGCCACACAGTAGCCTGCACAGGAATAAACAAATCTCTCCACTGCTGCCTGAAACTAATTAAAATGCATCTGAATATTACTTGTCTTCTAACTACAAAAAGCAGCATGAATCTATAAATGACATGCAAAAAAGACATTGTTCTGGAAACCATTTTCAGAGAGCAAGTTAGTTGTATCTGATTTCATTAGCGTTATGTATCTATTAAGCGCCAACTTTCTCATTGCTCTGCTTATGTTTTAGGTGAATATTCAGTGGATCACAATAGCATGCGGGGAAAATGAGAGTCAAAGGGCAACAGTAATTTAATGAAAGGGTTCGCTTCCTCCCCACGCACCACTTGCCAACAACTATACAGAACCCATAGTACTTTCTCCTTCGTTTGCGAACATATGTTTTGCTTGTGACCGCTTAGAGTATGCATGGGTTCACAAATCCACATGTATAACAGATTAATAAGTGTTACTAATTATATTTCCTCCCCAAAAGGCTGCTCACCATGCAAATGAGAAGTGCTAATCCTGTGCAGCAGAACTTGAAACGACAGCCAAACAGCCTAACCACACAGCTTGTGAAGGATTCAGCATATGCACTGCAGAGGAATGGTGGAACTGACATTTTCAGCATCCATGATTTACCATTTAGATTAGAGTGCAGTAGTAAATTTTAAATTACGTTATTGGGTTTGTTGTATTTCCCAGGTAGGAAAGAATTTATACGTGGTAGCTAAATCTTTTCAGCTGAACAACAAAAATAGATAGCCATAAAAATTGCCTACATTATTTTACAGAACCAAATTTTAAGCAAAGCCTGCCTGATAATCAAAAGAGAAGCAAATGCTCCCCGAGTCCTGAACTGAGCGCCTCTGTTTTACACAGATCTGCTATGTTACTACCACGGGAAAGCGCTTAAAAGCCCTTCATTTTGTGACTAAAGGACTTTACCAATATGTCAGGAGGCAAGACGTTGGTAGGTCCTTTGAAAACCTGCAACTGCTATTGCTACCTAAACGACAACTTGACAACTCATAAGGAGCCTTTAAAGTGGGGAAAGGCATGAGCTCACCTTTTCTTCAATAGGGGATTTTTCTTTGAGCCAGTGATTCAGGACTTCGTCTTTAAACGCGCCCGTGTTGCCCACCGTGCTTTGCTGAATTTTGGCAATTGTCGTGGCATCTTTCACGATCTCGATCATTCCTATGTGAGGATGCAGAGTTTGATGGAAATTGGGGCCTAGCGCCTGACCCGGAGGAGGAATAGCTATGTCTTTGTTGAATGGAAGGCAGAGGTTTTGTTTTTATTTTTTTATTTTTAAAAACCAGCCCACTATTTTCCAGGTCCAGGTTGCTGGTTTTCTTAGGAGGACGAGAAAGAAAAGGAGGAAGGTAGGCAGGCAAGTTATGTTGGATATGCTTTCGACACCCCCGAGTGACAAGAGGAAAGGGCTGGTTTTGAACAGTAATAAATAAAAGCATTTATGTGCTGAGCATATCCTTCTTCACAGGGAAATTTATGCCTTTTCCTTTTTTAAATTACAGGGTCAAATGTAAATGGTTTTGTAGTTCTCAAATCTCTCAAATCAGAAACTTGAATAAACATATGTTTGATTGAAACTAATGTTGAATGTCTATAAAAGTACTTAAGAGTGGAGTGTGTAATAGCTTTGATAATGTGAATTCTAGAATATTAAAATAAGTGACAGATCTTCCCATCTATTTTTAAATGTTATTTGTGAGAGAAAAGTTTAATGTGTAACGAAATGAATTAAAGTTTAGAGGTGGAGAAGGAAAGAGGAGGGAACGAAACCAAAATCATTTCCATGTATGGTCACAAGGATTTGAATCATGTGTTCATGTATTTTCAACATATCCATATTAAATTGAGAGTCACATTCACCAGCATGGAAATGTTTTCTTCCTTTTTATATAGATTATAATTATGATGTTTTAGTTACTAAATGCCTACACTGAAGGAATTATAATCTTTTAAAACTAGCTGAGTCGTATATTCATCTTTTGCGGTAACTACATACCTATTTTGTCACCAGTTGAAATGCAACCATATGGCAGGAGGCACAGATCCAAAGATTCAGTCTCCCAAATGGACTCCATGATTCGTAGAATCTGGGCATCAAAACACAGAAATGTTTCTCTTATGAGTGTATATATTTATTTAATATATTTGTGTTCTCCCTTAAAAAATAGTAATCTTATCTGGTAACACAAAATATAGAAGGAAATGTAAAATATATAAGTGACAACTGTACTTTTGCTGATCAACTTGGTACTCTAAAGTTTCCCTTCTTTGCAAGCCTGTTCATTTCAGTCCCTGAAATGTACCTTGAGGAAGAGGATAAATGAATTGCTCTTGGGGTAGGGTTTAGCCATTGTTAATCATCTCTCTGTTTAAAATGTTCAACTTTAGTTATGTATATGTTACCACAATAATGCTAACATGCTTACACATATTTACCACTGTAAGGCTACATCCAGAGCAGCAATAACAAAAATGGTAGTAATGATAGCTAACATTTAATGAGCACTATTTTATGTATGATCCTTGGATTACCCTATAATGTGGGTAGGATTATTATTCCCATTCTGCAGGTGAAGGAACAAAGGCTTAAAGAGCTTAAATAACTTGTCCTTAGCTGCCAAACTGTGTGCCTATAATATAAATGAATACAACAAAATACATAAAGGGACAGGGAAAACTTTGAGAGGAACAATGGAGGGATTTTTGTATTTTTATAGTACTCATCTTCAAATAATTCAAAAGATTCTACAGATTTATTTGAAATTTAATAAACTTGTAAAAGGTTTGAAGGATTTCTTTTTTTCTTTTCTAAAATGTTTCCTGGAAAATACACAAACCTTTCTTGAAATGAAAGTAAAGCAAGGGTATTATTGTTTTCACAATAGAAATAAGTAAAAACAGAAACTTAGAATGGAAACATGACCAGTTTTTAAATAGGCTACCATTAAATCAATGTGGTTTGTCTTTTTAAAATAAACCATATTAAGTATTAGAAATTGTTACTTCTACAATGTTGAAAAACTAGAATTTGGAGACTATTACTTTACAGATTTGTGAAACTAAAGTCTATCCAGAAATATTAGAAAATACGAAAACAATTAGCACTGATACCTTCACTATTCACTTTCTGCCCTAATGATAAGTTCACTCTCATCACTTCCCTGCATGATTTCTCCAGTTACCTCCCTGATAATCTTCTCTCTCCTTCCCATCAAATCATTCACTTGAGTTTGTGTATGTGTATCAGAGGAGACACATCTAAGCAGAATGCCTAATGGATGTGTAGACATATCTATGAACAGGAATAAAGTGGGTACTTGTGTAAATATGGTTATATTCTACGTTTTCAAGCTTGGGATGGGGTATATAAAAAGAAGTTAGGTGAGAGAAGTATATCTGGCTATTTGGGAATGTTAGATATGCATCTTGGAAGAAATGGACAGAACCGTGATGCTCATTACATTGCATATCTAATGGTCCACAGCCATGTTCCCCAAGAGAAAACTCTATTATGTAATCTTGGATCACTGTTTGTCATATGAAAGAAGAGAACAGAATAGAATCAGTAGAAGGCATGTTTTAGATCTACTACAGAAGTATTTTTTCAGATAACTGAAAATAACTCCATAGTACTAGCATACCTGTAAAATAAGCATGTCTTGGCGCAGATCATCACCATGTTTAAAGATAATTCCAATTGTTTCATTTGATAGGGCTGTAGGATCAGCACATTTAAACTCAAGCCACAGGGGCTTTTTCTTGGAGGCCATCACTTTACATTTTTCAATCTGTAAGAAAGCAGTCACATGTTTCCTACACGCAATGAATAATGAATATACATGGTGGAGACACTTGGTAATTCTCTTGCAAAGCATCACTATAAACAACCAGGACAAAATCATAGTTGGAAAACCATTTTCAATATTTGGGTAAAAATACAGAAGGTGTTCTCATCAAATCTCATCAAATGTGTGAGCAAATTCACAACACTTAAACCAGTGGTTCTCAAACTATGTTCCAAGGAACTGTAAGAGTCATCGGAAGTACCTAAGAGGTACAGCAGATCCTATGCTCTCCACGCCCCACTTCTACAGAATTCTGGTACTCCCATATCCCCTTTAATAGAAAGCAACTTTGCCAATATCTGTTTATATATTTGGCTTCCTCCTAAGATTTAATTTGAAAAAAGAGTTCTAATGTACAATGTCTAAAGAACTATTATTGCAGAATCAGATGCAATAGGCTACATCTAACAAGATAAAATTTAACAGAAAAAAAATAAGTGGAAAATCTGGCACTTAAGTCTAACAACCCCTCAAGAAAACCCCTTACACATTCAATTAAGTCAAGGTAGGGGAAATGTGGCTTAGTAGTCACCCAGTTAAAACTAAAAAATGTAGATTTAGCCAAAGATGAGTTCACCATGGATCAAAACTGTTATGTGGTCTTAAAAAAAAACATGCACAATTTGAAGCTGTATTAATATATAATAATTCCTACCAATCTCTAAATGATGGATAGTGGATAGTGGGTGCTTTTGCCATAGGGCCAGCTTGCTGATAATTGTATACAAAATCAAACATGCAAGGGAGGAAATTTCCCTTCTTTCCATGAGGCTTCACTTATTGCTACAGGAGTTGCTTTTCTGCCATTAACAACTAGAAAACTAGGCAAAATATATGAAACAACTCTTTTCAGACATTGGACATCAGGCAGTGTAGGTATGTGACCCCTGAGAAAAGGAAGATAAAATAGGTGAGCCCTATAATTGCCCTAGATTACTGCCTGGGGGCTATTTCTAGGCCACAGCAAAGAGAAAGGGAATCCAGACCGAGCCCCTAGTCTAACAGTCTAAAATACTGTAGCTGAAGTCTCAGAAAGAGAGGAGAGAAAAGAGGGAACAAAAACAATATTGGTTGAAAAATGTCCAAATGTAATAGACTATAAATTCACAAATCCAAGAAGCTCAATAAACCCTAGCAGACAGACTAAGCATAAAGGAAACCATATTAAGGCATATCATAATCAAATTGCTGAAAACCAGTGATAAAAGAAAATTTAAAAACAGCCTGGGGAAAAATGACATATATAGAGAGAATCAAAGATAAGAATGACAGTTGTATCATCAGAAAATATGCAAGCCAGAAGAAAATGGTACTTAGAGAGAAAAAAAACCCAGTCAATCTAGAATTCTATATTCAGGGAAAATATTTTTCAAAAGTGAAGGCAGAATAAAGAGTTTTTTAGGTAAACAAAAGCTGAAAGAACTTATTGCCAGCAGACTTGCAGTACAGAAAATGTTAAAGGCTGAAGGGAAGTGATGCCAGATGGAGATCTGGATGTATATAAAGCAATGAAGAGTACACAGTAATGGTAAATACCGTGGATTTACGTAAAAAGAAAAAAATTTAATCTTTGAAGCCTGTTAAATCTATTTTTAACTGTTTAAAGTAAAAATAATAATATATTGTGGGGTTTATAACATATGTAGAAATGAAATGCGCAAAAATGAAATGTACAAAAATAGTACAAAAGATGGGGGGAGTTAATGAAGTATATTGTTTGTGTAAGTACACATACATGAAGTAGCATATTATTTCAACATAATCGAGTGTGTGGTATTGATATAAGGACAGACATTTAGATCAATGGACTAGAATAGAGAATCTAGGTATTGACCCACACATATATGGTTAGTGGATATTTGGCAAAGGTGCCAAGGTAATTAAACAGAAAAGGAATAGTGTTTTCAACAAATGGTGCCAGAAAATCTGGATAGGCACATAAAAAATGAACACTCATCTTTATCTCAGACCACACACACAAATTAACTGAAACTGGATCATAGACTTAAATGTAAGAGTTAAAACTATAACACTTCTAGGAAAAACTATTCATCACATTGAGTTAGTCCAGGAGTTCTTAACCTTGGCACTGTTGACATTTTAGGCTGGATAATTTATGTTTTGGAGGACCATCCTGTACCTTGTAGGATACCTAGCAGCTTTCCTGGCCTCTACCCACTAGATTCCAGTAACATTCTCCAAGTTATAATAATGAAAAATGTCTCCAGACATTGCCAAACATTCCTTGGAGGGCAGGGAGATCACTCCAGGTTGAAGCGCTGGGTTAGAAAAAGATTTCTTAGATAAGACACTAAAAGAACAAACCATGAAAGAAAAATTTTAAATTGTACTTAATCAAAATTAAAACCTTCTGCTCTTTGAAACACACTTCTGAAAAAATAAAAAGGAAATCCACAGACTGGGAAAAAATATTTGTAACATGTATGCCTGATAAAGAATTCGTATCTCGTTTATATAAATAACTCTCATAAATAAAAATAAGAAGGCAACCCACGGGTGCAAGATTTGAACAGAAAATTTTCAGAAGAAGAAAATAAGCACACAAAAAGCTGTTCAACATCATTAGGGAAATGCATATAAGAACAACAGTAAGATACCACTTCATACTCATTTGAATGGCTAAGATTAAAAAGACTGATAATATCAAGTATTGGCTAGGATGTAGAATGACTGGAAATCACAGACATTGCTGGTGAGAATTTAAATCGTACAACCCCTTTGGAAAAACAGTTTATCAGTATCTTGTACACGCGCTTATCATCTGACTCAACTATCTCACTGTTAAATATTTACTCAAAAAAAGAATGAAAAACAAATTGTGGTATATTCATCCAAGGGAATGCTATTCAGTCATAAAAAGGAATAAACTACTAATACATACAATAACATGATAGAATCTTAAAAGCATTATGCAAGGTAAAAGAACCCAGATATAAAACTATATACTATATGATTCCACTTAATAAAATTCTTGAAAAGGCTAAATTATATACTAGAAAGTAGATCTATTGCTCAGGGTGGGGAATGGGAAGAGGAAAAGGACTAAAGTGACATAAGAAAACTTTTTCTGTATCTTTCTGTAGAAATGTTCTCTGTTTTGACTGTGGTGGTGGTTATATTTTTGTATACATTTGTCAAAACTCACTGACTTGTACACTTAAATGGACAAATTTTATTGTATGTAAAGAATGCCTCAGTAAGCTGATTTAAAACAATATAAAAGGGAAATTACCTGGTGCTGAGGCCTCCTGTAGCCAATGATTAGACAAGGGCTTGATAGAGCCCATCCACAGACTCTCCAGCTTCCCTGTCTCTACACAAATATTAGCTTTTAAGGACTGGGCCCTAGAAAGCATGCTAGACATCTTCAAGAGAAAAAGACCACATGGAGACATCCAAGCGATACCTACCACAAGTGCTCCTGCTTTCAATCCAGGATCATATGGGACTCTGAAGCTTTTGGGGAGATTAGAATTCTGCAGGTTTTCAAGCTTTTGCTTCAGTTGTGAAATAACTGTAATTGTCAAAAGTACATAAGAATGATGTGAGTCCAAGAAATTATCAATGTTATCTATAACAGTTCCTGAGAGCATACTTATTCCCAGCATTCTATATATATGTTCGGGTGTGGTGTAGGAGAAAAGAGCCTTTGAGGAACTACCCATTTGAAGTGGTGAGATAAGTCAGGCTTGCCATGAACAACACAACCACGTACACACACAGGGGACAGAAATATGTGAATACATGTGGGATGACACGCAGATGCCAATACGACCAGGTAAAGAAGGGCATTTTGAGGGTAATGCTAAGGAATCAATACTATAGTTTTCTTTCCAGCATTTGAAACTTTAAACTGCTATCTGATTTGGGGAACAGACGTTTGAAGACAATAACAAATGAAATTTGGTTAAGGTTTTGCAAACTCTTTTTGAAAGAGCAAGTTAGGTTGTGTAGAGAAGACGTGACAGCCTCAAAATTCTAAGGGCAAAATACATAAATTAAAAATTACTCTCTGGATAACAGACAAGAATGGAGGTCAGTACAAATGCGTCCCTTTCTTAAAATAAAAAGAAAAGTAAGATTACTATTACCATTATCATTTTTAGGAGATAGCATTATTGACACATTGAAAAAGAATCAAAGGGAAAAAGTAGAAATTTAAAATATTCAGAAGTTTAAAGTACTGGATGAGTATATCAGTAAGTATCTATATAATGAGCCATAGCACTAGGTCCAGGTATATTAAAATGAAAAAGAGATATCTCCTAGCTTCAAGGTTCATGCAGTTTATCAGACCAGAGAGATATGTTAATAACTTTAATTTAATGTAGTATTAGTCAAAACCTATCGGAATACAAAAAGGGAGTGATTAATATTCCTAGGGCAAGGACAAGCTTTCTTAGGGTAGGGGTAAGAGGATACTGGAAAAGGCTTCAGAGGGGAGGTAGTGTGTGTGTATAAAGGTGAGATATACACATATCTTTATATATATATATATATACACACACACACACACAGTCATCTCTCAGTATCCATGGGGGATTGGTTCTTACACTGTATTGTTTAGGGAATGACAAGAAAAGTCTATATATGTTCAGTACAGATGCAATTTTTTAAAAATATTTTCGATCTGTGGTTGGTTGAATTCACAGATGCGGAACCCATGGATATGGAGGACCAACTGTGTGTGTATATACATACACATATACATATTATTCTGAAATATATATATATGAAGCAATATAAAAGATTTAAAATAGCCTCTCAATAATTCATTGCTTGAAAAGACTGAAAACTTGGAAACCATATGCACATATTCAAAGATGCAGAGGAAAAGGTAAAGATTTGGAAATAATCTTGTGTGTGTGTGTGTATACAACTGTTCTTAAAGAATATATCTTACATCTGCATGATGCTTTTTAATTTTTCAAAGAGTTTAACATCTTTTGTCAAAACTTCATCATTAAGCATATGATTATATATGCATATAAAGCATATATAGTAGTTAAAAATTATTAATTTGTAAAAGAACTTTAAATTTGCTTGCTCTATGCAGACAAAATACTAAAGAATGTGTTCTTGGCTGCCTTTATGAAGAGGCAACTTGGCTTCCAGAATGAAGAATTATAGGGCATTTGGAGATGAAGGCATTTGGAAAGAGAACCAAGAAAAGAAAGCCACTGTACCTTGGGAACTGACATCATACTTTTCAGCAGAGAGTGATTTAATATCAATGGTGACTTTCTGTAACATCTCGATTACTTGAACTTGTTGGGTAAAGTCGTGCAGCATGGCTGTGCCACAGCCCCTCAGATAAGCTTCTAGGATCACGGCGAACCTCTGCTGATAGTGTCTGGACTGGGCTATCTCACTTCTCAAGAACCAAAACAAGAAGTGACCAATTCTCTTGTTCTGAGGGTGAGTACAAGAAGGTTAAAATTATTATGACTAATGCTCTAAGTCTACCAGTCAATGCCTGTCGGTTTAAAATTTCTCGCTATTATCAAAGCGGAAGTACTTACTCTTAAACCACGCTTTAGCAGGAATCTGGCAAGGGCACTGTCATGGTATGGTTCAAATTTCACAGCCTAAAGGAGGAACACATTAGCATTTGTAAGACTGCATTCTTGGTAGGCGAATCAGGAAAAGGAAACCAGAGAAACTGGTGCTCTGCTTAGAGGGTCTTTATGTCTAGAGTGATGAAGCTCTCACCAGTTAAGCTCCTCTCTTTTCGAAGACACTTGGCACCAGAATAAACCACTTGCTTAAGATCATAGAGCAGCTGATAACAGAACTGGGATTAGAGGCCAGAACTGACTCACAGTCATGTGCTGGTGATAGCTGGGAAGGTGAAGAGGCGAGGGCATTTGCTCCAATTAAAGGTGTACTGGTTTTACTGGAAGGGTGGAGAGGGAAGATGGAGATGGTTTATAAGAAATCTACAAAGTAGAAGGAAAGTGAGGTTATGAGAAAGAAAATAAACAGTGGAGAGAGATGTATAGTACATGTTAGAGAAAAGTATTTGTTAGATGTGACGATCCTAAAAGCCTGATAGCTTCCCTTTTTGGCTTCTCTCTGGCAAGTCACAGGTTCTCACTGCAAGTAAACAACTGGCCTAGATCAATCTACCCAGAGCAATCACTACCACCCTGCCACCCTGCCACCCTATGGTATATATAGAGCTTTTTGTCCCCAAATCCCTGATTTTATATGCTTCCTTGGGTAGAATTTGATCTTCATTTTTAGTGGTTAGTAGTTTTCATACCACTCGGCTAATGTACAGGATATTGACTTAGGTGACAGCTCTATTACTGAGGAAAAAGAACCAATAAAATGTAAAACATGATTAAATCTTGGTTGTATGAATATTTGTTACATTAGTCTCTGTACTTTTCTGCAAGTTTGAAATAGTTAATAATTTTTAAAGTAGCAAGACTAATAAATATTGTTTGGATTATTATACATGCATATATAAAGTTAGAAGATAGATGTCATACATAAACATGAAGAGAGGCTTAAAAATAAATACCTAGGAGTATTCCCTTTATAAATAGAAGTGGTCTATCCTTTTTGTCCAAGCAACAGAAGAAATTCCCATTCTAATTTACATTTTAGGGTCTGAGGGCTTCCTGGTAGGATTTACAATTCTTACTTTGGTTTCCAGTTTGAAAATGATCAATATGGACTTCATAATGTTTCAATTAGAACCATGTTCTCAAAAGTGCTTTTCATAGGTGTGGTCAAATGGGTGTCCTTGTAGCTGCATTTAAGGCCTTAATTCTGAGAATGTGGTTATTTAGCCACCAGTACTCAATTTAGAAATGTTTTACATTTTTAACCCTAATATGAGTCTTTCTGACCTTCTTCATGTTTCACTTCTCTAAAGACAATGCAGATCTCAACTAAGACACCATTTTGGTCTGGAATGAGTCATTTAACCATGAGCTGAAGATGTCTCAAATAGTTTTACAAATGACTACTTTTCTATAAATTTAAGACCACAAATTCAATGTTAATATTATTTATTGATCTCTTTCACTTAAAACATTTCCAAGAAGAACACTATTCATTTGCCAATTCTGCAAAGTTTTTTTGTGAAAATGACAATGAAGAATAATTCACGGTAGCCTTGTGATTTGGAACAGAGCTCATGCAAATTTGTTTTATGTTTTTGTTATGGAGAACTAGAAAACTGAAGATCTTTTAATTATTCTAAAATTCTTTAGTGTTATGCCAGTATCTGGACTAGTGGGTAGAAAAAATATTGGATATATTTAATAGATGAAAGCAAAGGTCAAATAATGTATTTAACGTATCTGACTAATGGGAAGGTGAAGATTCAGAGTTAAAGTTGGTAATATCCAAAATGCTTATCAGAAAACTCCAGGGACTTCCTATAAATATAGAGAGTGATTACACTGTTTGGTGTCTAAAATTTAGCCTGGTTAATCCTAAAGATCTCAGGTCAAACATCACCTACTTAGAACTGTCCCTGGGTCCCTCAGTGAAAATTAAGTGTCCCTTGCATTCCTGACTGTTTTCTCCTAGCACTCTGTAGTTTTCCCCAAAGCATTTGTCACAATTTGGTATTAAACGTCTGTTTGTGTGTATTCTCATTTAACACCAGTCTTCTCAGTACAAGTTGTTGAATTAATGAATGAACAGGTCTGTGCTCTAAAACAGCATTTCTATTCCAATTACTTTACTTCCTTTTCCTTGTCAAGCAGTACAATGTAATTTGAGAACTGCTATAGAACAGGCAAACTGTTCCTTCTTTCTTTCACTCCCTTGCTACACCTTAGGCAAATCACTTAGCTTCTCAGGGCTCCAGGGAACATCATGAGAACCAGTGTGGACACACCATTCCATACCTGCCTAAAGAGAGGAACTTTTAAAATATGAGATATTATTCTATGGATTTTAATAAACACAGGCAGAGAGTAAGACTATTTCTGTCTAGCCCACACCATCCAGACACTGGACTGGTTCAGGATATCAGGGGAATAATGAAAAGAGCAGAGCATGGAGTCAGACCTCCCAGGTTTGGATTCTGGTCTGCTTCTTTCAAAGTGCGTGACCCTTGGCACATTACTTAGCCTCTTGTGCCTCAGTTGCCTTATGTATAAAATGCAAATGTTAATTTGACCTCCATTATAATTGCTGGGAGAGTTAGATGAGATAATACACAAAAAGGATGTAAATCACCTGAAGCCTTGGCACAAGAAAGCCTTCAGTAAGTTGAATCTATCATTAAAATAATAAATGAGAACAAAGTATTCACACGGGGCCGATTCTCCTAAAAAGTGAAGTACTAATGTTTTTAAAATGCTTGCCTGCAAACCCTCAAAGACAGTAAAAAAGTAAATGGAACAGTTTACTACTTTTTGAGGTGGCTGCATCAGATCTGCTTTGACTGATGACAAAACCCTGAACAAAGGGCATGAGAGGACAACTGAATGCTGTGCCTGTGCGCATGCAAATAAATTCCTTTTGAGGAGGGTTCTGTTGATAATACCAACATCCCTACCTGGACCAGCTGAAGAAGGTAATGTAGAACATCATCGTCCTCCAAGCTCTCCAGTTTTTGAACTGCAATGGCTCTTACATTTTCATCTGAAAAGTTGCAGTCCAGGAGTTGCATCGTTAACCCAACATCCAAAGCACTTTGATCCCAGACCTCCCTTCTGGCTAACAATTGGTATGTTTTAGCCACAATTTCTTGCTGTCCCCATTTCACTGAGCTAAACAGCTTAGGATATGCTTTGGGATGCTTAAGGCTTTCATATCTAAAATGCCAGAGCAATTCTTTATCTTCTGCCGTGAGAGGGTTAAGTGGATCGGTGGCTATGATTGCCTCCAATTGCTTGCGAAGTTGGTTGGGCATTTCTGCTCGAACCCGGTCCCCTTCCGGGTCAGGGCTGGGCTGATGCTTAGGCAGGGCTATTGGGTGACAGTAATTGTCCAGAAGAATGGAGATGGACATGGAGTTCTCCTTGTCTGGGTTGGTTGCAGACGTGAGCTTGTCAGCGCTGAAGCTCCCTTGGTCCTCTCCCTTCCCGGATATCTGCCACATGTGGAGAACGTATTCTCCACGACGCAGGAGGAACCGGTGGTCTATCAGCAGCAGATTCACATAATAGAGAAGCTGAGCTTTGCCTTTGGACTCAGAACTGGAAGTGTCTGCAGAGATCTTGCCAGACAGTATTGGAGCTTTGCCGCAGTAGATCTGGAGGTTCAGCAGAGCCCCTTTGGGCAAGTCTTTGATTTTGATACTGAACTCAAGCCACACATTCCAGAGCACCTCTTCTGTGAAGGGTTTGGGGCTGGTTCTCCTTTGGCAAAGGACTTGCTGCCCGTGCTGGATGTTTGCCTCTACAAAAACTGTGAGGTCAGTATTGCGGGGCAGGACTGGGATATCAATGCCTCTGATCTTGACCCTAAACTTCCGGTCACAGTCCCACAGGGACACGGTGAATACACTCTCATGGTCCTTGCCGTGGATGGTCAGCTGCTCATGGTAGCCGGTGACCCCCGTGCAGTCATCCACCAGCGGCCACTCTTCTTTCCTTACGTCGTCCAGGGCCGGGTCCGGAGGCGTGTCAAGCACCAAGTGAATCTCCTCTCCATTCTTGAGGCAGTGCCTCACCCACTGGAAGTTTTTGATGGGTGTTTCACCCACCAGGTACTCATCCCGGCCACAGACGCGTAGCACAAAATCCTGTTCGTTCTGGCTTTCGGGGATGTCCATCAGAGACTTCTTCTTGGCCATCTTGGTGAAGAAGCTCTGGAGGATGGTGCCGGGGGTGTCCTCGGCCGAGACCTTGATGGTCTGGCTGGTGGTGCTGCGGTGGATGATGATGAAGATGCAGTTGTTCGCAATCTTCTTGGACAGGTACTCAGGGAGGGGCTTGGACGTCACCCAGGGGTGCATGGCGTAGAGCTTGGGGTCACGGCCCGCCACCTCTGCCATGCGCGGAGTGACCAGGCGGCGGCGCGTGAACTCCAGCTCGTCGTCGTGCACGTTGCTGACGTCGGTGACGTCATAGCCTATGAGGGCAGTTAGCTGCCGCTGGAAGGCCTGTGTCTCCTCAGAGGGCGCGCGCCGCTGCACCAAGTGGATCTGGCCCGGGCTCCGGTGCAGCACCTGCCAGTAACGCAGGCAGTCCAGAGTCTGCACCACCTGGTGCTTGTCGTAGATCTCGTACCACTGGCCCTTCTTCTGGTAGAGCAGGAGGAAGTGGTCCGGGCCGAGGCGGTGGTAGAAGTCCGCCGCCACGCTCGTCTCCAGCGCGCGCAGCCACACTTGGGCCTTCATCTGCTCCACGTTGCCGTGGCCCGCCACGTGCAGCAGCGCCGTCTCGGGGCTCTTGCTGTGGCGCTGGCTGGTGGGCAGCACGAACTCGATGGGGATGAGCTCCATGGGGGACAGGCTGGCCGCTGCGCTACGCGGCTTCATCCTCCGGCGCCTGCGACCGTTGTCCTCTCTCAGAACCACGGGCTGTTCATAGTTCTCCAGCTCCATGCCCTACGCGACCTGTGAGTGGAGGAACAGGGGACTTTGTCACAAGAAAGGCACTTCATATTTTCCTGTGAGATAGCAGAAGAGAAGGCGCATAAGAGTGACATGCGCGTGAGGACCCAGAGGGACCAAGTACTTCAAGCTGGAGGCACTACAGCCTTCAGAGCATGGGCTTTGGAGTCAGGGCCCTTGAATCCTGGCCCCACCCGTTACTCTCTCTGGGAGACTTGGGCTAATTAATCTCTGAGCCTGTTTCTCCTCTCTCAGATGGGTGAGTAATACCTCAGAGGGTGGAGGTGAGAGTTAAATAAACTAATGTTTGTTCAGTAGCAGCGATGGGTATGTGGGGGGTTCATTGATCACTCTCTCTACCTTTATATAGTTTGAAAAATTTAATATAAGAGGAAATATGGAAAACACTCATCTAGCACAGTGCCTGACTTATTAGTAATTGTTCTTAAGTATACTGAAACACATAGATGAGTAAAATAATACAGTTAAGGATCAAGTCTTAGTTTACAAGGTGCAACATGAGGTGCTTAAATACCTCACTCTGTAAACAGGCCTTAAACTTACTTCCTCTTTGTTCAGTCTCACACTTCTTGGAACTAGACACCTTACCCAACCTCTCTTCATGTTCCCTATTTTCAAACTGTCTGGACTCGGGATCCACTCCCTATTCCATTTCCTGACTTTTTTACCTTTCATTTTTTTATTTCTATTTAGGAAAGATAGACATTTCATTCATAAAACTCAAAAATATCAGAATTGGCAACTTTGCAATCATAACTAACTACAGATACATAAAATTTTGAATCACGAAATGTGTAAACGTTCTAGCTGTCATTGCTATATTAGGTCGGTGTCTAAGAGGAGTCATCCAAGCCTATTCTCTCCTAATATGAACATTCAGGGAATTTTAATTTTATACCAATTCGTTTGATCTGCCTCTGCTTTAGACAGTAAAGGAGCCACAGGATAGAAGGCAGGATTTCTAGACTCCGGTGACCTGCTGTTTAGACCCCAATCAATTATTTAACTTCTTTTTTGCTCTAATATTTTCATTTGTATAACATGAATTCACAAATTTATTCTCATTAATTTATCCACCCTTTCTACAAATGTTTAAGTATCTACCCTTCACAAAGCATTTAAGTATAAATGTGACATACTGCAGTAAGAAACCCTTCTAATGATTGAAATACTAAAAGTGTGAAAATTGAAAGATGAATAATAAAGTATTTGATTTTAGTATTTAGTATCAATACATTATATTCTAAATAAGAATCAACTATTGAAACAAAAATTAATGTTTCAGAAAATATCATTTACTCTCTTAAATGACTAATGTTAGTGAGACTCACAACTACTTATTTCCTTAAGAAATAATGGAGCATTCAGTGTATACCCAAAAGGAGAGTTTGGTTAAAAGATAAGAAAGGCGAGTTTCATTAGATCCAAACTTATATTTAAATCTTGGCTTTACTTACTTTTAAAGTCAATATTCCCTCTCTTAAAATACTATGAAGTTATACTTAGTAAGTAAATGAAACCAGCTGTCCCAAAGAACTGTCTCTTGAAGCTTAAAACATTCATTTTGGTCTTTTGCTACCTTATATAATAACTGACAAAGATGAGAACTGTAAGGTATTTTAATATTGATAGTAACTTGTAATATGTCTAAATTTAGGCAACATGCAAAAATATACAACAGTAACATCTGCCTCAGTGATACCAAACAATCTTAAAGGATGCTGAAAAAAACACACTGACTAAATACTCACTGGTTTCCTGCATGGTTGAGGCTATGAAGTTTTCTCCTTTTATGAGAAGACGTTGGAAACACTGTAAGTACAGTAATCTCTAAGCATGCACTTGTAAGAATGTGAAGCCTGGATGGCTCAGGCTCCCGTCCCCTCCCTTTTCCTCCCAAACAAAAACAAAAAACAACCAATGCACCTGCAAAACTCTTGCTGGAACCTTGTGGATATCCACAGTGTAGCTTGAACTAGACAATGAAACACAGACATTCAGAGGTAGTATCATCTCAAGAACCAACAACAACAGTTCCAGATAAAAATATTCTAGCTGAGAAGGAAGTGTCACTATTCCGAGTCAGACCCAACAAAGGGCAAAAAATAGAAGGAAGCAATACCTGATAAAGCAGCGGAGGCGAGGATGCTGAAGGATCATTTGTTTAATTTTTGAAAACAAAACAAATTCAGACCTACCCAGTGTGCTTCTAAACTCTTCCGCTTTTTTGGGGCTCCCTTCATATCCAGATGCAGAGGAAGTGTTGCAGTTACCAGGAAGGAAGTTTTAACCAAGTTGATTATACGTGTGATTGCTCATTTTAAAAGTGTCAGAAATGCATTTCCTGTTATAGCACAGAGAGAGCAAGAACATGAGAGTGAGCCGTGTTTACCATAGTTTTTTTTTTAGTCTTTGAACTAATTTTTCAAAAATTGTGGGAGACTGAGACAAATTAAAACTACATAGATCCAAACCAAAAATACACATCATGAGACACAAACAAATGCAATATTTTTGTAGCTAGTTCTAAGTATAAGAAAAGGCCTAACAGCCACAATATTAGACATCCGATGAGGGAGATTTTTTTAACAGCCAAATTAAACCTATTCCCCTCATGGGAATTCAAATGAACCCTTGTTCAAATACTGTAACTGACGGATGGGGGAAGAGAAACCTAGTAATGCTGAGGACTGAGTTATCAAGCTGAATATTTTCAGAGACAAGGTTTGGGAGCTCACTTCCTTAGCTCAGTGAGAGATTTCTCTATTTTTTCAGAGCATTTGGGGCCCAAAATATCACTGGCTCAAACTGAAAGTACTGCAGCATGTGCATGGGTATGTGTGTAAATGTGACATACTGTGGTAAGAAACCCTTAAAATAATGATTGAAATGCTAAGAGTATTAAAATTGAAAGATGAATAATAAGGTATTTAGATTTTAATATTTAGTACCACTAAATTATACTACAGTATATTTCAAACAAGAAATCAACTATTGAAACAAAAATTAATGTTTCAGAAAATATCATGAATGTTGAGGGTGGAGGCTTACTGTGAACAATGATTCATTGCCTGCAGACAAACTAGGAGGTTGCCTGGTATCAAGGGGAAATTAGGGAGTTGAGAACTGTCACGGCATCTAGCAGACAGAGTCACTGGGAGATGGCACCTCACTGCCATGAGAGCAGAGAATACATAGAAAAGCCATCCTAAATTGTTTTTTAGAGCAGCTCTTTGTTTTCCAGGTGACCTCAATTCTTTCTAGCACCTCCAAGCACACTCAGATCCTGAACCAGTGCCCCCTCCCCTCCATCTCAGAGTTCCACATACCAGAGTTCATCCTCTGAGCTGGGCACTCCTGCTCTCTAGCTAAGCTCCAGCGACAACAGGTGGGATGGAGTTGGCCTCACAAGTCTCTTGCAGGTATGTAAGAGTTCCTCTGGATTACTCTGATATCAAGATAAATAATTGCTTGATCTGATCTATCTCTTTTCACATAGGCCTTTTGGGTCTTAGCTTTTTAATAGCACTCTAATAGTTTACATCAGCAGGCAAATCATGTAATTCAAAGGCTGCCTCCCAAATATTTAGAGGAGGCTTATCGGTTTCTCAAAGTATATTCCTATATAGAAATACTCCCTTAGGTTGGCAGCTTTAGAAGCCTCAAGGTTGGCCTTCTTGGTTGGTCCTGAGGGAAGACCACCACACTGTAGCCACCAAGCCATGATGTAGGAGCTTGCCAACCTGTGTTTTACCCAGAGTGTGTGGGAGGGTACATGTGGGTAGGATAGGTGGGAGGAAGGAGGCTTGAGGGTGGGAGGGCTGACCTCAGAGGAACCATGAGCTAGGCCAGCTCCATTTCCAAGACTATTCAACAGATTTCTTCCCTGTCCTGGCTCAGTCACTTCCAGGGGGCCAAGTCCCAGTCTGGCAATAGACACACATACACATTATGCTAGAAATACTAGACTTAGGCTCTGGCGTCTCCTTGCTTCTGAAGGAACTATTCAGCTAATTCGATTACACAAAGGTTGTCTGTTCCGTAACTAAACTTACAAATACTTCAGCCTTTATTGGTGGGTTGAGATGAAAAGTACCCTGCTCTTCTCCAAATCTTAAATAGCCACTAAAATTTGACTATGTGTAGTAAATGTTCCCAGGGAGAAGTAATGGCAAATGTTTCCTTCCTCTCTTTGGATACTTCCTCATTGCAGAGGCATTCTTTACTAGTAAGAATATTTTATACCCAGAATTTTTAGTTTAGAAACCCCTAGACCTCATCATTATCCTGTTTTATTAATATGTTTCTTATTTTTCCCTTCTGTGAATTTGTAGGCATACAATAAATTTTGTCTGGAAAAAAAAACATAATCAAAGAGTCTGACCCTCTATATCACATCCAACTATCCCAGGAAAGACAAGATAGAACAGATTAGAAAATAAGAACACAGTAGGAAGTATCAAAGATAGTAAAAAAATTAAGAATTAGTTGTTTGTTATTAGAAAGGCTCTTTGCAATGGCCTTCAGAGATGGTTTAGTTGGAAAAACAAAACATACAGATGAGAAAACATGTACAATGTGATAGTCTATACAGTCCAAGTGGATTAACAGTATTATTTAACTTTATGTAATCCAACAGTTTACTGGAGGAGATCATTTTGGGTGGGATTTAAAAAAAAATTTATTTTAAATATTTAGAGAATATTTTAAATAATCACAGGAGTGGGGGTTCCCCAGCCAAAAAGTATTTGGGGATGTTGAACAGAGCAGTTCACTAAATTGGAGAGTTTGTGAAAGACAGCAGTGTGAGATATGATGAAGCGTGTGGCAAAATAAGCTCATGCTTCCCACACTTACTTCATGTATTGGCACATGTGAATAGTCATGACATGTGTATGGCACACTGGGTTAAACTGAGGGGGCTCCTCAAAGCTTGAGACAATGCCTGCAGCCCCAAAGCCCTCACCCCTTAGTGCACACTGGTTGCGAAGCTCTGTTATTGTTTATTGTTCCTGGCCGGAGTAGCTAACTGACTCAGACATGAGGGTGTCTTTCAGCTTGAAAAAGTACTACACGATCCCTCATTTTTTCAGCTCAGCCTCAGATGGCTTATAAACTGTGAACAAAAATGCATTTTAATCTAATCTAACAGTTTAATTTACCTTCATACCTTGCTTTGGGCACAAAGGCAAATGTTTATTGAAGCTGTGCCCAATATTTTTTGGTATGTATTTGGTAAGATTAAAGACAAGCATCCTGGTATTGTAGAAACACTAATATTCACGAGACCTAGGTTGATTCCTGCTCATTCTTTAGGCCGAATATATGCCAATTCATCTCTCTTGGCTTCCTAATCTACCAAAAGGATAACAACCACCCCACTTAATCTCATAGGAAGTTGTTAAAAATCTTCAATTTTCAACGGAATGAAAACTTATCTAACTATACTATGTAAGATATTGAGTTAGATGCTATAAAGGACACACATTTCAAGTATCCCATACCAAAACAACATAGAGAAAAAGAACAGGCCATGTCATCTGTGTGTTTCTTTTTCATAGAGAAGAAAACTTTCTCAGAATCCTCCTGGGTTCCCTTATGTCTCTAGCCAGAATTGTAACAAGTGCCCATCTATACCTCAGCCCTTCAGTAGGAAGGGGGATGGAATTATTTGAATGGTTTAAGCTAATCAGGACTTACCCCTGAGTTCCTGGCTGGCCAGAGAATAGCAGACACCAGAACAAAATGTCAGGGCTTTGACAGTAAGGACAAAAGAGTGCTGGGGAGGTCCACAGGAGACTCTGCCACAGCTTTGGTGCCATTAGGGAGGTAGACTATTATCATCCCATATGCTTAGAGGGCAGCCATTCCATGCTCTGAGAAAAGAAGCTACAGGAAATCAGGCACAGTCAACAGAACCCCCAGGATCTATAGCCAGATCCAGGCGCCTGTACCTATGGGACATTCTACTTCACTCACTATTCTTTTTTTTTTAAAGAGACAGAGTCTTGCTTTGTCACCCGGGCTGGAGTAGAGTGGAGTGGAGTGGAGTGAAGTGGTACAATCATAGTTCACTGCAAACTTGACCATCTGGACTCAAGCGATCCTCTTGCCTTAGCCTCCTGAGTAGCTGGGATTATGGGCCTGTGCCACCATGCCCTGCTAATTTTTCTTTTTTAAAATTATTTTGTAGAGACAGAATTTTGCTATGTTGCCCAGGCTGGTCTTTTACTTTTTTTCAATATTTTAAAAATTGGAAAGTATTAAGGGGGCACAAATATTTTTGATTACATGGATTGCTTTTGTAATGCTTGAGTCACAGCTATAAGTGTGCCCGTTACCCAAATAGTATTTATTGTACCCATTAGGTAGGTTTTTGCCCACACCCCCAGGCTGGTCTTGAACTCCTGGCCTTAAGTGATCCTCCCTCCTTAGCCTCCTAAAGTGCTGGGATTAGAGGCATGAGCCACTATGCCTGGCCTCACCATGCTAATCAGAAATTGACCACTGAGTGCACTTTTCTCAATTTCCTTGTTCAGTTAAATGTTGCCAATACAGATTAGTAAGCACTTCATACATTTCTTGAAAAGATTTTTCTGTAAATTGATTTTTAAAAATCCAGATTCCTTTGCATGATACATTAGACCCTTTATGATCAATCACTTATGATCTATCCTTAACTCTCTGCTTCATCTTCCAAATCCCATCCACGATTGAATTAAACTGATCTTTACTCTTGCTCTCTGTGCTTTTCCACATGTCTGGGCCTCTGTACGCTGCTCCCTCTGACCTCTCCCCTCCCCGTATTCTCTTCTCGCTTCTCCCTCTCTGTCCTTCATCCCCTCTGCCATTTGACCAACTCCTGCTTCATCAATACTCAGGGTGAGGAACCTCCTCTGGGAATGCTTTCTTGGTTTGGGGTTAGGGCAGTTTTCCCTTATTAGTAACCTTCCACAATAACAATAAGACCACTACCACCAAGAACAAACTCTTTTATAGCACTTTCTGAGTCTTACATTGTTCTAAGAACTGTCATACATTCATTCATTTAATCCTTACAACACTCCAAGGAGAGGGGCACAACTATCACCCCCATTTACAGATGATGAAAGCAAGACATAGAGAAGTTAAGTGGCTTGCCCCAGGTCTTACAGCTGCTAAGAGGCAGTGTCATAATGCTTCTCCCAGGGGAGGACAGCTGTTTACTCAGCTGCCTCCTCTACCAGACTGAATTCTTTGCGTAGCTGCTCTGTATTCAGCCACTGTATTCCCCGGGGTTTTACACAGTGTTTGGCACATACAAAACTAGGGCCTCAATAAATATTTGTGTACAGAGTATTTCTTTTTGAGAATCATTGGATTCTTCTGCATTTACAGGAAGCAACAGGAATATTGAGTGATATTTCCAAAGCTTCCCAGACCAACAAAACCCAGACAGCCCCTTCCTTCCATTTAACCGCCTAACCTAAAGCCCTGCAATCTGCCTCCTCCTCAAACCTAAGAACAGGAAAGTTGGGAGAAAAATGGTCTGTAGAGTGTGGAACTTAGGAAGGAACCCAGTTTTACTAACATTATAAAAAATCATAATGCTTTAGAAACATCCTCTTTATAGCTCTTCTGTTTGACCCAATTTGTTAGTTTTCTTTGTTACCTTCCTAATAGTGACTGAAATCTAAGACCAAAGGCTGCTTGGACCAAGTTGGTGTGAGCAAGAAATCTTCCCATATAATGGATATCCACACCCTTCCACGGGGCCCTGCCATCACAATTACCTGCATCTGCCCTGTGCCTGCCTACTCACCTGTCTCATCACTTACCTACCTACCTACCTACCTGTCTCTAGGTACCTCTTACATACCGTGATCCTGACAGAGACAAAGGTGTTGTAGTAAGGGAGTCAAGTTTCCAGACCAACTCTATTTCCTTTCTTCTTGGGATTTTTCCTGTTCAAGTGCACAGCAGAGAGTCCTGAGAGAGAGGAAGACTTAGTAGACTGGCTTGAATGGAGCCTGCTCTCAAAGCTGTGGTCCTGAGGCTGGAAGGGACGTTATATTATAATAGGAGCTGCTTCTCGGGCCTTTCTGTGGAACTTTGTTCCTTCTAAAGCCCTGACTTCTCAACTTCAAGTCTGGCAGGAGTCACCTCCACTTAGAAGGAAGCCAAGAGGATGACCCTCCGCCCCAGGTTCAAAGAAAGGGCACAGCAGGCGTGCTGCGCTGGGAAGGGGCGGTGGGTTGGCAGAGCCACGAGCTTCCCTGTCCCCCGGGAGGGGAGGGGGGCTACTGTGAGGCCACAGCCCTGCATGGCCTTCCTTTTCTTCTTCCTCTTCCCCCCCAGCCCCCACCAAGCAAGTATCAACTTCATGCCAGCGGCCTCTGCTACATTCTGCCCACCCCCCCACACCAGCTACCGCACCCGCCATAGGAGGAGAGGCCGGACTGGGCAGTTTCTTTACCTGCCTTGCTCTGTACCTAGTAGGAATCCTCTTCGCCCCCACACCTTGGCCTGCATTTTCCGGAATTACCCATTGTGTGGGACTGTTTAATCACTTGAGAGTTCTCTGCAAGTCGGGAAATACCCTGCTGGGGTGTGTCTCTGAGGGCTTGAGGTCCCCAGGGGTGTGCCCTCCTGCCCTCTGGTATAGGTATAGCGTAGTGTTTCTCATTTTCTTTTAAAGTAGTTAGTTGCTGGCAGTCTTCATTCCCAGTGTCTTTTTTCTTCTCCCTTCCTTCCCTCTTGCATCTCTTTCTTTTCTTTTAAAAGTGTATTGACTTGAAGGGGAGAGGCTTCTGGCTTGCTGGTAATGTTTCTTGATGGGGAGTTGGCTTCACTTGTGATCTGTTTGTGACAATTCATCAAGCTGTACACTAGATGGTCACATTTCTGTATGTGTGTTAAACATCAAAAAATAGCTTTACTGAAAGGTATTTTTACTTAAAAATGGCTAAAATTTAAGCTACTTTCCATGCTTTATTAAACAATTAAGAGTGTTTTTTTGCCCCCCTCTATATTCTTGGCAGATTCTTTTCCACCTGAATCTGAACTGTTGTGTTTGCCTCTCACAAGCTCTGACCTCCACCAGTGGCTTCATCTTTATGTTAGCTGGAGAGCTGTGGGGCTAGGCAGAATGTCATAAAGGACATGTGATCCCATTTGGACTCATTTGGTGGGTAAAGGGTCTCCAATCCAAGCTGATGTTGTCGAATTCCATTGAATTATTCAATGACGTATGTAATGAATGAATTTGTTCCTACATTCTTTTAACATTTGTTATTGAATATCTTTTATGTAATCGTACATGGAGTCCCTGTCTTCAAGGAACTTGCTACGTAGCCAGGCAGAGAAGATGTCCAACTGTCATCATCTTGAAACATGCAAGGGCATAGCAGAGAGTCCTAAAGGGCATAAGATGGGCCCTCAGAGCTGTTGGGGGAAAAAGTTATATGAGTTACATCAGGACGCTGCCTTTCCCAGCTGAACCTTCCAGAGAGAAGGGCGTAATAGGAGTGGCAGGGAGAACAGGCAGGATTCTGCCTAGGCAGAGGTGAGGGGAAACAGCATTCTAGCAGAGGGAATAGTATAAGGCAGCCAAAATTCAGAAAAATGAAATTCACTTAAGTAGTCTCCACTGGGGGTGGAGTGGGGGCTGGGAGGGACAGCTATGGTCAAATCATGGTGTTCCTGACAACTAGGGCAAGTAGCATTGGCCTTTACTTGTAGGTGTTGGTAAATAGTTATGACAAACCAAATTGGAGAGCTTGGGGGTAGAGTAGGGGAGGGGTTGCAATACATCTCTAAAGCACCACTTCTTTCTTTTTTAAATAAGAGCTTTATTAAGGTATACTTAACATACCATTCCCCCTCCCAGCTAGTTTTAATCTGTCACATAATTCTTAGAGACAAATTCAGTACTCCTGATATATTTATTAGGGTATACTAACTGTTAATCACTACAGCAAAATCTCAGTGGGTTATTTCTTTCTCTTCTCATAGTCCCAAGCAGGTTCCATGGGGAGGCGCTGTTCTAAGCATTCATTCAGGACCTAGTTCTTTTCAACTAGGTCCTGGGTTCTGCTCTCCTCTTGGGCCTTAAGTCCTCCATTGTATCTGAGAATGGCTGGTATCTCTTGTGCCCATTTTTCATTGGCCAGAACTCTGTCACATGACCCACCTAACCACAAGGGTGGTTGGGAAATATAGCCTACCCTTGTGCTCAGAGGGAAAAGAAAATAGGTTGGCAAACCCATAGCATTATGTTTGCTATAATGTGTCATAGACAATAGAACTTTAATGAACACAATAAAATATAAGTACTGTCATGCATCTGATTTCATGTATTAGGAATTATTTCTATCATGAGACACTTAGACTATGGCCCTCTAGGCTTAGGCAGTCACTGATGTTATGATTATATCTTGTCTCTGTATTGACTGGTAGTGATAAGTAAAGGCTTTTACAAAACTAGAAACTGGCAGCCCTACCCTTGTTGCCTTTTCCAAACTCCTCTTCAACAATGCAGTTCTTTCCTCACTTGCCAGAAACTTCTGTTCTAATCAGGCAGTGCAGAAATCCAGATAACAAACATAAGACAATGGAGAGAAATTATTAGATAACAAGGCATTACATTGATTGATCTCATCATTGTTAAGGCCAACTCCTAAATTTTTAAAAATTCACACTTTTGGAGTGTTTTGTCAATTTATTCTTCTACTCCATCACTATTAAAGTTTATTTATCATAGTAAAAGTTTCTTTTATAAACTTTTTAAAAATAACTACCTTTTTATAAAAGGCTTATACTTATTGCCAGCAGGGTGGGGGATTGGTGGAAGGTCTGCATCATATAGTCATTTGGAGAGCAAGATGACAAGAACTCTGTTGTTTCCAATATGTGGATTTTGAGGTATTCGTAGACATCAATACCCAGCCAGCAGATGAGAGTGGAGGATGGTGCAGGATGTTTTTATTGGGCAGATCTGAGAGTGGTAAATGTCACTTCCATCTACATTTCATTGGTCAGACTCAGCTATATGACCACACCTATTCCAAGAGTAGGGGGTCTGAGAAATATAGCCTCTGTTGCAACTCAGCAATGACTTTACTCATCAGTGGTGGGAGAGGGTCATCAGTTTTTGGTGAACAGCTAGTCATCTCTGCCATGCTGAGCTACCAACTTCTCTTTTCTTTAAACTTACATACAGTACCCTGACTGCCAAAAGTAGCTATACTAGAGAGATTGGCTTAAGAAAAATAAAGGGAATACAAAATATCATCTCTGAATACTATAAAAATATCTATGACATAAACTTGAAAATATGGAGGAAATAGACAAATTCTTAGAAACCTGCAGCCTCCCTAGGCTCAATCAGGAAGAAATAGAATTCCTGAACAGACCAATACCATCAAACTTGAAGCAGCAATAAAAAAATCTTCTAACAAAAAAAATCCCCAGGCCATATTTCACACCCAAATTTTACCAGACCTACAAATAAGAACTGGTATCTATCCTGCAGAAATTATTCCATAACATCTAGAAGGAAAGAATCCTTCCCAACACATTTTACGAGGCCAATATCATCTTTATACCAAAGTCAGGAAAGTACTCAACACAAAAACAAAATTGCAGACCAATATCCTTTATGAATATAGATGGAAAAATTCTCAATAAAATTCTAGGAAACTTAATTCAGCTGCACATCACAAAAATAATCTACCATGACCAAGTGGGCTTCATCCCAGGATGAAAGAATGGTTCAACATATGCAAATCTATAAATGTAATTCAGCACATAAATAGAAGTAAAAACAAAGACCATATGATCTTCTCAATAGACACAGAAAAGCATTTGACAAAATTCAGCAGCCTTTTATGATAAGAACACTTAACAAAATAGGCATAGACAGGACTTACCTCAAAATGATAAAAGCCATATATGACAAACCCACAACCAACATCATACTGAACAGGGAAAAATTGAAAGCATTCCTGCTTAGAACTAGAACCAGACAAGGTTGCCCACTATCACCACTTCTATTCAACATAGTGCTAGAAGTCCTAGTCAGAGCAGTCAGACAAGAAAGGAAATCAAGGGTGTCGAAATGGATGCAGAAGAGGTGAAACTATTGCTCTTTGCTGATGATATGATTTTTTATCTAGAAAAAGATTCTGCCAGGAGACTCCTGGAATTGATAAATAACTTCAGCAAAGTCTCAGGCTACAAAATCGATGTATACAAAACAGTAGTATTCATATATGTTAACAAGTCAAGCTGAGAATCAAATAAAAAACTCAGTACCATTCACAATACCAACAAAGAAAATAAAATACCTAGAAATATTCTTAACTAAGGAGGTGAAAGACCTCTACAGGGAGAACTACAAAACACTGAGGAAGAAAATAGCAGAGGACATAAAAAGATGGAAAAATATATCATGCTCGTGGATTGGCAGAATCAACATTGTTAAAATGTCTATACTACCCAAAGTGATCTACAGATTCAATGCAAAATTGAATTAAAATACCCACGTCATTTTTTGCAGATTTAGAAAAAAACATTCTATACTTCATATGGAACCAGAGAAGACTGCCAAGAGACTCCTGGAAGAGATAAGACCCCGTATAGACAAAGCAACCTTTAGCAAAAAGAACAAATTGGTGGGCATCAATTTACCAGACTCCAAGCTATACTACAAGGTTATAATAACCCAAACAGCCTGAAAGTGGCAGAAGAACAGAGACATAGACCAATGGATAAGAACAGAGAACCCATATATAAAACCATCTTCATATTGCCATCTGATCTTTGACAAAGCAGACAAAAACATATACACTGGGGAGAAGAATCCCTATTCAATAAATGGTGCTGGGAAAATTGGATAGCCACATACAAGAAGACTTTAAGAGGATCTGCACCTCTCATCACTCATGAAGATTAATTCAGGCTGGATAACAGACTTAAACGTAAGGCATGATACTATAAGAATTCTAGAAGAAAATGTTGGACAACCTCTTATAGATATCAGCCTAAGCAAAGAGTTTGTGAAGAAGGCCCCAAAAGTAGTCATAGCAACAACAAAAATAAATAAATGGGGCTTGATCAAATTTAAAAGCTTCTGCACAGGTAAGGAAACAATCATTAGAGCAAATGGACAACTTACAGAATGGGAGAAAATATTTGCATGCTATATATCCAATAAAGGGCTGATAACTGGAACCTACAAAGAACTCAAGCAAATCAGCAAGAAAAAAACCAAACAACCCCATTAAAAATTGGGCAAAAGACATGAACAGAAGCTTTTTAAAAGATAGACTAATGGCCAAAAACATGGCCAACGTTGAGCAAAAATGCTCAACATCTCTAATCATCAGGGAAATGCAAATCAAAACCACAATGAGTTATCACTGAACTCCAGTGAGAATGGCTTTTATCAAAAAGTCCCAAAACAACAATTGCTGGCATGGATGTGAAGAGTTAGGAACACTCATACACTGTTGGTGGAACTGCAAACTACTACAACCTTTATGGAAAGTAGTATGGAGATACCTCAAAGAATTAAAAGTAGACCTACCTTTTGATTCAGCAATCCCACTACTGGGTATTTACCCAAAAGAAAAGAAGACATTTGATAAAAAAAGACACCTGCACTCGAATGTTTATAGCAGTACAATTCATAATAGCAAAGATGTGGAAATAACTCAAGTTCCCATCAATACATGAATGGATTAATAAAATGTGGTATATGTATACCATGGAGTACTACTCAGCCATAAAAAATTGTGAACTAATACCTTTTGTATTAACCTGGATGGAGCTGGAGACCATTATTCTAAGTGATGTATCCCAAGAATGGAAAACAAACACCACATGTACTTACTATTAAATTGGAACTAATCGATCAACATTTATGAGTGCATAAGGCAATAACATTCATCGGAAATCAAGCAAGTCAGGGGGGAGGAGGCGATGGGTAGATTCCCACCTAACAGGTGCTGTGCACACTATCTGGGTGATGGGCATACTTATCATTTTGACTCACATGGTACAAAAGCAAGTTGTGTGACCAAAACATTTGTACCCCCAAAATATTCTGAAATAAAAATTTAAAAAAGACATTTTATGTTCCTAGTGGATATGAAAGATTAGGAACTATGGCTGCTGAAGTCAGTTTTCAATCACATGAAAAATGGAGCCCACTCTTAGGAAGAAGCTCCATATTTTTCCTTCTTCCATTATTCTTTTTTTATTTCAAAATATTTAGGGGGTACTAATGTTTTTGTTATGTGGATGCCTTTTATAACGCTTAAGTCAGTGCTATTAGTGTGTCCAGCATTATTCTTTCTTATGTTGCAAGAATCTTTATTTTATTATTGCCTTTATGTTTAGCCATACTTTGGGGATAGGTTGGCTGGTAATAAATTCTTTTATTTTTCCTTTGGAAAAAAAGAAAAAGAAAGGAGACCTTGCTTTAATACAACGGTTCTAAAAGAGCGAAATGTTTTGTTGTTCTCAAATTATAGTATAAGTTTGTTGGATTGATAATATAAGTCCCAGACAGGGAGACAGTATGGACAATATGGTGCCAGGGTTCAAAGGAGGTAAAAAGCAAAGGCAAGAATGGCAGTCAATAGGGCTGGTTGTAAATACTACAGTTTTCCTCATAGAAGGCAGGTGGTAAGACTGTATTCCCCCACCCCTTTCAAGTTAGGGATGATGATGTAATTTGCTTTGACTCATAAAATGTGAGCAGAAATTTGTCACAATTTGCTGTGTTTCCTTCCTTCTGCTTGTGGAGGCCTTGGAAGCACATACTGAAATGGCACCTTATTAACTTGGCCCCTGAAAGACTGGGATCAACAGAACCGCCTGCTGACCTATGTTGGACATGTCTATGGACAAGAAATGCGCCTTTGGTGGGTCATGCTGCTGAAATCTTGGGGTTGTAACCATAGTCCAACTTAATAGCTTCTGACTGATACAACAGGTTAAGATCTTGAAAAAAAAATAGGCTGACATAATATTTTGGATCAGATTTTATAAGGTTAAATTTCACTTAGTGGGATTTGAATTGTAAAGCTTTTTGGGGTAGTGATTTTGTTGAAATCAACTTTATGATATAGAACATCCTATTTACTCATTAAATACTTGACTTAAAAATGCTTCAAAAGTGATCTATAAACTTCATTATACAAATGACAGAGAAACTCAAACATTTTCTGTAATATTTAAGGTACACAATTATAGAAAAATGTTAGCAAATTTCTTTTACTAGCAGCTTTTAAATGAGATATAATTTTCAGGGTTTTAGATGTAGTTTTTAGTAAAAGTAAATTACATTTCATTCTTTTTTTTTCTTTCTTCGTGAAACTGTTCCTCCTTCCCCACAGGGATTTTGTGTGGCTTTTCTTAGAACCTCTTCCTTCTTAATGGTATTGAAATAACTGTAATTAATACCAGAGGAGCCTATTTCTCCTTTTGTTTCCTCAGTTCTGCTTTGAAAATTCTATGATTGCCATAGTTAAATTGCAGTATCAGTATATTTTCTAACAGTGCCAAGATATACTGTGGATACCATATATCCTCTGCTCCCGTATACCTTAATGTGAGAAAATATATGAGTCTATTTTACAATAGAGCAGGAAGTTCAAAGCTTGGTAAGGAAACAGGATGACCCTGTTCACAAAGGCCAGACTTTGTCCTGGCTGTATCAGAACCCTCTGAGAAACTTGTTGAAAACATAGGTTCCTGGGTTTCACTCCAGTTTCCCTGAATCAAAACATCCAGAGAAAGGACTTGGAAATCTGTATTTTTATCAGTCTTTCTAGGTAATTCTGGTAGACAGCTGGGTCCATCTCAGCAAAGGTCATAGAGGACCATCCAGAAAAACTTGTTGAAAACATAGGTTCCTGGGTTTCACTCCAGTTTCTCTGAATCAAAACATCCAGAGAAAGGACTTGGAAATCTGTATTTTTATCAGTCTTTCTAGGTAATTCTGGTAGACAGCTGGGTCCATCTCAGCAAAGGTCATAGAGGACCATCCAGAGACAACACACAGACCAGAGTGTCATCCCTGTCCTTCGTCTGCCACGGGGATACATGCATTTTCCTCTGTGCCCACAAGCCACCGTGGGAAGTTAGAGGTGGTGAGACCCTTTGAGAGGGGAGAAAGAGCTCTGATAGGGAGTTTGAACTTTGAGTTAGCTAAATATTTACTCAAAAGAGACTGTTTCAAAATTGATAAGACTGAGGTACTTTTAACTGGCAAGTTTAATTTTTTTTTCCTGTTGGTGGGAATAAAGGCTCAAGAACAAAGTGAGGTCAGTTATAGAGAATAGATACGTTTTTTTCTTTACACAACAGAAACACGGTATGTATAATACACCTCTCTACTCTTTAAGTAAGCTAGCATTTGTAAAATTTATTTGACATTAGGATGGTTTTTCAAGTAAAAATTATTAAAATTCTGTGGAAACAACTGTTCCCTGGAAAATATTTTGGGAAATGTTGCCCCCAGATTATTTTGTTGCTTCTCTGTGTGTGTGTGTTCAATGTATATTTATACAATCTTACAAAGCGTTGTCATGCAAAATTGTTGGCTTTCTCAAATGTCAAACCCAAAGCATTGACTCTTAGATAGCTGATATGTGGAGTATGATGCCATGTTGATTGGAAGACTGTAGTTCTAGAAACGGAGATGTAGGAGTGAACAAATGTGGAATGGAAGGTTCAGTGTCTTAGTTTGGATTCCTTCCAGGGTGGATTCCAAAACTGAGATAAGGATTTGAATGCAAGAAGTTTATATGGGAGGTGGCCCCAGGAAGTATGATGAAAGAATGAGATGGTGAGATGGGGTGTAGGGGAGTCAATAACCACTCTGGGCACGAGAACTCAATCTCTTTGGTATACTCCAAGAAAATATGTGAAACATGACTCAGAACTGCCATATTTATGGGGGAAGCTGGTTATTTATCCTTCACTGGTTGAGGGTTACTCCTGGGCACATTCTTTGGCACTTCTGACCTGTGCTGTGCCTGGTCTGAGCATGCTCTTGGGCAGAGAGGTGCAGTGCTTGAGGTTGGAAGCTGTTGGTACATGTGGGAACTGTTTCCTGAAGACTTCTATGGTGGGCCAACGGGATGTGAAAGGATTATTGATTGCATCCACCATTCCCAGGTTAATTCCCATCTTTTAAGGTCACTATTTGTACTCCTGTTGGCAAAAAGCTACTGCTTATACTCTGGGGTTGTGTTATTAGCTGGAACTGCCTATTTTGACTCTGTCTATATGATCAGTAGTAGCATGTAATGCATTTTTAAAGGCCTTGCCTTAGAAACAAATTCTGGAGACATCTATTCATCTTGTTTCACAGGAAAAAAAATGGTATTTGATAAAATCTGACCCATAAGTGGTTTAAAGTTTGAAGGGGGAAGTATAGATAGGGCTTTTCATGGCCAAGTCAGTGCTTGAGAGTCCTTGGGATTAGAATCCATCACTGGTGACCTGTGTGAATGTGTCTCCGTAAAATCTAGTGCATGATGCTTAAGCAATCTGACAGGCCATTGTGGCAATGAAACTGAAAGTAACTGAAAAAGTAGTTGACTTGTTTTAACAAACATTTATTGATTCCTTATTGTGTCTTATATAATAATAAAAGAGCATACTGAGGGTGATTTTAAAAGTGAAATCATAGTACTGTAAAGCTGATGGGAATTATGCGATATTCATGATAAGTGTGTTTAATGTAATGGTTAGGAACATAGACTCAGGAACCAGATTGCCTGGGTACAAATCTTGGTTCCCTTGCTTGCAAGACTGCCTTGGGCAAGTTACTTAACATTTCTGTGTCTTCATTTATTCTATATCATAGTATCCTCATAAAATTCTAAGGATTAAGTGAATGAATATATGTAAAGCTCATAGAACAGTGTCTAGCACATGGTAATCAATAGGCAAGTTTTAGCCATTAGCTAGCTCTGTCTTGGTTTAGAGATGAAGGAACTCCAGCCCAGAGATGCTTGGTGGTCTTCCCAAGGTAATGCCTTAAACTTGTAGCAGAGTTGAGACTGGAACTCGTGCCTTCTAATTTCTAGAGCAATTTGTTTTCATTAAAAGTTGCTGAATGGTGGTAGACAATCTCTATAGGATAGACCTTTATTATTATTTAAGAGACAAAGAGGATAACATTTTGAGAGCAATTTTTAAAAATCATCAACATAGTGTAAAGTAGCACATACAATCTATGAACATTAAATGTAGAAGGAATTAAAAGTAATGTGTGGAAATCATCATGAGGTTGAGTTATTATAGAATCGTCCTGAAAGAGAAGAGCTCTGAGCCTAGTGCCTTTAGGAAGCAATGGATTTGGCTGGGAAGGTAAAAATGGGAAAGGCTTTCCTAGTGGAGAAAAGGTCACAGCAGTAGGAATGATCAGGTGTGCATGAAACATTAATTCCTGAGGAGATGGGCTTGATAGTGGGGGAATGAGTTACAAAATGGTGGCTTGAGGTAAGATCTGGGCCCCTGCATGTGTTTTGTTTTGCCTACACAGAGTTTCACAAAAATTTGAGTTGTCTACTTTATCAGTGAGTGTTCTTCACAGAAACAAAACCAGTAGACTATGTATGTGTATATATATGAGTGTGTATATAGAGGGTGTGTACACAGAGTGTATATATAGAGATAACATACATATATATACAGAGAGATAGGGAGAGAGAGAGATTTTAAGGAATTGACTCATGTGATTGTGGGGGGCTAGCAAGTTTGAAATCTGTAGGGCAAGTCAGCCCACTGATAATTCAGATGGGATTTCTATGTTATAGTCTTGCATCAGAATTCTTTATTCTTCTCTGGGAAACTTCTGTTTTTTGCTCTCAAGGCCCTCAACTGATTGGATGAGGCCTCCCTACATTTTGAGGATAATCTCCTTTGCTTAAAGTCAACTAATTTTAAATATTAATCACATCTACAAAATACTCTTATAGTAACCTAGGCTAGTGTTTGACTAAGCAGCTGGCTACCATAGCCTAGTCAAGTTGACACATACAATTAACTACTAACAGTAAAAAACCTGTAGATTTTAAAAGGAAGATCCAGAATTCTAGCTTCTTTTGGAAAATGGAAAGGTCTGGCAACTCTGAACTTGCAAGTCCTTTGGATGAGGATTGGACTTCCAGATTGCCTCTCTCTCCACCCAGTCCAGGGGCATCTCTGCTTGTGTCCTAAACCCTAGAAGGGAATGGAGAAATCTGAGTTCAGTGAAATAAGACAAGACCATTTGGTGGAGAACATTAAAGTCTAAGTTCAGGAGAGACTCCTAGAGTGTTGCAGCTGCAAGAAAAAAACTTACAGATCTTCTAGGTCAGTGATTTATCTGTGGAGGCTACCAGGCAAGAAGGAAGGGGTAATGGTGAGAGTGGGTAGGATCTGGTTCCTTTGTATACTTTAATCAGAGTGGCTCTATTTTTGATCTATTTTATGTTTTGTGTTGCTTAAGCATTTGAAAAGAACTCCTCAAGACCAACATGGCCACTTTACAATGGAAGGAACAGAAGCCTGAGTTCTCAGTTTAGTTTTCATATGACCAGCTGTTTAGCCCATTTTCTGCTGCTATAACAGAATACCACAGACTGGATAACTTACAAAGAATAGAGGTTTATTTGGCTTACAGTTCTGGAGGCTGGAAAGTCCAAGGGCATAGTGCTGGCATCTGGTGAGGGCCTTTGTGCTGCATCATCCTATGGCCGTAGGGCAAGTGCATGTGCAAGACAGAGAGAGGATGGGCTGCACATCCTCTTATCAGGAACTCACTCCCATGACAACTAACCCACTCTGATAATGGGCATTAAACCATACATGAAGGCAGACCCCTCATAATCTCATCACCATTTAAAGGTCCTACCCCTTAATATCATCACAATGGCAATTAAATTTCAACATGAGTTTTGGAGGAGACATTCAAACCATAGCACCAGCAACAGAAAGCCTTTGAGCCTTCTCCAACTGGGGCATCATATATTCATAGGAAAGATTCATCTAGTGAGAAATAATTGAAGTGGTGAGAGACTGGGAGCCAGAGGAGCAGTGTAGAAGCCATGTTATTATCCATGTGGCAGTACCTGTGGCCTCGACCAGATAGTGGATCTGAAAATAAAGAAAGAGAATGAGTAATAATTGTAGACAGGCTGGATATCAGTAAGTAAGGAGTGGGCTGAGGCAAAAGAATCTCTAAGGTGTCAAGCCTATGGACCAGAAAAATAGTGACACTTTTGATAGAAATGGGAAATCTGGAAAAGGAGTCCATTTGAAGGGACTTTGATCACTTTAACATCATTTATTGCATTTGGGACTCAAGTTTTTTGTTTATCTGCACTTTACTGAGTTCATCCATCTTCTATTCATTTAAAAAAATCGATATTTTATTTTTGCTCTAAGGATTTACTCACAGCAGGTGCCAGGATAAACCTAGTATCTGATAGGAATGATTGAAAATTTGGTTATCTCATAAAGGTATAATTGTTACCTGTACTTTAGATTCTAAAAGATTTATATAAAGACTTTAGAGTCTCAACCTTGTAGATAAAAGATAAAGTTAAAAAATATAGCAAAATAAGCATATGTAATATTAAATGAATTAAATGCTTATTAAAGAAAATATGTGAAATAAATATTGCCCTTTTAACCTCTTTGATGAATTTTCTAGAAACAGTTTTAATTGGCTTCAATATGACTGTCTTTTTAATGTATGTAAATTATCACCTAGCATGGTGCCCCAAAGTTAGCTATTTAATTTTAATATAATTTTTCCTCTTACTATTCTCTTAATTGGACTAATTAAGAAATGTCTTCAATCTGAAGTAAACTCTACTCAATCTCATCCTTAGGTAATCCTCAGATATTTTCTCTCAAAATGCTTTGTTTACATATATGCTAAATCAGAATATCCTCTTTTATTATATAATAAAAGGATCTTCTAAACTGACCACTAGCTCGAATGGGCTGCATCTTTACCAATACATTGTGTATAATATTTTGTATGTAACTATATATGTTAGCATTCTGTACAACAAAAAACATTCAAAGAAGGTATAAACTGTATGAACAATTAGAAAATTTTAGGAAAACAAAGAAGTAGAGAAGACAAGGATGAGTATACTAGAAAGACTGAAAAATGAAGACTGAATTGTAGGAGATGACTATAATTAGGGGTAGAAGACAGGAAATCCATCCATTCAAAGAAATAAAGAAGAAATAAACAGAATCAGAAGAACCAAGAGAATCTTCATCTGTTCAGGCTACTAAAAAAAAATACCATAAACTGGGGACCTTTAAACAACAGAAATTTATTTCTCATGGTTATGGAGCTGGGAAGTCCAAGATCAAGGCACCAGCAGATTTGGTGTCTGGTAGGGCTGGTGAGAACCTACTTCCTGGTTCACAGATGGCAGTCTTCTCGCTGAGTCCTCACATGGTAGAAGGGCTGAGAAAGCTTTCTGGGGCTTCTTTTATAAGGGCACTATAACCATTCATGAGGGCTCCACCCTTCTGACCTAATAACTTCCCATAAGCCCCACCTCCTAATACCATCACCTTGGGGGTTAGGATTTCAACGTAAGAACTTGGTGGTGGTGGTGGTGGTGGTGAACAAACATGTGGGCCATAGCATTGGTATCAGAGAAACCAAAGGAGAAGTGCTTTCCCAGAGAGGGGGAACATGGATAGTAATCAACCAGGTCCAAAGAAGCAGATGAAAATGCTGAACACATCATTGAACTCAATCAGGAAGTGTTTTGTCCTGATGTAGGGAGAACAATTTCAGGGGGGATAGGTGTGCTATTGAAATGAGAGTGGGTGTGAGGGAACAAAGGAGAGGGAATAAAGACTCAGGCTGAGATTCAGAGAAAACTTTACCACCTTTAGCGAAGAGCTCACTGCTGACTCCCTTGAAATGCCTCATTTACTTCAATTAATGACTGAAGCAAACTATTAGTGTCTATAAATCACACTCAAAACAATGACTTCATATTTTTTCCATTAATTACCAAGACAGGAGTTCATTAGCTAATAAGTACACACATACTAATGATTAGCCCAAGCAGCTATAATTGTGGTGCTATTAAAATGACTTGGATTAATATCCCCTTTAACATAGATTTATCTGTTCATAGAGAGAAGAGAGGCTGTCAACTACAGACATAGAATTTTTGTCTCTAGATCTAGGAATCTTACTACTCTAAGACTGGCAGAAAATTTTTAAAAAAGAAACAAGTTATAGAAGTTACAGCAGTTCTCTAAATTGTATGCAATGCTAAACAGTAAGAGTCACCATGGGAATATTCTAGAAATTATCTTTGGGGTCCCCTCCTAGTCCTTTGATTACAACATCTGAAAGTGTTGGCCATTTTGTCAATTGAAAATATACTCTCTTCGTTTACCTGGTATCAGTTCTTCTTCTCTGCCTCCCCTAAGTCTCCTTGGTTCCTTTTCCTCTGCCCGCCCCTTAAAGCATGCTTTCTCCCCCAGGTACAGTTGTAGCTCTCTTCGTACTCTGTGCTTCTTCCTGGAACATCCCACGCCTTCACTTCTCACCCAGACAGTGATCTCTACATGCCCAGATCCTTTTTCCTTAACTTCATGTCCATATTCCCAGCTGCCTACTGAATGGCCCCTGAGAAAGGGTGTAAGGCAACTTGAACTCAATATGTCCAAAACCAGGCTTACAGTCTCCCCACCCAATGCCTCATTCATTCCCCACCAAACCTGTTCTACTTCTTTTGGTAGATGGCATCAACAGCTACCCAGCCAACTGAGCCAGAACCCTTGCACCACTCTCAGTGCTTTCCCCTTCCCACCTTCCACATCCAGCTGGTCTCTGAATTGTGGCCTCTCTACTCTTTGACATATCTATCTATCTATCTATCTATTCATTGGACAAATAAGTCAATTGGGTGCCAGGCATTGGGATGATGGCAATGAACAAAACAGATAAAGTCCATGCTCTTGGAACTTTTATCTAGGATAGGGAGGTAGGCAATGGACAAACAAAACAAAATAAAACAAGAAAAAAAACAACAACAAAAAACCATACTGTGATGGTAGCTGGTATTAAGTGCTAGGCAGAAAAATAAAGCAGGGTAAGGGGACAAAGTGATAGAGGGGTTGCCCTTTCAGGTAAATTGATTAGAGAAGACCTCTCTGATGAGGTCACAAATGAAGGGATACCTAAAGTGAGTAGGGAATGATCCTGTGAGCATTTGGACACAACCCTGTTCTGCATTCTCACTGCCCCTGCCTGGTCCAATCTTTACCACTGCTCCCCTGAGAATTTCCTAAGTAGCCTTTGGGCTCCATGTTCCAAACTTCATATTTATTTGTCTCATTCCTTTCCTGTCCTGGAACATCCACTGTGTGGTCCAGTACACTGAACTCTTTATAGTTCTTTGAACCTACCATCCTATTTCATTTCTGTTTTAAACATGTTTTTTGTGTTCTTTCCTTTTCTTCAAATGCCCCTTCATTAACACCTCTGCGGGAGAATCCTTAGTTAGCCTTCCCATATCCTTGTAAACTGGCTTAAATCTTTTCTCAAACAAGTGTATTACTTAAGGACAGAGAGCAGGGATTTCTCCTAAAGCGACCAGGTTTTGTTCCTGATTACTAATAAATTGCTATACATGGCAACAATTTGATCTGAGACTTCTATTGTAACCTGCACCTGGTAATGAGTTTGTAGAAGTGACCGCCTTCTAATCTGACAATTGCTGATAGACCAATTTAGCTTAGGTTGGTTTGCAACACCGAAATATTGATATTCATGCCCTATAAAAGCAGAGCAAAAATATTTTCCAAGTCACATTGGGTTTCAATTTCAAGAAAGATGGGAATTGTTTTTCTTAGGCAATGTGTCTACACAGGGGAAGTTGCTGTTGATGATGTGATAGACAATATACTGCGAAGAGTTTATTAATCAGTATTAAGCTACATCATTTCTCTGATTTCCCCTATAAAGTGACACATATAATTCTAAATCTAGCCCAGGGTTTAGAATTATAGATTGAGTGAGGCAGGTTGATTAATGAACAATGACAAGGAGATAACTTGTGACATTGATGAATAGCAAAATAAATCCATGAGCTCTAACATCACTTAGCATGGAATAATCACGTATGTACCCTGAATGCCATTTTGTTTCACTCTACAAGTTCTAAAAAGACCACTTGATTTCCAGACTATAACGGATGGGGAATTGGCAATTAACTTTCCAGATGTGCTATCTGTTTGAGAGCGATGCAAGTGCATTAATGGCCTATAGCCACTCTATAGGAGATGTATGCCTCCACTCTAATGTACTTAATCACCAATTGGTCAGCCCGTCTCTGGAAGCCCTGCCTGGCTGCTGAGAACAAAGGGCTGCACAGTGTGTCACCGCCTCGTGGCTGACTGCTTCCTCTTCTGATTCCCAGCAAGGTCCTCAAATCTGTTGAGATGTCCCACAGGCATCTCAGAATCAATGATCCAAGGCTGAACGCAGCGTTCCTCCTGTTCAGACTTTCTCTTCTTTCTGTGCTTCTTATTTCAGTCAGTGATACCACCATCTGCCCAGATGCTCATGCTAGAAAGCTGGAGGGTCTCTTTGACCCATCCTGCTTCTCAAAAAATGTATCCGACCAACCTCAGGTTATGTTGATTCCAACTCCAAAGTAACCATCAGAATATATCCCCTTCATTGTGCCCCATAGTCAAAACCCCAATTCCAGATGACATTTTGTCATTCCTGGATGACCTAATACTACCTGATTTCCTGCATCCTCTTGCAGTAGGATACCATTTGAGATAAAACATATATTTATTTTATTCCTCTATTTTCCCCTATCTGTTTTCTCCATTCATTCATGAACCGTAATATCTATAGTAAATATCTTCCATAAAGAATGGGAAAAGCCAGGTCTAAAAAATCCAATACTTAAACTGTGGGATTTAGTTATTTCACGGTTCATGAAATGCATGGAGTAAGTCTGTGTAGCTAGTGGGCCAGCCTGCTGGTGATGATTCACTATAGCTCAAATTTCAATGGGAACCATTCTGAGTTCCTTGTCAGACTGGGACTTCCAGGACTATAGCAGTGATAGCAGAAATTTCCAGGTTTGTTGGCAGAAACGTCCCCTCTGCCTCCCTGCTCTCTGATCTGGGGCTGCCTGCCATCTATCCACTCAGCTTGCCCTGCCTTCCATGTCTTTCCTCAAGCCCTCCTAGGAGTTTTTCATGATTATCCTACCTCTGTTTGAGAATGGGGGCTGTTTGGAGATCTAGAATTCATGGTAGTCACATTATAGCTAAACTATGATATCACAGGGTGTGTTTTCATGGATTTTTGTTTTGTGCTCATTGCTTTAGGGGAGTTGTGTATAAGGTAAGAGAACAGAAATTCTTGATTTTGTTCTCAAAGCTTTATCAATATAGGCCGGGCGCGGTGGCTCACGCCTGTAATCCTAGCACTCTGGGA
>VBSM01003176.1:33533468-33597581 GCA_008086735.1 Cheirogaleus medius
AAAAAAAAAAAAAAAAAAAGTTTTATCAATATATTGTGAGGTCAGTTATGGAAAAGACACCTTATCTAGGTCAGAAGTAATAGAAAAGACTATACCCAAGACTAAAATTATGATCTCCCATCCCTCCCCAACCCCAGTGCTGGGTAGGAGGAGAGAAGTGTGGGAGAGGTGTGTGAATATTGGAGAGGAACCTGAGCTCAGCTTCCTGGAAGTACCCAGGGAGGCCACAGGACCCCAACATGGAACTGTTGTGGAGGTATGTCTGGGCAGAGGGGGCACAGGACCCTCTCAAACATACCTAGGCCCCAACCGATCTTGGGGAAGAGGCTGATACATGCAATTCCACTGGTTATAAATGACAGAAATCCTCAAACGTTTTACCTTTCTCAGGGAGATCTTTGTTTTAATGTGAAGCAAATCAGTCCCTGGTCTTAGAATTATAGGCCTGGAGAGGTAGTAGGAGAGGAGGGGTGGCTAGAAGGGCTTTCCTGGCTCTCCAAAGCCCACTCAGCCAATCCATAAGCTCAGCCTTCTGTGCTGTGAGCACAGGCAGCGGGTATGGGGCAGTTGCTCTGCCTGGCCCCTCCCTTCTGAGTTGTCTCCCCTACGTAGGTGTGGACTCAGTTAAAAATCACTACAGAAATGCATCACCATTGCTGGCGGGAAGGTGTGTTATCTCTGCTGCGTGTCAGAAAAAATAGCAACCGTTACTATTATGTTTGTAAAGAATTAAGGATAAGCTGATATAAAAAAATTTTGTTAATGGCTCTTGGGCTTAATGTTTTCACTCAGAATCAACATGGTTCTTCACATTCTTTTTTTTTTTTTTTTTTATTTAAAACAGAGTCTCACTCTGTTGCCTGGACTAGAGTGCCGTGGCGTCAGCCTAGCTCGCGGCAACCTCAGACTCCCTGGGCTCAAGCAATCCTTCTGTCTCAGGCTCCCAAGTAGCTGGGACTACAGGCATGCGCCACCATGCCCGGCTAATTTTTTTCTATATATTTTTAGTTGGCCAATTAATTTGTTTCTATTTTCTTAGTAGAGACGGGGTCTTGCTCTTGCTCAGGCTGGTTTCAAACTCCTGACCTTGGGCGATCCGCCCGCCTCCGCCTCCCTGAGTGCTAGGATTATAGGCGTGAGCCACCGCAACATTCTTTAATAGGGGTGAGGTGCGGTTGTGAGACTGACTAACTACTTTCAGTTCGTGTGTATCATATCATGGAAACAGTGAATAAAAACAAATCTCAGAGTCATTCTGAGTGATTTGTGACCTGTGCAGCTGATTTCCTGACAGTATCTCCAACCACCCTTAAATCTGTGCATCTTATTTATATGCTACTAAATTTTGAAAATAGTAAGGGTAACTTAGTAGGTAAGATTGCTTACTGGGGTCAAATAATTAATTATGAACTGATTCTTGCTTACCAATCATTTGTAGGTATATATAATGTGTGTGTGTGCATATATATAATACATGCCAATCATTTCTAGATAGATTTAAAGTCTGCATTAATAAGAAAAATAAATATGTACATAAAATGCTAAACTAAATGTGTATGTGTTATTACTGTAAGCATTTCCTTATAAAACCACTTCCTTTTGTTGTTGAGACCCAAATACCATGAAACTGTGAATCTGTCTAATTTAAGTTCTTGTGTTAATGAGTTCCTATCACAAGTGAGTAGCACAGTGTCCCAGCAAGTTGACCTGATGATAGAGAAGACCCTGGCCTCAGTTGACATTGACTGTGCAACATGTTTTGGGGTGAAACGTCCTAATGGAACACCAGATAGGGTGTCGTGTCATTCTCTTCAGAAGTGCGGTCTCCATAAGATGGGGGATAAAAGCACCAAGTAAAGATCTTGGGATAATTTTGAACTACATGATTTGAATTAGATATGGAAGTGTAAAGCCATGCATTGTCAGGAAGAATCATGACTAAAATGAAAGCTAGTATTCTACCTCTAACATTATATGTGTGGTTGTTCCCTAGATGTGCTCCCCTGCCAAAGGGAGGGTGAACAGAATTTCTGTAGTGAGAATTGTACTTTAAATGTCCTGGAAAAGTTAGCGATATAAGGAATCATGAAATGTAGCCTTTTCTAAGTTGAATATTTAATTGGTATGTGGGACTGTGTGCTATTGGTATAATTATTCACAGGTTTTCTGGACTTAGGTTTCATTTTTGGATGAATCTAAGAATTAATTGATTGTAAGATGCACCATTATTTTATTCTCTACCAAGAAAGAAAATCCTCTGACAAAGGAACTCTGATATAATGCCTTATTACTTAGAATTTTTATATGTGTTGAAAGAGCTCCTAGACTAATTTGGACATAGATTTTTACTTTATATCAATCTGATGCAGTAGTTCTCATTTTAAAAATATCTCAGAATCACTTTATACTTTTAAAAATTGTTCAGGACCCTCAAAAGCTTTAGTTTATGTGGATTTTATCCATTGATATTTATAATATTGGAAATTAACAATGAGACATTTAAAAAATTTATGAATTACTTAAAAAAACTGTAAATCTATAACATGTTAAGATATTTTATAAAAATATATTTTTTTAAAAATTGGAGTGTAAAGAGTAGTGTTGCTTTACATTTCTCCAAATCTCTTTAATATCTGGCTTAATAGAATTTAGCTGGATTTCCATATATGTTTCTGTATTCATGTTACTATAATAATGTTGTTTTGGTTGAAGTATATAAAAAAAGAAAATCTAGCCTTTATTTGGATGGATATATATATTATATACACACACATACAGTATCTAATATGTTACATACATACATATAATCTGGATTTTAATGGCCTTTGCAATAATTGTGAATATTCTTCTTTGATACTACACCAAAACTTGACAAATGGTAGTTTCTTAAACATCAGTTGCAGTGTCGAATCAAAACATATCAATGAACTTTCATACTGTTACATTAAAACTGATTGGTCTATCTTGCACTTTGAATGGATGTTTTACTCATGCTGGATTGTGTAATATCATGTAATGGTCATTTAGAAAATATTAGTCCACTGAGTTATATTGATCTTCCAAATGTTGACAAATGTTGATATATATATATATATCTCACATTTGTTAATATCATCACCAACCTAGTCAGAAGAATCTTGAAGTATTGGGAAGCTACCAAATTCACAGTGGCAGACCCCAGTTTTTAAAAATTCAATTTTTGCAGATTCTCTACAAATGCAAATTTCCCCCACAAAAGACAGCTTTGAGGGACTACTTCTGTTTGTTGGCTCTCTGACACTTATCTCAAAATATGTCAAAGAAATATATTTTGGAGTAAAATATTTTTATTTCCTTCAGTTTGGAAGCATAATATTAATTGCATTAAGTGCTTTTTCTCAAGATAACCTAGTACCTTGTTGTGCAGCAGAAGTACTTTTTGCTTCATTAAGAATATTTTATGAGAATTCAGCTTTAAAAAAAAATTGTGAATGTGTGGTAGTGAAGAATACAGTGATTACTAGTAAATTTGGTGCCACTGGCTTGATATGTACCAAGACACCATCAGTTATATTCATCAGTGCTTTTGTACCATTTGTGCAAATGTTAACACAGTAAAAAAGACAAATAACATCTTGGTATTATTATGAAAATAAATTTGATGTTGTGGGTCCCCTAAAAGCATTTTGGAACTCCCAGGAAGTCATAGACCACACTTCGAGAGCTGCTATTCTACTACATATGTAAAATAAAAACAAAAGTGAAATAAATTGTTTAAATTATTTAATATTGTTAGATATATATTTTTAAGAGGCCATATACGACTATTGGGAATACCATTATTAATTCTTGAAGACCCTGGAACCAAACCAATCCCTCTGGAATTGGAGCACTAAGAGGAGCTTTGACACTTTTGGGAAATGCTACTTATTTAATATAAGAATCTATTGCATTCATGCTGACAGGAAGATTTGAGAAATTAATTAATTTGTATATTATCTTACATGTTTCCATCTCTCGAATCTCCCCAAAAGTCAAAACAATAGCTCTAACATCAGCAAAGATACATCCCACCCACCTTCGATCCACTTTCATTTTGAGATCACAGGACATGGGGCAAGACATGGAAAGATGTGTCTTGCTGAGGCCTGAATGGTAGTAGTCATGAGAATGGATGTTTAGACTCATGGGTTTTATCATGTCAGTTCTGAACACCAAATTCTGAGAGACAAAGGTGACCAGGTGTTCTCTGATACATTTTTTTTTTTTTTTTTTAGTTTTTGAGACATTTGGGGCCTCTAGAGTGTGGGGCCCAGCTTTTTGGAAAGAGGATGAGAAAAAGTTCATTGACTCTCTGCTGCTTTTTTCAGGATGAGGAAGCATTGGCATGAGTAGGGTGGAGATAACCAACCAGGGGAGAGAGGCGTGCTGAAGATGAAAACTCAATGTCTGATTCTGGGGCTGAGGGTGAGTACTGCTGCCCAGGGAACCCCAGAAATTGATGGGTTCGTCTTTGAACTGGTGCTTTTTATTGTTTAGATTTATACGATGTTAGGAGAATCTGTTGACATTGACATTATTTACAGATGTTATTAAACCACACACACACAGAATTTTTAAAAAGCCATAAAATTGGGCTTGGTAAGAGTAATCACAGCAACTTATGAAAACTGCTTACCATTTATGCATAATTACTATGCAGCAGAATGTTAAATAGACACATTGCTGAAGGTGCCGAATTAGCTTTTCTGTAAAGTTTTGATAACACTGAACTCTGTTCACGTATAAACAATTATCATAGCTTATTGCACATATCACATGGCTGTTGGCATAAAATGAATTAGAGTATGCACTCCCTGTGACTACATTAAGTTCCCAAGCTTTGTTTATCTTCATAGATATTTGCCACAAAATTTAGGACGAGGTAGTTGAGAATGTATGTTCAGCTGTGGACCAAATACCCTGGAAGTCCAAATGGGACCCCCTTAAATGTTGGGGAAGAGCCAGGGTGAAATCATAGATGGGCCAAGGGCTTTAGTAGATTGGCAAGATTCACTCCGATTGTCTTGGGTGTTGGCAGTAAGAGCAACTATGGTGAACATGGGTGTCCACTTAAGTCCATATAAGCAAATACTGCTGTGTGAACAAAGTCTCTTGAAACTTAGACTTTAAAATCAGTTCATCAGAATTACTACCAGAGAGAGCTATCCTGTGAATATACAGTATTATTGTTAAAGACATGATCATATAAGACTTAAGGAAAAATACATAAAAATAAAATGAGGCACTATGGATTTTTGATGAGAATAACTCTTGATTAATATACTTTGGTGTTAAGGGTGACACAGAGAAGGATTTTCCTAAAGTAACAGGTGATGACTTAAGCTGTGGAGACTACACATTTGAGAACAGAAAGCGTAAAAATGGAGGACTTTGTACTTTCTCACTATAGTAATTCCAGCTGCTACTTATAAAAGCTGTCATCGTTTATTTCTTTAAACGTTAGTTATGATCATAAAAGCATTATTGGAAAATAACTGTTCCCTGCATAGCTGCAGGATTCATATGGTTGTCTTTTTTATTAAAGTTGATTTCAGAAAATTATTTTAACTTGTATTCAAAAATACTGCCATTATCTGTCTATATATCTGCCAGTCTATTAGTCAGGTTTGGTTCTCCACAGGGACAGAACCAATAGGATATAGATACAGACATAGATACAGATATAATAAGCATATACGAGAGGGGATTTATGAGGGGAATTGGCTCATATGATTATGGAGGCTGAGAAGTCCCATGACAGGCCACCTGTGTACAATCGAAAACACACTAATCCCTTCCCCAGAAGAGGAGATTAAATGCTTGAATTATTTAATTCTCCTGATATCCCATAACTTAGATGCTCTGATGTAAAATAAACAATACTTAAATACTGATATAAAGTCAATATATCTTATGCTAAATGATAAAGGAATAGGGAGGAATGAAAACAAAAGTGTTTGTTTTAATATATATATATATACATATAAATGTATGTATTCTTAACAAAATAGAGAGGAAATACTCATGGCAATACAATCATTTCTGTAACTGGTCACACAGTTGTAGCTGATATTTATAACTACCTCCTTCTACTACCCATTCTGTATTCCCTTTTCCTTCAGCAAGCACCTCAGCTGGCCGTGGTTCTTTACCTGGCAGGGGATCCACACCTTCATTCCTGAAGGGTCTGGGTCATTTGTAGTCCTGCCTAGATTGGGTTGTTGTAGTTTCCCATTGACTTTCATCAAAGGACTTGGTAATACTAAGAGAAGCCTGAGGGATCTCATATATTCCCGACATACTCTTCTTTACCTGCGTTGGGGAGTTGTGGGCCAGTTTCCCCAGGGCAGTCAGGATCTGTCACCCCAGCCAGCACAGTAACTCCCTTCTTGGCCTGTTGGCTCATAGGCATGAGGAGCCCAAAGAGGCTGAATGGCAGTCTTAACTTCCAGTTCAATGGAATCATTGTTGTGTCTCCTGGTGGCATCATTCCTCCCTCTGGAGCTAAGACCTGTAAGCTACAAGAGTAGGATCAGGAAGAAAAATTTTGCTAGTGTGTCACTGAGGATGATGGTGCTGCTCTCATTTCCTCCTCTTGATTCTTGGACCTGTGAATCCTGGCTGTAGGACATTGGTTAAGAGCATATTCAGCTTTCTGGAGAACCTTGCCCCAGCCCTGTAAAGTATTGTCACCTACCTGGTGTTATAACTAGGCCTTCAAAATGCCAGTCTACCATTCCATCAAGTCAGTTGCTTTCAGATAATTGCAGAACTTGGTAAGATCAGTGAGTTCCTTGAGCATGGGCCCATTGCCACACTTCTTTGGCTATGAAGTGAGTTCCTTGGTCAGAAACAATGCTGTGTGGAATACCTTGATGGTAGATAAGACATTTTCTAAATCCACAGATGGTTTTGGCAGAAGCATTGCAGGCAGGGAAGACAAATCTATATCAACAGCAAGTGTCTATTTCAGTAAGGACAAAAGATTACCCCTTCCATGATGGAAGCAGTCCAATCTAATCAACCTTTCACCAGTTGTATGATCACCTCGGAGCATGATGCCATAACAGGGGCTTAGTGTGAGTCTCTCCTGCTGGAAGACCAAGCACTCAGAGGAGACCATAGCCAGGTCAGCCTTGCTGGTGGAAGTACATGTTGCTGACATCATGCATAACTTCCATCCCTGACACTATGGCCACTTTGTTCTTGTGCCTACTAGGCAATGATGGGGTGGCTGGGGAAAGAGGCTGACTGGTATTCACAGAATAGCTCATCCTATACACTTGATTATTAACGTCCTCCTCTGGTAAGGTTCTCCTTTGGTGAGCATTCACATGGGATACAAACATCTTCACATCTTCTGCCCACTCAGAGAGGTTGATCCGCATATCTCTTCCCCATATTTATTTGTCACCAATTTCCAATTATGTTCCTTCCAAGTCCCTGACATCTAGCCAAGCCATTGGCTACAATTCATGAATCGGTATATAATCCCATGTTTGGCCATTTCTCCTCCTAATCAAAGTGCATGACCTGGTACACTGCACAAAATTCTGCCTATTGAGAAGATTTCCCTTCACCATGGTCCTTCAGGAAAGGTCCTCCTTTCATGGTCCCAGAAAGGAGCTGTATTGCTGGAGCTGACCACTTTCAGGTGGTACCTGCATGTTGTGAGAAGCATCTGTAAACCAGGCCCTTTGTCAGCTGATCATAGAGTACTCCTCATGAAGCCAGACTGGGAGAGAAGGCAGGAGCGGGAACTATGGGCATTTGGGCCACTTCTTCATGTAACTTACTTGTGCCTTCAGAACCTGCTCAGGCCTGATCATGTGTATACCACTTCCATTTGTTGATGGAGCACTGCTGTGTATGTGCACCTTTATGGCTTGATAGGTCAGATAATGCCCAGTTCATGATGGGCAGCTCAGGTCCCATGGTAACTTGGTGGCCCATGGTCAAGCATTCAGTTTGTACTAAGGTTCAGTAGCAGGCCAAGAGCTGTCTCTCCAAAGAGGAGTAGTAATATGTGGATGATGGCAGGGCCTTGTTCCAAAATCCTAAGGGCCTTTGCTGTGATTCACCTACAGGGGCCTGCTAAAGACTCCAAACAGCATCCCTATCTGCCACCGACACCTTGAGTATCAGTGGCTGGATCTGCTGGATCGCATGGCCCACGTGTCAGAGCAGCTTGCACAGCAATCTGGACCTATTGTAGAGCTGTCTTCTGTTTTGGGCCCCACTCAAAAGTAGCAGCTTTTCAGGTCACTTGGTAGATGGGCCAGAATAATAGACTCAAATGAAAAATGTGTTATCTCTAAAATCCAAATGGGTCCACTAGGCATTGTGCCTCTTTCTGGTTTGTAGGAGGGGCCAGATGCAACAGCTATCCTTTACCTTAGAAGGGATATCTTGACATGCCCCCTACAACTGGACCTCTAGAAATTTCACTGAAGTAGAAAGGCCCTGAATTTTAGTTGGATTTATTTCCCACCCTCTGACACACATATGTCTTAACAATAAGTTCAGGGTAGGTGCTACTTCATGCTCGCTGGGTCCAGTCAGCATAATGTCATCAGTGTAATGGATGAGTAGAATATTCTATTGAAGGGAAAAGGGATCAAGATCTTCCAAACTAAATTGTGACACAGGGCTAGAGAGTTGATACACTCCTGAGATTGGATGATGAAGTGTGTTGCTGGCCTTGCCAACTGAAAGCAAACTGCTTCATGTGGGCCTTATAGACAGGTATGGAGAAAAATGTGTTCTTCAGATCAATAGTTGCATTCAGATACCAGGAGATGTGTTAATTTGCTTAAGCAGTGAAACCACATCTGGTACAGCAGCTGCAATTGGAGTCACCACTTAGTTAAGCTTACGATAATCCACTGACATTCTCCAGGGTCCATCTGTCTTCTGCATAGGCCAAATAGGAGAGCTGAATGGAGATGTGGTGGCAATCAACACCCTGCTTCTTCAAGTCCTTTATGGTGGCACTGATCTCTGCAGTTCCTCCAGGGATACAATCAATAGATTTTGATTTACTATTTTCCTAGGTTGAGGCAGCTCTAGTGGCTTCCATTTGGCCTTTCCCACTATAATAGCCCTCACTCCAAAGGGTAGGGAATGTGGGAATTCTGCCAGCTGCTGAGTATGTCTATTCCAATTATGCATTCTAGACCTGGGGAAATGACCACAGGATGGGTTCAGGGACCCACCAGACCCTGTAAGTTGGACCTGAGCTAAAACTCCATTGATCATCTGAACTCCATAAGCCCTACTCTAACTGGAGGGCCACAGTGATTTTTCAGGTCTCCTGGATTCAATGTCAATTCAGAGCCAGTATCCAGTAGTCCCCAAATGATCTGATTATTTCCTTTTCCCCAAGGCACAGTTACCCTGGTAAAAGGGTACAGGTATTTTTGGGGAAGCTTGGGAGAAACATTAATAGTATAAAATTTCAGTAATGTACCAGGGTCCTGGATGAGACTCGGCCTCCCCTTCATTCAAGGAGTTCTGGGTCTGTAAATTGGCTCAAGTCTGGGAATTGATTGAGCAGCCATGATTCTTGTTTTTATGTTTTGAATTAGACCTTTGTTTTTACTTGACCTGAAAATTTTCTGCTTATACAGATCAAGTAAGAATTTAGTAGGCTTCCTATTTATTCTATTTCACTTGTAGGATCACCATAGTTAACTAGACAATGTCATAGATCTACATGAGTCAGACTATTCTGATAGTTGCTTTGCCTCTGCTGCCCATTACAATGACTGTGCCCACCTTGCATTTGATAGTTGTGTGCCGTCACTTGGCCCCTGCCACCCTGGGATCCAATTATATCTGTTGCATTTAAGTTTTCCAACTGAGTGGCTGCAGCTCCTGCTGTAGGATCCAGCCTGCAGAGAAGAGCAATCAGGAGCTTTTCAGGGATGCAGTGGCTCCCACACCAAGCTGTTTCTCAAGTATTGGTGAAAGGTATGTCTTCTGTACCCTCCTAGCGTGGGTGAGTAGGTTTTAAGTGACAAATCCATTCTAGCAATCCAATCTCCTTAAGCCTTTGAATCCCTTCCTCTATATTAACCCAAGGGAGATCGGGCATTTCCAACTCACTCTTGATGGGCCATCTTTTGATCTGTGTTTCAGCTGAAGGGAAGAAAATATAATTTCTTATCTCAACCTCATAAGTTTGTAGCCGGGATACTTCTGTAACAAATGACAGATTAACAAGAGCAAAACAAGCATTTTTATTTAAGCATGCAGTGTACATCATGTGGGAATAATCTCAGTTCAAACGTATCTCTCTAAATGGTGGCTTAGGGTCCCCTCTTATATAGCAAACCTAACGAAGAATGGTAAATTCAGAAGTGACAAGACAAAGGAACAAGCAGCTTTAGGCTCCCAAAAGGTTAAGAAAACTATGAGAAGGAAGCAAAGTTTGCTCCCAGGTTTCTCTGGCCCTGCAATGTCAATCTCTGAGCTAGTACTTCTCTGCTTTTAGGTAGAAGGGGAGGCAGAAGTCCCCCTGCGTCTTTCTCCCAGGAATGTTTATGTCCTGCCCTAGGTAAGAAAGGGTAGCTCAGGCAGCTCTTTCTGTGACTGCTGCTACCCAGTTGTCTCTAGCCTAAAGAAAACTTACATCAAAGAGACATATTTTGGGGTGAAATATTCTGGTTTCCTTCATAGCCAACCAAACAAACAATTAACGTGTCTCCAGTTCCCTTAGCTGCACCATTAAATGTAGAATCTCTGCTTATGGGCCCATGGCAATAAATTTGGCCTGATCCAACTCTATGTTCCTTCTATTATTATCCCACACACTTAATATCCATTCCCACTCATATTCTCTGGATATCTGCTTGTATAAATTAGAAAATTCAAGTATTCCTTTTGGAGTGTAGTATACCTCCTCGTGGGTCACACTTTGTACTTCACATTTTAGGGGCCTGTTGGGACTTGAGTCTACCTATAGGTTAAGAAGCAAAGAGGGATGGTGGGGGTGGGTCTTGGGGACAATCAGCATTGTCTTGCTGGGCAATTGCCTCGGGGAGGCCACTACCATTTACTAGGCAATGCAGAGTCATTCCCCTCAGATAGAGGTGAAAAGGCCACCATGGTGCATGGGGAGGCTGCTTCTGCCGGAAGGCAAGACTCATCAGAATATAGGAGCCCAATGTCCCCAGCCTCATCAGGGTCTTTCTACATGTGTCCCCATCTAAACTTACAGGGTCCCATTCTTCCCCAGTCAGTACAGTCACTTTAACAGTAGACACCTGCGAGGCTAAGCGTTCAACTCAATCGCATGGTAAGGGCTTACGTGTGATTTTCAGCAATTTCAGCCCTGCGGCTACAAGCAAGGCACACTTAGAAGCTTTAGGCCAGGCATCCTCAAACTATGGCCACATGCGGCCCTCCCAGGACATTTATTCGGCCCACTGGGTGTTTTTGCCACCGCTGCCTGTCCTGCTTAGCAGCCGACTCATCCCAGGCCAACAGTGCGCACTCTCCAATGGTCTGAGGGACAGTGAACTGGCCCCCTGTTTAAAAAGTTTGAGGACCCCTGTTAGGCTATTTATGAGGAGCTGGAGACAGAAATTTGAATCCTTCAGCTCATCTTTTTCTTTCATTACTTCATCCAGAGCTATTAAAAGCAACCAATGAACATCATTATATTCATTGGTTTTCCACAAATATTCAAAAGTATCATGTATAGAGTTACCAAGTTCGTTGCGTCTTATAAATGGTTGATTAAGAATATCAAATGCACATATTTTGCGTATCTCTGTAAACATCTCATGCCATGTATTATCAATGCTTTCCATACTATCTATTGGAAGTAGAGTCCTTAGCATTTTTAGGTCTAATCAAATTAAAGAGCCAATTTCAGAAAACCCCCAAACCAACAAAGAAAACTCATCCTTAAAATTTTGTTCCTTGGCCGTGCACAGTGGCTCACGCCTGTAAACCTAACACTCTGCGAGGCTGAGGCAGGAGGATTGTTTGAGCTCAGGAGTTTGAGACCAGCCTGAGCAAGAGTGAGACCCTGTCTCTACTAAAAACAGATAGAAATTAGATGGACAACTAAAAACATATAGAAAAAATTAGCTGGGCATGGTGGCACATGCCTGTGGTCCCAGCTACTTGGGAGGCTGAGGCAGAAGGATTGCTTGAGGCCAGGAGTTTGAGGTTGCTGTGAGCTAGGCTGATGCTATGGCACTCTAGCCTGGGCAACAGAGTGAGACTCTGTCTCAAAAAATAAATAAATAAATAAAATAAAATTCTGCTCCTTTAGAACCACCCACCACAATCTGTATTAGTCAAGGTTGTTCAGAGAGTCAGAACCAATAGGATGTATGTATATAGATAGAGATAGATATAAAAATATATGAGAAGATAAGGGATTTATTAAGGGAAGTGGCTTACACTATTAGGGAGACTGAGAAGTCCCACAATACGCCACCCGCAACCTGGAGACCATGGGTTTCCAGTAGCATGGCTCAATCCAAGTCTGAAGACCTCAGAACCAAGGAAGCTGATGGTGTAATTCTTAGTCTGAGGTTGAAGGCCTGAGAACCCAGGGGGCCTCTTCTGATGTCCAAGGGCAGGAGAAGCAGAATGTCCCAGCTGAGAGAGAGAGATTGAGGGAGAGTGAGAGAGAGTGAGAGAGAGAGAGAGAGAGAGAGAGAGAGAGGAGAGAGAGAGGAGAGAGAGGAAATTGCCTTTTCTTTGCCTGTTTTATTGAGTTTGAGTTCCTAGCCTATGGGATGGTGCCCGGCCACATGGAGGGCAAATCTTCCCAATTCAGTCCACCAACTGACATGCCACTCTCTTCTGGAAACACCCTCACAGACACCCAGAAATAATGCTACCAATTCTCTAAATATTCCCTAATCCAGTCAAGCTGACACCTAAAATTAACCATTACAGGTAGTTATGGTTGGAATTTGACCTTTGACATGGTGTTTTTTTTTTTGCCACTGAATGGAGGAAAATGAATTGTGGAGGAGAGTGCAAACTAAATAAAGGGCACTTGAAGAAGCAAACCTGGTATTTAGATGAAGCCCAATTTAATCAAAATTGAAAATATGCATGCATTTTTGCTAATGATATTCTGAAGAATGCAAAATAAATTTATTTTACTTACATTTTGATTTAGAAAGATATTAGCAGGGAGTCATGAGAAGCAGGTGGCATTAAAACGAAATGCATTTTTAATTTTTCTTTGTTATAGTTCTGTTGTTGTTAAAAGAGCAATGCTTTTCAAATAGCAGCCTTAATTCAAATAAGTTTAATTCTGGATGGCTAATGGGAACTAATTCAGCCATATTTTTTCCTAGTGGTTTATAAATATTGTTTGTGAAATTACTTTTGAAGCTGAAACCTTTCTACATTGTTCTCTGGGTAATTAATTTTACCATGGATTCAGGTGGTAAATCTCAATCTATTGCTGTTTGGAATAGAATCAAGAGAAATGTGGTTGAAGTTTTTGTTATTATTGTGAAATTTTCAAGGAACGATTTGAGTTTGTATGAAATCTTATAGTGCATGCATTCAATCTTTCAACCTCAGGAGAAGAGCCTGGGTGGGGGACTGGGAGGCAAATGAGCAGGGCTCTCACGCTCCCACATCAGTAAGTCATTCAGTGCAGGTTGCCGAGGGGAGATATAAACACCCAGGTACTCCTGTCCTCCTCTGCCAGAGGCTGCCAAACAACTGCGGGAGCCCCAGAGCAGTGCTCAGACAGCTGGATGGGTGGGACCATTGGAACCAAAAGTACAGAAAGGGATGCAAGGAAACATTACAAGGGTAACAAAGATGTGATGGGATCAGGAAAATGCACTGACGGCATCCCTGCACTCCATCAGTATACTGACCACCTGCTGAATGGTGGACATTGTTCAAAGTTTTGAGGATTCCGTGGAGTATAAGACAGTAGGGCATCCATGCTAGTGGATGAGACAGATAATAGAATAAGACAGATAATAGAATAAGCTAATACATGCATAATATAATAGTAGCATGATGATCCATGCTATGAAATATAGAAAGCAATGCAAGGGAATGGAGAATGATTAGGGGTACTGTATTAGATAGGGTAGTCAGAGTAAGTTAAATAAACAAATTCTATAAAAAACGTATTTGGGTTTCCGTGGGGCTCTTATCCTTTGGGAAGTATTGGCATTGTGTATTGTTTCTCTCTAACCCTGGGAACTTTTTTCACAAGGTTCTCATAAAAGGGAAGTGAACCTCCTATTTGAATAAAACCATCACAATAGGTATTCTTGACATAGAAACAACAAACATAAAATAAAAGGCATTCCCTTCCTCCCTGGCATTTATTTCTAAATGTTCTGAAGTCAAATATTGGGAGAGCAAAAGAAAAAGAAAATTGACTTTGTATGTTAAGAATTCTAATAATGTACATTGGTAAGTATTTCAACTCTGATTAAGAACATAAAAACCTAAGTTATTTGGGGGAGAATGGATATAAAAGAAGGAGGAAACCAGTCATTTGGCTTAGAACCTAAAGCTAATGTATTTGAACCTAACCTTTGATGTATTTAACTGAAAATCCAGGAGAATCTACATAACAAAGTAGACTTTTGAAAGAGAGGTATGTGATAAGGGCATAGTGTTGCAGAGGTGACAGTCAAGGTCAGATACTGGTCTTCTCTGTTGTAGAGGTGACTGGACTCTTGTCCTTGATTCATGCTAAAACTCACAAGTGACTGCCAATCTGTTAGCATCAGGGATTATGTTTGTGGGGGATCTCACTGGGAAGTGCCATTTTAGAAATTCTTCTTCCTGATTATTTCATTTCATCTGAAGCAACTTCTGATAACCTCATTCAGCTATGGTCTTATTACCCCCTAATTTCTCCTTGGTCTTTTGGGCCAGAGGGATGGGCAAGAGGTGGTGGTGGAAGAAGCTAAAGAGAATTTGCTAGCAGAAATAGAAGGTGACTCATTTCTCCCTTCCTTTCTTATTTATTCTCCATGATAAATGCTTTTAGGACTTTTCTAGTAGGAAAGAGAGAAGATGAGGACATAGGTTACAATGGTTCTACTGTGTAATTTTTAATAGATAATGCTTCCCTGATTTGTTTTATTAAAAAATATACATATCGGCCGGGCGCGGTGGCTCACGCCTGTAATCCTAGCACTCTGGGAGGCCGAGGTGGGCGGATCATTTGAGCTCAGGAGTTCGAAACCAGCCTGAGCAAGAGCGAGACCCCATCTCTACTAAAAATAGAAAGAAATTAATTGGCCAACTAAAATATAGAAAAAATTAGCCGGGCATGGTGGCGCATGCCTGTAGTCCCAGCTACTTGGGAGGCTGAGGCAGAAGGATCGCCTGAGCCCAGGAGTTTGAGGTTGCTGTGAGTGAGGCTGACGCCACGGCACTCTAGCCGGGGCAACAGAGTGAGACTCTGTCTCAAAAAAAAAAAAAAAAAAAAAAATACATATCATGTTAAAAAAGGAAATGGACTGTGGATTTTGAAATTTCATCAATGAACATTAAATATCATTATCAAAATGCTAAAAATTCATTATAATTTTAAAATTAAATAATATCTAATCAATTACTTTAATTAGTTTAATCTAATAATATTGAGATGAATTGTGGGGCAATGCTCTTTAGTGCATATTATTTTAAAATTTAAAAAAAAGCACTGTTAATGAATAATGAAATATATAACAGTGTCTTTGTTTCATGCTACTATAACAGCATATCTAAGACTGGGTAATTTATAAAAAATAGAAATTTATTTTCTCACAGTTCTGGAGGCTGCAAAGTCCAATATCAAGGCTCCAGCAAGTTTGATTATCTGGTGAGGGCTGCTTTCCGCTTCCAAGGAAGGTAGAAGGGCAAGCCAGTTGAACACTGTGCCATCTCTTAATGCTATCACACTGGCAACATCTGAATTTTAGAGAGGACACATTTAAACCATGGCATACAGTGAAGGATATCAGATATTTACCTCCTTTGGTCAGCCTAACTATAAAGAGAAAATCGCCTGGGGACTGTGAAATCAGAATAAACCAGTTGCAGTGGGAAATGTTATATTCACATATAATATTCGAATGAATGGTCATGGTTGTGTTCCAATAAAACTTTATTTACAAAACAAAACCAAAACCCCAAATCCCTCCAATTTGGCCTGAGTGTTGTAATTTGCTGACTCTTGGGGTAGAGTGGCACTTGGAGTGGGGGAGGGTGCCTTCAGATTAGGGAAGACTCATCTGAGGAGGAACATTTGAGATGAAAGTAGAATGATGAGGACCCATCCTTGTGAAGCCTGGGGGAAGAGTATTCCAAGCAGAGGAAATAGCTAGATCAAAGGTCCTGCAGCAGGAACAGGCTAGGTGTGTTCAGTGTTCTAGGATGGGGAAGATGGACATTTAAATCATTCTTATCTTTTGAAATCATGTTTAGGTTATTGTATCATGTCTGTGGTTAGTATACAGAGGGCAGAGTGAGGTGCCACCCACTGAGAGCTATATAAGGGGACAGATAGGCTAACCAGACATAGAATGATGGGCACCGTTTTATAAGAGATGCTAAAGCATCACTGGAATACATTTGGAATGTGGTTCCCCTAAACTCAGTCTCCACATCCAACTCCTTCTTTAAATAGTGAAGCTTAGGGACCAATGTCATGGTGAGGCATCTGTTTGATGGCAATGAAGTTTCTAAAGTCCTTTTCTTGCTTCTTGTCAACTGCTTTCACAACATCTTCTGCCACTGTGATCTCAGGATCCAAGGATCCAACCACAATTGGAGCTGACACTGCCCTGAGAAGGAGGGAACAAGTTACAGAGTGGAGACTGAACTTGTGAGTGATTTTTCACTCTGTTGCTCAGCCCCCCTCCCCCCACCCCCTGTGCTGGGCGTGGCAGCCAGAATTTAGCTGGGAGTACAGCCCATGTGAGGAGCTGTCCGTGGCAAACCCTCAACTGCTTTATTTAGCAGCAGACCTCGCCAAGTAAGGCTGGAGAGGAGGAAGTGTGGGGTTGGCTGTTCCGCTTAACTGGACATCATCCAAAAATGTTTTCCATTTGCTCTTATCTCATGGCCCACCTTGTTTTCAGATCCTGCAGCCTTGCAGCTAGGGGATTCTCTAGTCGGGTGCTTTATTGGGGAAGACAACTTACTTGACAGAATTATGGCTCTGGTTGGTTTTCCTTCAATCTGATCCCATTATTTTTCATATTCTCCAAAAAGCCTGAAAGTTTCTGGAGTATAATGGTGTCTGTGGCAGAGACTGCTGGTTGTCTAATCCCAAATTTCCTCCCCTTTAGTAAGAGAACCTGAAATTCTAGCTGGACACATGAATGCCAAGGTAAAGAAAAAGAACCCCACATTCCCCAGGTCCCTTGCAGCCAGGACTAATAAAATATAAACATAAATCATGTGTGGTAGTACAAGCTAATATCCTTAAAAGAGAAAGAACATGACTTTCTTTCTTGTTTCTGCCATCTTTCTGCCTGGGACATGAATGTAATGGTTAGAGCTCTAGCAATTATATTAGACCATAAAGAAGTTCATACCCTGGAGATGGTGGAGATAAAAACTTGAAAGAGTCAAGGTCTGAGATAATTGCCATAACTGTTCTATAATGCTTATTTCTAGATTTCTTCTCTATGAGAAAAAAAGCAAAATGTTTTGTCTAAGTCACTGTCATTTTGTGTTGGTTTTATAGCCAAATCTAATTCTAACTGATATAATTGCATTTTTGGTTTTTAAGAACCTATTCAGAATTATACACATATACATACACACACACACTATGCACACACACATACACACATATATAGTGTATATATGTAATGTCATTTCACTGGAAAATGAGGAAAACTTGAAAATGGGAACTTACGAGCAAGGCTTATCTTGAAGAGAATGGAAAAATTGCTTGAATCAGGATTATATATTTTCTTTCTTCATAAGTTTTTCTTCCTCCTCTATCCTTGCACAGAAAGTGCTTAATAAATCCTTTGACTCTGAAAACATTGCAGGCTCATCTGCACTTTTAAAAAATTCTTAAAATATTAAAAGTTATATAATGAAAAAATAAATCTGGAGTCAGAAGATGTGGTAGGTGTTGGTGCTTGGCCCAGATGCCTATTACTTGGCCATTGTACCCATCTCCCAGATGCTGTAGACTCATCCACTATAGGCTCCTTGCCCAGAGATGCCAGAGAAACAATTTCTATCCACTGGGGCGTAGGAGGGCTGGAGCCAACGAATGACTAATAAAGGGGTCTAAAATCCTGGCTCTCTTGTCTCAAGGCAGGACAACTCTGTGGGACATTCAAACTCCACAGCTCCCCTGGGATCAGGCTGATGTTAAATGTTAGCTGCCCCATGCTTAGGCAAGCTCCTCCCTGTCCTGTGTACTTCCCTCATGCACTTGTAGGTTGCACTCCCTAAATAAATCACACACATGAGAATCCTCATCTCAGGCTCTGCTTCTAGAGAACTGGATGTAAGATGGAAGACATAAGTGGCTGGCTCATTGTTGCTGTGTAGACTTTGGCAAGCCACTGATTTCTCTGGGCCCTTTTCTCATGGATAAAAATAAAGATAATAACACCCTGCTTATAAGATTTTGGGAAGCTTAAATAATTATATGTGAAAGCATTTTTCTGGGCAAATACTATATACTACTTTTTTTTTTTTTTTAAGAGATAGGGTCTTGCTCTGTTGCCCAGACTAGAGTGTAGTAGTGCTATCATAACTTACTGCATTCCTGGGCTCAAGTAATCCTCTTGCCTCAGCCTCCCAAGTAGCTGGGACTATAGGTGTGCGCCACTGCGCTAGCTAATTTTTAAATTTTTTGTAGAGACAGGGTCTTGCATGTTGCCCAGGCTGGTCTCAAAGTCCTGGGCTCAAGTGATCCTCCCACCTCAGCCTCCCAAAGTGCTGGGTTTGCAGATGTGAGCCTGGTGCATCTGTAACTTACCATACTGTGTACTAATGCTTAGTCACCAATTCATTCATTGCCAACTGTTTCTCAATTTTATTCATCAATCTTATCAGTACTTATGGAAAATTGTCATAATTATTCTCTGTCTATGTTTGATAGTTATTGAATTAATTTTTTTGTTACTCAGAAGCGAAAACTTATTGCAAGACCCACAAATTTCAAAGTTTGATTTCTGTAAAAGCCTTCTAGCAGCTAATAAGCCAGGACTCTGACAAAACAGGTGCTATGGTCAGAATGTTTTGTTCCCCCAAAATTCATATGATGAAATCCTAACCCCCAAGGTGATGGCATTAGGAGATGGGGACTTTGGGAGGCCCCACCAATATGGATGGGATTGGTGTCCTTATAAAAGGGACCCCAGAGAGCTGTCTTGCTCCTTCTATCATGTGAGGACATAGCAAGAAGGTGCCATCTATGAATCAGGAAACAAACCATCGCCAGACACTTAATTTGCTGGCACTGTAATCTTGGACTTCTAGCCTCTATGAGAAATACATTTCTGTTGTTTAGAAGCCAGCCAGTATATGGTATTTGTTGTAGCAGCCCAAATGGACTAAGAGAGCTAGGCCTCAGAATTACTTCACTATATTGTCAAAGGCCTGGGAGCAGCATGGCCTGTAGGTCCTTTCATGATTTGGCTGTATTTGCCTCTGGTGTTCTCTTCTGCCTTTTTGCCACCACAGTTCTCAGCCAAAGTTCATGCCTCCTCTGTGTCACTATGCCGTGTATTTCTCCTCACCCTTTAAGCATGAGGAGAGATCAGTGTGCAGAAGAAGGGCAAGAATACCTTGGAAATAACATTGCCCAACACTTAAACATCACCAGTGTGGAAACCACCGAGATAGACCACAGCCTCGCTTTACATGAGATGAGAGCTCAGCAGAATAAGAGCAAACCCCCACCAGTTACTCATCTCAAAGCTTTTCTGTTTCACCAAGGAGGTGTCCATAAGAATGTGCAAGCAAGAAAGAAACGACACTCCCTTCTGTGTAATAATGTAACGTCCTGGCTTTGCATAAGAAAAAATTACAATGACTTCAGTAGATATTTTTTTTCCTTATTGTGGGTTTCAACTGTCCATGAGAATTAATATTAACCCTGGAGAATATGTGGATGGACTTTGTGTAATGGGTCCTCCTAAATCACCACTAAATCCCCAGGCTTTAAATAAACAGGTGAATGCCCTCAGCTCACCCTGTGGTGAGCCATAAACAGGAGACGGGGTTGGACAGCTATGCTCACCCTGAGCACCCTCTGCCCTCCCAATCCCTGATTGCTCAGAAACTCACGGGGACATCGATAGACATCGTTGATCATCTTACTGAAGCCTCTGCTGAAAGGCCCAGATATAGGGACGTGCTCTAATTGGGGAGGGGATGGTTTCTGGGGTGAGAATGGATCTCTCTGGGTGAGTGGCATAAATTTCCAGAAGGTGGTGGAGATTTTGTTCTGAAAACTAGAAGCAAGAGTCTCTTTGAGGGCAAGGTGTGGTGTGAGGGCATTGGAGTAAGGTTATGAACAGGTTGTCTGGAATTCAAGCTGGACCCCTGTTGTGAAGAGTTAACGGTATGGGTTTGTTGCCTTTGGATTCTGAAAAAAGTTAAATCTAGCACCTATCTTAACTTTTCCTTGCCGATGTTCCTTTTAAAATTACCTTGACCTTTCAGTAAAGAAGTTGTCCCAAACAGGCTGGCATAGGAGGATTGGGGAAGCTGGACTGCAGGGCAAGGGCAGCAAAGAGGGGAGGGTCTGTTCTTGTGTCTGCAGAGACAGAGCAGAAACTTGCAGGCATCCCACTTCCCGGGATTCCAATTGAGCAGCTGTGGGGGACCCTTGGCAGAGAGAAGAGTACCCTGCGGCCAGCCTGAGACTAAGCCCTTTGTCTGGAGAGCTTTTCAACGCTTCACTCTTGGGCCACAATACTATGGACGGTGAGAGTGGGAGTGCAGAAGGTAGGATGGAGTAAATTCAAGTATAAAGAGTAATTGATTGGTAACAAGATCACTTGAATTTTAATTTATGATTAAAGCCTTGAGCTAGAAGGCTATCATTCTGGTGACATTCAGACATTAGCCAAGACATTAGGTAAGAAAGTGTGTATTTGGGGATGAGAGACTTGGATGTGCTTCTGGAATTATATCCCCTGGGCCATTACTCACTTTGCCTGTCTTGGCAGATGGCAACAGCAGGATTTGCTACCTGAAACCAAGGAAGGCAAAATGTGTAATTGGCCTACATGGTAGATGGCCAGAAAACATGCCTGTTGTGAATCATGTATTTCCCTAGCTTCCCAAAGGACGGCCTTTTGTTTGGAATAGAATCTCTCCAAAGAGCACATGAATACATTTAACAGAATGAGATGCAATCAGAGATGATTAAAAACATCAGTGATGCTGATTACATGACAGGTCAATAAGTGTTTTCTCTAAAATACATGAGTGTTTCTGCCTTGATAGCCACAGCATCTATTTCTACCTGTTGATGGATTTGAAATACATTCCATGTACAATAAAGCCCTATTTTGAAAACTCCAATCACTGTGGTCAGTCATTAAAAATAGTCCCCTGCATACCTCTCTTTATTCACACCAGCTGCCCAGCAAAACCACAGCCCTGGATAAACCAACTCTGTCCCACACCTGTGCAGCTGATTGTGGCAGGTGAGTAACTTACCACCACCCTGATGTTAATTGAATTAATGATCATAGACCTCAAATAGGCCTTTAATGTCACACTTCTCTCCTCCATTCTTTCTTCTACTTTCCCGTGTGACTTTGCTCCTCCTCTTCCTCTTCCTCTTCTCCTCCTTCTCCTTCTTTTTGAATTGAGGTGTAATTTATTCTCAGTGAAATGCACAGATCCTTAGTGTATAGTTTGATGATTTTTGACAAATGCACACATCGTGTAACCCACACCCCAGAAAGATAGAGAACATTACCATCACACCAGAAAGTTCCTCAAGTCCCTTCCTAGTCCATTCCTGCACCACCACCCCCAGAGGCAACCACTGCTCTGATTTTTATCCTGGGTGACTATCTCACACCTTTTCCTTCCTTCTCAAGTCTCCAACTCCTCTTCCCCATTCTCACTCTCAGCGATGATCTTGTTTCCTACTTCACTGAGCAAAGGAAAGCAGTGAAAAGAGAACTTCTACATGTTCTCCACTGCCACTCCGCCTTCTACAAAGGTACCAGCATTTGCATACTTCCTGTCTGTACCTGGGCGTTCAGTCCGTGCTCCTGTCTAAAAGTAGGCCCTCCCATTAACCTCTGTATAGTCAGGGATAGTATGCTGGCAATTCTTTGCTCTTTTTCTTACATAATTTTTTACATGTTACTGGACCCATTCCCGTCGACATTTGTGGTAGAGTTCTGGTTCTTCAGAAGGATGTGATATACTTGCTCTCTCTCTTTTTTCCTTTGATAAAATGTCTTGACTTGGCCTTCATAACACTCTCTTGGGTTTCCTCATTGCTCAATTCTTCTCAGTCTCAGTTTCCCCTGATGGGTTCCTCATTTTCTTCCTTAACTCTTCACATTGGCTTGCATCAGCTCAGCCCTTGATCTCCTACCTTTCTCTGTCGACACTTAGTCTTAGTGATCACATCTGGCTCATGGCTTTAAATACCAACCATATGACTGTGTTTTCCAAATTTATGTCTCTAGTCCATATGTCTGACCTGAAACCCATATAATATTATCCAACTTCCCACTTGACATTTCTACTTGGATCTCTGATAGACAGCCTGACCTGAACATGCCCCAAACTGAACTCCTGATCTTCTAGTATAAACTACTACACTAGTAGCTTTACTACTTGGGTTGATGGCAGTTCCATTTTTGGAACTGTTGCTCAGGCCAAAAATCTTCAAGTCATTCTTGACTTTTTGTCACTCATCTACCACACTTAATCAATCATGAAATTCTGTTGGCTCTGTATGGCTGATAGTATTACTTTTTACCAAATAACCCAGCTTTCCTTCCTGCTGCATCCTTCCCTGCAGGGATGAAATATCCCCACTCTGTTGAAAACAGGAGTGCCCATACAACTTGCTCTAGCTGAAGAAATGTGAGCAACATTGATGGACATCATCTCTGGCAGGTACTTTAAAAGCCGGTGTGTAGTCTGCCACGTCTCTTTTCTACCTCTGCCACTACAGCTTAAGATGTTCCTGACAGAGACTGTTCCACCAGCCGGGACCCAGAGCCAACCCATCCTGGACATGAAGTGTTGTAAGCTACTGAGATTTTTGGGGTCTTTTGTTGCTACAGCACAACTACCGACTCTGACTAATACACTCTCCTTTCAAAATGTAGCCAGAATCTGATCACTTCTACTACTGCCCTGGTTCAAGCCATTGTCATCTTACAAGACCTGATTCATTTTTTGCCTCCTGACTCAAGTCTCAATGCAGCAGTCCAAGTGATCCTATTAAAACTAAGACAGGTCTGAACTGAGTGATCCTATGAGAATTGAGGCAATGTTGTGAAAATCGCAAGGGGTTTCAGCCTGTGTCCAATTGCTTGTTGCACAAAGATCCACTAACAGAGACAAAGAGGATTGCCAAGGAAGAAAGAAATTTTTTAATATGAAAGACTTCTTGTCAGAACTGGAGAACTTGTCCCAAATCCATCTCCCTGACTAGTGGAGATCATGGGATTTTAAAAGAGGGGTCATGTGCCTTGGGGAAGGCTGTGGTGTAACTAACAAGGGGCTATGCATATTGGCAGCAGGTTGTGGGAGATGGTGAGTCTTGGCATCAGGAAGTCTACCCAGGGGCCTTCAGAATCTCACCCCTTTGTCTTTCAGAAAATCCACCATTTCTGGGAAATAACTCAAAAGGTCAAAGTAGTTAGTTAAGGGAGAGGATTATAAAAAACATACAGGAGTTGTTGAAATTTGTTCATAGAGCTGGTTACAACAGTCTGAACTGAGACTTCTCTGCTTAAAACTCTAAATGGTTCCTCATTTCACTTAGAACCAGAGCTGGTCCTTGTAAAGCCCAAGAGGCCCAGCGCAACCTGGTCCCCCGATACCTCTCTCTCCTTCTCTTGCACCATCCTCCCCCTTGTTCACCACGTTCCAGTCCCAGGGGCCTCTGCCTCCTTCCTCCACTCAGCAGGCACATTCTCACCTTAGGGCTTTTCTACGAGCTTTTCTCTCTGCCTAGAATGCTCTTTCTCAGATACTCTCAAACCTAACTTTCTTGGCTCCTTCAGGTTTTTGCTGAAATACCACCCTCTCAGTGAGACCTACCCTAACCCTCTATAATTGCACCTTTCCCCTCCTCCCCCTCGTCACTGTTAATCTCCAATACCTGCTCTACCTTTTTTTTTCTCAGTAACACTTAATCACCTTTCAACATACTACAGCATTTATTTTTTACATCATATTCAGTGCTTATTGTTTATCACCTGCCTCTCCCATTTGAATGTAAGTTCCACAAGGGCAGAGACCTTTGTCTGTTTTGTTCGCTGATTGTACTACTTGGCTATTTCAGTGACAGAATTTAATACTCAGGTGAATTACAGAAAACACTTATTGTAGAAGGTAGTGAAGTTAGGAAGAGGTGATGCAGGAGGGAAGAGACGGCTATGCAAATTAACACAATGGGATCAGGGCCCATCCTCACACAACTCAGAGTACTGGAAACAGTGGCTCTGGATAGGTGATCAGCTGTGGTGATGTAACAGAAGTAAAGATCTGAAAAGGGGCAAAATGTATTATGAGTTGTCTCTTTAAACCCTCCCATCCCCCCCTTTTGGGAATTAAAACCTGCATTCCTGCCCATGGCCAGTAATCCAAGGGGCAGAAAAATGTTCTTTGTTCTTTGTTTCCTAGTATCTTAAACCACAGGAGGTGGCTCAACAGAATTGTCCAGAGCTCATGAGATCATCTTCACCAGAGATAAGGTCGACAAAAGCCACCAACTACAGTTAAACAATAATAGTCCAAAGTCACAACATGTAACATTAGTCCTATAGACCCAAGCCCAACCTCTGAAAACCCCCCTTTAAAAAGCCCTATATTTCTGCTGAGAGGTGGGACAGCAGTCTTTTGAGACACTGGTCTGCCACCCTCCTCATTTGCTGGCAAATTAATAAACTTCTCTTTCCTTTTCCCCAAACCACTTACTTTGTTCTTCATTCTCACTGATTTGGCCTCAGGGACAAGTACCAAACTTTCAGTAACAAACCTAGAATAGTACCTGGCACATGGTAGTTGCTTAATAAATTTGTTGACTACATGAATTCAGGAGAACAACCAAGTCCAGGAATAAAAGAAGCATTTCCTTAATGTAAAGCCTGAGTATTCTGTCTGGCTGCATACAAAATTGTGACAAAGAAGGCTCTGGACCATGGTAATTATGAGTGAAACAAATGAATGATTGAGACTTAGCTGTGGGTTTATTTTCCAAGAAAACACTATGGAATATTTGGGAAGTCCCAGGAAGGACTTGGTCAGAAGTTCAAGAACAGTGTTACTTAAGGTCTTCAAATGAGTAAGATGTTATAATTGTTCACACATCACTGGTTAACTTGCAGTTAGTGGTTGAGAACATAGACTCTGAGCCTGATTAGGTTCAAATCCCAGCTTTATCACTTACCAGCAGTGTGGCCTTGGGCAAGTTACTGAAACTCTCTATGACTCATTTTCCTCATTTGTAAAAGAGTGTCATGAATAATACCTACCTCAAAAGGCTGTTGTGAAACTAAATAAGTTAATGAATGTGTTTGTAACAATGTCCCAGGAAAACGGGAGTAAATATATTTGCTATTATTATCCTTATTATGTATATTATCTCTACATTTCCTTAATTATCCACCTGTTGTGCTAAGTGGGTTCTAAAAGCCAGGAAAAAGACACTGAGTTCCTTAAAATGCTGTTGCCCAAATGTCTGTTCCCTACATACCATGCTTGGTCAAAGTTGTAGTATTAGTTTCACATTGGTTTAATTTTTGATAGGTTGGGGTAAATAGTAGAACAAGTTTTGTGTTTTTAAAACAGGCTCTAGATTCTCTCTTCCCTTTAAATCCTCCTCTCAATCTGTAATAATCTCCCATCCTTCTCAGAAAAGAAGGAGAGATCCTCAGAAAAAAGAAAGTCATAGACATAGCCCACAGAAAGAGGGATGTTTTCAGGATAAATGAAAATGTGCATTAAAGAAGAAGTGGGGATTATAGTAAGTTTTCTTCTTAATACTTTTATTTTCTAAAATATGCCCAGTGAACATGTATATTTTAAAAATTAAAATAAGATAGTAATGTAGGGGGCCAGGCACAGTGGCATACACCTATAGTCCCAGCTACTTCAGAGTCCGAGGCGGGAGGATCACTTGAGCCCAAGAGTTTGAGGTTTCAGTCAGCTATGATGATGCCACTGCACTCTAGCTTGGGCAGCAGAGTGAGACCCTGTCTCAAAATAAATAAATAATAAAATTTAAAAAGATACTAATGTAGGGATAAGGCAGAAAAGTAAAGTTAAGAGAGCCTGAGTGCAGCCATTTTGACTAATACTAGATCCTAACCACCCTGAACAAGGAAGTCACCAGCAAGTTCCTGGCCTGGGACCACCCAAGCTTGATGATTACTAAGCCAGATGCCTTACAAACTGCACTTGCTTTTCTCTGACAGCAGTTTATCATTAACCTTTATGACCTGACGATAAGACAATGCTGGTCATATACAACTGTTTCCCAGCATGTTTTTTGAACACATAAAAACGTTACCATTGCTCCATAAGGGGTCCCCCTCCTGCTCAGGAGAGGACCTCTACTCTGTGAGGTAGGATCTGTTGTCTGTCTCTGTCTCAGTAAACCTTTCTGTAGCTACTTGGCTTGCTCTTGAATTCTTCCCTGTGTGAAGCCAAGAACCTACTTGGTGAGTTCATGGAGCTTTCCTCCCTTCATTGGGACACCCTCACATCAATATGATCTTTTACAAAATAGAGAATAAAAAATGATGCCTAAATTTCTAAACAGCTGTGCTAAAAGAGGATCCTAGAAGAGCAGACAGAGGGGGTGCAGAGTGCAGCGGCTGGTATAGACCTTGGAACATGATGGCCCCTGGGAGGAAAAGGTGTGTGAAGTGGGTGTGAGAGGTGGGCTTCCCTACAGACTTCAAGTCATGTGGAAGAGTAAAAAGAAAATCAGGAGACTCTCAGCTGAGCAATAAATAACATTTGAGCACCTACTGAATGCAAATTACTGTGCTAGGTACTGGGCGGGATATAGCAATGAGTAAGGCAATGAGTAAGGCCTACCACCCTATCACATTTAACCTTGCACTTCAGAGGATGAAACAGACTCTACGGCAAGTGTATCATCCTTTTCTTTTGGAGAGAAGAAATCTTTTAAAAGCACAATGCCAGTAGTTCTTTAAGTATCCTTTAAAAATTTTTTTCTTTTTTACTCTTTAGAGACAGGGTCTTGCTCTATTGCACAGGCTGGAGTGCAGTGGCATTATCATAGGTTACTATAACCTCAAAATCCTGGGCTCAAGTGATCCTCCCACCTCAGCTGCTTGAAGTAGCTCGGATAATAGGTACAAGCCACTATACCCAGCTAATTTTAAATTTTTTTGTAGAGAACAGAATCTCACTATGTTGCCCAGGCTGGTCTCAAACTCTCAGCCTCAAGCAATCCTTCTGCCTTGGCCTCCCAAAGCACTGGGATTACAGGTGTGAGCCACCATAGCAGGCCCTAAATGTCCTTTTGCCAACTAAGTGCATCAGGAATGCCAGGGCTGATTATGAAAATGCAGACTCCCAGGCCTCTCCATTCCTCCTGAATCTGAATGGCTGGAGCCCAGAGCGAGGGATCTGCCTTTTAATCAAGCTCTTCAGGTGATTCTTATGCATAATTTGAAATGTGAGAGTCCCCACTCCTATGTGATAAGTAGCAAAACAATTGAAAGAGGCATTACTGTCCTCTTGCCTGGAGTAGTGATGGGGATAGACAGTTTCATGGAAGGGACTTTGAACCCAGGCTTTAGCTGGGTTTTACTAACTGTGGCAAAGGGCAGGTGGCATTCCGCGAGCAAAGAATGGCTGGTCACAGGCAATGAAGTGCACAGGGGTCAGTGGCTCTAGCATAGAGAAGAGATGATCGCCCTGAGGTTTCTGACAGACGCTCACTCCAAGCCAGCCCAGTCTCAGGCTCCCCTTCCGTGCACAGCCAGGGTGACATTGGGGAAGAACTGAACCACAGAAAGCTGGTTTGCGCTGTGCTAACTCCTTACTGAATGAGCTAAACTCGCCACTTCCTGCCTTCTGTCAAGTCAGCTGTTCTCTGAATTCCAGCAGAAGGATGAGAAATTCTTTGCCACTCAGGCTGGAATTTTGCTGTTCTCACTACTTGAGATACTTGAGATAACCACAAGCTGACTGTGTTTCCTAATGGAAAACAGCATCTCCCAGGGCGATGCAGTGCAGGGAGGCAGGCTTAGCACACCGGGTGCGGGTGCGGGTGCGGGTGGGTGCGGGAGCTCTGGGCCAGAGGAGGGAGTGACTGGCTGCAGGCAGCAGGCAGCAGGCAGCAGGACATCAGATGTTACCAAGTAGCACAAGTGCTGGACCCACTGCTGGGTCTGTACTTTCCTTACTTGGCCAGCTGGAAGTTGTCATTCAACCAAACAACAAACATTTAATAGCTGATCATACTGTGGACTCGGTGCAGCCTCTATCCCTGTCTCTATTTCTAGCTGGTACTATTTGAGGCATCGGAAGAGAGCTTGGCGTTCATCTCCCTGTGAAGTCTAGGGTCTGGGCTCACCACTCAGCCCCACCTCACCCTACAACTCTATCAAACACTGCTGCCTCTCTTCCCTCCTTGTACCAGCATAGGGTGGCAGACATGGGGATGCCATATGCACTGCCCAGAAAGGACTTGCAGGTCCAGCCCTGGGGAGCTGTCAGCAGACAGTTGTCAGCTGCCAGCCCTTAGGGTCTGCCTCAGCTGCAGAGAGCTGCCTTCCCCAAGGCCATGTCCTTCCTGTGAGGTCCGTGTGCAGTGATTGAGGCAGATGGAGAAAAGCCTGGCTATGTGGCCCAGTGCCAGCCAACCCAGATGGGCCTCCCCATCCTGCCTCCCCAGCCTTCCTTCCGCAGGTGCTAATCCTAAGGGCACTCCCTAATAAATACCTACAACCTTAATTCTCAGAGAGCCCAACTCACCACACATGAGTTTGACTTTCAGCTCAATGGCTCATGAGCCCTGTGACCTTGGGGAAGCAATAACTTACTTTCTGTAAGACTTAATTTCCTCATCTGCAAAATGGAAATAATATTAATAGTAACTTCTTCATAGAATAGCTGTGTATGCACTTTATCTAATACCTGGTGCAGAGCAATCACTCATAAATATTAGATATCATAATCTTGGGCAAGTTATATAACTTCTGTGAACCTCAGGTCCTTAATCCACAAATGAGAAGGCTACTACTTACATCTCAGGATTTAGGTTAGGATTGTATGTGTGTGTTAGGTACTCAATAGGTATGGGGTTTTTCCCCCCTCTATTTTCCCTTTAAAATAGCAAACATACCCTTATATAGTGAATTTTTAAAATGTCATGTTTATCTTCTTTCTCTTTATTGCTTGCCCTTTATTAGAATATAGGACATTGGAATTTGGAGGAGGGAAACTGAATGCAGAACAGAAAGGTGGGGCTAGGGTGGAGCCCTGTTTTGTGGCTCTATTCTCTTCCATCATAGCTCAATGGCCACCTTCTCCAGGAACCACACCCTGACTGACTCCAGGCATTCCTCAAACTACTCATGCAACCTGTGTTTACCCTCTCTTTGTCCTAGACCCACTTTTGTAGTTCTTATAATGATATATTTGTGGATCGCAAGATTTCTGTTTTCTCATTGTAAGCCTCTGAGAGGCAAGGATGATATCTGTTTTTTAAAAGAGTATACCTGGCCAAAAATTGCTGTGCTCCCTGGGAGTGTTCTGTGGTTACAGTGCTGGTTACCAGCTACTGACTCTTAGGACAATGCTGAGTCCTGCTGGAGCACAGGTGCCCTGGGAATTCCCCACTGGATTGACAAGGAATATGAGAGCAAGTCGGGGTCTTCTGAAGCCTCCTAGTCCAACTCTATCATCTCACCCATGAGGAAACAGCTCTCTTTAAATATAGCATTTAAAGGCTCCTGTGGAATTTTTGGAGCCCCATCTTTATTATATCTCATCTATTTTATAATTCGATACCTTCTAAATTTTTATTTGAAAGCTTGGTCAGTTCTAGGAACATTGTCTTACACTGACACCTGCTGGGCAGGTGGAAAAATAACAGGTACCTGTAACACTAGTGTCTTTTAGACTAGAAGCAGAGAAATGATGTCTTCCTCATTGCATTTATTTTTAGTAAGCATCTTTCTTACAACTGTCCTAGTTTTAAGCTTTCCTTCCCCTCTTCTCTTACTAAACCCAAAGTTCCATATTCTATACTATATTTCTTGAGTGTGATGATTCTATCGCTAAAAGCCCATAGTACCTTTAAACAATGTCATTCCATATACTTAGTATTTAATTATGAACAACAATCACAATTATTACACATGACCTTGGTTCTGCAAGCCTACACCTCTGAAAAACTGATCTGTCAAGCGGGCTCCATGAAAAGTAAGGGGCCGTTCTTAATCCTAGATTCACCTGGTTTATGGGAACTGTGAGACCATCTGATCTAGATTAGAATCTCTCAGTGATGGAAGAAAGAACCATTCCAGATGAATGTCATAAGTTCTTTTCTTGAAGGTTCCTACAGGGATCACAACCCCAGTAAAAATTCATTCAAGTGTTTCATCATCCTAATGAGACTTGTTACAAAACTCTCTCTTATTTTATTTAAGCACATTTTCTTTTGTTTGCTCTCCTAAGGTTTAGAAAAGACTATTTATCAACACTTATAAAACCTTACAAAATATACCAGTAGGTTGCATTCTAATTACTCTCTTACCAACCCATTTTCACTGTACTTTTTCTTGGTTTATTTAATAATTTAATAATTGATAGTACTTTTTATTTGGTTCTAGACTTTTTTCCTAGAAAAGTGTTGATTTGGAGAGTAAGACTGCATCCAGGGTCTGAGCCTGTGCATTTGTTAACACATGCATGGGAACTAATTGACCTTCTTGGTCATCTGGAGCTTGGAGAAGGAGGCTCTGAGCACTTGAGACAAGGGGTACGTGGGAGGTGCCTTGATGCCTGGGGTGGATAGGACAGGCAGGCTCAGTGAGAGGAAGGGACATGTATTTGGGATCCAGATAGACTTTGGTTTGAAAACTGACTCTAATACTTGCTAATTGTGGATCTTGGGCAGCTACTTAACTCCTCTTTGCCTCAGCTTCTTCATCTGTATTGGGGATAACAATACCACCTTTTACAGTGCTTATGATAATTTAATGGCATAGTGCTTGGTGCATCATAGGTGCGAAGTTATTTCTATTCACTGTTTCAAAAGGAACACTATTTTGCTTATGTCTGGCCCTGTATCTGCTCTGAATACCCCACCTGCTAACAGTTCTTTCATGTAATAGATGCCGTTTCTGAAAATTCCTTAGGGCTCAAGCCTCTCTTCAAGTTTTCTGTTTGCTGCAAATGATCTCTGCTTTTCTCTTAAACTTCTCAGCCTTTTGTCTTTGCAATGTCTGTTCTCAGACTTTTAAAACTGGTTCTAGGAATTTATTGATTTAATAAATATTTATTGAGCCCTTATAAAGTGCTAGCACTGGAGATAGAATAGCCAACAAAACAAACAAAAATTCCTGCTCTGGTAGACCTTTTATTCCAGGAAAGGAGACAAAAACAAGTACATAAAGCATACGATTTGTCAAATGATCATAAATGCTAACTAAAAATAAAGGGCAGGAAGGATGCTAGGGATTGTGCATGTGTGCATATTTGAAGAGCTGGTTGCTCACTGCTCGCAGAGCCATGTGGGGATGACGGCTGACCTGGGATCCCTGGGCTTCTTGTGACATAAACAAGGTTAGAAAGAATGCTGAGAGTGATCCTGATGGTGTCAAGGAAGATAGCGATGTGGAGCGTGTGTGTGTGTGTGTGTGTTGGGGGGGGAACTGGGGGTTTGTAGGTTGGGCTTTAGCCAGGAGCATACACAGTCTCTTCATTCCTACAAAGGTGTCATGGAAGAGAACATGGGGAGGGGGGTTCCTGATCTCATCTGGAGCACAGAGAGTAAGAGGGCTTCCCTCTGGATTGCCTCTTTCAGTTTCTGATGACAAGACAGGCAGTGGAGACTTTGTAAATATTGACTTCTTGAGACTCAGGCCCCAACAAGCATTAAACACACACAAACACACACACACACACACACACACACACACACACACACCAAAGAAGACCAGATGTTGCTACTTTCAAGGAGCCCATCCGTTTCTTTGGAACCCAAGAGGGCTGTGGAGGAGCTGATACATGATACAGCCCATCAGGAGAGGAGCCCTCTTCCTGGGGCAGCTGTCCTAAGAGGTGATACCAAGAAATACTGGTAAGAAAAGATTTAGCAAATGCGGCAGAGTGGAGAAGGATATTTTCTGGGATTGGGAAGCGGGTTCTTCTCTTGACTACCCCACTCTTGACATGTTTCGTTACCTGTCTGAGTCTATTTCTTCTTCATCTCTGTGATGATGAGGCTGGCCTCTGATATCCATTTCTGCTGAAACCAATTCCATGACTTTAAGAAGAAGCTGGAATTTTATCTCTATCATTGGAGTTTTTAGGGTATAGATAGAGTTTTTATTTATTTTTTCTTTTCAGTTGACTTTGGAAGAAAAAGACGTAGGGAAGGAAGAATTGACTTTTGTTCTTTCATCAGAGGAGCGAGATTAGGTTTCTTGGATAATAGCCAAACATAGCAGAATGAAAGGAGTGAATCTTTCAAAGACTGGGAAGAGTTTCTTTGGCAGGAGATTTGCTGACTTGGTCAAGAGGGCTTTTCCACTCCATTTTCTGGGGGAGAGAGAAAAAATCCTGGTAAAACCAACTTAAATGCCTCTTTTGTGGAGATTCTTGGTTCCTCTAGGCTGAATTACCTGCTCCCTCCAGAGCAAGCTGGAGCCAGTAGTAGGAAAAAGGCAGTGACCACATGTAAGAGCAACAGTGTGTATAAGATTAACATATAAATGTGCAATGAATGAATGAATAATTGAAAGAATGAAAGAAAGACAAACCAACAGGGAAGGCGAAATTGGGAGATAAAGGAAAACTGACTTTAGCTTTGTATTAATCCCAGACAAGAGTAGATTACTAAATGTGGTAAAAATAAGCACTTAGAAAAGGATTGTTTTCATGATTTATTCTGAAATGATTATAGACTCACAGGAAGTTATAAGAAATATAGTGGGAGATTATGTACTCAGTTTCCCCCACTGATAATATCTTGCATACCTATAGTGCAATGTCAAAACTAGGAAATTGGCATTGGTTGAATCCACAGAGCTTATTCAGATTTATGTGTGTGTGTGTGTGTGTGTGTGTGTTTGTATGTAGGTGTAGCTCTCTGCAACTTTATTTACATGTGTAGATTCGTATAACCACCACTGCAATCTAGATTCAGAACTATTCTACCACAGAGCTCTGTCTGGCTATCCCTTTATAACCATATCCACTCCTCCCCTATCTTCAACCTCTGACAACCAGTCATCTGTTCTTCATCTCTAGAATTTTGTCATTTCAAGAAGGTTATACAAATGGAATCATACAGTATATAACCTTTTTAGATCAGCTCTTTTTACTCAGCATAATTTTGTTGAGATCCATCCAAGTTGTTGCATTTACCAATAGTTTGTTCCTTTTTATTGCTGAGTAGTATTCCATTATATGGATGTACTGCAGTTTGTTTAACGATTTACCTGCTGAAGAATATTTGGGTTGTTTTTGTCTATTATGAATAAAGCTGTCATGAACATTCAAATATAGGTTTTTGTGTGAACATAAGTTTTCACTGCTTTGAGATAAATACCCAAGAATGCAATTGCTGGGTTATATGATACTTGTATATTTAGTTTTATAAAAATTTGGTAAATTATTATCCAGAGTGGCCGTATCATTTTACATTCCCATCAGCAATGCATGAGTGGTCTAGTTTCTCAGCATCCTCACCAGCATTTGATGTTATCATGTCAGCCATTGTGACATATATATAGTAATATCTCACTGTGGTTTTAATTCACATTTCCCAAATGGCTAATGATGTTAAACATCTTTTCATGTGCACATTTTCTATCTGTATATCTACTTTGGTGAAATATTTGTATCTTTTGTGCATTTTCCAACTGGATTGAATTGGATTTTTTTTAACTGTTGAGATTTCTTTATATATTCTAGATACAAGTCCTTTACAGTGCTCCCAATCTTTCTGGCACCAGGGACCAGTTTCATGGAAGACAATTTTTCCATGGACGTGGGGGTGAGGGATGGTTTCAGGATGATTCAAGCACATTATATTTATTGTACACTTTATTTCTATTATTACATTATCACTTGCCACTCACTGATAGGGTTTTGATAGGAGTCTGCAAACAGTTGATATTTATGGTCTCTGTGCAGTCAAACCTTTCTGCTAATGATAATCTGTATTTGCAGCTACTCCCTACTGTTAGCATCACCACCTCAGATCATCAAGCATTAAATTCTCACAAGGAGCGTGCAACCTAGATCCCTCACATGTGCAGTTTACAGTAGGGTTCAAGCTTTTATGAAAATTTAATGCTCCCACTGATATGACAGAAGGCAGTGATGCAAGCGGGGAGCAGGGCGGGGCCACTGTAAATACAGATGAAGCTTCACCAGCTTGCCCGCCACTCACCTCCTGCTGTGCAGCCTGGCTCCTAACAGGCTACAGACCTGGTCTGTGACCCGGGAGTTGGGGGCCACAGCTTTATCACATATGTGATTTGCAAATATTTTCCCCCAGTCCAAAATTGTCTTTGTATCATTCTTAGAAGGTCTTTTACAAAGCGAAAGTTTTAAATATTGATGAGGTCCAATTTATCAAATTTTCCTTTTATGGTAGTTTGATATAGGTTGACTTAACTTGAAATTTTAAATTTAAATGTCTGCTCAATCTTTGTTCCATTGCATATGTTTATAAATATATGTCTTCATCCAGAAATGGCAAGACTTACATAGGATCAAAAATAACAAGGCATTGAAACCCATTCAGTGAAAACCAGAGTCTGTCTTTCAGGGCTGTATGGATGCTCAAATGCATTTTTCATGTTTTTATTGAGATTTTACAAAGCAAAGTCAATGCTGTGGATTGTCAGTAGAAAATGGCCCAGAAGTAGAAAAACAGGGCATTGAAAGAGTTCATAATTATAACTTGATGTGGGGTCATATGAATTTAACTTCTCATAGTCGGAACCTCTGGGCCCCCAACCCTCGGCACCACCAATAGAGTGTTGGGGGAAGCATGGGTTGTTCATATTGTTTCTGCCTTTGCTGACACTGAAGAAATGAGGGAGATGGAGCTATAGGAGGATTGGGTGGATGGAGAAGGGGGTGCCTGGAAGTGACAGGAAGACACCATTACTATATATTAGAAGAGAGAGGGGCAGAGGAAGTAATGCTAGGAAGAGATGGGACTCCCTTGGACTGGAATCTGCCAGGAACTAGCTGAGGTACACTGGGCAATTCACCCAGTCTCTCTGTGCCTGAGTTTTCTGCCTCTTAACAAAAATAGTGCCTTCCCACAAACTCTGTGGGCAGTTACAAATAGTAAATTTACATGAAAGTTCTTTAAGCAAAACATAGATATATGACATGATTATTATTTCATTGTGGACCAAATATACCCTTAAGAACTATCATAGTTAATCTCTCTCTCCTACTCTCTCTTGCCTCACTAAATCCCTTAGATTTTTCAGCTGGCACCGGTAGAGGTGCTCTTTTGTCTTGGTAACTCCTATGTAGTGTGTCTAGTCTAGAACATTGAACTAATTCTCCTCTCCTAAAGCTGTAATATAGGAAATTGACCTTGTTTATTCACCCTATGCTCTTGCAACTTCTGAGATGTCTTTATGCCTGAAAAACACTTGGGCTCCAGACTAAGGACCACTGTCCTATTGAACTGAACTACACCTAAGGACACAAACTTTAATTTGTCTTAAAGAATAAATAGATGAATATTTGTCTATTTTTTATAGAAAATAGTAGGATATTCTTTAGGGTTTGCGATGACAGTCATTATTGTCAGTGTTACCTTCAATTTTTAACTATGTTAAATATTAAACACTAAAGGGATTTTTAGATGTGTTCGTAGACCAAAAAATTAAAGAATTAATTCTATGGGGGAAATTTTAGGGGAAAAATCCAGTGACTACAAATTCTCTAAATTAAGTATGAAAACATGAAGAGAGAATTTCTAACAGTGGACCAGATAGATACCTTGGAACAATTTTAATTTGAATGCACATTTAAGAATGCAATCTTAATTTGAATGCACATTTGCTATCATATTTGATTTCCCCCCTGTAACCTCATTAAGATTAAGAAATAGAGTGATATGTGTATCAGGAGAAAAGAGAAAAATATATAAATTTTCATGATTTGAAGAGGCATTAGGAAGAGTGCCTTGATGAAAATACCTCTCAAAGGTCTGTCTCATAATCCTGAAAACCCACCATTAAAACCATTACTTCATGAGTGCCAGTTTTCTGGGAGGGAGATATATTAAGCTTTTGCCAGTCAAGAACACACACACAGCATGTAGTGCAAAGAACAGGCTCTCGAGTCAGTTGGGGCTAGGATTGAATTTGGCTTTGGTGCTTACTAGCTATAGGATCCTGGGCAAATTACTTATCTTTCCTGAGTCCCAATTTCTTCATCTGTAAAATGGGGTTAATAATGGCTGCCACATGAAAAATATAATTTAAATGAGCTGATATATATATGAAGAACTTAATACAAAACCTGGTTTAAAGTAGGTTCCCAGTACATTGCAATGATAATTATTAGTAATGGTTGAAATATCAATTCGAGTTGAGATTTGCATAGATTTGGGGGTATGTGAAAACATTCCAAGAGGTATACAGACTTAGATTCAATTTCCAAATTCTCTCTCTCTCTCTGTATACTCTTTCTATATTCATCTGCTTGAAAATGCTCCTGAATCAGGCTGCTTCTCCTTTTCTACCATTTCTTTCACAATCCCCCTTTTTCTGCCTTATAAAAAAATGGCAAATTTTTCGTCCAGCCCAAATCATATTGTGGTACATTGCCCTGGATGTAGAAACCTCTGGGACACCAAGCAGAGGCAACTCAAATTCTGGATATCTGGGAGAGAGCCTCCTTCAATTATGATGGCATCATGAACCATTGTATCTGTCCCTGTCTTATGCTTATCTCTGTTAGGGGTCAAGCGTACACCTCACGCAGATATGCTGACCTGAGTCAGAGTATTAGGATTTCAGGTTTATCATGAAATTGGCATGAGGAGTGATGGCATTTCCCCCGTCTTCCCTACTGGCAAAGAAGGCACTGCTCCTGAGGAGAGACCCTTGAGGATAAAGCAAACAGAACGTCTTTTAGAAATATTGAAGGTGGCAGCAAATTATTCACCCAGGTGACAAACTCATAGGAGGTCTTGGTGCTTTAGCTATCTACCTATCTTGAAATATTCAAGATTTGTGAGAAGCATGCTGGGAACTGCCAGTCAGCTATGAACCACACTTTCTCTGCAATTTTACCATCTCAGTAATGAGAACAAGCTCTGTGAATACTCTCATTTATCTGCATTTTCCTTTATTTCTCAGTGGTATAATTTGCATAATTTCAAGGTGAAAAGACCTACAATTTCTTTCAACATATCAAGGTTACATTTTCTAATAAAGGAAACATATATTAGAGGTAAGTTAAAGTTTTGCATTTTCTTAAATATTTATTCCAATTTGTAGGAGAAACGTTTTCATTAGTTTTTGCTAAAAGTTGAGAAAATATGAAATCCATATTCAATTTTTTATGAAGGTTCAAGTTTCCTGCTCACTGTCACTCATTAACCACTCTTCTGCCCATGTATTAATTCCTATCATGTACTTATTAGGTGAATTAGTCAGCTTGGGTTGCCATAACAAAATACCATGGATCAGATAGCTTAACAGAAATTTATTTTTCTCACAGCTCTGGAGGCTACAAGTCCAAGATTAGGGTGCCGGCATGGTCAGGTTCTGGTGAGGGCTCTCTTCCTCGTGGTAGATGGCTGCTTTTTTGCTGTATTCTCACATGGTAGGGAGAGTCAGAACTCTGTTGTCTCTGCCTCTTCTTATAAGGCACAGCCCTATTGGATTTGGGCCCCATCCTTATAGCCTTTATTTAACCTTTGCTACCTCTTTACTGGTACTATTTCCAGATGTAGTCATATTGGGGACTAGGGCTTCAAAATATAAATTTGGTGGTGGGAGGAGGGAGATACAATTCAGCCCACAGCATTAAGCTTAAGTAATTTAACAGGAATATGTCATAGATTATACTCTAATGTGTTTAACAATCCTTAATGTGTTTTTCATGAGCCTGTACTGTACTTATTAGTGACCAAGTTCTTTGTCTTGTTGTCAATTTATATAAAGTATTTAAACTACACTGTTAAAAGCAGAACATCTATTGGTCCAAAAGCAAATACAAATTTTCCCAAAATGCAAATGTAGTATGCAATGATCTGAGCTTTAGAAAACTGGCTTGATTTAATTAGGATTAATTTCTCCCATTTACATGTTAATATACTGATTCCCAGTTCTGCCACATGTATAATTACCTAAATGCATTGTCTTAAATCATCTTTGGAGAGAAATTACTAATATATACATAAATATCTTCAAGTGCCTGTGTCTGTCCTAGCATAGCTTTACTCTGCATTTTGAGATGTCCTTAAAAAAATGAAGTTTGACATTGATATATAGGTCTTCGTTCAGTCAAGGCGAAAAGTCTTAAAATGCACAATTGATAAATTTTTGGTTTTTAACCTCAGTTTCATCTATTTTAGCTCCATAAGCAAGATGCCTGTTAAGTAAAAGGGTAATGGTATTATCAACAGTCATGTGATGAGTTATATATATTATATATATATATCCTTTTGGTTCTGTTTCTCTGGCGAATGCTAATACAAATGGTTTATCATATAAGATTCTCTGAATCCTTGGGGTTTGGATCTTAAAATTTAAAGTTAAGACACTGGAATTTAAAAGAAAAAAAGGGCTGAGCATGGTGCCTCATGCCTGTAATCCCTGCACTTTGAGAGGCTGAGGTGGGAGGATTGCTTGAGGTCAAGAGTTTGAGACCAGCCTGAGTGAAAATGAGACTCTGTCTCTACAAAAAGTAGAAAAATCAGTTGGGCATGGTGGCACACACCTGTAGCCCCAGCGACTCAGGGAACTGTGGCAGGAGGATCCTTTGAGCCCAGGAGCTTGAGGTTGCAGTGAGCTATGATCATACCACTGCACTCTGGCCAAAGCAAGAGAGTGAGACCCTGTCTCAAAACAAACAAACAACAACAACAAAATAATTAGAAAAAAAGGAGAAACTCTCTTTTCTTTTCTCAGACTCCGCCACTGACAATGGAGAGCCATATCCCCATGCCACTCTGAACACACCAAATCTCATCTGATCTCAGATGCTAAGCAGGGTTGGGTCTGGTTTGTACTTGGATGGGAAGAAGCCGTGCCCCTGCAGACTACTGTTTCTGCTATATAGTTGCCAAGCTCTCCTTTATTTATAATTCACGGCTTTTGTTCTGCCTGGCTGGTCTTACCCCGAGGGTGATATATACAGAAAGTGCTCACTGACTGCTGAATAGTGGGGGAAAGGAAAGGAAAGAGAATTAAAAAACACATAGTTTAATAATAAAAAAATGCCCCACTTTAATTGGGAAGTCATGTATATTTCCAGGATCTATATCAAGAGATCCTGGTGTTTCCAGTAAACTGGCTAACTATAACTGATAGAAAGAAACTGCAACCTACTCAATTACATGGCAGTGAGTACGGCAGTGATCAGTGTTTATCTTGCACTATGCTGAAGAATCTGGTCTTAGCTTCCACAGGACCGACAGGCTGTCTAGATGGTAACGTGTCTAGAGCGGAGAGCAGTCTGTTCAGAGGCCCAGCTTCCAGGGGCATAGAGTTGATGGATTCCACGTGAAAGGCAGGACCCTTTTCTCCAATTCCTAGCTGTTTGATACCAATTGTCAAATTTTAGTGTGAATGTGAGTCACTTAGGAAAATTGTTTAAAAATGTAGATTCCTGGAAACTCCATCCAGTTGAGCTGATTCAGAGGTCTGGGTTAGGGCCCAAGAATTTACAATTTAACAAGCTTCTTCTGGACCATGTTTTGAGAAGATTAGACTAACATTTGGAGAGCAGAGGATAAAAATGTAATGATTAGTGACAGGATCACCCATAGATCCAGGCCATGGGGCTCCTGCTCTGGAGTCTGTGGTTTAGAGGGTTCCACTCTGGCCCTCCCCTGGCCATGTTGGTTCCCAGGGGATGAGGAGTCTGGGGTCTCTGGGGGTTATGCCAGCCTGGCCACGGTGACCAGATTTCTAGACCATGGTCTGGGGGAGACAGATTGAGAGAAGGAGAAGGAGATTATTCAGAATTGGTTCATGTGATTAGGAAGGCTGAGAAATCCCACAATATGCTGTTTACAAGCTGAAGCCCAGGAAATCTGATAGGGTAGTTGGGTACAAATCAAAATGCCTGAGAACCAGCGGCGCCAAAGGTGTGAGTCCCAGTCGGGGCTGGAGAGGATGAGATGTGTCTGCTCAGCAAACAGGGGCGAATTCCTCCTTCCTTTGCCTTTTGTTCTGTTCAGGCCCCCAGTGGCTTAGCTGAGGCCCACCCACCCTGGGGAGGACAATTGATTTTACAGAATCCACTGATTCAAATGCTAATCTCATCTGGAAATGCCCTCAGCCAACATAGGTGCTGAGTGGGCTTCTTCCCTGGCCTGACCTCCAGAGGGCCAACCCTGCTGGGCATGAGCTTAGGCCTGAGTGGTGGCCAAGGGGCAGCTATTTGTGGGGGTTTGGATGGAGTTACTAGTGGCCCAGGGGAGTCCCCAACAGAGGGCTGGCTATGGGAAAAGGGTGTTTGGGGGCTCATGGGCTGGGACTTGGCTCTGCTGGTTTCACCACATTCCTACACTGGGTTTCCAAGTTGTTTTGAAGTATACTTATCAGGTAGAAGAATAGGACATATTTTATTCAGCAGTTTGTTAGCTTTGATTAATAACTAATAAATATGTGAACATATGGTTTGTGAACCTTCATTTGTACTCTTGCCTCGGGCCCCACAAATGTTAGAGGCAGATCTGATCAATGTTGCAAAATTTTTTTTTGTTTTTTGAGACACAGTCTCACTCTATTGCCCAGGCTAGAGTGCCATAGCACCAGCCTAGCTCACAGCAACCTCAAACTCCTGGGCTCAAGCGATCCTCCTGCCTCAGCTCCTGAGTAGCTGGGACTATAGGTGTGAGCCACCAAGCCCAGCTAATTTTTTCTATTTTTAGTTGCCTGGCTAATTTTTCTCTATTTTTAGTAGAGATGGGGTCTCACTCTTGCTCAGGCTGGTCTTGAACTCCTGAGCTCAGGCTATCCTCCCACCTTGGCCTCCCAGAGTGCTAGGATTATAGGCATAAGCTACCGTGCCAGGCTAATGTTTCAAAATTAGTAACATCTTAGAATTGATTTCTTATAATCAAAAATTGCCCTTCAAACTAGGCCTTAGGAAGGAAAAATGGACAAAAGGTAAAGGAAATATGACCTCCAGGGTTGGTCACGCTGGCGGGGCCCAGTGAGGGAGAGAAGCACAGCTGTGTGGCAAGGCAAACCTTGGTGTGTCCTCTCCAAGCCCTGCCTGCTGTCCTCTCATGTAAGCAGTGAGAGAATGGGAGTAGGGCAGAATTATGTTGTGTGGAACTGGCAGATTTAAGCTATCTTGGGGGGGCCCTAAACCTGGGTTTTCTAATCTCATTCTCACCAGGATTCTAGCCTCCCCAGTGTGAGTCAAGTGGCCCTAACGATTTTCTTGGAGTGAGATGTAGTCTGAAAATGCAAATAATTTTCAGGACAACTTTAAAATATTTTCAGAAACAGTTGCACATAAAAATGATTTGTTCAGAGTTGGTTCTATCATTTTATAAGTGGATTATGAAAGGAAACTTTGATTTATTTTGTCTGAAAGGTCACCTATCTCCATTGCTGGTGCCTTATTTAGTTCATTTGGTGAGGTCATGTTTTCCTGGATGTTCTTGATGCTTGTGCATGTTCCATGAAGAGTTAGGTACTTATTTTAATCTTCACAGTCTGGGCTTGTTTGAACCTGTCCTTCTCTAGAAGGCTTTCCAAATACTCAAAGGGAGTTGAGTGTTGTGGTCTAAGTCTCTGGTCACTGCAGCTGTATCAGCATTGGAGGTGCCTCAAGCCCAGTAAAATGCCTTGACTCTTGCAGAGTCCTGGTGGAAATGCCTTGGTGAGTTTGGGTAAGATATGGGAGAATTTCCGAGATTACCAGGCCAAGTCTCTCACTTTCTTCCCTCACTCTCTGTGCTGGGCTGCTAGAGTTGGAGGAGTGACATGGGCATTCCCTTTTGGCCACCAGTGACAGGTCACACCTGAAGCCAGCCCAGCCTCATGCAAAGCCAGTGGTGACTGCTGCCTGGCTACCTCTGATGTTTGTTCAAAGCCCAAGGGCTCTTTAGTTAGCAGGTGGTGAATCCTGCCAGGACTGGGTCCTTCCCTTCAGGGCAGTAAGTTTCCTTCTGGCCCAGGGTGGGTCTAGAAATGCCATCCAGGAACTAAGGCCTGGACTCAGGGGCTTCAGGTGTCTGCTTGGTACTTTATTTTACTGTGGCTAAGCTGGTACCCAAGTTGCAAAACAGAGTCCTCTGTGCTCTTTCCTTTCCTTTCCCCAAATGGAAGAAGACTCCCTGAGCTGTATTACCTGTAGTTGGGGGTAGGAGGTGACACAGGCACTGGCTTGGCCACAGCTGCTGGTGTCTCACTGGGTCATGTGCACCCCAAGTCCACTGGCTCTGAGCCAGCACAGCCATAGGAAATTGCCCAAAGAATTCAGGCCTTGTGGCCCCACTGTATTATGAATTTAGTCCAGGCCCTAGGCTGCTCTTTTTCTGTTGGTGGTGGGGCTAGCGGGAACTCGGGCTCTGGAGGGAGTGCAGGGAGGATTTCCCACTGGCTGGGCTGGTTAAAATGCTCCCTCCTTGGGCGCTGGCAGAATTCTGCAATGCAAGACTATCTTTTCTGTTCTCTTCAAGGCCTCTTTCCTTGATATAATGTTAAAACCAGGCAGTATGATTGCTCGTCTGACTTTTGGTTCTTCTGAAAGTGCTTGCTTGCATAGGTAGTTGTAGAATTAGGTGTTCATGCGGAGGGCTGATTTCTGGAGATTTCTGTGTGGCCATCTTGTTCTGCCCCATTTGCATTTATTCTGATTGATTTTTTAAATATTTCACATACATTGGAAGGTATAAAAGGCATCATTACATGACAGTCACACTACTTGATACCATATGCCACATACTTTAATGAAAATAGTCATTAAACCACTCAGTCACTTTTCTCTCATTAGGTCTGCTCTGTACAGTTATCCAAGTTGTTGATTGCATAAGAGGACCTACTCCCAGAAATGAGTGAGGGCTAAAATCCAGCCTACCTTCTCTTTGTCAAGTGGAGTGTCCTGGCATGGGTCTACATCCACCAAGAGGAAGGATGCCCTTTTCTAATCACAAAAGTCACAGTCTGCTTGTCAAACCACACATCTTGCTTGTGAGAAGGGGCATATTTGCTGGGATGACCCTCAAAGTAACCACAGAGTTGAGGATACTAAAATGTCATACATGGAAACATAGTGGGACCTTCCTAGGGAGATGGTCATCTGAGAATTTGATTTCTTTCCCTCTCCCTTTCCGCACTCTTATTGCAGCAAAGACAAAAAAATAATGCCTTTTTGGGAAGAAAATACTGGCCTAAAAAATGGCAAAAAAGGAAAAAAAACACAAAAAAACGGCAGCATGGTAGCCATGATTTCTGTGAGTCCCAGAGAAGAGCAGAGCTCACTTCTGCTTTAACCTGTGTGATAACCAGGTACTGGAATAGAATTAGCTAAAGTTAGAAAATGGTGTTGACAAAGTGAGTTATCACAGCTAGAAAGTCTATCAACTTTGAACGAAGGAAGTAATTAGTCCAATGTGGATCAGCATTGGTCATGACAAGAGGAGGACATTTCTATCCTTGTCCAACCTTGAAACTCCTGGGTCTGCAGGAACCCACAGTCCATTATTAGCAAAACCCGATGCTGTCAGCCTTGGCTCTGAATGTTCCCAGGACCCTCTTGCTCTGATGAAAACCTGGCTGTCCCCTGAGAACATTGCCTTCTGATTCTCTGAGCATTCCCTTTGTCCCGTGGTGGTGTGGGTCCCTCCCCCACAGCTGTACCGTGGGGCCTGGAGCTGGGGCGTACTTCTTTTTCACTCCTCATTGCCACTTCTGGACCATTCTCCTTTTCTCTTCCCTAAAAGTGTCCTTCATTGAATCTCAGGTCATCAGGGCATGTCACCCAATCCTCTCATTTTGCCGCCATCTGTGGCTCCGCGGTCACTCCCCTTGATTCTTCAGTGCACCTGTCTCACCATCGCAATCCTCTTTCCGTCTTAATTCTGGGCGAGTTCAATGTACCTGTGGATTATCTCCCCACCCCTCTGGGCTATTGACCTCTCCTCTCATAATCCTCCCCTTCCTTCACTCCCTCCGCTGTACCAGGCCCATCATTCCCCAGAGCTGTGTGGCCTCCATGATCACAGCACACAAGTCCCTCTCTTCCAACACACTCCCTCTGTCACCCTGCTTGCCAGGGCTGTACAAACACAGTGCCACAAACTGGGTGGCTTAAACAATAGAAATTTATACTCGCACAGTTCTGGAGGCTAGAAGCCTGCGATCAAGGTGTTGGCAGGGTTGGTTCCTTCCCGGGGTGGTGAGAGAGAACCTGCTTCGGGCTGCTGTCCTGGCTTCTGGTGGTTTGGGGGCAATCTTTGGCATTCCTTGGCATGTAGACACCTCACTCCAACCTCTGGTCTCATGTTCATATGGCATTCTCCCTGCATGTGTGTCCATGTCCAAATTTCCCATTTTTATAAGGACACCAGCGATACTAGCTTCGGGCAATCTGCAATGACCCTATTTCCAAATAAGATCACATTCAGAGATACTGGGGCTTAGGACTTCAACATTTAAATTTTTGGGGGGACACAATTTAACCCATAACACACCCCATCTCCAGCAATCCTCTCGTGCCTTCTATAATCTTATCTTGTGTGCCTCTCTGACGCCTTCCCTCCCTCTCTACCCAGGTCCCATACCACAATCGCCTATTGAAATCACTCCCTCGCAGCTCTCACTTTGTTGATCTTTCTTAGTAAAACCACAACCCTGGTTTTGTCATGTGCAGACATTGAAAAATAAAAAAATAAAACCACAACCCTGATGACATGGAGCTCTCCACCTACTCCATGCTTGAACCCATGCAGCTGAATATGGCTGGAGAAAAATAACCACGAGGGCTGTTCTCATTTTAAATTCATGGGCACAAACCCCAAGGAAACCCTTCATGCTGCCTGGCAAACACACTCCCTCTCTTACGTCATCAATTGTCCCGTCTCGATTGGATCATCACTATCACTATACAAACACGCTATCACTATACAAACACGCTCTTTTCTCTCTCACATTCGTTATATGAAAACCTTTCTTGACCCCACATCCACCAGTAGCTCTCCCTCTGGCTCTTCACAGCACGATCCTTCTAGAGTTGTCCCTTCTTACTGTCTCCAATTCCTTGCCTCCCGTTCCCTTGAATCCCTTCCAATCAAGATTTTGCCCCCATCGCTCCTCTGGAAGTTCTCATGTCAGGGTCACCAAAGATCAAGTTGTGATGTCTAGTAGTCAGTTTTAGTTGTCACTTATGCACTCTGTTGGTGACATGGGACCCCGCTGATCACTCTTTCTGTCTAGAAGCAACTTTCTCTGGTTGGCTTCCAGGATGCCGCTCTGCTTTCCTCTTATCTCCCTCGCCCATTTTTCCTGGTCTCCTTTGCTAGTACCTCCTCTTCCTAATTCTCCTGGCCTCTGGAGTGCCCAGGGCTTTGGACTTCAGATATCCTGTCTTCTCCATCTCCACTCACTCCCTGGGTGATCTCAGCCAAGTCCCACGGATTTAGATACTACCCAAGCCTCAAGTGTATGTCTCCAGCCTTGATCTTTCTGAGTATCCATTTGCTTCCTCAATTTCTCCACTTGGAAGTTGAACACGTCCCAGCTCAACATAGCCTGAACTGAACTCCCACTCTTACCCCCTACACCTGCTCCTCCGTCCTCCCACTTGCTCAGGCCAAATAGCTTGGAGTCATCCTCTCTTTCCCTCAGACCCGCAGAGACTTCTGTTGACCCTCCCTTCAGAGTGTATCTGGACTTTGATCGCTTCTTACCACTCTGCTGCCATCACCTGGTCCACGCACCATTGCCCTGGTGATGCTCTCCCCAAGCCCACAGTCTGTTTCTGAGGCAGCAGCCACAGTGGTCCAGGTGACACTTGGATCAGGTCAGGCCAAGGGCTCTCTGTTTCATGCAGAGCCTCAGGAGGCCCTGTGGGATCTGAGAAACACCTTGATCTCCCTGATCTTGCCTCTTGCTTCCCTTCCCTCCTCCTCTTCTCTCCTCCCACACTGGTCTTGTAACTGGCTTCATAAGCAAGAAAACATTTTTTTATAGTTTTTTTTTCCTTGTAGTTCTCTTATGTTTCAAGTTCCCAGGCCAGTAAGATTTGCTGACCAGAACTTTGTAACTGTCTGTTGCACTGATACATTCCTTTTTTAGTTTCTTTCCCAGAAAGGGCAGAGCCTCCTTGTAGTCACAGATAACTGCAAAGCCTTACCCCACCTGTTGGTCCGGAGAAGACAAGATAAGTGATACCCCACCACAGATAGTGCCCAAGGACCCACTGAGCCTGCACACGAGGCTGAAAAACTGACCACTATTAACCCCTAGCTCATTATAATACTAAAATCCCTGCCCTGGGAGGGACGTATCCACCATTTTTTGATCATGAGATGTATATAATAACATGATTTCTCACTGCGTGTGCATGACCTGCACTCCACCCCAAACATGTAATGATGTTCACTCCCCCCATGCATTATTCATTTCACCTCCAGAAAAAACCCTGACCCTGTTGAAGGGGAGGTGGATTTGAGGCAGTCCACACCTCCCTCCTCCCAGTAGACGCATCCACTGAAATAAATCCTTTCTTCATTGACAATCCTCGTTGTCTCAGTAGTTGGCTTTCTCTGTGGTGAGCAACAGTGAACCCCCCCTTGTGGGTTCATTAACAGTGTCTTTCCTCCTCTTTGAGCACATCTGGAACACCCCTGTCCCACAGCCTCTGTTCTGGGTGCTCCTTCTGCCTGCACCACTCCTTCCTCAAGTCACCGTTTGTGATGTACTTCTTTATTATGATATTGGTTATTCTGTGTGCCAGCCACCTAGAATGCACGTTCTAAGGTTTTTATTGTTGTTCCTTTCCTCTCTGAGCCTAGAACAGTTTCTGACCCCTTGCAGGTGCTCAGTAACTATTTGGTGGATGAATGAATGGAGGATTATCTGGAACTAGGCCACAAAGGAAAATAGACTTGCAAAAGGAACAGGACACACTTGGCTAGGAGTATTGTAAAAAAGATCAATGAACACAAGAGTCACCCTGAAATGTTATCTGGACACTATTTGAACCTCTGGCATGAAGGTCAATGTGTAATTTAATTGTTAAGTGCACAGAGCATGGTTTATCTCTAAGCACAATTCAGTGAATACTCCTCTGTTGCTTTTATAAAGCACTGAATGATCAAAGCTACTCTCTCCCCATGAAAACCCAATTAAAGATGGTGTTACAACAAAGAGGCTGCAGGGTGGGCAGACCTATTATTTCACCCTCCAGGTGGGTACCTAAACTGGGCCCACACAAGTCAGGATCTGTCAATGTCAAAACAGGGTTTTTTAAAAAATGCCTTTAAAAACGTCTGCTTCCTTTTCCCTTGACGAGAACAGAGAACTGCTGTAAACTGAAGTTACTATAGCAACAGGTTCTACCTAGGACATTCTACTGTCCCTACTGACTTGATAAATGATCACTTTTCCACAGAATAATAAGCACAATTTAGGTTGAGAAGTAAAAACTACTTATTTCATTTACTTTTTATAGGAGCACTTCTTAGGAAGAGTGAGCTGATTTTTATATTTATAAATCATGATTTAGGTATATGCAGATTATTTAAAGTTCCATAAACGTCCATATTGGTACCAGGTAACATCTAAAACATGGGCATATACCCCCGGGCCATGGACCGGTAATGGTCTATGGCCTGTTAGGAGCCAGGCTGCAGCCGCTCCCCATCTCTGGCATCACCGCCTGAGCTCTGCCTCTGCCCCGCCTGCCCCCCACATCCCTCCACTGTTGGAAAAATTATCTTTCACAAAACTGGTCCCAGATACCAAAAAGGTTGGGACCGCTTGAACTGTACAATTGTATCATGCTGTCTGACTTTCTAATTGTTTAATCTAACTTCTGGAAATTTGCTTTGGTTTTCAGTCTAATGAGTGATGTGCCTTTTTAAAGTTTGTTTTCTAGTGTTAGTGAATTTCTTCTCCTTTTATCTTGGCTATCCTCGATGAAAAATTGAATTTACTCCAATTTGTTGGATGTGTTAAGTGTGAGGTTTGCCCTAAACTCAGGAAAACAACAATGAAAGATGAAATCATGAACGATGGATAGATTGGCAGGAAAAATATGAAGTGAACAAATTGTTTAGACGAAGGTAATCCTTCTACAGAATTGGCTGCTTCATAGATTGGTTTTTAGCATTGACATTTACACTTTTTAGCCAATTACTTTGCCCATTGGAACACATGGTTAGATTTACGTCAACTGTGTCTTTCCAGGTTCTCGTGTATAGCTTTCCCAATCCTCCTCAATTTGGAATCCCAAACCCTCTCTGAGATTATTACCTAGCCCCAGGGCAGCCTTCTCGAAGGATCCAGAGCAGAAATGGGAGGAAGAGGAGTGGGTGGTGGTAAAAGGGGGTGGGGGTGATTTAGTGGAACAAAGAGGAAAATGAGGAAAGAAGAAAAAACAGCAGACCTAAGCACCATGTGCTGGGGACATAAATAAAGTTAAAAACAGTTTTCTCTACTGTTTGTTGGAAATAAATTTTAAAAACATGCTTATTATTATTTTTTTAAATGAGCAAACCACTTCAAAGGTGGTGGATCACATAGTTTCTGGTATGTTGTAGGGGAGAAAAGGTCCATCTCAATACTTTCTAGGCACGCTTTGAATTCAGATCTTTACAATTCTTCAGAAACAACTCATAAAATAAAAAGGGAGTTGTTGGGGTGGCTGTGATGCACTTCCCTGCCCTGTGACTCACTAAGTCACAAAGGCCAGACATGTGCTAAGATAGAAGGAATTTTGATTTTGAGAATTCACGAGTTGATTCAGTCCTGTCTGTCTTTATGTTTCAACACTATAAAGCAGCATCGAGGTAAGGAATCAAAAGATGAAAAAAGCCAGCATGAGTGAGGGTTTGTTACCTAAAAGCATCTATTTCTTGCATAATGTCAGAAGGCAAAGTTAGGTAGCTACTGATAGGATGGGTGCTAACAAAGCAAAACAAACTACTTTTAAATCCAGAAAGATCCAACCACTTGCTCTTATATGACTACTCTTAACTGAAATATTTACAGTGACTAAAGAATAACAGCAAAATAAATATCCTTGAGTTCTCTGCTAGTCCAAGGCCCCTCCAAGAAAGCCTTGTCACTGGTATTGGTTAAAATTCATCCAAAGAAACACTAATATTTTACTATATGTTTAGGAAACTTTATATAAAATATAAAAATAAATATGTTATGAAGTAATTGGCCACAAATTATTTTAAGAATGAAATTTTCTGACATCTTAATTTCTACCTATATTTATGGTAGCAAATCGGAATGTGAAAAACATTTAACTTTACTGGGTCATAACACTCAGGAAGTTTTCTTTGGAAAGATGTCTTATTATATTTTCAGCCCCCAATTTGATAGTACAGGTTGAATATCCCTAACCCAAAAATCTGAAACTTTTTGAGCACCAACATGACACTCAAAGGAAACGCTCATGGGAGCATTTCAGATTTTGGATTTTTAGATGGGGGATGGTCAACCAATAAGTATAATGCAAATGTTCCAAAATAAAAAAAAATCAAGCATTTCTGATAAGGGATAACCTGTAAAACTTGAACTTTCTTGTTAGTAGAGAATAGGTATAATGAGTGAGATGAATGAACCTTTTTGTGATTTGTTTTTCTGTTTTAAGAAACTCAATGTTGAAGATTATTATAATAGCACATACTCAATTACAGAATTTTTAAATACTAGGTGGATCCTGGCTCTGGTTTTATTTTCATCTAGGTTATTTTGATTCACCTATGACATTATTTTATATCATTACTCACAAGAAACCTACCAATTTTCTTGGTAGTGAGTGTGAAGGGGCTGCAAAATATGAAGATATTTGAGAAACTATCACCTGGTAGCCAATGTGTATACTTGAGATATATCTATGTATTTTTCAGATTGGAAGAATACTATGGATGCCAAAATAGGAAATTTGGTGTTAAATTCTCCATGAGTCTCTTGTGTGATAGCATATTTTAACATTGCTGAATTCATGGAGGAAAAGAGCATATTGCTAAACTAAAATGCATGAGTATAGTTGAAAAGTTAAAAAGTTATATTCCTGATTTTTAAAAAATTTACCCCAAATTTTGCTAATAATAACAAAAACAATTGCTTGGTTAAGTTTATTAGATTAAAAATATTGCTAAAATCAGGCTAAATGTGCATGCAAGTTCCTGCTGATGTGACCTGGCTATACAACATTAAAAATCAATAGAATTATAAACTAAACCATGCCTTGAACTGTGCAAGAGGAAATAACCATCACAAGTAAACTAAGGAAATGACTTAGAGATGTTAAAAGCCAGAGCCCATTCTTCGAAGTGAAGTATCACAAGAATGGAAAAACAAACACCACATATACTCACCATTAAATTGGCACTAATTGATCCACACTTATGTGCACGTACAGAAGTAACATTCATCAGATGTCGGGCAGGTGGGAGGGGGCAGGAGGGGATGGGTAAATTCACACCTAAGGGGTGTGGTGTGCGCTTTCTGGAGGATGGGTATGCTTGTAGCTCTGACTCGGTCAGTGTGAAGGCAATATATGTAAACAAAATGTTTGTACCCTCGTAATATTCTGAAATAAAAAAATAAATAAAATAGTAGAACATAACAAAATAATATAGCTCATAGCCTCAAAATGAAAATTTTTCTATTGATTCCCTAGCATATTCATAATTGCTTTTATAAATTGACTGAATATTAGAACTGAGATGTTGCTTATGAAAAACCAATTAGTGTTAATTATATATAAGCACAATATATACATATATCACAGATTATACTGTATAAGTTGTTATATTATTAAATGCAAGTCCATTGGTTATATAGGTTATGTTGCGGTATAAATCTATTGAAGCATCGCAATAATAGAATAAAGTTAAAATCTGACTGGAGCACTAAAAAAAAAAAAAAATTTAGAAGAAGCATTAAAGATCAGTGTAGTTCAAGCCCTTTACAAATTTTCGAAATGAAGAAATTGAGTGGTTGCCTGACTAGCCCAAGATTCCATGACTCGTTAGTTGTGGAGCCAGGCTAGAATTTGACCCCAGATTCCAGGAGAAAGCATCTTTATTATACCATGCCATGCCAGCACCAAAATTTCAGGACTGCCTTTGCAAGCATTACATTTAAATGTGACTCTTATTTACTAGCTGCTAGTGAATCAGAACCAGGTAGTTGTAATCAGAATCACATGATTAAATGTTTGACAAAGTAATGTTGAATTATATATATCCGTACATATATGAGACAATTAAAATTACTTTTTCTCTTTATTAAATTAAAAAAACAAACAAACCCATGGAATCATTCATTGAGATGATTAGTGCTGGGAAAACAGTGATGTCATAGAAAGATTACCAGATGTCTGCAGAAACTGACCTCCCATCCTGCCCTGCCACGCATTAGCTATGGAATTGCTTTATTTCCAGTCAGTAAAACAGGGATGTTGATGACTGCTCTATCTCCAAGAAATGCTCTGAGGATAAATAAAATAAGTTAAATGTTCTGAGGGTTTCATACATTCCTAAAAAAATTAGAATAGGAGAAGTACGCGTTAGACCACAACTTCAACTTAGAATGTTGACTTCAAGGGTTTTTGTAGTTATGAGTCAATGACTCTCAGGAATTCCTTTTTGTACCACTTAATCTTTAAACTGTTTTCTTTATTGAATTTTATATTTAGTAGACTCTGAGAAGTCACCTAGTGATTTCTCCTTCCAGTTCAAGCACTTCCTCTCAGAAACGCTGATAAGGAACTCACTCCTCTGCAAGGTGATTTGTTCCTGGGCTGAGCAGCCCCAACTTAGAAAAATATTCATATTATTGGAGAAAAATCTATCTCAGTGTTAATTTTTAACTATGGTTCTAATTTTTTGAGTTACATATATTTCATCAATTTTTAAAATATTTGAATTCAACTCTTATGTTTCTCCTGTTTTCAATATTATGGAAAGAAAGAAGATAACCGAATAGCTGCTATGCAATGTTAACTATTTTGTCTAGGTGTTTTCCCTTCAAACTTGAAATAAGTCTATAGCAAATACCCTCCATTCCTGCATTGGTGAGAATAGCAAAGTGGTTAAAATCACAAGCTCTGGAGTTAGACAGACCTGGATTTAAGTGCTGGCTTTACTACTTACTATTAATAACTGTATGAGTTGCAAAAGTTACTTAGTCCCTCTAAGCCTTAGCCTCCTCATTTGTGAATTATAAAAGTAATAATTCTAATATTTTGTGGTTATGAGGTTAAAAATATAATTCATGTTGAAATATAATGCATAGTATTAGTAACTAGTCAATAAATTTTAGCTGTTGGTATTATTATTCTCTTTATATTTTTGGCCTAAGCACAGGACCTTACATTTATCCCAAATAACTTATATTTTTGTTGTTGTTGTTTTGGGTCTGGTTTCTATATGAAGATATATTTTTGATTTGTGTCCTGATGTATTAGCGCTCTCTCTCTCTCTCTCTCTCTAATTTTTTATCCAAATATTCACCAACATATGCATACTAGGGTCTTCATGTTTTTGACAAAAATATTGAACAGGAATGGGTAAATTATAAAATCTTGGAGCTGCCTTTTAAGGTTGAAGCCAATCTTTGACCAACACTCTTTGGGTGATGTTGGTTGCCCAATTATAAAGCAAACCACCCAGTCATCTTGCTATCACCCAGCTCTTATTTCTTCATTTTAACAAAACAATATATGCATGATGTGATCTGGCGAATACTATGTTAAAACCAAGACACAGTGTACACATGCCTTGTCCTGACACACAGGCAATCAAATCTAGCAAAAGAAATGAAGCTAGTTGGCAGGACTTGTTCTTAGTGAATTCACACTCATTGCCAGTGATCAGCATTTCCTTACTATGTATTGTGTACAAATCATCCATTCCAGAATTTGTTTGCAATCTGCATGAGGCTCATCAGTTTTTATATGAATCTCACTCTTTCACCCTTTTTAGAAGTAAAAACATTTCTAGCCACAAGGCACGTCTTTATTCTCCTTGATTCTCAGAAGCAGTTCTCTGATCTCATCTGCAAACTCATTTGATACTTTGGGATGGAATTTGTATTAACTGAAGTTTTGAACTCATTTAGAATAGGTGAGGATTCTCTTGCTATCTCTTTTCCTATTGTAGGTTTTAATTCTCTCTTCATAATGTTTGCCTCACAATTAATGTTCACTCTCTATGAGAGAGATATGGAAGGAAAGCAGAAAAGTGCAGAAAAGTTCTTTGGTTATGCTATCATTTGTTCAGGTTATATTTTCTGAGAGATAGCACAGCTATTCCTTCCCTGACCTTTTCTTGGCTACAGAGATTGAAAAGAAAAACAGCTATCTTGCTTTCTTTAGTGTTTATCTCAGGCCCCAATTTTTTTTGAGACTTTACAATCTCATGTTACTCTAAACAGTTTTTTCCTTTCTCATATTACATGCATGGTTCTGTCCGCCTCCATCCATCTTTTTGACCACAGGGCTCATGGAACCCTCTGAGCCACCAGGACTTGAAGTTTTCTGACTCCAGATCCAACACTTCTTCTGCTTCCTCTCCAAGCTACCTCTCTATTCATGCTGTTTATTTTTTCAGCCCAAGCTCAGCACCTGATTTATGGTCAATTATGACAGATTATTTATGCCTATTCCATTTGATTTCTAGACAGCAGATATATCTTTCTTCCTCAACAGGACCATTTTTTAAAATAATGCTGAAATAGTCCTGTTTTGAAAGTCCACATTCCTCTTGTAAACACATTTCCTTGGGCACTATCATTTTCTTTGCCTTTTTTGAAGCCCCCTTTCTGAAGGCCTGATCATTACCTTTTTTTCCCTATTGTAAAACATCAAGGCCATTTTATCCCAAGGTTTCCCTGTTTCTACATTTGACACCTCATTCTTTCTTGGTCAAACTGGAATCCAAGATAGAAGTTTTCCAAATTTATTTCTTTACCTGCTGAGGGAAAATGGTCAGCAACACAGGCCAAGAACAAACCTTTTGTTCTGCTCTGTACTGGGTTGACTATGTCCTTACCTGCCAATTTATGTCCACTTGGAACTTGTGAATGTGATTTATTTGGAAATATAGTTTTTGCAGATGTAATCTAATTAAGATGTCGTCGTGTTGGATTAGGGTGGGCCTTAAATCTAATATGACTAGTGTCCTCATAAAAAGAGGAAAAATTCAGGCACAGGGACATAAACAGAGAGAATGTCAGGTGGAGAGAGAGGCTGAGAGTGGACTGATGCCTCTATAAGCCAAGGAACACCAAGGATTGAAACTAGGAAGAGTCAAGGAGGGACCTTTCCCTAGTGTCATCAGAGGGAACATCGCCCTGCCAACACCTTCATTTCAGACTTGTAGCTGCCAAACAGTGAGAATAAATTTCTGTTGTTTTAAGTCACCCAATTTGTGGTAATTTGTTATAGTAGCTCTAGGAAACTAATACATGCTGTTAGTAGGATGAGACCACTAGCAGATTCCAGATGGGCAATTCTGTAGCAGTTTCGCTACATGTATTAGAAAATAGCATGGTGAGGCGGTAAGAACATAGACTTTAGAGTTAAAGACCCATGCTCAAGTCTTGGACTCACCATTGGAGAGTTGGGAGATTTGGGGCATGGTCAGTTATCACTCATAACTTCCATAAGATGGTGATTGTGCATCATTCACCTGATCAAGCCACTTTGAGGCTAGAGTAAAAGAAAATGTTAGAAAGCACATTTCAAGGTGTAGAGCCACAGCAAAGGCTATGTAGTATTGTTTTACCTAATTTCCTTCACCTGGCTGTCTGTCCGCATTACACTCCCTTAAAGATACTACTTTCAGGCCAGGTGCAGTGGCTCACGCCTGTAATCCTAGCACTCTGGGAAGCAGAGGTGGGCAGATCGTTTGAGTTCAGGAGTTCGAAACCAGCCTGAGCAAGAGCGAGACCCCATCTCTACTAAAAATAGAAAGAAATTAATTGGCCAACTAAAATATATAGAAAAAATTAGCTGGGCATGGTGGCGCATGCCTATTGTCCCAGCTACTTGGGAGGCTGAGGCAGAAGGATCGCTTGAGCCCCGGAGTTTGAGGTTGCTGTGAGCTAGGCTGACGCCACGGCACTCTAGCCCGGACAACAGAGTGAGACTCTGTCTCAAAAAAAAAAAAAAAAAAAAAGATACTACTTTCATTTCTTTTTGGGTTTATCCTCTCTTAAATGTGTCTGCCTTCAGACTTTAAATTTCCATAGGAATGTATACATTCTTGACATACAGTTTTCCTGTCCTTTCAATGAGACATTTTCCCTTTGAACAAGGGATACATGCTCTTTTATTGTTGTATTCCAGGCTTGCATCTCATCAATAAGTCTCAATGATTCTGAGACAGTATTTATCAATCCTTATCTAAAAATCTTAAAAGTACATACACTATGTGCATGGGCATATACACATTTGAGTTCTAGAGATATTTTAGACCTATTAATACATCTGTGACATCTCCTGAGAATTATAAGATTTCTCTTCCATGGAATCCTTGCAGTCTTTCATTGTGTCTGGTTTTAAGTGGTTTATGCCTCTATTATTTTTTTTCTGAGATTTGTCTCTTATACTAGGTAAATCTTTTCTCCCCCAGGGGATTTGAACACAGTCTTCTTCATCTTCTCTTCTGGTTGATTTTCCATAATTTTGTCTAGTGCAATTTGGTTGTCAAACAGACATTACTCTGAGCTAAAATATTCTATGATTTTATTTTAAGAAAACATTTTTTCTTTTACAGCTTAGAAAAGAAGATTTAAGGAGAACATTATGGTCCCTCTCCCCAAATATCTGAGAGGCTGTCACATGAAAAGGGGATTAGATTTATTCTACATAGAACCATAGAAATTATAGAGGCAGATGTACTCTTGATATATAATAATAAAACTTTTTTACTGATCAGAGCTGTCTAAAAACAGAATGGCATACCTTATGAGGTTGACAGCTCTATTTATAGAAAGGTTCAAAGAAAGTGTCTTAGATCAGGTTCTCTAGAAGTAGAACCTGAAATAGTGATTGTTGTGCAAGTGATTCATTGAGGGAGTAGGCTCAGGAGAAGCCACAGAGGAGACAGGAATGGCAAGGAGGGGAGCTGGGCAAAGATGTGGTATAAGCTAAAGCCTAACTCCACCCTGATCTCACAGGGAGTTCTGGAGCATGAATGGTATCACAGTGGGGTCCTGCTTGAGACAAAGCAGTTGGGCCTTTTGTGCCTCTTTATCACTCAGCCATTGCCTATGGGCTGCTCATAGAGGTGTGTGTATGGGGTGGGGGGCATAAGCCTTACAGGCATTTCTAGGCAAGGCACCTCTGCTGAAGGCATTTCTTAGGTGAAGGGTATAGCTGTGAGCTGTCTCCAGCCAACCCTCGCACAGCTGGGGCAGGGAGGCATTCACCAGATAAATGGGGTCTGGGTAGGACACCAATAGTACCTTCTACAAAGAGGATGGTTTGTCCTGTTCCAAAATAGAAATGAAATAAGCAATCAGGAGACTTGAGTTCTAGCTTTAGTTTTGCTACCGATAAATACATTTCTGATACTCCATTTTAATATTCTGTAAAATAAGTATTTTGGAAATCGTGATCATTAAAGTCTCTTTATCTCTAAAATGATATTATTGTAGGGTGGCATGCTGTGGAGGATAGTTTTTGGCATATGGGGTGAAGACCCTCAGGTGTGGGATTGGTGAAGGGACAGAACACTGTTTACTGCAGTGGGTCTGTGAGATCTTATACATCCCAAGCATTGTATTTACATTAGTAATGTGAATAATTTACTATTTTCATCTATATATACTATTTTTATATATGTGATAGATAAAGTAGATTTTCATTTTGAAAGCATTATGGGATTTATACTGGTTGTATTGTGTTTTCTCAATCATTAGATTCTAAAAGGACAATCTTTATTCTCAAGGATGGGGAGAATTCTCTAAAGTCATATTGACAGAAAAGTGAATGCACCTACAGGATAGAATGAGACCATGATTAATTAGATAATGTATAAGAATTCAGTGAACTTGTTCATATTATCTGGATTTTATCAACTTAGATTATGACTTTTTTCACAGTAATTTTTCAGCATGCATCCATTTGAGTATAGGAATATGCAGCAATTAATAATGAGGATAATAATAAAATGAATTAAATTCCCCTTTTGAAAGGGTGCATTGGTATTTGAGAGCTGGAAGGCTTGCTATAAATTGTCCAGCCTCTCCTTTTACTTATGAGGAAATTAAGGCCCAAAGTAATGCCATGAAGGCATAAAATGATGTTCTCTGACTCCTACTTCAATTATTGTTTCCATTGCAAACAATTCAAATTGTGAAAAATAAAAAGTAATTGATCAGAACCATATGTACTTAGTTAAAAGTACAGATGACATGTGGTATCAGCTATCAGGGGACATTTTTTATGTAGATCCCTGATGCCCATTTTCATGCCATGATTACCACACTATGGTTTACTCTCTCTTTTTTTAGATTTCTGTTTTTAATAGACTTCCTCTTCCTTTCCATGTGGTTTCAATAAATTAATTTTCCACCATTTTCCAGCAAAGATATGTAACATGTACTTTCATTTTTAACTTTTTTCAAATAAACTTCCCCTAGGGTGTTATAATATTCAAGAACAAAATAAATATTGTAGTATGCTGATGCTGATGATTTCTATAATAACTACATGGTGAGTGCCATGGAAATAATGCTAATATTTTTATTGTCATATTCTCTGTGGCTCATGTACTTGCATCTGCTTAACAGCTGGGCTTGTCATATTGCAAGTTCCTGAGACAGTCAAAGGAGAAAAGGAGAACAGTACACTGCCATGATCATTGCATTCTTTACTCCCTTCCAAATGGAACTATAGTTCTCTTTTAAAGCCTTTTTATTAAGAGGGGAAAACACTGCTTTGCTTTATACCATTCAATCTGATATAGAGATACCAATGGTGAGTCTATAGATTGTGGTCTTGCTGAGGGCTAGTGTCTTAGTCCATTTTCTGCTGCTAAAACTAACTAACAAACAAAAAAAACCCAAAACAAACAAACAAACAAACAAAAACCACAGACTGGCTAATGTATGAAGAAAATGAATCTATTTGGTTCACAGTTCTGGAGGCTGAGAATTCCAAGAGCATGATGTAAGCATCTAGTGAGGGTCTTTGTGCTGTGTCATCCCTTGGTGGGTGATGGAAGAGCTAGTGAGCTTGCAAAAGGGGCTGAACTCCTGAGATAACTAACTCATTCCTTAAATAATGGGTTAATTTATTCATGAGAGCAGAGCCCTCATATCTTGATCACATCTTAAAGGCCCCATCTCTTAATACTGTTACAATGGCAATTTTCAGCATGAGTTTTGGAGGGGACAATGTTCAAACTGTAGCAACTTGGCAAATATGGTTGTACTGGGAGACAGTTCTTCATGGGTCCCTTACATTTCTACACATTTTGTGAGCAGAGGCACTGTCTTTGTTCTGGATTATATTTTCAAGAATGTTTGCATGGCAAACTGTCTTGGAAGATAATATTTCCCTGTGGAGCAGAGAGCAGGTATGTTTATACAATATGATAATGTCTCCTTGGGGGCAAAGATTGAGCAGGTTTGCTTGCAGCCCATTATAAAAGATAGAGGTTTCTTAAACGTGGGGTTCCTCAGCTGTGATGTAAATCCAATGCATGTGCAGCATCCACCTGGATGCTCTGTGGAATTTGGAGGGTAAGGGAACTTAACACAAATCTGAAGCTTATGTTGCCTTCTGTGCTCTGGGTGATAAAGTCCTTTGCCTCTGACTCAGAAGTCTTGTGCCTTCTTCCAGCATTCATGAAGCAGTAATAGGCTAATTTGTTAGTTTGCAAGTATAATAAAATTTCAGACTCTTTACAGTTCTTGACAAGTGGACCATTAACCATTGAGGAATCACACTTCCCAGGGAAATTGATTATGATCACAGAAAGAAACATGTTTTTGTTTTCCAGAGAAATAAAATAAAGAAATTTGGTATTTTTGGCTAAAGGCTAAAATTTATTGTTAAAATGTTCATAAACCCCTGGTATTTGGGGATGTCATGACTAATGACTGGAAACAGGTTAACAAGGAGATTGACCAGTCTTGGGAATTTATTGGGGCTTTTCTTGTGTCTCTAATATCATGACTGTAAGCAGCTATCTTCTCTACCTTCCTAGGAGATAAGACCTGGCCCTAAATCTTGTTTGTTATTTTGTGCCTTGGCAGGGATGAGGCAACCAAAGACTGTATGTCCATCAGAGCTTCAGTGAGATGATGAAGCCCACAGCTCAAAGGTCCATTGAGATCAATCAAAGACCTCACCCTGCCTGGGAGAGGACCAACTTCAACTGAACTAGAACACCACCTTTTAAACTGGCTTTCAGCCCCACCTCCTATATCAGGAGCTGTTTGCCTTCCTGTCAGTAAATCAGTTGGCATTTGACAGCAAAGCCCACAAGGAGGAGAGAGGAGGGATGTAGGGTTGGATTGAGGGGGTTGTGTAGGCCTCTGATTGCTTCAGGCAGAGAGCAATGGAGATAAATTGAAGCAACCTTTGATAGAATCGGATTGTTACTCTCTCAGTATCCACCGCATAGGGTAACTTCAGCACTAAAGAATAAAAATACATAGAATGTAAAATACTTGTCAGTGCATCAACTACTTGTTTGAAAAGCTCTTTAATCAATTGTCTACAAGCTCAGTAAAGATGAGTACTTATTTTATAGCAATTATGTGGCTGATCCCATGACAAATATAAAAGATAACTCTAGTCCTAAATAATTAGTGACACAAAATTATGAAATTCTCATGCTCTTCGTAACTTGAATTGTTGTTAACAGATTCTCTTTTTAGTAATGATTCAAGTAGTCAACACAACACATTGTACAGCAACTGAAAAATGTTCCAGTTTGATTTTTGCATTTGTAAGTTATTTCCTGATTTTCCACAGCAATTCAGTTTTATTCTAGAATACATTTTCAAATTATTAAAATATTTTCTTGGATTTTGGGGGGTAAGAAATCATTCTCATAAAGCCCAAAATCAGGAAATGCCAAATATCATTTATTCTGTATGACTTTGACTAGATAATCTGCAGAAACTATGTCTAATAACTATTTGAGTGGTTTGGAAAACTCTCTCCTGGGCTCCTATTTGATGTATGTGATAGTCATTAAAGGAATTGAGAGATTTTCTTTGCTAGATATGTTATTGTATTTGGCTTCCATGGTCTGAAATGTTTCTGGCTCTCCTGCTTTTAGGATCCCCCAACTTGGCCCTCAGCTTACTGTGCCCCAATACCAACACACCCAGCATTCCATCATGGGATTCGACATTTTAGAGAAGATTTTTAAAATCTAAAGCTAACTTTATTTATGTATCCCTTGCTTTTTGCTGAAATATATTCTTGAAACCATAATAAAGCGAATGGTCAAAAAGCAGATTGTGCTTTTCCATAGAAACATTATGTTTGAAGATTATGCTCATGAGCTAGAATTTGGCATTGTCTATATTTATATTTAATTAATAATTTATCATGAAAGCAATAATACAGCTATTATAAATTTTATTATTATTTTGAATATCAAATTTACATTATAAGTCTTATACCATGTGCAAAGAATAATTGTACCTAATGGGGACACAGGAATGTAGTGTTCAATATATGAGGGGTCATTAAAAAGGTTCATGGAAAATGTGTATTATGAAAAAACTATGCATAGATTTCAAAACTTTTTGCACCAAAATAAGTAATACTAACTTATTATAACATGTCTGAACAGGATCTAGTTTGAGGCACTAACAAGGATAAGATATCCATTTGAAAAAAGCCCCTATTACAGCAACATGAATTCTGCTAAAATTGAAGCAAGAACAAACATGAAATTTATGGTGAAACTTGGGTGGAAGAATGATAAAATCATTGATACTTTAAGAAAAGTTTATGGGGACAATGCCCCAAAGAAATTAGCAGTCTACAAATGGATAACTCATTTTAAGAAAGAATGAGATGATGTTGAAGGTGAAGCCCACAGTGACACACCATCCACATCAATTTTTTAGGAAAAAATTCATCTTGTTCATGCTCGAATTGATGATTAATAGCAAAAACAATAGCCAACTCCATAGACATCTCAGTTGGTTCAGCTTACACAATTCTGACTGAAAAGTTAAAGTTGAGCAAACTTTCCACTTGATGGGTGCCAAAATTGTCTCACGCAGACCAGAGGCGGGCAAGAACAGAGCACTCAATGGAAATTTTAAACAAGTGGGATCAAAATCCTGGAACATTTCTTTGAAAAATTGTAGCAGGAGATGGAACATGGCTTTACCGAAGACAAAGCACAATCCAAGTAATGGCTACCAAGAGGTGGAAGTGTCCAGTCAAAGCAAAAGCAGACTCCTCAAGAGCAAAGGTCATGGCAACAATTTTTTGGGATGCTCAAGGCATTTTGCTTGTTGACTTTTTGAATGACCAAAGAATGATAACATCTGCTTATTAAGAGAGTGTTTTAAGAAAGTTAGCCAAAGCTTTAGTGGAAAAATGCCCAGGAAAGCTATTTCAGAGAGTTTTTCACCACCACAACAATGCTTCTGCTCATTCCTCTCACCAAACAAGGGCAGTTTTGCGAAAGTTTTGATGGTGAATCATTGGGCATCCATCTTACGGTCCTGATTTGGCAACTTCTGACTTCCTTTTGTTTCCTAATCTTAAAAACACTATAAAGGGCACCCATTTTCTTCAATTAATAATGTAAAAAAGAGTGCATCGACATGATTAAATTTACAGGATGCTCAGTTCTTTGGAGATAGACTAAATAGGCTGGTATCATTGCTTACAAAAAAGTCTTGGACTTAATGGAGATTATGTTGAAAAATGAAGTTTGTATTTTTAATTTTTATCTTTTAATTCCATTTTTCCACGAACTTTTTGAAATCTCCTCATATAACATTATATATACCACAACTTGAAAATAACATAAACTATCAAAAAGAGTCATGCATTAAACATTTAGCTAACAGTTGAACTTATCTTCTTAGATATAGGAAAGTTTGAAGAATAATTTGGTTGGACTCATATCATTTACAAAAATACTTTAATTGTTCTTCAAGCTCTGGCCCATATGATAAGGCAAAAAAAGAAAATAAATAACACATAAGCATTGGAAAGGAAAGATAATATCATCATTGTTTGTGGTGTATATAATTGTCTATCTAGAAAACAAAAGAGATGAAAAAACTAATAAAAGCATCAGTAAAGAGGCCAGATAAGCTATACATAGTGAAACATTAATATATTTTCTCTATTAACAATAACTGATCAGATAATATAAAGAGACATAAACCAGACAAATGGGAAAAATATATATAAAATACCTAGTAACATACTTAATAAGGACTGTGCCAGGCTTATATGATAAAACTATAAATTCTACTGAGGGAAATACGGGAAGGCTTGGTTAAAGGAGAAAAATACCTTGTCCTTGAACAGGAAGTTTCAGTAGTATCAGTGGGTTAATTTAGTGGAAATTGTTATAACATTTCAATGCAATCTCAGTGAGAATCCTAATGTAATTTTTCTAACTTAAAAAATAATAAGAATAAATCTACTTGAAAGAATATGCATGGAAGATTAGTTAGAAATTTTTTGAAGAGTCATGAGGAAAGATTATACCTACCAGATATTAAAACATATTTTAAAGCTTTGGAAAGGAGAACTGATTATATATATATATATATATCTCAATAAAATTAAACAGAAAGCCCAGAAATAGGTCAATATATTTTAGTTAAATAATCTCTGTATGTCTCACTTGTAAATTGGAGTAACAGTTATGCCTGTCTCATAAGCTTATTGTGAAGTATTTAATACCTGCAAAGTTTTCAAAACAGTGCCTGGCATTCAATAAGTGCTATGGAATTATTTGCTGCATTGTGATATAGTACAATGATATCTTACTAACCAAAACTGATTTGGTTTAAAATTGCACCCTATTTTCTAGAATATTTATTTATTATAGTTATTTTAAAAATAATGTTATGTTTGAGCAATTTCCTATTTTCTTTGAGACAGTGGCTTTTATTTTTTTATTTTTTTCAGTCATGTTTTCATTTACATTTAGTTCTCACAAATATCAATCCAGATGTTAAAAATTTTTTTGCCCTTCCCCCCGACAATGCTCACCATATCCCTATGATGTGGGTCTTCCCCCGCCCCCGGAACCCTGGTGAACACTACCACCATTTAAGCACCATAGTTTTAATCAGTCAGTAC
>VBSM01003176.1:33597681-33615814 GCA_008086735.1 Cheirogaleus medius
CTATTTCTAGCTGCTTGAGGTACCTCCAAATTCTTTTCCACAAAGGTTGCACTACTTTGCAGTCCCATCAGCAGTGTAAGAGAGTTCCTGAGACAGTGGCTTTTAATAATTGTGGTTTTGTCTACCATGGTGATTTTCAAGAATATAAATACTGTGTTATAAATACCATGTCTGATGAAAAATTATTCCATGTGGATTATTTAATAAATGGTGCTAGGAAAACTGGATAACTGTTTGAATAAAAACAAAGTTAACATCTCCCTCACATATGATATCAAAATAAATTCCAGATAAATTTAGAGATTAAAATGTAAAAAACCAAACCAAAACAAAAACCAAAAATGATATGAGCTAAAAGAAAATATAGATTTATTAAACGCTTTAGTATTTATAAAATTTAGTACTCTGGTACTTTCATATACTATTAGTTGGAAAATAAATTGATATAATCTTTTTCAAAGGAAATTTGACAATGCATATCAAAAGTATTTGGAGGAAAATTTGGCAAAACATATCAAAGTTATGAAATGTGTATATCCTTTGACTTAGTAACTCTGCTTATGGGTATTTGTCCTGAGGAAATAATAGGACAAGTATGCAAAGATGAATGTTTTAGAGTGTTGATTGCAGTATTGTTCATAATAGTAAAAACTAGAAATAAATATATAAATACCAATAAAAGATTAGCTAATTAAACAATAATAGATTCAAACAATATAAAGGAATATACTGTAGCAATTAAAATGATTTATTATTAAATTAAAAGCAAGTCAAGGCCAGGTGTGGTGGCTCATGTGTCTAATCCTAGCACTCTGGGAGGCCGAGGCAGGCGGATCGTTTGAGCTCAGGAGTTCAAGACCAGCCTGAGCAAGAGCGAGACCCTATCTCTACTAAAAAATAGAAAGAAATTAGCTGGACAATTCAAAATATATATAAAAAATTAGCCGGGCATGGTGGCACATGCCTGTAGTCCCAGCTACTTAGGAGGCTGAGGCAGGAGGATCACCTGAGCCCAGGAGTTTGCTGTGAGCTAGGCTGACGCCACGGCACTCTAGCCCAGGCAACAGAGTGAGACAATGTCTAAAAAAAAAAAAAAAAAAAAAAAAAAAAAAAAAAAAAAGCAGATCGAAACAGATTAAATGTAGACATCAGTAGAAAAATTGAAAAAATATTAATGTTAAAAATTTAAAGAAACCTCTAGAACAGTTATTCTCAAACTATAGTCCACTGCACCAAGAATATCATATCATCTAAGAATGTGTTAGAAATGTAAATCCTCACCCAGGCATCCTTCCAAAATAGTAATTTTAAACAATAAAATCCAAATATGGTTCTTTGAAAGACCAACAAAATAGACAAACCTCTGACAAATCTGATGAAGAAGAAGAAAAGGAAAATCAGCAATAAACACAGGAATAACAAAAGATAACTATTGATACAGGGGTATTTTTAAAATTTTAAGATAGTATTTTATACATCTTATGGCAACAAGTTTGAAAATTTAGACAAAATGACATACTTTTCTAGAAAAATGTGGATAATCAAGATTGACCAAAGAAGAATTAAAAAGTGCAAATAGATCAAAACCCAAGTTTAATTGTAGAGTTCCCCCTACCTATAAAAAAGAGAAAATTCCTGTACTGTGGAAACTTCCATATCATACAAAATGAGAAGTAGTTTTGTAACTCATTCCACACTACCATAGTACTAATATCAAAACCATGGAATGAATAACACAAAAAGACTATAGAGTAATCTGTTCTCACGTATAAAAAAACCTAGATAAAATTTTAGAAAATAGAATACAGCATAAAATTAAAATAATAATAAATCATGACTCAATAGGATTTCTCAAAGAATGTGAGAATTTTACCATCCATCTATGAATATAATAATATTAATAGATTAAAGAAAAAAGAATATGATTATCTGAATATCTAAAAAACCCACAACATTTAAAAATTCAACATCCATTTATGATAATTATTATAACAACAAATTATTCCTGGCTATTCTTCTCTTAAGCCAGGAATATAAGGAAATTCCTCCATCTGGTAAATATTGTCTATCAGAATTGTGCAGTGAATTGATCCTAATAGTGAAACACTTGATCACTTCCATTGGAGTCACAAGCTTATTATGTCTGCTTCTAGTTAACATTTTGTTGGGGTTTTTAGTGCCATAAGGCACAAATAGAGGAACAATAATTGAAAGAAACAGTTAATGGTCACTATTTTCCAGTGATATTTTCTTATCTAGAAAATTCAAGAGACTCAATGATAAAAACTATTTGAACTTATATGAAAGTTCAAAGTAAGAGAGCAAGATTCAAAATTAAGGTAAAAAAATCCCAAAAAACAAAATTAAGGTACAAAACTTAATTAGCAATAACAAGTAGAAAAATGTGGTGGGAAGAATATGTCACTCATAATGGCATCAAGTCCCTAAAAGACCTAGAAATAAATTTAACAAGAAGTATGCAAGACTTTTATGAGGAGAACTATAAAACTTTTCTAGATTTTATGAAAATGAAAAAAAAAACACCCTGAATAAATAGAGAGACATAACCATGTTCCCAGATGGAAAGACCCAATGTTGTAGAGCTATCCAGTATCTCAAATTCATCTGTAAAGACAAAGTAATCCAGTCCCAATTCCAACAGGATTCTTCATGGAACTTGAAAAGTCGATTCTGAAGTTCATTCAGAAGGGAAAATGAGCAGAAATAGCTGAGAGAATGTTGGGTAGAAAATGAGTTTAATGGAAGACTTGCTCTGTTGAACAGAAAAATGCAAACTAATACAATGTGTATTAGTCATTTATTGCTGTGTAACCAAGTACCCCAAAATTTAGCATCTTAAAACGAATATTTATTGTCTCTCGGAGTTTCTGAGAATGAGCAGTACAGGAGTGGCTTACTGGCTCAGGTTTTTCATGAAATTGCAGTCTTCTAAGCTCAGTCAGGTGGCTGTTGGCAGAAGGCTGCCGTGTCTCATCACAGGGCTGCTCAGTGGACATAGCATCTGGTTCCCCCAGAGCAAGTGATGAGAGAAAGAGAATCCAAAATAGAAGTGACATGCCATCACTTCTGCAGTATGGTATCGGTCACATAGACCAACACTAGCATGACATGGAAGGTGACCACACAGGTATGGGAATACCAGGACTCAGGGAATCACTGGTGAGGCAGACACATAGTGGTCATATAAACAGTGTGGTATTAGCACAGGAAGAGATTAATGGGCCTACAGAATAACATAGAGATTCAGAAATTGACCATGTATAGATGGGAATTTAGTTTACACTAAGGGTTCAGGTTCAAATCTGTGAGAAATGACATTTCAATATACTGTGTTATGAAATTCACTGTCCATTTATAAAAAGAATCATGTTAGAGACCCATTTATACCATACCCCCAAGTAAAATTCAGAAACATTAAAGAGGTAAAAAAGCACATACACATGTATTTAAATATAGGAAAATATTTTTAATAAAAATTTTTAATCAGCTTTAAAGTAGGAATGACCTTTCCAGTTCACAAAATGTACAAAAATCAGAAGCTTTAAAGTAAAATATTGACATGGTTCATTATAGTAAAAAAAAAAACCAATAAAACAAATCTTCTACAGGACAAAAGAGAATAAACAAACTTAAAGACAAATGAAAAGTTATTAAAATATAGTTAGGATACATTTTATAGAAAAGATATCACCCACATTGTACAAAGAGCTCCCATAATCAATAAGGTACAAGGACAATATCATTAGTAAAAAGGGCAAAATAATGTAAAGAAAAAAATTTGTGGAAGAAGTATATAAGTGGCAAATGAACAGAAAACATAATGTTCATTAGTAATCAGGGCAGAACAACTTTAAAAGGAGATTGTTTTCCCTATTAGAATGCCAAAAATTAAAAATACAGATATTATCAAGAGTTGGCAGGATATAAGAAAATGAGTATACATGTTATTGGAGGAGTGTATGTTAGTGAAGCCTTTTTGAAAGGCGATTTGGTAAGATCTATCAGAATTTTAAATGCGAGTAACTCTGAGGCAACATTACCCATCTAGGAGTCTATCCTCTGGAAATACATGTGGGCAAAGAAGTATGTGCAAGAATGTCTATTCTTGTAGAAACTCCTAGGGAGCAGGAGTTTGGAGGGAGAGTGAGAGGAGTTGAGGGTGGGTCTTTCACTTTTTATTTTAAAAGCTGATATTATTCAAAATTTGTGTCAGTGAACAAATATGTTACATGTTTTGTAAAGACATAGAAATAATAATTGTGTCATAGGAAAGTAATCACAATGCTGGAAATCACTTGAAGTCCATCTAGGTCCTTGGCTTCATGCAAGAAAGAATTCAGGAGTGAGCCAACAGTGTAAAATGAAAGTGAGTTTTATTTAAGAAGTATAGAAAATCTACTCCCCTGTGGAGAAGAAGAGCGCCTGTGGTTCCTTTTGTCCCTCATTTGAGCAACAGCCTAATTATAGACTAAACAAGAAGAGGAATATACATGTTATTTCTTGGAAAGGGTGGTGTTTTCCTAGAATTAGGGTGACACCCTCTTTTTGACTAAATGTGGTCAATCTGAACTGTCATGGCGTCAGGTGCGTGATGGGAGTGGGAGGTTTCCTTAGAAAGAGCTTATGGGGCCAGGCGCGGTGGCTCACACCTGTAATCCTAGCACTCTGGGAGGCCGAGGCAGGAGGATCATTTGAGCTCAGGAGTTCAAGACCAGCTTGAGCAAGAGTGAGACCCCGTCTCCACTAAAAATAGAAAGAAATTAGCTGGACAACTAAAAATATAGAAAAAAAATTAGCCGGCCATGGTGGCACATGCCTGTAGTCCCAGCTACTTGAGAGCCTGAGGCAGAAAGATTGCTTGAGCCCAGGAGTTTGAGGTTGCTGTGAGCTAGGCTGATGTCACAGCACTCTAACCCTGGCAACGGAGTGAGACTCTGTCTCAAAAAAAAAAGAAAAAAAAGAAAGAGTTTATGGTAATGATGGTATAATGAAACTGCAAGGTCAAGAGTGGTGGATTCCTCTGCTATCTTGGTTGTAACCGGTTGGAACTTGTGCATTCCCCTATCCCGTTTTCATCAGGGTGGTCCCAGACTTCCTGCCTCAGTTAAGCAATGCCTGCCAGGTCCCTATCTCAATTACACTAGGAAAACGTGGTTACACACACACACACACACACACACACACACACGTCTGGAAAGATATACATTAAAATTATCAGCAGTGTTTATCTCTAAGGCAGTAACTTACAGTAAAGATTTACCTCCTTTATATTTATGTGTCTTATCTAATACTTAGGGTTGTGCTTTCAGAAATAGCTATTAGAGCATGTAGACCAGGGGTCCTCAAACTTTTTAAACAGGGGGCCAGTTCACTGTCCCTCAGACTGTTGGAGAGTGCGCACTGTGGGCCTGGGACGAGTCGGCTGCTAAGCAGGACAGGCAGCTGCGGCAAAAACACCCGACGGGCCGGATAAATGTCCTGGGGGGGGGGCATGTGGCCCGCAGGCTGTGGTTTGAGGACGCCTGATCTAGACATTTGAAGCCCTGAGTCAAGTATTTGGGCTGAAAGCAAGGAAGTGCTGGTGTTTAACAATGGGCTCCTCCAAAAGAGCAAGTGCCCTGATTTGTAATGTTTGCTGATTTCTGTATAAATACTTCCACCATAACAGATGCCATTCTACTAATGTGATGTCACTGCATGGAATGGGGAGAGAGGTGCATAATGGGCTCTGGCCAGCTTGTATGAGCCGGCTACAGCACACCACTGATGGAGAGGGAGTCTAGCGAGTCAGGCTTTCTTGATGCAGATCCCCTGACTTGATTTTCTTCTCTAACTCACTCTCCATGGTCACATAGAGGGCAGGCCAGAAGACGGGAAGTTGGACGGGGCAGCTACCAGGTGCCTGTGGAGGCACTGAAGAGGCAGCTGCACTCTCTGGCCTCTTGATGGGGGGTGGGGGTTATTCACAGGCCTATTGCAGAGAGGGGCCCCCATCTTGTTTTTATTAACAGAACAATTAGAACGATTAACTCTTCTCCTCCCGGCCCCCCAGTAACCCTCCTTCCAAGCTTTAGCACCTGGAGGGCCTGTTGCAAACACAGGCTGGGTAGAGGTACCCGGGAAGCAGAGGTGTGGATGTGAGCAGCAGACAGATGAAACAACAAAAGCCAACATGAGGTCCACCTGTATTCAATTCCAGTAAAGTCTGTCTGCTCAGTGCAAACGTCTCATCACACCTCTTTTTTTTTTATTACCATAAGCATCCCATGCTCTCTGCTATGCCCTGATCATACTCACCCTGCAGAAGGAAAAGGAAAATGGACTAAGCTGGAAAGTCAGGCTAGCTGTGCCCTTCAAAAATGTAAAAGCAGGAAAGAGAAAGCCACAATTCCCTTCCCTGCATGCCTATTTTGCTAGCCCTCTAGTGGAAACCTCTTGATTTTCATTGACTTTGCACCCACCTGACGTCCTCTCTGGGGAGGCCATCAGCATCAGCTCTTTTGAATAATTAAGGTCCTGTCTGCCCACAGGGCCATTTAGTACTATTCCCTCCCTTCAGTGGAACAGAGTGCATTTGTCCCCCATTGTCAGTGTCCTCATTACTTCTGCGTTTTCTTCAATGTAGCCAAAAGGTGGGAGATAAAACTATGCCTGGTCACAAAGCAGAGGTGGGAGAGGGGTAGCTAGGACCTTGATTATTTCTATATAGGGAAACCACAGGGGAAAAAATGTCTTTGGTCGACTCCTGGGGAGTTGTTGCTCTAGTCTAAGGTAAGCATCACCCTTAATAGAAAGCTTTTCATTTTGTAACACATAGATTACATTAAAAAATACTTTAGTGGGTCAGTAACTGTTAGTATTAATTTTTACAGCTTTGTTGTATTTTAAAGGGAAGCATATATGAAAGTTGATAGGTTGATAAACATGTGTATGTATTTATATAAATAGAAAAATTATTTGCACACACTTTATATACCAAATATTAATACATTTCTATAAAAATGTGATTTTCCCCCTAATTTTTAGTTTCGATTTGAATAAATTCATCATCACTGAATGATGGGGGGAGTCAAGATGTTTTTGCAGCTTAAAAATAGATTCTAGAGAACAGCTGTATTTTCTTGATAGAAGCAGTAGACCATTTCTGAAATATGATGGTGAAAATAACAGAGTAAGTTCTAAACCCATAGTTCTAATCTTGTTTTCCTCTTGTGCATGCAGGAAAAGTATGACACCAGCCCTCCAGTGTAGTGGGTCACCAGGACAAGAGACTCTCAGGGGTAGTACAGGGGGTGGTCACAGTGGTCCTGCTTGTGAAAGCTTAATAGAATAAGATAGAGGGGGGTGAGGAGAAAGGGGAATATTAGAACTCAATTTTATCCTAGAATAAGGAAACAAAGATTTATTAATATTATATATATGAATTGATAGGCATACATGAAAATAATTTGCATATATCAATTTAGAACATATTTATTCAGGTGTAGCAGGTGGTAGGGACATATCAGTGGACACAACAGGCCAAGGAGCTGTCATGGTGGGAGGAGAGAGACTGAGAATAAAGTTTATCTGCTGGTGATAAAATCAGAGAGAAAAACACTCCAGGATGAGGGGGCTCATTCTCTTATGTGGGAGGGTCAGGGAATGTCTCTCTGACAATACCATGAATTTGAGCAGAGAATGTAAAGGAAGGAACCAAACCACAAGAGCACTTTAGGCAGAGGAAGCGGCAAAACAAAGGTCTTGCCATGGGTGTACTTCATATATGCTGGAAATAGCAAAAAGGCCAGTGTGGCCAAGGGGTGTTGGAGAATGGGTGTGGTAGGAGCTAAGATCAGAGGAGTAGCTGGACTCCAGATCTTGTCAGACCCTGAGGCCAATGCCAGGACTTTGGCTTTTGCTTTGAATGGACAGGAAGTCATGGGAGGGTTTTCAGCAAACAGTGACCTCTTCTGACTTACATTTGAAAAGGACTGGGTCTACAGTGTTGAGACTAGACAGAGAGGGCAGTGACATGAAAGACCAGACCAGCTGGCCACCTGCCACTAGCCACCTGTCTTAGACCAGGTTGGTAGCAGCAGACACGGTGAGAAGTGGTTGGATGCTGCATATATTTTTAAGGCAGTGCCAATAGGCAGGGCCGGGACTCAGTGAGGCACCTCGGGTGAAAACTTTAAGGAGGTAGTCACCTAGAGGAATGTCACTGAGTAGGGGAGCGGGGACAAGATTTAGGGCAGCAGTTGTTTTATGAAAGCACAGGCAGTTATTTCATCCATAGTAACTGGAGGGAAATCAGAGTATACGGCACAGAGCTGGTGGCTTGGCAGATGTGGCATGGGAGGAAGTGGAGGTTCTCGTTTGATTTCTATATTTTTTCAGTGAATAAGAAAGGAAGGGTCATCAGCTTGGTGAGCTTGGAGACAAGTGTAGGTTTGAGGAGAGTGAAGAAGAGGTGAAATAATCATCTAGGAAAGTAAAAGTGAATGAATCAAATATATATAGCTGGATTTCCAGGTATTCCTAAGGGCTCCTTGATGTTAGCAGTCATGGGGCTGGCACTGGGGCTGCTTGCTCAGAATTCTTTACCTATTTACTTATTTTACCTATAGGGAAGCATAAAGACCACAGCTCTAGGTCATATAAGATCTGCTAAATTTGCTTTAAAATCTGTACTTGAAAACCTAATTTTAAAAAATTCACTTTGTCTAAATAAGTCATATCTCAGAATAATCATTTGAAAATCAGCAGTCTGAAAAAGAAATCAAGAACACAATTCCATTTATAATAGCATCAAAAAGAATAAAATACCTAGGAATAAACTTAACCACGCAAGTAAAAGATTTATACACTAGACACTAACATTGATGAAAGAAAGTAAAGAAGATACAAATAAATGGAAAGATAGCCTGTGTTTGTGGATTGGAAGAATTAATATTGTTAAAATGTCCATACTACCCAAGGCAATATACAGATTAACACAATCCCTATTAAAATTTCAATGACATTTTTCACAGAAATATAGAAAAAAAATTCTAAAATTCGTATGGAAACACAAAAGACCCTGAATAGCCAAAACAAAATTAGAGAAAGAAAAACAAAGTTGGAGGCATCACACTTCCTGACATCAAATTATATTACAAAGCTAGAGTAATCAAAACAGCATAGTTACTGGTATAAAGACAGACACGCAGACTAATGGAACAGAATAGAGAGCTGAGAAATAAACCCAGACATATATGGTCAACTCATTTTCAATAAGGCCACAAAGAGGACCCAGGGGGAAAGGATAGTTTCTTCAATAAATGATGCCAGGAAAACTGGATATTCACATGCAAAAGAGTGAAACTGGATACCTACACCATAAACAAAAATCAACTCAAAATGAGTCAAAGACCTAACATAAGACTAGAAACTGTAAAAATCCTAGAAGAAAACATAGGGGGAAAAACTCCTTGATGTGGGTCTTGGCAATGATTTTTTTTTGGATAGCACACCAAAAGCTCAGGCAACAAAAGCCAAAATAATCAAGGACTACATCAAATTAAAAAGTTCCTACATAGCAAAGGAAACAATCAACAAAATGAAAAAGAATGGGAGAAAATATTTGCAAAATCATATGTCTGGTAAGGGGTTAATATCCAAAAAAATATAAAGAACTAACACAACTTAGTAGCAAAAAACAAACAAACAAAAAATAACCTGATTAAAAATGGGCAAAGAACCTGTTTCCAAAGACATAAAAATGACTAACAGGTGTATGAAAAATGCTCAACATCACTAATTATAAAGGAAATGCAAGTCAAAATCACAAGATATCACCTCACAGTTGTTAGGATGGCTATTATTAAAAAGACAAGAAATAACAAGTGTTGGTGAGGATGTGGCAAAAAGGAAACCCTTGAACACTGTTGGTGGGAAAGTAAATTGGTACAGCCATTATGGAAAACAGTATCAAGGTTCCTCAAGAACTACCATATGACCCAGCAATCCCTCTGCTGTGTGTACCCAAGGGAAATGAAATCAGCACCTTGTAGATACATCTGTGCTCCCATGTTCACATAAGTATTATTCATAACAGCCAAAATATGGAAACAACCTAAGTGCCCATTGACAAATGAATGGATTAAAAAAATTCTCACACACACACAGGAATATTTTCAGTCTTAAAAAAGGTGATACTGCCATTTGTGACAACATAGATGAACCTGGAGGATGTTACGCTATGTGAAATAAGCCAGAGACAGAAAGAAAAATACTACATGATCTCATGATCTCATATGTGGAATCTTAAAAAAAAAAGTTGAGTAAATAGAAACAGAGAATAGACTGGTGGTTACCGGGGGTAGGAGGGGGAGGAAATGAGAAGTAGGTCAAAGGACGCAAACTTGCAGTAATGCAGGATAAGTAAGCCTAGAGCTATAACGTACCATGAGGACTATAGTTAATAATAGTGTATCATATGCTGAAAATTTGCGAAGAGAGTAGAGTTTAGGTGCTCTTACTACCCTCCCAAGGTGATGGATAGGTTAATTTGTCTGGCTGTAGTAACCATTTCGTTATGTGTATGTATATCAAAACATCATGTTGTACACCTTAAATATACACAATTTAAAAAATGGAAAAATCATTAGTCAGCATTAGTGACATCTCTATACAAGTCAGATAAAAATAAACCACTGGATCCTTGAATACTCTGCTCTATCACTAAGACAGCCTTCTGAAAGCTTCTATAAATCCACAGCAACTCTCACCCTTCCTTAGGACCAGACTTGCGCAGAGGATCTCTGCCAGCACATTTGCCACTGAGTCTTCCAAAGAGTCCATCATAGTGTGTGGCACACAACTGGGAATTGTCACGTTGTTACTGAATGTATGAAATCTGTTACTATTTTTAGATTCTGGTGTATCAGCTAGGAATGATTTCAGTCTGGCAATCTCAGGTATGTAACTACCCCCCACCCTCCATTAATAATTTTACCTCCAGCCCCCATTTCTGGTGATGGCAAAAACGTGACCTAGTCATTTCCAGTCAGATTCAGTCATTTTAGAAATTTCTCAGTTAATTCAGTGAACCACGTTTCCCCTTCTCCCTGGAGTTCTGCCCATATGGGGAAGTGAGTGAAGGGAGGGAGGAGCCTACGGCACATGTGGGAAGGGGGCATGAGATCCTACAGTTCTCCGCCCACTCCAGTCCCTGCTGAGATGTGACTTGTCTGCCTGTTTTTTAGTCAGTAGCATCTGTTGTACTGCAGAAGCCAGGTGTCCAGCTGTGGACCCAGCCTGTATCATCCAGGACTACTCCCTCTGATGACATCCTCTCCTCATGGCCAGAGTCCCTTCTCACCCATCATCCGTCCTTCTGCCACTTCTGCAACTGTCATGGAGGCATGGGAAACCTTGGGAAGTCTTCCTGACCCTTTGGGTCCAAGGGAAATTCACATCACTGGCCCTCTTTACTGACATGCCTTGTTGAAGCAGATGGCTTCTCTAGGAAGCCTGTCACTTCCCCAGGCTTCACTGGGATATTGGCTTAAACCCTGGGAGAAATCCAAGTTTCTCTTAGGTCTCCTTCCATGGCTGTGCTGAGTCAGGGTGCAGCACAAGATCCCTTTTTGCAGACCCAGTGACTAAATGTTCTCCATCCCTTGTTGCTGGGCTACCTTTAGCTCCTTTTAGTGGAAACACTGGCTGTTCCTTCATCAAGGAAACTTCTCAGCTCTTTTATTTATGGCATAAACTTTATGAACTGAGTCCTTATCTTTTGGGATCTGAATAGACTCCCAAAATATAGACTTTGCTATTGAATTTCTTGGCTTTCTAGTCTACTGTCTCTGGCATAAATTTCAAGAGGCTGTTTTAGAATCAAGAGCCACAAATCTGCATTTTGTCTCCATAATCTTCCTGTCCCAGAGTCACTAATGCCCAGGTCCATAGTTTAGCTGTAATAGTGGAAGGCCCATGGGGTGAAAAGAAATATCCCAAATTTAAATTAAATATTATCTTCTTATACCTTTATGCCCCTCATAAAGGAAGTCTGTATTTTCAGGCAGTCTAAGGAGGTCAGAGTCGATGGAGCAGAATAGTTCTGAAGGCCAAGTTAAGGAAAGGACAAATGTTGGAACACTGGTTCCCAACTTAACACATGTCATCAGAATTCTCAGTGGTTCCTTTAACAAGACAGTCCTGAGCCCTACCCTCTGCTCATTTAAAAGGCATTCATATTTTTATAAAACTCCAATTATTCACACTGGTGATTTTGATATATACTTGTCACTGGAAGCCATGGGTTAGGAAATAGCTGTGGCCTGATGATCAATCATAAAGAGGTTGTCTAGGGGAGGATGTAGAAATGTCTAGAATCAGGAACCTACTCTGGAGTTGGGATTCACCCATCACCACCGCTATAGTACAATGCACCACTAACCCCAAGCAGAGAGTCAGTGGCAAAGGGGACACTTAGCAGGAAATAAGTCAGAGCAAGGGGAACGGGTGCTGGTAAAGTCACGACACCCTGGGCAAGCAAGAGATCCAAAAGAACAGAGATAAGGAATCTGGAAAAAGGAGCCATTGATTCTATGTTGACCTTCTGCCCCACAATGAGGAAAATTCTAATATTTTTCCTGCTAAATCAGGGAGCAGTTCCAGGAGATTTTAGTCAGTGGCTTGGCACCTCTTTTGGCATAAGGCTACTCAAGTGCCTTACTGGCCCATACCTAGTGTGCTGTTGGAAACAAAGTGGGGAAAGAATGGTGGGGATGAGGAAATGGGAGATGTGCAGTTAAGGCAGATTCGGGTCAATTGACAGGAGGAAGGAACCATTTCAGGCTACAGGAATTCTGGAGCCAAAAAACCTATAACTGTATGGATATTCCTCAAAGAAATAAATGTAGACCTATCATTCAATCCAGCAATCTTACTGCTGGGTATCTACCCAAAGGAAATGAAGTCATCTTATCAAAAAGACACCTGCACTTGAACGTTTGTTGCAGCACAATTCACAATTGCAAAGATGTTGAACCAACCTAAGTGCCCATCAATTCATGAGTGGATAAAGAAAATGTGGTATATGTATACCACGGAGTACTACTCAGCCATAACAAGGAATGAAATAATGTTATTTACAGCAATGTGGAGGGAACTGGAGACCATTATCCTAAGTGAAGTATCTCAGGAATGGAAAACCAAATGCCATATATCTCACTAATAAGTGGGAGATAATAGATGGGTACACACGGGCACAAAGTAATATAAACATGACAAACCAAGGAAGGGTGAGGGCAGGAGGGTGGGTGTGGGATAAAAACTTACCTATTGGGTACAATGAACACTATTCTGGTGATGGGCATACCAAAGGCCTTTACTTACTCATTATACAAGATATACATGTAATAAAAACACTTGTACCCCCTTAATTAATATTTTGAAATAAAAAAAAACCTATGACTGACTGACAGAACCAAGTACTGCATGTCCCACCACCTTCTAACTATGCCCCAGAGTCAAAATACTCATTTTGAGTACATTTCTTAATATTTCCTGGATATGAGTGGTATTGTGAAGATCTTTAATTTAAAAAGAAACTTTCCTATGAAAATATTAAGGTTAGCAGATAGCACATGCTGCATACCATTCTCATTAGAAAAAAATAGAGAAATACAAAGCTACCTTGAACTGGTGGAAGGGCCTGCTCTACGTTAAGCAATTAACTTTCTTCTTTTTTTAAGTGCAGCCAGTGAGTGAATCTCTCACCACAACTCTGATAAACAAATATGGATTTTTTAAAATTTTATGAAATAAAATAAACATAATAAAAAATTACCATTTTAACTCTTTTAAGTATACAATTCAGTACTGTTGAGCATATTCACATTGTCATGCAACTAATATCTAGAACTTTTTCATTTTGCAAAACTGAAACTTTATACTCATTAAACAACTCCCTAACCTCTCTCCCCCCAGCTCTCAGCAACTACCTACTTTCTGTCCCTATGAATTTGACTACTCTAGATACCTTATATAAGTGGAATCATACAGTATTTGTCGTTTTGTGACTGGCTTATTTCACATAGTATATCCTCACGGTTATATCCATTGCTTAGCATGTGTTAGAATTTCCTTCCTTTTTTAGGCTGAATAATATTCCATTGTATGTATATGCCACCTTTTGTTTATCCATTCATCTATGGATGGACATTTAGGTTGCTTCCTTCCATTTTGACTACTGTGAATAGTGCTTCTATGAACATGGGTGCACAAATATCTCTTTACGACCCTGCTTTCAATTCTTTTGGATAAACACCCAAAAGTGGTATTGCTAGATCAAATGGTAATTCTATTTTTAATTTTTGGAAGAATCACCATACAGTTTTCCACAGTGGCTGCACCATCTTACATTCCCACCAACAGTGTACAGGGTTTCAATTTCTCCGCATCCTCACCAACACTTGTTATTTTCTGTTTTTTGATACTAGCCATCCTAATGGGTATGAGGTGATATCTCATTGTGGCTTTGATTTGCATTTCCTTAATGATTAGCAGTACTGAGCATCTTTTTTATATGCTTTTTGGCTATTTGTATATATTCTTTGGAAAAATAGCCATCCAAGACCTTTGTCCATTTTTACATTGGTTATTCTTTTGTTTTTGAGTTGTATGAGTTCTTTATATATTCTGGATATTAACCTCTTATCAGATATATGGTTTGCAAATATTTTCTCCTATTCTGTGGGTTACATTTTCACTGTTGATTCTGTCTTTTGATGCACAGAAGTTGTTACTTTTGATGTAGTCTAATTCATCTATCAATTTTCACTTTTATCGCCTATGCCTTTTGGTGTTATATTTCAAAATCATTGCCAAATCCAATGCCATGAAGCCTTTTTACTGTGTTTTCTTCTAAGAGTTTTATAGTTTTAGGTTTTATGTTTAGGTCTTTGATCCATTTTTGAGTTAATTTTTTGTATATAGTGTAAGATAAGGGTCCAATTTCATTTTTTTGAATATGGTTCTCCAATTTTCTGAGCACCATTTGTTGAAGAAACTATCCTTTCTCCACTGAATGGTCTTGGCACTTTCATAAAAAATCATTTGACTATATATGAGAGGGTTTGTATATGGATTTTCATATACAGCTTTATTGAGATAATTCATATGCCATATGTCAGAAGACAAAATTATAACAAATTTAGTGCAAAGAATTTAATTGGCTTTTATTTGTGATTCTAAAATCAGGCAATGTCTCATTCCATAGAATTGAATGAGTATTCTGGTGACCTGAGCAGGACTTTGGCCTTATAGTCAGAAAAGGGCTGAGGAAAGCAGAAACAGAGAACTAAAAGTGGGTTGATCATTTCAAAGTTACTTTTTTTATAAAGGCTTAAGCAGAGGGGATTTCCTTATCATGCCAGTTAAAATTGTTCTGTTTGGGGATTTGTCTAATATCTCTCTCTTCTGATTTCTTGGAAGGTCAGCTAAACAACTTAGTTTTGGCTTGATAATGTGGAACTTCAGCATGAGTAAATTCATTTTGGTTTGGTCTGTGTTTAGTGTAGGAGCTCAGTTCAAACCAATGGCATCCTATAAATTTTATTTAACACATATAATTCACCCATTTAAAGTGTACAATTCAATTTTTTAGTATAGTCACAGAACTTGGCATCCATTACCACAATCAATTGTAGAATATTTTTGTCACCCAAAAAAGAAACTCCATATCCCTAAACTGTAACCTAACCCTCACTTACACTGCCTACCCCTGCCCTAGGCAAGCATAAATATACTTTCTGTCTCATAGGCTTACCTATTCTGGACATTTCATACAAATGAAACCATATAACACATGGCCTTTTGTGACTGGCTTCATTCATTTACCATAACGTTTTTGAGTTTCATCCACATTGTAGCATATATTAGTACTTCATTCCTTTTTGTGACCAAATAATATTCCATTGTATGGATATACCACATTTTTTTAAATCCATTCATCTCTTGGTGGACATTTGGTTTGCTTCCACCCTTTGGCTATTATAAATAATGTTGCTATAAATATTTGTGTACTGTATAAGTTTTTGCATGGACAGATGTTTTCATTATTCTTGGGGTATATACCAAGGAGTGGAATTGCTGGGTCATATAATAACTCTATTCTTCTTATGTGGATTTTGCATATGAGAAGAGGACTGATTTCCAAGAACATGAAGAACAATCTACCAATAAAGTATGGTGAAGAAAATACTGCAAATATGGATTTCATAAAGTCAACAATGATTGTCATTAAGCAAGGAGCCAGAAATTATTAGTTCACAAACTATTTTAAAATTCACATCCAGTAGTACTAATTTATCAGGATCACATTCCTAGGACTTGGTATCACATAAAGGGAGTTGGCTAGAAATGATGTAATATGAGAATTTTAGTAAGAAAGGAAGTAATTGATGTGGGGAATCCCATAATAAAAATGAGAAAAACAAATGAGAAGAAACTAGTCAGTGGCAGTTTCTTGGCAGTACTTTGATTCCCTTTAGAGTGGGAGATTGCAAACTCTTCAATCCTGAATGTTTTACATAGTCAGAAGGAAAAAGAATATAGGTTGATTCACAAACTCAAATGCCCATAGGGGTTAGGGAAGTAATGTAAATTAATGAATCAGGCGGGGCCAGGGGCAAGACCGTAAGGAGTGGTGGGGAGTGTGGTAGTCTGAGAGCACATGCCATTGAAATTCAGACTTTCTCAAAATACTGTGATAGCCAATCAAAACTTGTCTGCAGGTGAACCTAGCCTTGGAAAACTAGTTGTAATCTCTAAAACAAAGAAATGGGGAGGGGAGAAAGAAGAAAGAGTGAGGGAAAGGTAAGATAACAAGAGAAAAAAATGAAGTCAGTGCAGTGCAGTTGATAAAAATTACAGAAAGGGCTAGTTGAGTAAGCAGCAAGCAGGACCGGAATTGAACCCCAGCAACTCCAGTGACACCCCATTATCTTATGCTGCTATTCTCACCACAAGGTGGGGCTCCCAGTAAATTGACTCCACAGAAAACAATGCTTCCCTGAAGTCTCTTTTGTGTCGGGGTGGGTTGCATAGGGGCAGGGACAGGTGTGCTGCCGCTTCATCTACTTCAAGGCCCTGAGGTACATTTCTGACTTCTAAACCATTACAGGCAGCCCCCGGGTTATGGACGACCGGATTTACGGCATTCAGTACTTACAAACTGGCTCCCGAAGCTCGCCATAAGGATAATTTATAATAAAACAATTAAATCCATAATTTGGGAAGTAGTTTCTTCTGCGCACGTAAACGACGCCGCACGGCGTGGGCGGCCTGTTGGCGCAGCATCTTACGCTAGCGCTAGCGGCTCTCTCAGACAGAGAAGCAGCTGACAGAAACGCCAGAACACGAAGATTCAGAAGATTCAGAGCCAAGGAAGTTAGACAAAAGAATTAGCTGAAGCCTGTCGTCTCATTGAAGCAGGATTTGCTAAACTTGAGGAGCAAGATCCTAACATTGAGCGGTTTATAAAGGTTTAGTGTGCAGTTAGCAAGAACATCAGCTGGCTACAAGGCCATTTATGATGAAATAAAGAAAAAGGCTTCGCAGACAACCCTAGATACCTTTTTAAGGAAACAGACTTCAGCGTAAGCTCCCCTCCTCCAGCAACAGAATCAAATCCCGATTCTCCACCGCCTCCTCCATCCTCTCCAGCACCATCTCCATCATCGTCTTCCCATTAATGTCAGCCTAGCTTCTTGCCTCACAGATGCCCCTTCCAGTGAGCAAGACATTGAAGCAACATTAGGTGAGTGTTAACCTTTAATATTATTTTTGAAATTTCTATATCTCCTATCTAAACTTTTTCTATGAGTTTGTTTTTATGTTCCGTTTGTTTGAATTAAGAGAAAGCACAATAGTTTCTGTAACTTATTATTACAGTACAAGGGTATTATTATTAGAGTAATAACACTTAGTATTATTACCACATGAGTATTATTATTATTATCATATATGCACTGTTCATCAGGGATCTGAGTTAAATACAAATCTGACCTAAAGACATTCTCTTTTTTGGCGGAGCAAGATGGCGGACGAGAAACACCGCCAGATAGAGCGTCTCTGCAAA
>VBSM01003176.1:33615914-33648115 GCA_008086735.1 Cheirogaleus medius
GACATTCTCTTTTTAACCCTGGGACCGCCTATATTTCTTATTAAAATGCAAATTTTGGTTCCGTAGCTCCGAGATCTGGCCTGACATCTTGCATTTCTAACAAGCTCCCAGATAGTGTGCATGCTGCTGATGCCCCTAGATCGCACTTTCAGTAGCAAGGTATTAAATAATTCTTGCATGAAGGAGAAAGGAAAACTACAATCTCATCAAATTAGAAAATAATAAGCAGTAAGGGATATGTATGGCTCCTTCCTAGGCCAGGCCATTCTTTGAGTTTTGTAATCATAAGATATTTCACGATATCAAAAGGCAGGGACCAGTCAAAGGGGTGACTGTTTCTGGCAGCCAAGTGTGGCTGTGTGACTCAGTTCTGGCCAATGGGATGTGATCATTAGTAATGTGCAACTTTTGAGTTATGCCTTTAAAAGGAAGGTTGTTCTCTCCCCTTCTTTCCCTTCTCTCTGGCTGAAATGCCAGACAATGGTGTACTATCTTGGACCATGCAGACAGGGGTTAACAGCCTAGGGATGTCTGAGCAAAAAGACAGAAAGGGCCTAAACTTTGTAGAGCCTAACAGCCATACCCACTCAGACATTTATTTTTAGAAAGAAATAAAATTTACCTTTTTAAAGCCACTGCTATTTTGGGTCTAGCAAATGCAATCAATCCTATATCATAAGTAGCACTGTTAATTTCGTTTATTGTATTAGTCAAGTTTTAGTTACAGAGAACAGAATTCACTCTGGCCAGTTTAGGAAGATTATGACAGCAATTAAATGTTTTGTAGGAATGTTGTGCTGAAGAGCAGGTGCTAGGTGGAGCTTTCAGAAACGAATCTGAAAACCACACTGCAAAATGGTGTTACCAAGGCAGCTTCTGTGCCTTCTACACCAGAAAGCCACTGCTACAGAAAAACACAGTTCTGGTGAGGATGCCACGGCAAACAGGAAACTGTCTTTACTGCTGCGGGCTCTGGAACCACAGCCTCTGCTACGCTCTGCACCAGCAAAATGATGCCTTCTCCCTGCCGTATGACATCCATAACACTAGTGACTGGCACTAGGACCTCTGCTAATTTAGCTGCAGAGAAATTAATCACTTCCAACTGTGTTTGCCAGCCCAAGCAGCTGAAGCTCTGCTGCTGCCTTACCCACCACCTTCCCAAACTTGCATGGATTCGTCTGATTGGCTAAATCTAAATCTCCTTTAAAACCCTGTCTGCTAGGGAATCTGGGAAATGTAGTTCTTCGCTTTTTGGGCTCTGTAGTTTAGGAAGGCACAGTACCGTGTTTCCCCAAAAACAAGACCTACCCATAAAATAAGCCCTAGCAGGATTTCTAAGCATTTGCTAAGTATAAGCCCTACCCCGAAAATAAGACCTAGTGATGGGCGTGGCTACGCAGCATATCTGCACAACCCATGCATTTCGTCGCCATGCGGTATAGAAGACGAGCAGCCCTTCTCATCTGCCCCATCAGAGCTCTATTGCTCGACATGAGAGATTGGGACCAATGGTTCTAAAGGAAATAGAGTCGCAAGAAATTCAGGATGGAATTGGGGGTTTGGAGAGTTATGATGATGTTCCAGAAGAAGACGACTTAACTATATTTGAATAAATTTAGATTGTTGTACCGTACTTAAAAAAAAAATAACATATCCCCTGAAAATAAGCCCTAGGGTGTCTTCTTGAGGAAAAATAAATATAAGACCCTGTCTTATTTTTGGGGAAACACGGTAGAAGCAGAAAAGAATGATTGTAGAGCAGGAAACTACCATATGCAAAAGATCCTCTCAGAGAAAAAGAATGGCGCCTGTCCTAACTTTTGAGATAACACCGAAACTGTACTCAAAGGGAAATTCATAGCCATAAATGCTTTACTTAATAACCAGAAAGAGAAAATAAATGAAATAAACTTTCAATTCAAGGAGCTGGACAAAGAACAACAAAATTAACCTAAAATACATCGACAGATGAATTAATTTTTAGATAAAATCTTGAACTGCTTTTAAAGAAGAATGATTAGTAAACAAATTTAAAAACTTGTTCTCTAAAAGCACAATGAAATAAAAATATCTCTAGAAGACTAATTTAGAAAAAAATTAGGAAAGCATAAATAACATTCAGAATGGTAAAAAGGATAACTGATATATACAGAAGGAATAATTTTATACATTTAAGTATTTAAAATAGTACAGTGAACCCCTGTGTACCTATAAGTCAGCACAGTTATCAACATGTTGTTATTCTTGTTATTTTTTTCTCTCTCTTTCTCCTACTCTCCTCTACTTCTTTTTCCCTTGGTGTATTTCAATGAAATCCATATAATATAACATTTTACCCACAAATACCAGTGTGTATCACAAAAATCACTTTAAAAATTTGAACCTTAACCATAATATCATTACACTGAACAAAATTAACAATAATTTCTTAATATCATCTAATACCCAGTCTGTGTTCAACTTTACCTGGTTGTCTCAAACTCTTTTAACAATTGTTTTGTTCAAACCAGTGTGCAGACAAGGTCCACACACCGTATTTAGTTAATATGTTGCTTTAGTCTCTAAGTCAAGAACAGCTACAACACCCGTTTTTTTCCTCATATTTATTTATTTGTTAAAGAAATGTAGTCATATATCCATGGAATTTTCTACATTATCAATTTGACTGATTGTATCCTCATAAAGAAGACAATTTTTAAAATGAGAAAATATATACTATTTTATGATGATAAATTTGAATATCTTGGGAAAATGAAGGCCTTTCTGAAAAATTAAAAGCTCCAAAATTTACTAAGAAAGAGATGGAAAACAGGAGTAAATCCAGAAAAGACACCGGAAAAAATTTAAAGAATTATCAAAAAAATACCTCCATACCCAGAAGGTTTTGTAGGTAAGTTCTTCCAAATATTCAAGGAGTGAATCATTTTTTTCATTTCTAAGCTCTTTAAAAACATGGAGATAATATGCACATCTTCCCAATTCATTTTATAAAATTACCCAGAAAATGATTCTAAAATTTGAGAAAACAACATAAAGATGAAAACTATATACCAATATCTTATGAAAAAAAATTTGGAAAAAGAATAATAGCAAAATTTTAAAAGAACCATATACTATAAACAAATCAGTTTTATTTAACAATTTGGAGATGGTTTAGTACTAGGAAAATTTATTAAATAATTTAACACATCAATAGATTAAAGGAGAAAAACCACAAGAATACCAAAATAGATGCTGAAAAAGCATCTAATAGAATTGAACATTCAGTCCTCATTAAAAATAAATTTGGTAGACTAGGCATCAAAATATACTTCTTTTTTCATATAGTAACAAATTCAATCTTAAATGAAAAGTCATAACCATACTAATCTTAGCCTATGATCACCACCAGTATTCACTATTTTCCTTGGAGGGTTAGCAGTTTTGAAAAAAGAGAAAGAAATAAACTATGTAAGCTTGAAAAAAAATACTGTGTTTATAAATAATACACTTGTCTACTTAAAAAATGCAAGAGAATCCATCAAGAACCCCCCAGAACTAAAAAAAAGTTTAATTATTTTCCTTTATATCATTAATCTCAGAAAATGTAATAGAAAAAAACTCATCCACCAGAGCAAAAATAAAAAAAACAAAAAACAAAAACAATAAAATACATAGAAACAAACACAGCAGGAAATGTTTATGTCCAAAAATGAAGAAAACTACAAAACTTTATGAAGATTTTAAGAAGACAATCAATACATGGAGGCATATTTGTATTCTTGAATTAGAAAATGATTTGTTAAAGATGCAACTTCCCCCTCAAACTAATCTGTCAGTTTTAGCATGGGACACAGACACTTGGGATCCAGGCAAATTCGGATGCAGCTGAGTTTTTTGTTTATTTTTGCCATCACTGTTTAAAACGTTTACATTAAATATTTTTAGATGAAGCATGCACTATATGATTCCCAGCATTCTCTTTTGTTTGAGACCCAGTGGCTTCACACATTGAGGACACCTGTGTCACCTCTGATTTAATGCCATCTCTACTCAAATCCAAGTGTGATACTTTCTAGATAATAACACTACAATATTTAACTTCTTCTGAAAGAATAGCGATAGAGACTAGTCAGTGCTGGCTACACGATTTTTGGGGCCCAGTGCATAATGATACTGTGTGGTCTCTGATACAAAGAGAAAGAAAAAAGTGCTATTAAGGTAACTAAAATATAAAACCTTCTCCTTTCTTTTCTTCAGTGGCTTTTCTCTCAACTAAATTTGTTAAATTTGTTATTTAATGGTGTTCTAAGTAAAGAAAAACTGGAATTCTAAATTATTTGTATGACATTTTCCATTCATCGTTATATTATGCAGTGCCAATTTAAAAATGCAAATATAGTAGCATTTTACTTATAGATGAAATCACTCAGATTCCACAATTTGTATTTCATAGCTTGTACATGCATGTTTTTTATTGTTACACAACAGTGGAAATGCTGTATAAAACAAATTCAGCTATTTTTATTTCACATCTTGATACATGCACATTCTGCCAACTCATTCTACCCTTAGCTTAATGATGAGTAAGGAAGGACTGAAAAGACAAGTAATATGAGCTGCCTGTTTCCTCCTCTACCATCATTTTTAGCATAAAACGATTAGCTAATACAGGGAAGTAAAATGGATAAGAAAGGGTATAATACAGTTCCTTGGTTATTTTGTTACTTAGAATGCCTTTTTTCCCTGCATTTGAAGCAAGCTCTGGTCAGAATGGAAAATTTTCTCTCTTGTAACACACCTACTTTGCACTTGCTTTGAGTATCACTGAATTCTATGTATTGTGGTCCCATCAAAATTCTGTGCTCGTGGGGTATTGTGAATATTATATACAAATGGGGTGGCAAGGAATGATGGAAAGACCTATGTGTATTTCTTTTCTGCTCACATACATGTCCCTTTGTCCCTTTGGACTTTACTTATAAAGCACAAGTTTAAAAATAAATTTGTTAAGAATTTCAAGACAGTGATAGCAGAGTATTAAACCAAATGTGGGGCCCTTCTGAATACTGGGCCCTGTGAGACTGCATAGGTCACACACCCATGAAGCTGGCTCTAAAACTAGCTAAACATTTTTAGAAAGAAAGAGTAATGATGGAGATGATTTGCTCTACATAATTTTATTTTATTTTATTTTATTTTATTTTATTTTATTTTTTTTGAGACAGAGTCTCACTGTTGTCCGGGCTAGAGTGCTGTGGCATCAGCCTAGCTCACAGCAACCTCAAACTCCTGGGCTCAAGCAGTTTTGTGCCTCAGCTTCCTGAGTAGCTGGGACTACAGGCATACGCAACCATGTCCGGATAATTTTTTTCTATATATTTTTAGTTGTCCAGCTAATTTCTTTCTATTTTTAGTAGAGACGAGGTCTCACTCTTGTTCAGGCTGGTGACAAACTCCTGAGCTCAAACGATCCACCTGCCTCAGCCTCCCAGAGTGCTAGGATTACAGGTGTGAGCCACCGCACCAAGCCTGTAATTTTAAATAATACTGTGTAGTAAAGAATTTGGCCTTGCCCAAGAGAGATCTGGAAAGTAGTCTGTGAGGTACCTGATAAGAGTGTCTTTGTTTAGGGTGGGAGCTGAACCACTCCTAACTTTAGAGTGAGGCTGGCATGCCAGAAAGATCAACTATGTGATTCAGAGTCAGGGCTTTGGGTCACATCGTATCAATCGACCTAGAGACTGAGTTCAGACACATGTGCAGTCAATCACTCAGTCATGCCTACATAACAAAGCCTCAATAAAAATTCTAGACACTGAGGTTTGGAGGACCTTTATTGCTTGGCAGTACTCCATGCATATTGTCACACATCGATGCCACAAGAGTAATGTGCCCTGACTCCATGGCAAGGACAATGGAAATTTTACATTTGGAACACTCACAGACTTTGCGCTGTCTCTCTTCGTTTGGCTAAATTTAATATATACCCTTTCTGTGTAATAAACTATCTGTGAATTTAATAGCTTTCAGTGAGTTCTATGAATCACTCTAGAGAATTATAAAATCTAAGGGTGATTTTGAGAGCCCCTCAAACTTGCAGTGTCTGAGATGAGGGCAGTCTTAGGGATTGTGCCCTCAAACTTTGCAGTTTGGCTGACTCCAGGTAAATTTTATAAACAATAATGAAAATGGTATGGTGCTGGTATAAGAATAAAAAATGAATCAATAGAATAATGCAGAAAATTTAGAAACAGATTCAACATTTTAAATTTAAATAAAAATTGAGAGATTTGGTTATTTAAAATTGAAGACATTTCTAATCAGTGGAAAATCTGCACAAACAAAATCAACAATCAAATGACAAACTGGAAAAAATAACTTTTGGAACACATAATATAGAAAAAGGGTTAATATGCTCAATATATTTTTAAAGCTCTTATAAATCAACAATTTAAAAAAAGACTTGAAGGAAAACAGAGAATTCATACACAAAATAGGGTATTAACACACAAACACAAATATCTAGTAAACACACACAAATACATTCAATCTTCTAGATAACAAAGAAGTACGACAAATTTTTTTTTAATGATAATACCCAGTTTTGATAAGGACTCAAGGAAGTGAAACTTTATTACACTAATAGGAGTGGATATTAGTACAGCTATTCTGGAGGGCAGTGTAACAATTTCTATCAAATGGCCTCTGAGCCAGGGTCCCTCTGCAGCTATTAGATCTTGAATTTACATCTAGGTTTCTGGGAGCAACAACAGATACAACTATACTAGAGGCTGATGCAGTCCTCTTAGGACTTCAGGACAGTAAAGATTCAAAATCAAAAGAGGAACATTGTGAAAAATAAATGAACTTTGCTTAGTGGATTCACTCCTTTGTTGAACACAGATATTCATCAAGAATGCAATTAAAGAATTGTGAATAAATGAATGAATAAAGATGCAATAAATGAAAGCTACAGTTATATCTCTTATTAGAATTTTCTTTGGCTGTATCCACTCCTGCTTTTTTGTTTTCCTTACCTATTTTTTTCCTTTGGAATAGTATACACTGTACTGAGAAATTCTGTCATTCAATAAATATGTTTTGAGTGTCTTTTTTTAAAAAAGAACAATTTACTCTTAGTAAACAATTATGAATTATTTGTCTACAAAGATATTCATAATAACATACTTTTGGAAACAACCAAATGTCTAATATTATGGGAATAGTTAAATAGTTAAATAAATATCATTGTTCATATAGCCATGAAAAATGATGATATTGAATAACAATGGCATAGAAGAGTGATGCCGACAAGGTGGCAGAACAGAAAGTCCCAGCCCTCATTCTTCCACAGAAACACAGATTTAATAATGATGTAAGTAACAAGATACCTTTATGAGAAGTCCATATTCTAATTAAGAAGTTGCAATACCCTCAGATAAGCACAAAACCAAGACCAGCTGTATTGAAACAGATAAAAAAATTAATTTCACTTTATCTACATCAGGCCTTTGCCCAAGCCAGCACAGCTCAGTGACTCCTCCATTGTGGGGAATGAGAGGAAAGTGAGGAAAATGTCCAAAGTCCCTTACCTTTCAGTATGCTCCCCAGGGGGCTGGCTCATTTCACACAGAATGCTGAAAGGATTGGTAAAGTCTAGGTACCTGGGGCAGCGTAGGTGGATGGACACCTTACTGTGGCTAGCATGACTCTGTAAGCATTGGAGAAGGCTCAGAACTGAGGCCTATCCTCCAGGAAAGAGGAAGGAGTGAGCATGGCTCCATTGTCCTCAACATTTCAATGTGCCTCCAAGGGACTGGTTTATGCTTCACCTCATATAGAGTACTAGAAAACCTATTCAGTCCAGATGCCTGGGACAGCTGTGGCAGGCATGGCTCTGAGAGATTGGAATAATGCACATAGCTGAGGATTCTCCCATAGGAAAGAGGGGGAAAAGTGGAGCATAACTCCAACATCCCTGGTCTTTCATGGTGCTGACTGATGGGCCAGTTTCTATCTTGCTTCACGCCTATGGAACTGACATAGTCAAACACCAGAGGAAACAAGAAATTATGGGTTTTTGAAAGAAAAAGACTGAATGCCTGGAGCAGCTAGGAATAAGGGCCCAGAATTTGTAGCTGGGCTGACTGATGAAGGTCTTTCCTAGTCAAAACCTGTCTGTAAAGACTGGAAAAGAGAGATGTTTCTTCAAATACACAGATAACAATGAAAAGCTACAGGGACAAGAAGAATCAGGAAAACAACGCACTTGATAGAACAAAATAAATCTCCAGTAACTGATCCTAAAGAAATGTAAACCTATGAACTATCTATCCACCAAAGAATTCAAGATAATCATCTTAAAGAGGGTCAGTGAGTTACAAAGGAACACAAATAGACAACTAAAAGAAATCAGGAAAAATCATACACGAATAAAATGAGAATATAAAAAAGATAGAAATAGTAAAGAAGAATCAAACAGAAATTCTGAAGCTGAACAATATAATAACTGATCTAAAAAATTCACTAAAGGTGTTCAATAGCAGATTTGATCAAGCAGAAGAAAGAATCAGCAAACTTGAAGACAGGTCATTTAAAATTATCCAGTCAGAGGAGCAAAAAGAAAAAAGAATGAAAAAAGTGAAGAAAGCCTAAGGGAATTATGGGACACTATAAAGTGAAACAATATATGCATCATAGGAATTCCAGAAGGAGAAAAAAGGAAAAGGAGAAAGAAAGGCTAAAGAAATAATGGGTGAAAACGTCTCAGGTCTGGGGAGGGAACCAGATATTCAGGTTCATGTTTCTTTTAAAAAGTCCCAAATAGGATAAACCATAAAATGTATATACTAAGGCACATTATAATCAAACTGTGAAAAGTCAAGAAAAAAAAAATTAAAGCAAGAGAAAAGTGATTCATCATTGACAAGGGAGCCTCCATAAGACTATCAGTGAATTTCTCAGCAGACACCTTTCAGGTCAGAAGGGAGTGAGACAATCTATTCAAAGTGCTGAGAGAGGGAGAAAAAAAAAACTCTGCCAGGCAAAAGTATTGATACATTACCTGTCAAAACTGTCCTTTAGAAATAAAAGAGAAATAAAGAATTTCCCAGACAAATAAAAACTGAAGAATTTCATTACCACTGGACCTGTCTCACAAAAAATATCAAAAGGAGTTCTTCAAGTTGAAATGAAAGGACACTAAAGGGCAACATGAAAGCATATGAATTATAAAACTCACTCATAAAAGTAAATACATAGACAAATGCACAAAACCGTGATAATGTAATGGTGGTGTGTAAATCACTTTTAGCTCTAGTATAGAAGTTAAAAGACAAAAGTTTTAAAAAGAACTATAAATACAAAAATTTGTTAATGGATACACAATATAAAAAGATGTAAATAATATCAATAACAAAGTGCATGTATGTATATGTGGGGTGGGGAGAGGTAAAAGTGTAGAGTTTATGTATGTAATGGAAGTCAAGTTATTAGCTTAAAATAGACAATTATAAGATGTTTCATGTAAGCATAGTAACCACAGGGAAAATACATATAGTAGATACAAAAAGAAATAGAGAAAGAAATCAATACAAATCACTACAAAAAGTCAACAAATCACAAAGGAACATAGCAAGAGAGGAAAAGAGAAACAAAAGAACTACAAAGCAGACAGAAAACAATGAAAACAATGACAATAGTAAATCCTTACCTATGAATAATTACTTTAAACATAAATGGATTCAACTCCTAATCAAAAGACATAGAGTGACTGAGTGGATTAAAAATAAAAAAATAAGATCACTCACTTTAGACTCAAAGAAACACATAGGTGAAAGTGAAGGGATGGGAAAAAAAAATTCCATGCAAATGGCAACCAAAAGAAAACAGGGATGGCTATACTTACATTAGACAAAATAGACTTTCAGTTTAAAAATTATCACAAAAGGAAAAGAAGGTCATTATATAAAGATAAAATGGACAATTCAGAAGGAAGGTATAACAATTATATATGCACCCAACATCAGAGTACCTAAATATATACATTGACAGATCTGAAAGAAGAAATAGCAAATATAGGAGACTTTAATTCCTGACTTTCAACAATAGACAGAACATCCAGACAGAAAATAAATAAGAAAACAGTGGATTTGAACAATACTATAGACCAAATGGACCTAACAGACATATATAGAACATTCCACCCAACAGCTGCAGAATATGCATTATTCTCAATTGTACATGGAACATTCTCTAGATAGATCACATTAAGTCATAAAACAAGTCTCAAAAATTTAAGAATATTGAAATCATACCAAGTTATCTTTTTTAAATCTCTTCTAACCACAATGGAATGAAACTAGAAATCAATAACAGAAGGAAAAACAGAAAATTCTCAAATATGTGAATTTCCCTGGATAATATCTGTTCATCCTGCAAGACTAAACTTACAGACACCACATCTGGGTTATATTTTTTCATTCTCCCATGCCCATCCTATGTGTTCTCATAATCCTTCCTTTCTGTGAAGGGCGCACTGGATACCCTGCACAGCCCTTGGTCACAGAGCTTATTAAACTATATTATAATTCACTTTAATTAGAATATAAAATATTTGAAGGCAGGAACTGAGATGATCCCTTTTTGTATTCACAGTGCCTAGCAAGTACCAGATGCTAGGGTCCAATGAATGTTTGCTGAACAAATAAATCATTCTCAATGCTAAATCCCACAGTCCTATGTAAGAACTACAACTTCATCTTATTTCATTTTTTAATTCTCCTATTATTCCACACTCAAATTTAACATCCAGGGGATCCTGGCAGTTCATTAGACTAGAGTAAGGAGCATTGGACCTTTGGTGAACTGCAGTATCCCTCTAAAGGAATTCAAATTTTAAAAGTTGTGGTTTTTAATTTTTAATTATGGTAAAAATATAAAATTTACATCTTAGCCACTTTTAAGTGTAGAGTTCAGTAGTGTTAAGTATATTCACATTCTTTTCATTTTCCTATTGGCAGCAATATATATATATATATTCACATTGTTATGCAACGCATTGCTAGAACTTTTTCCTTTTGCAAAACATACATATACACGTTAACAATTCCCTAGTTCCTCCCCTCTCACCAGCCCCTAGCAACCACCATTCTACTTTCTGTTTCTATGAAATTAACTACTTTAGATACCTCATATGTGTGGAATCAGACAGTATTTGTCTTTTTATGACTGTCTTAACTCACTTAGTATAATGTCTTTAAGGTTCATCCATAGTGTAGTATGTGGCAGGATTTCCTTCTTTTTAAAGATGGAATAATATTCCATTTTATGTGTATAACACATCTTGTTTATTCATTCATCTGTGGATGGACATTTGGGTTGCTTCCACTTCTTGGCTATTTTGAATAATGCTGCAAGGAACATGGGTGTGCAAATATCTTTTTGAGATCCTGCTTTAAACTCTTTAGGAAAAAAGTGTTTTTTTTAAAAACCCACTGCAAGCCAAATATAATAGAGCTTCTAGCCAGAGTTAGACTATAAGGTGCCAATTTGTAATTCCTGTTATTTTTTATTTATTTTAATAATGGAGACACTAGAAAGGCAGCAGAAGCCCTAACAAAGAAGAGAAAGCTCTGAACTGAGTCTAGTAGAATGACGAGTTAGCCAAATGAGGATGTCTAAGGGCGGTTTATTGCAGGCAAAATTAGCAATATTAAGAAGCAATATTAAGAAGAAAGTAAGACAGGTTATTGGAGTATCTGAATTTGAGCTGACAATGATAGCAGTGATGAGAGATGGGACAGTGGTATTAGTAGTCTGCATGGTAAATATCATTGAAACTAAATGTCTTTGAGGGTATCATCACTCATATTCCCAGGTTAGAGGAGTCTTAAGGAGAGTGAAGGCATTAAGCCAGGCATCAAAGAGGGAATAGCAGACACAAATTACAGCAGCAAGCCATTGTGGATGAAATTATCAAGTAAAGGAGTTTCACATGGACATGAGGCAACATTCTCAATTTGGCCTTGGGGAGAAAGGTTAACATGGTCCCTGGGAGGAACTGCTCTGAAAGGAACATTTCTGGGCAAAGCAGAGCCCAGGCAGATATAGCCTCATCCAATCTTGTCCTGCAGAGAAGCCAACTCTCCACTCAGGACAAAGAGACACCACTCTGCCTTGATGGCATGTGTAGGTAGGAACAGAGATGAGCAGGGAGGAAAGATGGGGTCAGATGTCTGGTGTGGCAAGTGGTGGAGCAGAACATCTCGTGGCATCCCTCAGGGGCAAGGTGGATTTCCCATACAAAATTTGGTATAGATGTCGAGGTTCATGATGCCACATGTGCAAGATAGTATGGTAGGTTTATTACACATGTAATGAGGCTTTCTAGAGAGAACTGGGCAGGTGCTGAAGCAGGTCTGAAAATGCCTTGAGGAGCAGGGAGGGGAGATTGGCATGGGGCTTAATAATGGTTAGGGGGTGGGGCTGGGGAGAGAGAGGGTTCCCTCACACTGGCCAAGGTTTGCATGCTTTGAACTTCCTACCAGTGCCAAAGGAGGGAGCACCCAGGCTTTTTTTATCAGCTTGCTCAGATGTGGGGCACAAAGGAAAGGGGGAGTGGCAGTGCTGGAAAGCTGTCAGCCGTCAGAGATCAACAATGGAGTCAGACTCTTTATCATAGACTGCTAGCGAGCACAGGGCGAGCCTAAACCTCAAGAGAATGAAAAGCACAGGGCTGCCCACAGGACATCCACTTAATTCCTTAGAGGAAGTCAGTAAGCAGGGACTTTAGAGGCCAAGAATCTATAGCCCATGTGAAATTTTGAAACTTTTGTAATTTTCCATGTTTTTTATTTTTATTATTTCCTGTTTCCTGTTAGGATCATCAGAAAAATTCCCATAACAAAAAGGGCCAATGATCTTGTCATCTAGGGGGAGTGTGTGTGCGTTTTTGTGTGCGGGATATAGCTGACTGGTACTCAGCAGCCCTTTCCAGCTCTTTCTGTGATGTCTTCCTGTACTGCTGAGGCTGGAAACCACATTTGCCTGACTCTTCTGCATGAATTTATTATATACACATTGGTTTACATGGAGAAAGCAGAAGTGAAACAGAGGCTACCTCCATTCTATTTTTTGACTTTTTCTGCTGGTGAACAAGATCTCTTGGACCATCTCCAAGATCATGAGGTTTTTCTGAAGTGGTGTTCTAGTGTCTAGCCATTAGCTTCATGGGTGCTGAGAGGCAGTTGTGGTGTGGCAGCAGTAGCTTCCTGATCCTGACTTTCTCATCCCTTGAACATAGCCTTCATTGTAGGTTCCTGCACTCAAAAGTTCCAGGGTCAGCCTACTGACTGATTGTTGCAGAGCAGGTGGCTTGCCTGGACAGTCAGTACTGCATTGTTCTGGAAGTTATTCCTGGAGGCCCAGCCTAGAACCTACTCCTTCAGCCATTCTTGTTAACTTGTAAACACCCAAATCCCTTTATTAAATTCCTTTGTGCTTAATATAATGAGGTTGTTTTCTATTTCCTGCCTTGAATCCCCTCTGGAGCAAACGTGGGGTGAGGGGGAAAAGCCTTTGGGGTTCCCGGAAATCCTACCTCTGACTCCTCTATCCTTGGGGCTGCAAAGGAAGAGGGTCTTCAGTGAGTTTTTTGAACCAATAGATAAAGGTGTTTAATGTTTTATTATTTTGTATATTAATGGTTTTTATTCTAAATTTCTAGAAGCTTATTCTCTTAAGAGAGAATATAAACACTTTTATATTAAATATAAACACTTTTATATTATTAGTGCAATCATAGTACACTTGGAAAACCCCTTTTCCTTTTTCTTTCCTTTTCTCCTCTGTAGATGAGAGGTAACTTGAGTATAGTCTCCATTTAAACTCACACACATATTCCTGAACTTAGTAGAAAAAAAATGAAATTTACCTTGGGTAAACATGACAATTTCTAAGATTTTTGAAGTTACATTGATGCCTTAATGCTATGTCATACAGTGCTAGCAGGGGAAACAATTACCTCTTTCAATTCAACAAATACTTTTGAGGTGTACTAAGCTTTGTCACTTCCTGGGCCTCTGCCACCTCTTCCTCCTCTACTCCTCAGCCACCCACTCTCATGATGCACCTTGGAACTTGTCATCATCTGTAGCTGTTCTACCTCTGCAATCTTTACCTTTAACATACTATTACCTGATGGCTTCTTAGCAAATGGCTTTGCCTTCTATTTCAGTGACAAAGTTGAGGTTTCCAATTGGAATTTCCTCAACTTTTTTACTTCAACCAATGACCTTATTTATACTCATAACCTCTCTTACTTCTTTTACTCACTTTCAGAAGTTCATAATTAAAAAAAATCATTTTTGAGATATAATTTATATACTATACGATTCACCCATTTAAAGTGTACAATTTAATAGTTTTTGTTATATTCACAGAGTTGTGCAACCATCACCACAATTGATTTTAAACATATTCATCATCACAAAGAGAAACCCCTTGGCTATCACCCATCTGCCCCTCATTGCCCCCAGCCCTAGGAAACCACTAATCTGCTTTCTTTCTCTGTGGGTTTGTCTATTATTGGCATTTCATATAATAGAATAATACAATTTGTGACTGGCTTCTTTTACTTAGCATGATGTTTTCAAGGTTCATCTACATTGCAGCATGTATCAGTTCTTTTCTTTTTATGGGTAAATAATATTCCAGTTTATTGATTATCCACATTTTATTTATCCATTCACCAGTTGGTAGACATTTGGGTTGTATTCATCTTTTGGCTATTATGACTAGTGTTAATATGAATGTTCACAGACAAGGTTTTGTGTGGATACAGGTTTTCATTTCTCTTGGGTATATTCCCATGAGTGTAATTGCTGAGTCATATGGTAACTCTATGTTTAATTTTTTGAAAAACTGCCAGACTGTTTTCTAAAAAGCCATATCATTTTACATTTCTGTTAGCAGTATATGAGAGTTCCAATTTCTTCATGTTTCCCAAAATTTGTTATTATCCTTCTGATTATAGCCATCATAATGGGTATGAAATGGCATCCCCCTGTGGTTTTGACTTGCATTTCCCTGATGGCTAATGATGTTGATCATCTTTTCATGTGCACATTGGTCATTTGTATATCTTCTTTGGAAAAATGTCTATTCACATCCTTTGTTTTTTTGAAAATTGGGTTATTCCTCTCTTTATTGTTGAGTTGTAAGTGTTCTTTATATATGCTAGATACAAATCCTTTATCAGATACATGATTTGCAAAAATTTTCTTCCATTCTGTCTATGAGTTGTCTTTTTCTTGATTCTCTTTTGAAACACAATTTTTTTTTAATTCTATGATATCCAGTTTATCTATTTTTTCTTTTGTTGCTTGTACTTTTGGTGTCATTTCTAAGAAATCATTGCCTAATGCAAAGTTATGAGGATTTACCTCTATGTTTTCTTATAAGAAGTTTATAGTTTTAACTTTTACACTTAGGTCTTTCATCCTATTGAGTTCATTTTTGTATAGATATGAGGTAGGAGTCAACTTCCTCTTCTTCCTTTTTTTTTTTTGCAGGTTGTGTCAGCACCATTTATGGAGAAGACTTTTCCCATTGAATTGTCTTGGTACCTTTGTTGAAAATTAGTTAACTATAAATATGTGAGTTTATTTCTAAACTCTCAATTTTATTTCATTGATCTGTATGTCTAACCTTGTGACAGTACAATACTGTCTTGATTACTGTAGCTTTTGTAGTAAATTTTAAAATTGGGAAGTATGAGTCCTCCAACTTTGTTCTTTGTTTTCAATGTTGTTTTGGCTCTTCTGAGTCCTTATGAATTTTAGGATCAGATTGTCCACCTGGAATTTTGATGGGGATTGCATTGAATCTGTAGGTCAATTTGGGGAATGTTGCCATCTTAACAATAAGTCTTCCGATCTATAAACATGAGTTAACTTTTCATTTATTTAGGTCTTCTCTAATTTCTGTCAACAATGTTCTATATTTTTCAGACTGTAAGTTTTGTACTTCTTTTGTTAAATTTATTCCTAAGCATTTCATTCTTTTTGATGCTATTGTAAATGGAATTGTTTTCTTAATTTCATTTTTACTGTGTTCATTGCAAGTGTATACAAACACAACTGATTTTTGTAAATTGATCTTTTGTTCTTTTACATCCTTACATTGATGTAAATCGGTCTTTTATCCTGCAAATTTGTAGAACACATTTATTAGTCCTAATATATTTTTTTAGTGGATTCTTTAAAGCTATCTATGTACAAGATTACATCATTTGCCAATAGAGATAGTTTGAGCTATTCACCTTTAAAAATGAAAAAGAATTAAAATTTACTTATTATGTTACAGGCACTATGCTATGTCCTTTGTTTATATTAACTCTGATCCTAGAGTAGCAGGGAAATTTGGAAGCTCCTGTAACCCCTACCAGTTTCTCCCATGTAGAGTGTCATTGGAACATTCATAGAGCTGACTCCATTCCATCTGAATGGCAAAGATATCAGTATATCCAAAACTGAACTAATTTTTTTTCCCTTAATACTTTCTTTGCTTCCTATCCAAATATATGACCTACAAATTTTATAGTTATCCTCTACTCCTATGTTCTTAACCTACCAGTACCAAGGCCTGTTGCTTTTAGTTTGTAACTACACCTTCTATCCAACTCCTTCTCTTGTTTAACGCTGGTACCTTAATTCTTATCTAGATTATTAGAATAGTCTTTCTCTTTTTCTTCTCCTTTTCTTTATGCTCCTACATCTCTTCTTTTGGATTTTAAAATATGTATTGAAGATAATTGTATTTTTGTTTGTTTTTTATGTTAACATGTCTGAAATTGGGATACATCCTATAATTGTTGGTGTCTTCCACTTGCTGTTAGCCAGGAACATTCTAACATAGTGATTGTTATCTACCTGCACAAACTTGGTTGTTATTTAGGGTGACATGAGTAGATGACAGCCACTCCTTGATATTTTATTCAACAATCATTGAAGGGCCATTTGAGAAACGATTATGAATCCTGATAATTGTACAATAAATTTTTATTGACACCATCTGGTAAAATCAAGATTTGAGAGCAGCAAAAGCTACAGAATGGGTGCCAGTAGCTTGGGATAAAATCCCAAAGACAATATTAGAGCACGTTTTAAAAATAGATGCTGCATATCACTAATGCTGTGGATAGCACAGGGATCACTATCAGGTAGTTTTGGGCTATGGAGTGAGATGGGGTGGAAGTGGGATTTTAAAAGCAGGCAAAAAAGACCTTTTCTCTGAGAAAGATTACACCTGTCCATACCCAAAATATTCTTAAGACCTACATTTTTATCTTGAGTTAGTGTTGGCTTTTGCTCATATGTGGTTAAAAAATTTAAAGAATGATCTCAAGTAACCTGAAAGGTAGGGTGTCTCCAAATTGATAAACGTTATTTTCTTTGAGAATTTTCAATAATTTTGGTTTTGTTTTCTTCACTGCTAGTAGACAGACCTGGCAACTTGGCTGCTTGAGTTATAACGTTTGAAAAATGATAATGAAATGGTAGTATACCTTGCACAACAAAGACAGAGGGCGTTGACTATTTTTAAATGGTACAAAAGTATTTATCACTAATTGCCAACAGTCGTACTCAGTAATTTCCTCCCTGCCCTTGCTCTACTCAGATATCAGTAATAGAATGCTGTAAACTTCAGAACTCATTATGAAGCTGACAATAATACAACATAAGAAAAATAAACGCTACTTTCCTAACCATTGTAAAAGGTATTTTTTAAAATGTAATTCTTTTAAACACTTGCTTATCTTTTCTATCTCCTACCCGTCCCCCTACATGACTATTAACTAAGTCAGAGTGAACCCTCCTATTTATTGCTTCCTGCTAAGCTGAATCAACACTTCCGGAGGCTGTGACTAATAAAAGCCACAGCCCATGGTTATACTTGACTTTTGAAAATCCTGGTTAGCTTTAAGGACATAATTATGAGTACCCATACTTATAGAATGAGTAAGTAAGTAGATTTGAGCTATAAATTGCATCAAACACACACACACACACACACACAAAACCCCCCAAACCAAAAATAAGTCAGACCTCATTAATGATTATTAACTTAGTTGGCTTCTGTTTTTTTTTTTTATTGTATTGGCTGATCACTTAGATATTTTGAGGTCATGATAGTGTACATTAAAAGCAAACTATGTTTCACTTTTGGTGCCTCACCTTGTTTTGCTTACGGGCCCCATGCCCATCAGCTGCATTTCCCTTGGCTTAGTGCCCGCCGCTGTCCAATAAGTAGAGCAGGGTCACTGGTGTGCACTGGCCACTTGGAGGGGGCCATATGCCTAGCAGAAATGATAGGTAGGTTTAAAGAATTCTCCCAATCACAGCCAAGCATTTTGAGAATGAAGTCTTCAACTTTTTGTTTTCAATTCCCCATATTCCCTTAGCTTCTCAGCTCCTTAAACTCTTGCTTCTGTCTCCAACACTCAATTGAACCTTTCAAAAAAATGCTTACTGGTGTCCTAATTGCCAAATACAGAAGACTGTATTCTGTCCTTGTTTCTGAAGTTTTTAAGCAATAAGTATAGTTGACAATATCCTCTTCCTTAGACTTCTTTTGTTGATTTCCATTCTGACTCTTCTGTTGCTCTTCAGCCTCTTCTCTCTCCTGTTTTTTCTGTATTACCATTGCCTAATTCTCCATAGCTTTTTACCATGCTATAGTTTTAACCATATTAATGGGAATTCTTTCCCCAAAACTTGTAATCCCTCTTTGAGATCACCCTATATATTTTCCCACTTCATTATTAAACCCCCAAAAGGAATATAAACATTATTTACACTTCTTCATTGCTCATTTACTTTAAAGCTTCCATAGTGAGGTTTATATTTCATCAATCTAGTGAAATGGCTCATGCAAAGTCATTAATAACTTTCTAACTTTTTAAAACCTTACCTTATTTAACTTCTTTTTCCAGCACTTGACCATATTGATCACTTGCTTCATGAAACTCTCTATTCCTTGATTTCCATGACATTGCTCTTTGCTAGTTCTCTTCTTGCCTTTTTGGAGATTGTTTTTCAGGCTTCTCCTGTTCCATTATCAACCCCTTAAACACTGTTTCTCATCACCTTGATCCTTTTCTCCTCTCATCCTATGAGCAATCCTAGTGTAAGCTCACCCTTTTCCCTGCCTTAACCACCCTACACATGCTGGGGACCAGTCTACAGATGTCAGCACCTTATACTTTTGCTTCCTGTTACACACTTTTGCTGTTGACTACTGGTTTTCTGCGAGCTTTGGGGTATTGCTCTGGAAGAGATATAGAGATGTCCCTCACAGCAGAGCTCTTTGTCGATGCAGAATTTGCTTCAGGAAACCCTTTTTCCTACTCTCAAAGGCCATGACACTTTATGGTTATCTCCTCTCTCAACTTTCAGGGCCCCTTTTCTCTCTTTGGAAATATAACTCTCTTTGGTGCTCCTATGGATTAAGCTTTGAAGAAAAAAAAACCTCTTAAGTCTTTTCTAAGGCAAGGAAATATCAGATCTCTAGGACACACTGCTTGGTTTCTGAGGTAGCTGTGTGAGGTGTATGAGGGGAAAATATTGGTCTTATTGGATGTTCTAATACCACTTCAAACATTTCCACCAAGTTGGTAAATACTGTCACCATTTAACCAGATATCAGGCCAAAATCCTGGATGGTATCTTGTGCTCCCTGTCATCCTCATTTCCTTTATTCAGCCAATCTTGTTGATTCTATTGTCTAAATGTTCCTAAAACCACCTTCTTTGCATGTCCTTGGTGTCATTGACTCCTTTCAGGCCCATTTACGTCCTTCTCCTGCTATCCAGCATTATTGTACCCTCCAGTTTGTCTCCCACACTTGTCAGAGGGACATTTAACTATAGGGCTGGTTGCATTGGTCTATTACTTATAAAATCTTTGGATGACTAGCTTTCCAAAGATTTTATGAGAAGTTCAACCTTCTCAGTGTGTTGAGAAAAGCTTTTCATACTCCTCCTTGTTCTCTTGCCATACTCTGCACCTACCATACACATTATTATCTCTGGCCTCTGTGTCCTCTTGTATATGTTGGTCCTTCTGTGTGTAATGCTTCATCCTCCCTCCACCCTTTCCCACATGTTGCCTTCTCTAACATCTGTTCATCAGGAAAATGCAAATTAAAACTGCAATGAGATACTTTGACATATCTTCCAGAATGACTAAAACTAAAAAGACTTACCATAGCAAGTATTGGCCAGGATGTGGAATAGCTAGAACTCTCATACATTGCTGGCAAGGGAATAAATTGGCTCAATCACTTTGGAGAACTATTATCTATGAAAGCTAAACATATTCAAAACCATTTAAGAATCAGTTCCTGTTATAGACGTAGTTGGCTCCAACTCCATATTCCCAAAGCATTTTACTAGGGCATTTATCATGCTTTATTGTACTTGCTTATTTTCTTATCTGTTTTTCCCACTAGGCTGTGTTATCTTTTAGAAGAAAGATCTGTTTTTATGTCTGTATTGTGAGAGACTAGAGCAGGTCTGGGACATAATGGGTGTTTAATAAATGCTTGTTGAATGAATTACATATGTATTAAGAAGAAACAAAAATAAATACTTGATGGCAGTTCTAAGTCAAATTTATTAATCTATGAACTTGTATGATTTTTTTCTGACAGGAAATGAAAACTATGTAGCTTGATGTATTTCTCCTTTTGAATCAATTTTTAGAAAACTCTACAACTTTAAAAATCAGACTTTTAAATATCAACACCAACCTACTTTTATATAAAAAGAGAAAATAAAATTAAATGAAATCAGTACATCATACCACTCACCTAGCAGAAACGGTCAGAGATAGTAAAGTGGTAGTAAGAGCCACCTAGAGATAGGTCAGCCTAGGTCAGTGAAAGTTTACAGAAGCATCAAAGGAGTAAAAATCATTTTAGATTCACATCTGATGACTTCTTTTGGCTTAAAATAGAAACTGAAGTGCAAAATGAGACATTGGCACTCAAACACAGTAAATAAAGATCATCTAAGGAAACAAAGGGAAGACATTTTACCAGCTACCTTAAATGAGTCATCTGATGCAATAGAATGCTGGATGTACTTCCACATTTTCTGGAAACTAAGGCAAAAGGGAAGAAGCAATTAAATGACATTGCTTTCGATTTCTTTTGACAGGATATGTAAATTTACACACTCAAACACAATCAACCAGCTCAGGAATGACAGAAACAGAATCCAAACTTACCTGTTCCCAGAGCTGGTGTTCTGTCAACATTCCAGGCAGCCTCCTCATGGTGGGACATGCTCTGTGCCTCCACACCAGCCAGGGTGCATCCAGTCTAGGGAGCAGGCTGCCTGACAGAATAGCTAGGTTGGTTATACAAATTCCAGACTTTATCCATGATAAAGAGTTTATTCAGGAAAATTTAAGGGAATTCATAGATGAATAGTAAAGAATATCAAGTTTACTTAAACTACTTTCTTAATGTTTGATGAAAGAGTAGAGTCATGAAATTTGTGATTCTTTTACACTAACTTTTCTAAGGGTGAATGAAGGATAAAAGACCTTTGGTGAATGAATGGGTAAAAGACCTTTTTACATGAGTGTGCTGAGGAAGGACATTTCTCTCTCTAGTCAGTGCATCTGTACTCGAAAAAGAGGAAAGGAAAGAGAAAGAAATGTTTGGCAAGAGATGTGTGTGGTTTTTTCAATCGCATTCTTCCTTATGGAAAATTACTTTATACTCAGGTCACTGATGTTTTGCCCAAATCATTCCTCTGCTTCTGAAAGGTTGTGATTAATAAGGTAGTTCAGATACTGAGTCAGATCTCTTTTATTCCATCCCATTTCCTCATTCTTTTTATGCAACACCCTGCACCTGATGGCAGCTGGAGCACTTTTTGACATCACCTAAATATAAATACAGTGAGAAAAGGAGGCCAGTGAAGCAACCCCAAATTCTCTCCTGATACAAAAAGTACAGGCAGACTGACTGCAAAGCAGGCTCTACCAGATAAATATATTAGACAACTTGTTTTCTACTTTGCCATCATCTGCATTCTCCTTCAGAAGAATGCCCTGTTATGCTTGAAGCCCAAGTTATGCATAGGAACAAAGTGTCTGTGTAATGTACCTGTGGCTTAATGCCATGGGGATGGAATGGGAAGGAAAGGAAAAAAATGTACCCTTCTATGTAATCCTGTTTTCTCACTGTTAAGAATCAAAGAGAATTGTCTAGTTTAACTGAATTAAACTAATTCTCTAATAAATTAGGTAAAAGTGCTATATTGATAACCCCATACCAAACTGGATTTTTAAATACCACCTGTAAAAATATCTTGCCAATTTAAGCTCTTAATCTTACTCACCCTAAATTTATTGCATAATTTTGGAATTTATGGTTGGTAATTCATTTGATTCATTTGTGAAAATCATATGTAAAACATGGAATTAGGCCGGGCGTGGTGGCTCACGCCTGTAATCCTAGCACTCTGGGAGGCCGAGGCGGGTGGATAGCTCAAGGTCAGGAGTTCGAAACCAGCCTGACCAAGAGCGAGACCCCGTCTCTAAAAAAAAAAAAAAAAAAAAACATGGAATTACAGTTACTATTTTAAAAGCTAAGAAAACATGACATCTATTAATCTCTGCTAATTCCACTAAAATATTAGTAAAGGGTATTTTTAAAAGTACACACTCAAAGGACAAGGAGAATGAAAGAGAAGACAGTTGTACCAAAATTTGGGGAGTGTGAAAACAAATGGTGAGAACAAAGAAAGCCAAAGACTGGGAACAGTGAGGAATGCCCATGAGCAGGTAAAATTTTGCTACAGAACCTCAGAAAAATGCAGAAATTAGATTTGAAAGTGGATTTGGTTGCAACTCCAAAAAATAGTTAGGCTTCTAGATCCCCTTCCCATGTTCCTTACAAAGTGACTACTCTTCCCTTAACCCAGCAGAAGATGGGAAGTGATACTCTGAATCAGTAGGGCTTTGGCCTTAAGGGCCAGCAGACACAGCTGTGGGTAGAGCACTGGCCTGGAAACAAGAAAATTCTATGTATTATATGGACAGAATCCTTCCTCCCCGAAGCACATCTTTTTCTACTCAACTCTAAGAAAATGTTGACAAACAAACTTATTTACCCAAAGCAGGAATTCAAAGGATTTATCTTCTGGGGACTGATCAACCTAAGAGAAAAATGAACAGACACTGATGATTTGGGATTCCCAACAAATGGCTGGGTCTCTGTCCAGTCAGTGAAGTTCAAAAGCCCTATCCACTCACCATCTATTTTTCAGTGCTTCATCCTTAAGAATGAACAGAAATCCAAGGGTTACCAGACAATAACGAAAACTCTTTAACATAAAATAGAGTATATAGAACAGAAGAAAAAAAAGTTGGCAGGTATGCAAACAATGCAGGGAGCAGAAAACACTAGAAAATTATTAAAATTTGAGAGATAAGAGAGGATATTACATACATTAAAAGAAACATTCAATATACTGTATTCTTATAATTAACTAGAAAAAATAAAAATAAAAGAAACATTCAGAGAACAACAAAAACTTAAAAATTATATGATAGCAGAAATGAAAAATTTAATAGAAGAGATAGAGTATAAAGATGGGGAAATCTTTCAGAATGCAAATAGAAAAATAATAGAGATGGGAAAAAGGAGAAAAGAGATAAGAAAATTAGCCAACGGAAAAGAGTTTCAGAAATAGGGAGGTAGGAAAACAAAAGGGAGAAAATTAAGAAATAATATAAGCAAAATTTCAAGAATAGAAAGAGTTGAGTTCCCATATTAAGTGCCTAGCACAATGCATGAGAGAAAAATATGGGATGACAAAGAGTTATTAATTTTCAGACTTCTGAGAACAAAGTGAAAATGCTAAACCCTCCAGAAAAGAAAAGAAAACAAACAAAAAACAGGTCACAATCAAAGTTTCAGGAATCAGAATGGCATTAGGTTTCTCAACAGCAACATTAGAAGCTTAAAGAAAACATGGAACAATCACCCTACAATGCTGAGGGAAAATGATTACCAATCCAGAATTCTATATTTAGACTTTTAATCAATTGTGAAAGTCAGGTATAAAAGCTCTCAAAAAAATTAATTCACATACACCTTTTTTTTTCTTCAAGAAACTACTAGAGGAAGTATTCCACTAAATGAAGGAGTAAACTGGGAAAGTTGACACCATATTATCCAGATACCCTAAGGCACCCAAAGCAGGAGAGAGAGGAAGGGAATTCCCAGGCTTGTGTAAGGAGACAATCCAGGATGACAGCAGAGAAGCAGGTCAAGAGAAACACTAATTCAGATTGGCACAAGAGGGTTAAGGAGGCCAAGCAGGATGTCACTAAGAAGTAATGAAACTGATGTTTTACCAGGTGCATTTGACAGTTTTGAGAGAGTATTTATAGTTCTGTTTGGAAGTCTGGATATGAATAAGATAGGTATACACAGAATACAAAGCAAGTGAAAAAAGAAGCTATTAATAGCTACAGGGACAACAAAAATAAGCAAGCAAAGAAATATAATCACATTATCCTACATGTTCAGCTGGAAATAATAGTCATATAATAAAATAATGTAAACAGTGAATATTGATTTAACTATAATTATGATATTAATGGGATTAGATATTGAATTAAGGGAAGAGTGTGTGTATGTGCTTGCTGTGTAAGAGAGTTAAATACTCATCTTTCATTGGAAAAAACCAATAATATTTAAGATAAAAAAATCAAGAAACAGTATAAGCACATTATTTAGAAATATGGAGCTAACTACCAGAATAAAAATAATAAAGTAAAAAACTAGTCTCTTTCAACTCAAAATCAATGTAAACATTTACTACTTTCCCTAGGGAGTGTAAATTTGGAAGGGAAGAGGTAACATTTAGAATTTTGATTCTTAAAAATATTGTTGAATTCTTTGAGTTTTAAAACTGTGTACAGTTTTCAGTTTCTGGTTTAGCATGTAAAAAGTTTGGAAGCTGCTACCCTATGTTCAACTAAAAAGCTGAACAAACTGCAAAATCAACAACTTGTCTTAGATCCATAAGAGAAGTGAGGTCACAGGGCAAACCTCTGCTCCAAAATTGCCAAAACTTCGAAGCAACCAAGGGGCACTTTAGTAGATGAATGGATAAATAAACTATGGTACATCCAGATAATGGAATGTTATTCAGTGCTAAAAAGAATTGAGCTATCAAGCCATGAAAAGACATGAAGAAACCTTAAATACATACTGCTAAGTGAAAGAAGCCAATCTGGAAAGGCTACATACTATATGATTCTAACTACATGACATTCTAGAAAAGGTAAAATGATGTAGATAGAAAAAATCTCAGTGGTTGTCAAGGTTTAGTGGGGAGGGAGGGATGAATAGGCAGAACACAGAGGATTTTTAGGAAAGTGACACTACTCTGTAGGATACTATAATGGTGGAATCATGGGCATTATACATTTGTCTAAACCGATAGAATGTAGAACACTGAGAGTGAACCCTAATGTAAACTATGGATGTTGAATTATAATGATGTGCCAATGTAGGTTATCAATGGTAACAAATGTACCATTCTATTGGGGATGTTGATAGTGGGGAAGGCTATGCTTGTGTGGGAACAGGGGGTATAAGGGAAATCTCTACCTTCCTCTCTATTCTGCTGTGAGCCTAAAACCACTCTAAGAAATAGTCTATTTTTTAAAAACTGTATACAAGTATAACAAGTACAAATTTAAAAATCATGCAGAAAATTAGAAAATTTTTGAGAACTGTAGGATCTCAGTGTCAGAAAAGATGTTAGTAGATCATTCATCAGTAGGTCATTCATCCAGTGGCTTTCAAACTTTTTGGACCACTACTCATCATTAGAATATATTTCATATAACAACTTAGGACTCACACACACACACACACACACACACACAGACACACTTTTCTCTTCCCTCCTCCCACACAACTATATATATATTTAATGAAACAGTGCTTAGGGTTACTATTTGTAATGTGCTGATACTTGTTTAAACATTTTTTTCCCTCTAGATTTTAAAAAAATGTGTTGGATTGTGACTTACTAATTAATTTGGTGAACTACAATTTGCAAAACACTAGTCCAACCATTTGATGTTTTGTACCTAAGCCCTCACACAAAACTTCCTGAATCCCACTTAGTATTGATCTTTGGCCAATTGCTTCAATAGGATTCCTGAGGTAGTTTGGGGATGGGCAAGGTCCAATGGAACCATCTGACATTGGACCAATATCTTGGAGGCTGCACTGTGTCTCAGTGAATGGAATAGTGTTCTGGGTCCTACAGTGATATAAACATTTTTATCAACGCTCTTGCACATAGAGGGTACTCAAATAAATACTGGCTGATTTGGCTGGAAGTCAAAAAAGCCCACTAAAACCTCATCATAAGCATGCATCTATTCTCCTCCTTGCTTATCTGGCTGTTTAAATAGAGCCGAATGGTTTGCATTTGTGTTCCCATTTGACTTGGTAGAGATTGTTCCATTGCATCTTGAAGGGTTCAATGCTCAGAATGGTTCCAAAGCTCCATTACTGGTGCTGTTCTTTTTAAGGGTATTCATATATCATTACTCATTCAAGCACATTCAACTTCATTCACAGGAGATGGACAATGGCAGACCAGCCATGCAGGACTTTTTGTTAAGCACACCCAAAGGATGTCCATTTCAGACATCTTAATGGTCGAGATCCTCACAAAAGAATGAAAAGCATTTGAAAACAGAAAACACAGAAACACAGAAGAGTTTGATTTAATGAAAATATAGGCTTCTGGAAACTCTGCTCCATTTCTTTTAATTCTTTTAATTTTCCTACTTCAAATATAACAAATAAGGCTGAGCCCTAATGTTATAAAGATTAGAGGCCATCTCTGACTGGAGAGTAGGTATAGCTACAAAGCCATTGATGATTCATTGGAAGCCTGTCTAGTGTGTAGTGAACCTAGAATACAATCTTAGCTGACTTAATCTTTTGTCCCCTGTGAACTTTCTTGAACGTTTTCTAGAGGGAAACACTGATCACAAGTTTTTAAGGGTTTGTGTGTGTGTGTGTGTGTGTGTGTGTTTCATTTTTAAACTAAGCAGACATTCATAAACATGTATTTTAAAGTTGTCACTCTAGTGGCATTCTGTTTTTCTCTTCAAGGTTAAGGAAGTTGTACATATTTTTAATGCTTTCAAATAGAACACACATCAAAGGAAAAATTCTTTTCCTATGAACAATTTAAAATCCCTTTGAAAAGCTTTAAACAATCCTAAATTTCCACTGGAACATATCATAAAAACTGGTGGTTAAGAGGAAAGCACATGGAAGACTTATTTAAAAACAAAAGGGTAATAGCTAGAGCTCTGTGCCTATTTTCTGTAGAAAACTGAGTTACAACCAAAGAAAGATACCTAAGAATACATGGAAATCTGGGATGTAAGTGTGAAAGATCATCAGTGGATTGCTGCTGTCGAGAAAGTACAAAATAAGGAATAATTTTGTCTCTGATAAAGTGTTTCTTAAAGCTTTATCTGTGAGCCAGTTTCTCCAGAATCACAGGAAGTACTTTTTAACATCTGAGGTTAGCTGGCTCAGATTTACTGGATTAGAATATCTGGGAGTAGGATCCAGGAAGGTATGTTCAACAGGTTCCCCAGGTGATTCTGATCAACACTAAGAGAAAGAACGACTGCCCTGATCATAGAGGTTTGTGCATGGAAGTAGGGCAAAGTAGGAGGTTCAGAAAGAGAGTAGGAGGTTCAGAAAGAGAGTAGGAGAGAGGGAGAGAGGGAACCTGGCCACCATTTATAAATGTAAATAGATTTATAAAGAAATAGAAATTTACACAGAAATAGATATTCTAGTGTTACTCCAGAAACCTTAAAAAAAAAAGAGTGATCATTTCTCTAGGTTTTCTAGAAAGAGGCTTGTCTGGGAAATTTACACAGTGTATCTGAAACCCTTCCTGGAATCCTGGAATTCTCTAAAAGCTACTAAAATCCTCTCCTGCTTTTTCTTATTGTCAGACCTCACTGTATGCCATTTTCTTTGTTTCCTTCTTCATTTTATGTATCGTGTACTCACATGACCATTCATAGTCTATATTCCTGAACATGATCCTTTTGTACTACAAACAAACCTCTGAGAAGTGTAATTCTTTTTAAAAATTATTTTAATCCATTATATATTATATAATGTATATATTATATCATTTATAATGTATATTATATATGATGTATATATTATTTATAATGTATATTATATAATGTATATGTTAACATATAATGTATACATAATAATATATAGGTTATATAACATCAAATGATGACTTTATATATCAGAAAGGGTAGAAGATCAAATTCTTTGCAGATTGTGAATTACTCAAATCTACTGGTATTGCAGAAATGCCATTTTACCCTTAAAGTGAGGAACTAGTGGTTTTGCAGTAAAATCTTACCCCAAATACTCCACTTGGTGACTCATGTTGTGGTTTGCAGACTGGTAAACTTGGCATCACCTGGGACATCATTAGGAATGCAGAATTGTGAGCACCCCCAGACCTATAATAGTTAATCCAATGCTACATTCTAAAAATATCCCCAGGTGATTTGTATGCACTCTCAAGTTCTAGAAGCACTGTTTAACACTCAACTCATTTTGAAATGATGAGAAGTTCTGTTACTGCACAACAGCATACATTGCTCCTAAAGTAGAGGCACAGTCTTCATACTTGTGGAGTTTCATTCCAGCTGTCTGAAACGTTGAAGCTTGAAAAGATGATATAATCTCAAACTTGCAAACTGGTGGTTCTGAGCTTTTTGCAAGCTTTACTAAAACTTTGCAGAAATCTTTAAAAGTGTTGAAACCATGAGAAGTGTAATTCTTCCCCCATGTTGACTGTTTTTCTCCAGAGCAGCAGTCTTCCAGAATTCCAGTGAATACATTTCTTCATCTTGCTATAGAAGTAGGCCCTGGACATATCACCTATGTGCAGACCTCCCCAGCCTTGAAGAAAACTGATTGTGCATGTCCACACACTGGTCATGGTCACAAATTCAGCTGGCATCTCATGCCTAGTCACTATTATATAGTAGGTGAACAAAGTAGCAAGAAAGCCCTGGTGACATTAATGAAAAATAGTGTCAGCCATTTAAATGGGAGATCCCAGTGAGCTGGCTTGTGAAAAGCAGCTTTTTGTTCTCCCCAAGCTGTTTGAGGTAATTACGCTGGAGTTTCAGAGTGACATGGTTGGAGAGTGTAAGAGACTTGGTTGGATCTCACTGTTTCCTGTACCTGGTAGGACCTCACACTTGGGACAGGCAGATTGTCATTGCCATGACCTGAAGGTTCTCACTGTAAGAAACAAAAAGCCACACTAAAATCCTGATGTTCTTGGTTAAGAATCTGCCTTTCATGATTATTGCAGTAAACTGTAAATTCTGTAAGCTTCAAGGGCCAGAATGGGCGTTTTGCCAAGCCTAAGACCCAGTATTCCCTGGGATTGACTTCAAATAAAGAAAGACCTTTATTTATTCTGCGAAGATAGTAGGGAACACACACACACACACACACACACACACACACGCGCGCGCGCGCATGAACTTGAAACTAAGGAAGAGATCTATCATTTAGATTGTTTTAGGATTCAAAATTTAAAAATTTAGAGATTTGAGTAGTAATAGTGATTACCGTAAAGGTTGCCTATTGTATAATTAATGAATCGATATATTCATTCAACAAATATTTACTAAACACCTAAATACCAAGTACTCTGTTAAAAGCTGGGGATTCAAAGGAAAATGGACTTGATTCATGACTTCAAGTCTTTTAGGAAAGACAAATATAGAAGCAAATACAAAATCATGTGGAAAGTGCTAAAATGCAGGTAGGGATAAAAAAAGTTACATGAGGAGTAAGCACCAGTAGTCTCAACAAAACAAGATAAGAGAATTGCTTGTTTACTATAATTCTACCTACTTCAGATACCGTGTTCCCCGAAAATAAGACCTACCCATAAAATAAGCCCTAGCAGGATTTCTAAGCATTTGCGCAATATAAACCCTACCCCGAAAATAAGACCTAGTGATGGGCATGTTCAGGACCTCAGAATGCCCCTTGGAAGCCTGATGCACTGAGGAGGGTATGGTGCTCCTCTTCCTGTCTGCTACTTTCTGTAATCTAAAATAACAATAGTACTAAATTGCTAAATAAGAGTAAGGAAATCTAACAATTATGATTTTTTTCCCATGATGATTACTTTGATGCTCTTTTGGGAAATATTAAATGCCACATTCTTTCACAACACACATCCCCATTATGGTGTGCCCTGCTCTGCATTGCCACAAGCAGGTGCTCAGTCCATCTGTTATTCTGGATGTGACTGCCTTTATACTACCTGTGTCCCTAAACATTGTGACTGGACTGAAATATACATTGTGCAGAATAATAGATCATCATGGTGAATTATTTTATCAAAAAATAATTTTAAAATACAGTATTTCCTAATTTTCAGATTTATTAAAATAATTTCATAATATTATGGGAGCACAGACATAATATACCAAGTGTTATCAAGGTGGACCTCACTTCCATTTTATTTTGAGGTTGACAAAATCAATCAGTGATGGATGTAGACATGGGATGACACTGTAATGAAAATCAAGGAATTCAAAGTAGAAGGCACAGGCTTTCCCAGTGAAGTTATGAGGAATGTGTGTTCACACATACTTCTAACGACACATAGTGTTACACAGTAATTGCCAAATGAGTGATACAGTTAGTAGATACTTATATTAACTTAGAGAAGAGAGTTGATCACTTGTTGGAGAGGATTTAGACAGATGGAAAGGAAATGTAAGAACAATTTAAACATATATCAAGAAAGTAATTGGCACTAAGATGTCTATAGGGAATAGACTAGGAACATAGAAAAGATAGTGATTCATTCGTTAATCCATTTTTCAATGATTTATCGGATTTCCACTCTTTACCAGGCACTGTATTTGGTTCTAGGGACACTAAGCTAAATATGATGTAGTCCTTTTGAGGACATGCCAGAATATAAGAGAGAGCTGAAGCCATGGATTTGAGTAGATAATAGAAATAGAAAATTTTTGAATGTATTTAATCTAATCTTTCACTCAGGGCCAAAATCCTCTATGACAGATTCATTTTTTTTGAAAGATTCTTAAAAGGTAGTAATAAACTTGAGATGACAAAATAAAGGTCAAAAAAAGTAGTAATGAACATCTCTTTGAATACTTTTAGTGACATTCATTCATTCAATAAGCATTTAAAGATTATCTCACATATGCAAGCATTGTAGAAGGTACTGGAGATACAAAGATAAATAAGATAAAACATCTGTCCTCCAGATATTTACAGTTTTCAGAAACTCACTAACCTTACAAGACTTTTGGAAGACTTTAACTGTTAGAGAGGTTGCTTTATTTATATAAGCAAAGCAATGTAAATGCCAAATACAGATTTAGCAAAACTATGTGATATAAATATATTAGGAGGTAGAGCAAAGGAAAATTCTCACCTTTCATAGTAAGAATAAATAAATAATATTTAAAACTGAAGAATCAAGAAATAGCAGTATAAGCATGTTATTTAGAAACAGCAGAGGAAATGCTAGAAGAGTTGAAAGTGGTTGCTTCAGGGAAATGAAAATTGGAGAGTGAAATGCAGTGGACAGGGACTGCTCTTTTTTTGTCTGTCTTATATAACTTGATGAATTTAAAGCTATATAAGTATAATTTTTTGATTTAAAAATTCATTAAAAATGAAATAAATCAGGGCAGGCACAATGGCTCATGCCCATAATCCCAGCACTTTGGGAGGCCAAGGTGGGAGGATCACTTAAGGCCAGGAGTTTGAGACCAGCCTGAGTAACACAATAAGACCTGGTTTCTTTGAAAAATAGAAAAAGTAGCTGGGCATGATGGCACGTTACTGTAGTCCTAACTACTCAGGAGGCTGAGGCAGGAGGATTGCTTGTGCCCAAGAATTTGATGGTGCAGTGAGCTATGATGGTACCACCCTAGGTGACAGAGCAAGGCTCTGTTTCTTAAAAAACACTGGAAATGGGCCAGGCGCGGTGGCTCACGCCTGTGATCCTAGCACTCTGGGAGGCCGAGGTG
>VBSM01003176.1:33648215-33714341 GCA_008086735.1 Cheirogaleus medius
AAAAAAAAAAACCTTGGAAATGGTCCTTTTCTGAGGCCCAGCTGTACCTTCTCCATCAGATTTTCAGAGATAGCAAGCTACCCTTCCAGTACCTTTTTCCTGCTTAATTGAAAACCAAGTGAGTTTCTGTTATTCACAAGCAAAAGCATTCAAATACAGACATACTCTAACAGTGACATAGAGTTGAAGGGCAAACAAATAGTGTAATAATTGGGAAGTTACAATATTTTTCCCCAAATTTGCTTTTTAAAAATGGATACTCACCCATTAAAACCCTTGTCATCAGATTATTAAAACCATTACTGAGCAGGGGGTTGGCAAACTTTTTCTGTAAAGGGCCTGACGGTAAATATTTTAGGCTCTGTGGGCTATACAGCCTCTGTACCACTGCTCAGCTCTGCCATTGGAACAGAAAAGCAGACTAGACAATATAGATGAATGTGGTTGTATGCCAACACAATTTTATTTACAAAACAAATGGTAGGCCAGATTTTGTCTATGACCATAGTTTATTGACTTGCTTTACAGCTAGGGCCACTCTATACAGTTGAACAATTTGTATACAAAAGTGAGTGACAGAAGATGAGTGGGGCTGAAATGCAGCTGCACTCCCCTTGCCATATTATGCACCAGAGAGTGACACTGTGTCTGCCCAGAGAAGGGGGAACCTTTCTCTAACTTGTCTGCTCAATGAGGATGCTTTTTTCTAATCATACAGTGGCTCCATGGCTAGTTGCTGCCCTGTTTAGAACCTCAGAGAACATGCAAAGATTAAAATGTTTACAGGTCATTAATAACATACTACATGAGACCTCTTTTTTCAAGACAAAATATCCCCAGGTATCTATCCATTCTTTCCATGACCTAAAGTTGAGTCACTTCATCTTCCTGGTCATTCCCTTGGGGATAGGCTCCAGTGTACCAGTGTCCCAGAACTATATACAATACTCTAGGAATGGTCTAAGGAGTGTGGAGCAGAGCTATTATTATTAATGCAGCTATAGTATCACATTAGTTTTTGAACAGTAAATATCTACTATGAACTTGTATTCATATTATACTTGTTGCCAACTGAAGTCCTTTGGTCCTTTTAAACATCTGTGATTATTAAAATAAAGGGATTTTTTTTTTTTTTAAGATAAGTTCTCACTATGTTTCCCAGGCTGGTCCTGAACTGCTTGGCTCAAGTGATCCTCCTGCCTCAGCCTCCTGAGTAGGCGGGACTACAGGTACTCGCCACCACACGTAGCTTCTGAGATACAGTTCTTTTATGTTATACTTCTACAGTTGAGTTTCTGGACCCCAGGTTTAGATTTTATGCTTGTTCTTATGAAATTCCATTTTTTAGAATTGGTTCATTGTTTCAGGTAGTTCAGAAGGAGATATTAGCTCTTACTGCTCCATAAGAACTCTAAATTTGATATGCCTGACACCTATCATCTTATCTAAATCATGAAATCTTATCTATGAAAATGGTGAAAGCCAGAGGATGGTGAGAGAGCATGAAAGGACAACTCAAATAATATCAAGTATAAATCAAGAAATATAAAATAAAATGTTCACTCTCACTAAGAATAGAATAAATACAGACTAAAACATTAATTAATAATGACAGGCAAAAATGCTTAAAATATATAAAGTACCTAGAATTGGAAAAGTTGGGGTGAAACATATACTCATATATTTCTGGAAGTAGTGTAACTTGGTATAATCTGCTTAGAAATCAATATGGCAATATGTATTGAGAAGTTTCCAATGTTTTTCTTACTTCTTTACCCAGGAAATTTATCCTAGGGAAGTAATGAAAAGAAGAAAAATAAAAGTTGAAAAAGTACATTTGAATATTATTTATAATGCTTAAAAGCTGAAAACAATGTCTTAATGTCCTACAAATATTGTATTTGAGTATCCTGATGGAAGAAACATTATATTATGATAAAGAGCTGGAATTAAAAGCATTAAGATTGTGTAAAAATATAAAGAATATTTATATATTAAGTGAAAAAATTATATAACATAAAATTGGACAAAAGTAAGGAAAGAACTAATGAAACATGAAAATAGGTATTTGAATATTGATACTATGGTGTGAATATTTTACTTTAAATTTTTTCTCAATGTTACTAAAATATTATCTTTACAACAAATGCATTTTATACTAAAATTTACTACCACATAAAATATATTGTACTATCTGATTATTTTGAAAAATCTTTGTTGAGGGAAATTCAAAAAAAGTTAGGAAAATGATTTCGGAGAGGATCTTTGATCCTTTTCAAAAAGTTTTACAGAAAGGAAAAGAGTCATAGAGCTACAGTCTAGTTATTAAACAAAGAGTGGGAGATGGTTGATGAGACAGTGGAAATGTCTTCCTGGCCAAAATTTGGAGAAAATTGTTCCAGTAAATCTAGCTACTAATCTTCAAGAAATAAGAGTTAAGTACTTTAAATTGAAATATTTTATAAATGACATAACCTTGTGGTCTCTTTGGACTTTTCTTCTCCAACATATTTTCTAGATTAATTGCATATTTATTGCTTGAGATAGTGATTATTTATTGTGAGTTTCTACCTGAATATGAAAGAATTTTTCAAGAAAGTAATTTTCACATGTTTTGAAATTTAGAATAATTCTGGCAAAATCTTTAACATTGGCAGTAAATTGGGGAGGGCATCCTTGAAGGGGAGAAGTGCAGGTCACAATCACCTGGGGGTCTGCGTCAGGACATGTTCAGCTGCAAGTAATAGCTGACATCAGCACATTTAAAGACGTTTACTGTCTCATTAACCAAATGTCTGGAGGTGGACAGTTTCAGGGTTGATTTGATGGTGCAACAATGTCACTGAGGACCTGGACTCTTTCTAACCCTCCCCACCATCCTCAGTTTGGATTCATCCCCAGGATTTTGCCTTACAGTTACAAGAGGGCTACATAAGGTCCAAGCATTGTGGTCTCCCATTCTTGAGTCCAAAGCAGGAAAGAATAGGTAATGAGTCATGTCCCTTGGATGCTAGGTTGAGTTGGAGAAAGTGTGGATTATAATGGTGAGGTAGTAAAAGATAAGCGTCTTATCAAAGACTAGTGTGGACCTCCCTACTTGTGTTTGACCAATAAAAATCTCCCCCATAAGAGCAGGTAGATTTGGCTAAACAGGAACAAGTTCTTGTGTAGGGTAGGGTTTAGACTAGAGAGAAGACACTAAGAGAGGAGTAGTAAGTGCTTTTACTTTTTTGGTAGAAGGAGTTCACCATTGACTCACAGGCATATACTCAGTTCCTGAGGCAGTGTAGACTTGAGCTTATACCCTAGGGTTCTTTGGTAGTTCTTACAGAACCCTGCAAACTGGGATATAGACTAATGTCTCCCTTTCTTTCTTTTTCCCTAATTATACCAAATTTTATTCCCTGAGAATTCTCTACCAATGTATGTCCAGGCCACGATGTGGTGGCCACTGCCTGAAGGAGGTCAGTGCTACGGGAGCCCTTGACCCAGTTGGAGGATGTTCTGTGTTCATCTGGGCTGGAACCTTCCACATTGGTCATAGCTGTGAGGCACCCCAGGACACAGCCCCTGGGCCACTGCATCATCTGGATGGGCTTGGTTTCCTAACTGGTTGAGAACCACTATTCTATAATATTTTACTTTCTATGACTTTTCATCTTTGAAATATCATTTCTTTTCTACTGCCTTTATTCAAAGAATTTTAGAGCTTGATGGTACCTTAATAGATTATCTGGTTTGTTCATGTCAGTCAGGACTTAAATTAGAAAAAAGATAGAAATGAAAAAGGCAAAGTTTTAAAGTTAGCCAAAGAAGATTCCAAAATCTTCAACATTAAAATATTTGTTTCAAAATAATTGTTGAGTGCTTTTGCTATGAGCAAGGAGAAAGAGGACTGAAAAGATTTCTGGTCTTAGAAAACTTTGGCTCAGGACTCAGGTTTATCTCTTTAACATGACACCACAGTTAACCTTACTGAGCTTCAGTTTCCTCATCCATAACATGAAAATAATAACATTTTTTTTCTTATTTCCATCACCTGGCTCTTTGAGGATCAAATCAGATAAAGTATTTTTTAAACTAAAAAGTACTATATGCAGGGAAAACATTCAGATATTATTGCTACATACAATGACAAATAAAAAGATGAGTAAGACAGCATTACTGTGAAGGAATTTATGATCTAGATGATTCACAACTTTTTATTCTGCCCCAATACAACTGAGAGATGCAACACATTCACTTCAGTAACAGTGGTTCTTTTGGGGTTGAGGGTAAAATGGGAGTATGGTTGTGGGTAGGGAAGTATGCTGTAAGGGAGATAAAAGCAAAATGGCACAGCCTTTATAGAAGGAAGAGAGCACATAGGGACCCACGGCTTTGGTGAGGCCTCTTCAAGGATGGGTAAAATTTGGAAAGGGGAAAATGAAGAAATGAGCAAAGACACATAGGTGTGAAAGAACAGTGCCAGTGTCCTCATCTGTAAAGGGGAGCATATAGAATAGTACTTACTTCACAGGATTGTTGTGAAGATTAAATGAAATAATCCCTGTGAAGGACTTAGCACAGTGTCTGGTATAGGATATGAGTTTTCCATATATGGTAAACCTCTATTATTATTAGTTAAACCTGTAATTCTGTAGGCAGAAAAATGGCCCCCCAAAGATGTTCATGTCCTAATCTCTGGAACGTACAAATATGTTAAGTTATATAGAAAAGGGGAATTAAAATTGCAGATGGAATTGAGGTTGGTAATCAGTTGACCTTAAAATAGGGAGATTATCCAGGTAGGCCTAATTTGATCACAAGAGTCTTTGTATTTTTTTAATGTTTTTGTGAGACAGAGTCTCACTCTTTTGCCCCAGCTAGAGTGCAGTGGCATCATCATAGCTCACTGCAACCTCAAACTCCTGGGTTCAAGTGATCCATTTGCTTTTGTCTCCCGAGTAGCTGGGATTACAGTTGCAAGTCACTATGACTGGCTAATTTTCCTATTTTTTGTAGAGAGAGGCTCTCGCTCTTGTTCGTCCAAACTCCTGAGCTCAAGCAGTCCTCCCGCTTCAGCCTCCCAGAGTGCAAGAATTACAGGTGTGAGCGATGGCTGCCAGCCATCAAGAGTCTTTAAAAGTACAAGAAGGAAGCAGAAGAGGAGAGTCAGAGGGAGATAAATGTGACTACTCACGAACGGTCAGAGAGGTTTAATCTCATTGGCTTTCAAGATGGAGGAAGAGGGCCATGAGCCAAGGAATGTGGGTGGCTTCTAGAAGAGGAAAAAGTGAAGAAACAGATTCACCCTGTGGACCTCCAGAGAAGAACGCAACCCTGCTGGCATCTTCATTTTAGCCTGGTGAGATCCATAATGAACTTCTGTTCTACAGAATGGTAAGATAATACATTCATGTTATTGTAAGCCACCCAAGCTTGTGGTACTTTGTTATAGCAGCAATAGGTAACTAATATACTAATCTACAAACATCACGAAGCAAGTTCCTGGTACAATCTGATCACTGTTTATTTCTAGCATTCCAGCTATAGTGGACTCTCAGTAGATTATTTGAATGATGGAATGAATAGGTATTCTAGGAACATGTTGTGGTGAAGCTTGGCAGGAACTTTTGTTGTGGCATAGGTGTAAAAGAATCTTGAAGATTGGTTAGTGTCATAATTTGAGGGCTTTTGAATAGCATGTTACAGAGTTTGTTCATAATTAGGTCGAGAATATAGATCCACTGAAGATTTTTGAGCATTAAAGGGACAAGATTGGAGCTGTATGTCAGGTGATTCATCTTGGCAGTATTAAGTAAAATTTTAAAAAAGGATTACTTCATGATTTTAGAATTTTGTCTATTTATGTATCCTACTTATATATCTAAAAATGATCATATTGTTTTTAAAGTTATAGTACTAATTTTTTGACTCTTGCTCATCTAATTGTTCATTATAATACTTAGCTTTTCCCCCTACATTTATGGTTCAATAAGTTAACATTCTCCCAATCTGATACAAATAGTCTCAAACTGGCTATGTTTATATGTGATTAGAACTGAGCTCCAAAATGATTAAGCAAAGGAAAGCACAAGTGGGGGCTACAACTAAGATAGAACGGTCTGAGAGCTTACAAAAAATTATGTGGTGACTTAATTTCATTTTTAATATGGTTATCAGGTTTAGCAGATTAGAGAAAGGCCCATGGATGTAATATATTTTGATGTCAACAAAAATGTGACAATGTTTCTTATAATATCTTCCTGGATAAGAAGTTGTGAGGTGGATGATAATAACATAAAGCAATCTTGAGGCTAATGGGCTGACTATACCCAAAAAGTGACTACATATGTATGTTTATCAGCATGCTCAAGTCTCCAAAACATTTTGTCATTGAGTCTGTTCCAACTGGTAGTGCCATTGAGACTTGGTTTAAGGTGGAAGAATACTTGTTTAGTTTACTAAAAGATTAATCAAAATCAGATATTACAGAATTCAGATTCAAAAGTACTCCAACAGGTAGGAATGTTGGACTGAAACTAAGAAAATGAAATTTAACAGAAATAAATGTCATATCTTCCAAGTACGCATAGTCCAGGGCATACGTAATTTTCCAGTAGTTCATGTGAAGAATAAAAACGATGGTTTTTAGCTGACTTTAAATTTGAGTTAACAATATAAAGAAGTTGCTTACATTGAAGTTTTGATATAATCTAAAATTTGCTTTCAAGATTGGTTTTATGAAGCTTGGGAAGACAGGACAATGTGTAAAAGAAAATGGAAGTAGATTTTGACTAAACATAAGAAAAATCTTTTAACTAGACCTAAGGAACAAAGAAATCTGGCTAATTTCACATCAGGCCTGGCTAATTTCAGATCTGGCCAACTTCTTGGTCCATTTACCATTTGGACAATTTCTGATCTGATCAATTATTTAATGATGCTTATTTAATAATGCTTATTTAATAAGCATTGATGCATGATGTCATGTTACAGATTTATCCTTTCACTTTATTTTCTGCTTTTTATTTATTCTCTGTTTTCTTTTCCTTTCTTTCTGTGGGTTACTTAAACATTTTTTAGACTATATTTTGATTTATCTATAATGTTTTTGAGCGTATCTCTTTCAGTTTTTTAGCTATTGCTCTAGGTGTTGCACTATACAGTTGACCCTTGAACAACACAAGTTTGAACTGCACGGCCCACTTATACATAGATTTTTTCCAATAAAAGTTATACCAAGTATGCCTGCCTCCCTTTCCACCTCCTCTACCTCTTGTACTTCTGCTGTGCCTGAGACAGCAAGACCAACCCTTCCTCTTCCTCTTCCTCTTCCTCAATGTGAAATAAGGATTTCCTTTCCTATTTCCTTTATGATGATCCACTTCCACTTAATGAATAGTAAGTATATTTTCTCTTCCTTATGATTTTCTTAATAACATTTTCTTTTCTCTAGCTTACTTTTTTGTAAGAGTACAGTATATAATACATAAAACATACAATATATGTGTTAACCTACTGTTTATGTTATCGTTAAAGTTTGCATTCAACAGTAGGATACTGGTAGTTAAGTTTTGGGGGAGTCAAGAGTTATACTGGAAACTGCACAGGAGGTTGGCGCCCCTAACCCCCATGTAGTTCAAGGGTCAACTATAAATACATAACATATTCCAGACTACTGGTATCATTTTACCAATTCTAGTAAAATATAGAAACCTTATCTTCCTTTATGTCCCTTTATCCTCCCTGTTTCTAACATATTTGTTTTAATTATTTCCTCTACATACATTTAAAGCCACATCAGACAGTGTTACAATTTTTACTTCAACCATTGAATTAATCTGCTTGGGCTGCCATAATAAAATACCAGAGACTGTGTGGCTTAAACAATAGAAATTTATTTTTTCATAGTTCTAGAGACTGAGAAGTCCAAGGTCAAAATGCCAGCCAATTTTGTTCTTGTGGAGGACTCTCTTCTTGGCTTGCTGATGGCCTCCTTCTTGCTCTGTGCTCACATGTTGGAGAGAGAGAGCTCAGGTATCTCTTCCTCTTCTTATAAGGGCACGAACACACTATTGGATTAGAGCCCACCCTTATGATCTTTATTTAACCTTTATCACCTCTTCACAGGCCCTATCTCTAAATACAGTCACATCAGGGATAAAGGTTTCAAAATAGGAAATTTAGGGGGACACAAACATTCAGTCCATATCAACCATCAAACATAATTTAGATAACTCAAGAAGACAAGGAAAGTCTTTACTTCATTTACTTATGTTTTTGCTTCCCATGTTCTTTTTTCCTTCCCAATCTTCCAAGAATACTTCTTTTATTGTTTCCTTTCTGTTTAGAGAACTTCTTTTAGACATTCTTTAGGGTAGATCCCCTAGCAGCAAATTATCTGTTTCCTTCATGTGAGACTATCTTGATCTCCTTTTTATTCTTAAAGGATGTTTTCACTGGATAGAGGAATTTGGGTTGACAGTTCTTTTCTTTCAGCACTTGAAAAAGGCTGAGCTACTTCCTTCTGGCCTCCATGGTTTCTGATGAGAAATCTGCTAAGTTGCTTTTCCCTTATAAGTAAAGTGTTGGTTTTTATCTAGCTGATTTCAAGATTTTTTCTTTGTCTTTAGTTTTCAGAAGTTTGATGTGTCTTCATGTGAATTTCTTTGGATTTATCCTGTTTGGGTTTGTTCTTGAATCTGTAGGTTTATGTCTTTTGCAAATTTGGAACATTTTCAGCCATTATTTCTTCAAGTAGTTTTTTTAGCCCCCTCTTCTTTCTCCTTTCCTTCCAGATCTCTACTGACACAAATATTAGATCTTAGAGTCCTATGGGTCCCTGAGGTCTTGTTCTTCTTCTTTTTTTTTAATCAGCCTATTTTTTTGGTCTGTTCAGATTGGATAATATCTACTATTCTGTCTTCAAGGTCACCAATTCTTTCCTTTGTCTCTTCCAATCTAATGTTGAACCTATCCTCTGGGCTTTTTATTTTGATTGTTATATTTTTTAGCTCTAAAATTTTCATTTTGTTCTTTTTTATATCTCTTGTTTCTTTGCTGAGGTTTTCTATTACTTTGCTGCAGCTTTCTATTTTTTCATTTAAGAGTGTTCATAATTGCCTGCTGAAGTATTTTTTGATGGTTGCTTTAAAATCTTTGTCATATAATTCTAACTTCTTTCTCATCTCAGTGTTGGCATCTGTTGATTGTCTTCTTTTATTCAGTTTGAGAGCTTTCTGGTAACTGATTGTTTATTAAAACCTGGACATTTTTAGTATTACATTATAAGACTCTGGATCTTATTTAAATCTGTTTTAGCTGGTTTTCTCTGACACTGTTTTAAGGGAGTAAGGATGAGTTGGGGCACTGCCTTAGTAATGTCAGGTAGAAGCCACAATTTCTCATTGTTTCCATTGATACCCAAGTAAGGGAGAGGGGCTCCTCATTACTGCTGGGTGGGGTTGGGAATTCTTGCTTCCCATTGGGATAGGGAGGGGTAGGAGCATCTTCTTACTGCTCCTCACATGGTCTCCACTGACACTGTGGGTGGGGATTGCCTTTACTGCCTAGCAGGGGTGAAAGTCCTAATTCCTTATCCATCCTTCTCTGATACCACCCCAGTAGAGGTCTTGGGGTACCTTTTTATATTCTGGCAAGCACAGAAGTTATAGGTTTTTTTCTGTGGTGTTTGGCAGTAATAGGGAAGTTACTTTCTCAAAGGTTTCTGTCTTGCTAGACTGCCCCTTTCCTGGTCCTGTGGCTAGAGAGAACAGGGGTTTTGGGGACCTTTTTATGTTTTCATCTGTTGGCATTTCTGAATTGCTGGCTTCCACATCACCTAGCCTCAGATGTGTGTGGAAAAGAAAAAAAGAAAAGCCAGAGAACTCACTGCCATGCCCTTCTTTGGATTCTGAGATCCCTAGCCTGTCTGCCTTCTCTCCATTTTTCAGTGTCTTCTTCTGTTTGTTTTATATATTATGTCTAGGGTGTTTAAGGGTTTTAGTTGTAATTAGCAGGAATAATAAAGTACATTTATTCCGTTTTCCTGGAAAACAGTTCTGTCACCTCAGTTTATGTGATCTTTATGTATTTCACATTAAGTAGTTTTAGACCATATCAGAGTGTTGAGATAACATTTGTAGAAAAACCTAAATTACTTTAAAATAGGCCTAATGACAAGGCTGAAATTTTTCTTGATGAATCATGCTATATTTAATATTATTTGTTTATGTGAAAGTATGCAGCTGAAAAAATTTTTTAAAGGAATATTATCTGAACTAACAATTCATGCTATATCTTTGGATTAAGTAGAACATTTAGAGTATTAGAAACAACTCTGAACTAGCAGTTAGAAACCCAGGTTCTAGTTCAGTCTTCCACTATCCATCTCTGCGACACTGGGCAGATCTCTTGGCATCTCAGTATTCTTCATGTGAATTAAGAGTGTTAGATGATTTACAAGTTTCCTTCTAGCTGTAACATTTTTATTTTCTTCTCAACAATTTAACTACTCTTTTAACAAAATATGTAGATTTTCTGTAATACAGGGTTTAAAATATGTTGGTTAAACCAAGTAAAATCCTCAAAATTATGTAAGACAAATAAGGACAGCTATAATTTATTGAATGTTTACTGTGTTCCAGCCCCTATAGTGTTTTACAAATATTATTTTATTCAATTCTCAAAACACTGAAGTAGAGGTTATACTCATTTTGTAGATGAGAAAACTTGAGGCTCAGAAAGGTAAAAAATAGGTCCAAGAATATTTTGTTGTAAAGACGTATTTGATTCCAAGTCAGTTTGATTCCAGAGCTGATATTCATAACCACTCACATATACTTTTTATTTTATTTTTTTGGCCATTTCTCAAGAAGCAAATTATCTAATAGAAATGGGATCCTTAAGCAAAGGTTCTGGGCAGCAAACAGATACATTTTATTTTTCACTTCTTCAATCACTTTATTCTGCTTGGATTCATTTTTTTTAACTGCTCAAATTATAAGTAAATAAAATAGATGCATACAGTTTGTTTTTTCTGTTTATTCTTATTATTCATCACTTATTTATCAGATATAGGAAGGATTATTACCCTTGAGAGGTAAGGGAATACACTGAGGATTGTGAATAATCATTACTCAAGAACAAAAATTTAATTTACCAACTTTTCATAAGCTTTATAGTATCTCAGGAGTGTCAGGAACCAGAAAAAAATACTATCTTTATATATAAATTTTATTCACTTAATAAGTGGATGAAGAACCATTTGTAAGACTATTCGAGCTAATTAAAAGGTGGAGGTCAAGAAGAAATTAAAAATATGGAAAAAGAGGAAACAAGAATAGAGAGAGGAAACAATGCCAAATTTAAAAGTATATAATAACGTTAGCACTTTAACATACTAGTTCCTAAAATATTTCATAAAAATATTGTTTGGTTTTAAGTTAAATGAGCATGCATTATAAAATGAACTCTTGAATACTCTGCAATTTGTTGAGATCTTATGTTTTCTTAGAAACAAAATTGTGTTTAAAAGAGTTTATCCTCTTAATTGAAATCAATTCTATAAAGTTTGTGTAAATACCTGGTATACATTTATGTGGCAAAAGACCCTGAAGAATTTATAATACTATGATTAACATGGAAGGGAGAGGATAACAATGTGAGAAGCCAGGACTACATTAATCTTTATTTTATCCTTTTCTTTCATCATCAAGTCCCCCTAACTTTCCACTGGCTCACTCTGTGAAATTTTCTACACCAACCTGCAGGGGTATTCCAATGGAAGTTATTCAAATTTCACATTACCATGTGTTCTCAGAATTACTGAGGGCACCAATTGTAATGTAAAAAGTTGTTGCAATATCATTCTTTTATTAGGATTTAGGAAGCTGGTACTTGGCTCTGTAATCTTGTTCTTAGATCAGAGTATGCTTTTCTAGGAAAATGATTTTCTTTTCAGAAAGTCACCATGATTTTGCTAGAGGACTGGTTCCTGGTTAGAAGTTTTGCCATAAACCCATTGTGTGGAGAGGGTATACTGGTGGAGAGGGTATAGTGGTGTAGAGAAGCAGCTTTCAAATTATTTTTTTAGTTTTTACTGAAACTAAACAAAGTAAATATCTGGTTCAAACAAAATATTACCTATAAGTCCAAAATAAGACATATAAAAACTGCTCAATTCTGGGTGGAGTGGAAGTGGGAATAGGGCACATTTCTGTTCTTTGCTCATTCCACTCATGCATGAAGCATTTTCTATTGCATCCCTTAGAGTGTGGGCAGCACAGTTGGAAAAACCATCAGTGAAATATAAAGATCACAAGATTAGGAACCAAAAGACCTAGAGTCCCAGTCCTGCTATCAGCAAGCTGTATTACTGAACCTCTGTGGGTCCAAGTTTCCTCACCTGTGAAATAAGGAAATTGAACTAGGTCTCTTTCAGCTCAAATATTTTAGGGAACCATTAGCAAAAAGTACAAAACTTATGTGCTTTATTTGTTCACTACTGCAAAGTTAGATGCTTACTGAAAGGTAAAATTAGCATGCCTACTTCAAAGTTCTAAGTGTCAGGATTTTTTTTTTAACCTTAAAAATTAAAGGAGTTCTGTGAAATTTACAATATAAATCTAAAATATCCATTTGTTCTGGTCTAAGTCTGCAGGTCTAACCGTCCTGCAATTTCACTATTTCCTTCTCTCCCCATTTGGAATAAACAGTGGTATTTCACTGATTCATTCAGCAAACAATATTGAGTGCCCACTACCTGATGGGTACTGTTAGGTATGGAGGGTAGAAAAGATGAATAAAGAATGTCCACTACTCTCCCCCCAAATACAAAAGGTAAGATGTTCTTAACAATATGTTCTTTCAACAGAACCTTATTGATTGTAGATGATGCTGCATCTTTTTTAGATGATAGGGATGGCTCAGCAATGGGACATTTACAAACTAAATGAAAAGTGAAGTAGCACTCAGAAAGAACTATGTATTTAAAATAAGGATAATTTCTTCAAGCAGAATGCTTTGTTGCCGTTGATCTTTGATCAACTTGAACAAAGAGAAATTAATTTTATAGAGTATGAAAGGGCTTTTGCTTTCCCGAGAAGCAGAGTATCTCTTAAACATGTAGATGGTTCCACTGCCCAGAGGGAGGCTATCTCCCCGGTGCCACCCATGTTACCCAAATGATTCTGGATTACTACTGGTTTCTTCAGGTGGATTGGGGTCAAGAGGGAAGAGTTTCGAATGAAGATGTCAAAAGAGGCCTTTGAGGATTTAGATGGGAATTGGGAAAGGCCCATTCGCTCTAGACTTAAACCCAAATCCCCTAGCTCTGATACCAGCAACATCCTTTGGACAAATCTCCCTTTGTTATCCAGTCTGGTAGATCTCCCAGCTCAATCCACAACTGCACACCCACTTACCCTGAGAGTGACTCTCCCCAAGGTGGAGCTGCCATCCACCTCTTACTCTAGACAATGGCAGCGATCATAGATTCACCCAACTGTTGACTCGTATTCAAAGGCCACCACCATCACCCATCCAAGCACCATCTTCCAGGAACTGGCCTCTCCCCCATTAGTCCCCGCCCCTCTTCTGAGAGCACCCAATGGGTGGAGTCGGGGCTGTGGTGGGAGGGGCCTGAGGCGGGCACATTTAAAGAAAGGCAGCGGGGGGAAAGGAGGCAAGAGAGAAGAAGAAAGAGAAACCAGCCGTCCAATGACAAAGCCCAGGGGTGGGCGCCGGCCGCCATCTTGTACCGGGCGGCAGTACATTCACCCGCGTCCTCCGCCCTCGGAGGGGGAGGGGCGGCGGCGGAGGCGAGAAAAGTAGCGAGACGCGCCGGGCAGGAGGCGCCAGCAGCAGCGGCCGCCGCCGCGGAGCCAGACGCGGGCGGGGACGGCGGCAGCAGAGGGACCCGGCGAGCGCGGGCGGCCCCGAGCGGCCTTCGATGCGGCGCACCGTGAAGAGGCGGAGGCGCCGGCCCCCGGCCGCCCCGGTTGCGGACGCCCGGGGCGGCGGCTTTAGGGCAGAAGGAGAGGCCGGGCTGGAGGCGCGGGAGGAGAAGGTGGTGTACTCGCGCTCGCAATTGTCGCTGGCCGACAGCACCAAGGCGCTGGGCGACGCCTTCAAGCTGTTCATGCCCCGCAGCACGGAGTTCATGAGCTCGGACGCGGAGCTCTGGAGCTTCCTCTGCAGCCTCAAGCACCAGTTCTCCCCGCACATCCTGCGCAGCAAGGACGTCTACGGCTACTCCTCCTGCCGGGCCCTGGTGCCCGACCCCCTGGCGCTCCCCTCCGCCCGCGGCCAGACGCGCCGGCCCGCCCCGCGCGCCGCGGCCAGGAGGAGGCGCCGCGGAGTCCGGGCGGCAGCCGCCCGCAGGAGGAAGCCGCCGCCGTCGGCCCAGGAGGAGAACTGCCCGGTCAAGCCCGTTGCCCCCGGGCCCTGCTTCGGGGGCCGCACCCTGGAGGAGATCTGGAGGGCGGCCACCCCGACGCTGACCACCTTTCCCACCATCCGCGTCGGCAGCGACGTGTGGGGCGAGCGCAGCCTGGCGGCGGCGCGGCGCAAAGCACGCCAAGTCCTACGAGTGAACCTGGAACCCATGGTGAGGCTCCGCCGCTTCCCGGTGCCCCGGGCGTGAGGCGCGCCCTCGAGGGCGCCTCCTGCCGGCCCCCGGCCCTCGGCCCTGGGACTGAGCTTCCGCCTGGAGGAATGAACAAGTTGTCAGTCGAGTGTTTACAGATCCGGCCAGGACCCCGTCCCCTAGTGCACTTTACGCGCGAAGAAGTCACCGGATGGTTTTCCCTGCCCCGCGCCCTCGGGTCGCGGCGCCGCGGTCTGGGACTCCGGGGCACGTGTGCCCTCTGCTGCCTCCCAACACCGGGTCTGCAGAGGGAGGAGACAGCTGGACCCGCGGGGGGAGCTCCCTTTTTTTTCTTAACCCCAGATTGAGACGTCTCCAGGACTATAGGGGCAGATCCGTTTTCTCCCTTTTGGACTCTACCTCACTGGTCTGGAAGTCCTCCGAAGAAGTCATTATTTTTCCAAAGGAATTTGGTTTTGTGCTTGTGTAATAAAGCCAGAATTTACTTGCTCATTATCCCTCCCTACCTTTTTCTTTTTGACTGCCACCCCTCTTTTTGGACGAAAGATCGAAGATGTTTTGTGGTGTTGCACTAGTTTGTGCTCAGGGTATTCTGAATCCCATTCGTTTCCTAATTTTTACTGGATTCCAAAGCTTTGACCAAGGATATTTTTTAAGAGGTTCAAGCTTGTGACTGTTAGTAGTGCAAGGATTTGTATGGCTTTGAATTTCATGGGCTCAGTGATTACAAACAAAGAGATGCAAAGTACAACTGTTTAAACATTTTTAAGGTGTTTCTAAAGATTTTATATTGAAATTTAATGTTTATATTTACTGAGCTCCTAAAGAAAATGGTAGAATACACATAGAGTTTTGTATAGGAAAAGTAGACTTGTTAAAACTCTTTTTAATTGAATAAAAATTAAAGTGCATTGAAACCACATGGCTTGTGATAAAAAAGAATAAATTGTGAGGAATTGGTGTTGGTTGCAGGAATGACTGGAATCCAATTGGAGATGATTTGGCCCCATGTCCTGGTCTAACATATTATCCAGGAATATTAATGCAAGGATAATTTATTTTAAGATGGGAGTTGCATAGGAGAGATGCATGTGTGTAAACATTGTGATTAAAATGATGAACAGAATACCCATTAGAATTGCCGGAACTATTGATCTAGAGGGGTGGGGGGCATTTCTTGGTATCAAATAATTGGTTAAGGTAACTTTGGGCAAAATAGATCTCTTTATATCCTTCTTTGTTTTTGTTGTTGGATAACAAGAAATGTCTGGACTAATATTCATCACTTTTATAAACGTGACAATTAGTTGACTTTTTTGTCCCATGATTTTTTTAATCTTTCCATTCATAATTATGTTTGCAGTTCTGGGTCTTTGTTTGACAGCTGAAGACCACAGGAATCAAACAGGCAAGCCACACAAAATACAGACCCTTTTATACTTTTTATAATAGTATTTATATCGTATGGCCCAGTGTGGAATTCTTGATTATACAAGTGCCTTTGGTCGTTGGTGGCAGACTTAATAGTTTTTAGCCAGTGGTGCCACAGTTAGCTTTTACTGCAATACCTAAAGGGTCAAGTAGTGTTTTGTACCACTGTTATTTCAAGTTGAAGTATTCTGCCATGGAACGATCCATACTGGGCTGGAACTTGACATGTGAAATCCTCAATGCTAAGGTTTATCTGTGCTTGGCAGCTTCTTATAAGAATAATGAGTTGCAATTTTGACTCTACTATTCCTAGAATTCAAATGGCATAGCTTTCTGAAATGAATATTTCAAGTTTAGTTGTCCATAGTAGCAGTGTTGTGACTTTGATTTCAGTGTTTTTATTTTGTAAAAAAAAAAATATATATATATGACTTTATGCCAGTTTCCTAGTAAGCCTCATAGTCTTTTATTCACTACTCAATGATAATGCATCATTATAAACACTGTCACATGAATCAATAAAAAGTGAATAATTACTTAGAAGATGGATAGTGTTAAAATTATGTGTGATAGGAAGCTTAGACATACTCTTTTGATTGGTAGCTTCCATTGCCAATTGTATTTCAGATACATAGGGTTTTCTTCTCCAAAAGATATTAACTTTTATAGCTAACTAGCAGCTGAAAAAAACCCATATTTGTACCACTTCACTATTGTATATAGTTTTATACTAATTAAAAAATAAATCCAATGGCCATATTAGAATGTAATATCAACATATAGCTTATCTAGATAGTTTCCCAGAGAATTTTGAAATGAGGCTTAGCTGGGAAGATAATTTTGCTCAGCACACAACCGAAACATAACCATTGATACCAAGCATTTATTTTTACTGAGATTCTTGACATTTTTTCCTATTATGCCTTGTTACTTTAGTGCACTTGAACTCGCATAAATGCTTCTTTGGATTATTTGGGCTGTCTGATTTCAGTTTGGAAATGATTGCCCATCCTAAATTCAATATGGTATTCATCTGGGCTATTAAAAAATAATGTCATTTCTAGTTTGTGAAATAAGATGTAAAAAAATCTTTATTTTTGCCAAGTTTTCTTTAGCAAAACCTATGTTATGACTTCTAAAATGTGAAGAAACATCTAATATAGTTGACTAGTATAGTAATAGAAAAGTGAAAGTATTCTATAGGTACTTTTGGGCAGAATGTGAAAAGAAACTTGGCACAGTGGCCTTTATGGAGAGGCATCCATTTACTGTCCTCTAATGTGAGTCTGAAGCTTAGCTTGTGTATAGTTTTTAAAAGAACTCCCATGATCTTTATTCATTCTCTTGCCTTCTCTTATATTTCATGTGGCACAAGTAGAGGGGGAAGCTAGGAGGAAATCAATCACCTTGCTATGTTTTTAATTTTTAACTCTTGAGTGCCTAAATGTGGTGACCGGCACCTCAAATAACCCTTTGAGATTCCTGATGTCATCTTTATCCTCCTTCTTGTCAACCAGCAACTTAATTTTATGTTACTAAAACCAGTAACGTTATGACTGTAGAGGGCAAGCTTATTGTTGATAGTGCAAAGTGTCGCTGTTGTGGTGTGTATTTATTTTGTCCAAGTTTGAGTACACTGTTGGACAAGTGTAACTTAAACTGGTGATCGACACTTATTGATTTGCTATGTGCAAATGATAGTATTATTTTCCAGAAAACTCTAAAATAAAGAAATCTTAAAAATATCTGAATACAGAAAATCTGAGCAATTTTGAACTCAGATTTTTTGTTGTTTTAAGGGTTACCACAGCACTCTTTCAACTGGTGGTTTTTAATGGACACATATGCTTAATATTTACTTTATTGGTGTGTTTAAAATATTTTTTGATAGACTGTCTTGTCTTAAGTGCATTAGAAAGCAATTGTTTGTAATGGAACCGAAGTGTTTCCCTGGACAGTTTGATGTGCATATGATTAAGATTTACAATCTGGTTGTACTTTGCTTTTTAACTTATTAACTGTAAATAAATTTTAGAGAATACACAGTGTCCGGTTTTTCTAATGATGTTGAAAATTTTTGATATGGGATTTTATGTTTGCATGTGAATCAAACATCGTAATTTACAATTTGATAAAGTTTGATCTTTTTGTAAGCTTCAAACACCTGAAAATCTCAAGATGTATGTTTTGTGGTCCATCAATTCTTTAATTATCTAGTGAATCTGTAACAGTGCTTCAAGCCCAAGCCATTACCCAGTTTGCCAGCAATAAAAACTCTGTTAAAAAATGCATTAAAATTCAGGGTTCTGGATCATGACCCCAAGTCTCCTTGTGGTGATGACAAAAGGTCTAAAGCTCCTTCCCGTTCTTTCATATTATGAGAGAAAGTCAGAGCACTCCGTATAGACAGCAGTAAAGGCTGTTCTATGGAGTAAGGGTAGGGCTAGAATTTTCACTGTAGTCTAGAAGGCAGAAGTGGAGCAAACTCCACAGCAAGGGCAAGATTCATAGTACTGTGTGAGCTGTATTTGTCTTTGTACCCAAGTTTCTATAAGTTGGAGGCAGCGTAGTGTAATAGCTGTGGAGTTGTGGTGCCTGGGATGGAATTAGGCATGGCTTCATGACTTGAAAGTGTTGGGACTGTAGGTAAATTACTAACTCTTTGTGCCTTCAGTTTCCTCAATTATCATATGGGGTTAGTAAAAAACTATCGGGCTGTTGTAAGAATTGAAAGGGATATTCATGCTAGATAGATAGGAGGTACTTAATAAATGCTGTCAGCAATATGCATGCTGAGAATAAGGATAAATGCTGAGAGTGGTCCGTTGGGAGTTTAGCTCCAGCTTTTTCAGCATCCCTAGAACTGCATGTGGTCTGAGAAAGCTATAAGACAAATTAAAAGAATGTAATTTGTGGGTGAATTAAACTGAAGGCATAAATGATACACTTTTTAGCTTGCTGACTATACAGCAGGAGGTTGGATTAAGTTGATTTATTACCATTTTCATTGTTAGAGGTTTTCTTTAAAATATTGGGCCTTCTTTTGTTATATCTGTGAAAGACATTTAAAATGTGCTATGTATTTTAACCTAAGGACTTATTAAAGTAATAGATTAAAATTATTGATCCAAGAACTAGCAAAAGTTTTACGCTAAATTTTTACTTGGATTAAGTGAAAATTAAGTGTTGCTTAAGAACCATGTTAATTGACATGCACAGAACCAAGCTAGAATTAGTTTGTATGAAGTTTGTACTTCAGGTGTTAACTAAAACAAAATGAACAGAAAATTATTACTGAAAGTAAAAATATTCTCATATCTGAAGCATTGACACAATCAATCATGTTTGGATGTCAGATATAAAGCCTATATAATTTAGCTCTAATTCCTCTTAGCACAAAGAATAACAGGACACTCTCTAAGCTGATGAGCAGGCCAAAGTGGTAGGTGTCTGAAGTTGCCACAAAAGAATTCCCTGGAAAAGCATTAGATGGAAGTCATGCAGAAGCAAGAAGCTCAAAATTGAGCCTGATTGCAGATTTCACAAAAGCGATGACTTCTCACTGTCCGTGCTCTCTATTATCTTGGCAAATGTTGTTCTTAACCATGATCTATAACATGATAAACATAACCAAAGCCAATTGGAAGGTAATAATCATAATAACACCAAACATTTTTAGGTCAGCAAATTTGAACAAATATTCTACTGGACTCAAAACTGAACTTATTTAGCTTCTGAAAGTATTCATAGAAAAATTAAATTGAGATTCTTCCAAGTAGTAAAATTAACTGTAAAATGTCTTTCTCTCTTCTAAGATTTTTTCGAGTACATATTCTTTAACTTCAAATGTTTATTTAAAGATTATAGAGAAAAGGGTGTGACTTAGGTTTCCAAATCTCACATATTAAAAGAATTATTGAAGTAAAAATATATATATTAATTAAGTGCACATATTATAAGTGTACAGTTTGATGAATTTTCACAAATTCCGTAGATTCATGGAACTGGCACTCAGATTAACAAAAAAAAAAGAGGTACTTCAGTACCTCAGAAGTCCCCCCAGTGTCCCTGTCAGTCATGACCCTCACTCTCCCCCCAAGATAACCAAGCATTATTCTGACTTTTTACAGCATAGATAACTTTTGTCCATTTTTGGACTTTGTATAAATGGAATTATGTGTCATGTGCCTAGCTTCTTTCACTTAAAATTGTTTTTGTGACATTCATTCATATCGTTGCATGTATTGTAATTGTAGATCATTTATTCTCATTGGTATATAGAGTTCCATTGTGTGAATATTCCACAATACATTTATTCAACTCTTCATGGGCATTTGGGTAGGTTCCAGTTTGGGACAATTATGAATAAAGCTTCAATGAACATTCTAGAATGACTTTTGGTGAACATGTACATGTAATTTTTTGGTATTTAGGAGTGAATTTGCTGGGTCACAGGGTCACAGAAAATAATCAGCTTTGGTAGATGCTGCTAAACAGTTTCACAAAGTGATTATATCAACTTACGTAGACTCTCATAAAACTCGTCTTTAAAAAGTTTGCTTTGTATAGTACTCTTCTTCAAAGCTAAAGAAGTTTTGTTCCTTCCACTCTTAACATGAAATGAAAAGACATTTTCTCCCTACGTTTTCTCCTTACCATTTTAAAGCTGAGCTTTTAAAAAAGTCTGTTACATATTAGTTCTTTTCTTCTCCATCCTTTGTACAAAACCAGCTCTGAGATTAGAAATAATGTTGACTATTGTTAACCCAAGCCCAGCAAACTTAAATTGTCACAAAATCAAGCATGTGAAGAAACTTGAGTCCGCAGCATTCCCAGCCCTTGGGCAGGATTCCATTGAAATAATCCATAACATAGTGGAGACCCTGCCTTGGGAAGGAACTGTCTGATTTGACCTTATCTGTTCATTATTCTAGAAAGCTAGGCATTAAGAGGACCGAGGGGTTGGATGGCAGGAGAGTGGGGCTTTGAAAAAGTGCAGAATATTCAGGTTTGCTTCAAGCCAGCTGAGAAGAGGAAAGTTCCATCTTGGAAGGGGTTGGCTTACAAGGGCTCAACTCTCACTTGTGATATTAATGAAGAACGTACTCATGAGAACCCACATGAAGGATGCCTTCACAACTTTAAAAGGGAATTGTTCCTGTTTCTTAGGAAAGGGTTGTGGAAGATACTTATTTCACCCTTGTATGTTCACAGAACTTCTCTACACCAGGCTCTGTTATGTTGGGATTACCTCCTTATGCATCTTTTTCTTCCCTCATGGATTGTGGATTTCTCATTGGCAGGACTCATCTTTCTCATCTTTGGATCGTGACAATGTTGCTGGCCACATGCAGAGTGTTCAGTGATACTGAATGAATAACTTGTGTTTATGGAGTTCAGACAAACCTGGAACACTGGCTCCCAAATTTTACAGAAGAACTAGCTGTGTTGCTTCAGTTTTGTGTATAACAGGAACAATCTGTAATGGAGTTCTAATTTTTTACAGAAACCTATCAAATGAACGTTTGATAAATTCCTAGCATTTTGTGATCAAATTGAAAAATTAGATGACTCTTAGGATCATCCTTGCAACCCCATATCACTTATAATCAGAATCCCTCAGCGAAAAGCAGTGTAGTGGCTTCAAAATCCTTCCTCCTTCTCTTGCTAGCAGTAGACCTTTTGGTAAGCTACTTAACATCTCTGTTCCTCAGTTTACTCAGCTGTAAAAACAGGCACAATATAGCACCTACCTCATAGAGCTCTGATGAGAATCAAATGAGGTAACACATGTAAAACACTTAGAATAGTGCCTGGAACGTGGTTAGCCTCAAGTCAATAAATGTTAGCTTTTATTAGTAGTAATGTAAAAAGAAACTTTATAAAGTCTCAGCTTGCTTACTTGAAATTTTTATATTGGCATGTGTTGAAAGCAAACAACAACTGCAGTCTATCAAATGTCAATGACAGTCAAACTCATGTCGGCGATTGAGGTCAAATTCACTAAAAGTGGTTTGTGCAAAAGGATGCTGTAGATATCATGAGAAGCACAACAATGCACAAGACTCAGTACAAGCTGATAGCAAAATATTAATAAGAGGGAATACATAGAATGAAAGAAGAAACAAATCAACATTGATTTAATTCCTACCATGCACTAAGTACTATTCCAATCACGTTATGCTTGTTTTTCTTTTAACCAAACCTCAACAATCCCATGAGATAGGTTATTATCATTCATATTTAATAGATGAATAAACTAAAGCTTAGAGAGTTTAAGAAATGTGCCAAATATCACACATCTAGGTGGCAGAGCTAGGATTTGAAAACCACATCTGTCTTATCTCATTTCCTCTACTAATCTTTATAAACATTTTTAGAGGAAGTGAAATAAATTAATCACCCCTTGGAGGAATCTACTGTAGGACTGTGAAATCCCAAGGTGGAAAACAATCAATTTAAGAACCCTGTTTTGTTCGCCTTTGCATTTCTCATTGTGTATAGCATAGGTGTTCATTCAGTGTCTGGGAAATGAATAAGTCTATGAATGAATGAAAACACCAATTCCATTGCTTCTGTGATTAGGTTATTTAGTTTGGTGGAGGATCTCAGGGCAATCTGGTTTATGGTAGAGGTCCTCAATCTTTTTAAACAGGGGGCCATTTCACTGTCCCTCAGACCGTTGGAGGGCCAGACTATAGTTTAAAAAAAGCTATGAACAAATTCCTATGCACACTGCACATATCTTATTTTGAAGTAAAAAAACAAACGAGCAAAAACACCTGCATGTGGCCCGCTGGCCATAGTTTGTGGACGCCTGGTCTACACAGTGCTTTTGTTTCCTAATTGCCATAAGCAGGTGAAAGAGAAGGTTATTTAACGTAACATTTTTCTCAAATTATGTGTAAGCCAGTAAAAAGCAGACTTTACAAATCTAAACACAGGGAGTAATATGCAGTTTTAAGCCTTCCCGCCCCCCCCCCCCCAGTTGCCATCCTGGAACCTCTTTGTATTGGAATTCTGCAGGCCCCCACTGCAGACACCTCTTCCAATTTATAATGATATCAATTCTGTAGACTGCTACAAGGTAGACAAGGGACTGATTATACTCTAATCTTCTTTTACCTCCTAAACACCTTTGTAAAGTTTTAATTCCCAGGTGTTGCTTAGATAAACTACAGAGCTGACAAACAAACAAACAAAAAACTCAGAATAATAGACATAGGACCAAAAAGGTACTGAAATAAGGACAGGGTATGTGTGAGTAAATGGGGTAGTGAGACGGGTCGGAGGAGATCCCTAGAGCCTTTAAATGCAAGTTCCCCTTCTAGCAGAGGTGGAGTTGTCCCTTGCATTCTGTTGTGCCAGAACGTCTTGTCCGCAGCAGATGGTATTCACTTACACACATTTCACAGCTGTACGATGGATCAGCTGCCCCTTTTGGTCATGAGAGAAAACACCACTGATAGAATTCAATCATTCTCTTGGCCTATAATGTTTGCCCGCTGGCTGGTTTTGCTAAAAGCACCTATGTTCTTTGTAATTCCATAGAACAGGTAGATTTATGTCAGCCATACTTTGCTACTTTCTTTCTTCTTCTCAGTTCATTTATCCACCTTTGGCTTTATTTAGCAACTCAACAAAACTTTATTGAGGGCCTCTGCTACAGCCTTGATCACCAACATGAAGGTTGTTTGGAGATGGGGTCTTCAGGAAGTAATTAGGTTTAGATGAGGTGATGAGCATTAGGTCCTTTATCATGGGATAAGTGCCCTTATAAGAAGAGATGCTAGAGAATTTGCTTGCTCTCTTATTCTTCACCATGTGAGGACACAGTGAGAAGGCAGCCATCCGCAAGCCCAGAAGAGAGCCCTTGCCAGAGCCTTCCCATGCTGGCACTCCAATCTCAGGCTTCCAGTCTCCAGAACTGTTGAGAAATAAATGTCTATTGTTTAAGCCACCTAATGTATGGTACTTTGTTATAGCTGCTCAAACAAGCTAAGGCAGCCTCGTGTGCAGGATCTGTTTTAAAGATAAAACCCCTGCCCCCATAGCACTTACAGGCTAGTGAATATTTCTTTCTTATGTTCTGTACTTACAGCTACTACACCAGGCAGGTCACTCTGTGACCTTCTGTTGCTTTTTTGTTGTCATCTGGTGGTTGTCTGCCTGCTTTTTTTCTCTAATTATGTATAGGGTGGGATCAAATCCAGTGCCCTGGGGATAGATGGCTACAGTGAAAGGATTCCTGGATGTGTCTTTTGGTGAATCATACATATTGTTTTTCAAAAACTGTTTACTCTTGAGCTGGATATTTATTATAAAACAAAGAAAAATAAACCAGAAGGGGCTCATCAAAATTGTATTATATGTCTTAAGGGTTTGACAAACATTCAGTGGCTTTTTGCTGAAGTATTTGACAATTTAAGTGTAGTCTTCCAGGACAATGAAAGGTATGGCTCAGAGAATCTCTGGAAATAACCCATCCCAGCCCTCTCCTTTCACTGCTATGGCCCAGAGAGCCACAGGAGGTTGTCCAGGGTTGCTCAGCTAATGAGTGGTATAGCTGGAAAGAGAACTCACATCATCTGATTCTCTGTGCAGTGTTGATTCATTTGCCTGGGAGGACTTAGCTGTTCATAGAATTTTATTGTTTAGGTTGTTTTGTTATGACAATCAAACATGAGATAGGCTTCTCAGGTAGCTGGAACTGGGGGAAGGGGCAGTGACAGCAGGTAGGGTGAGAGGCCAGAAGACCTGAAAAGAGAGAGGACATGGAAATGCTAGGAGAGGAGAGTAGGCTAAGGGACACTCTGCCTCTTTCAATTTTGCTTTGGGCTAGCCTTCCTAAGAATGTCTGGGCAGACTGGGCCTGAGAGCATGGCAGGGCATTCCAGCCCTGGGTGGGAGAGCTTGGCTTTGTCCAAAACCCAACAGTTGGCTGAGGGAGATTCAAGGGCTTGGTGGCACCTTGGGTAGGTTCCTTGATGGTATGTGTACCAATAGTCTGTGGGAAATTGTGTGTGTGTGTGTGTGTGTGTGTGTGAGAGAGAGAGAGAGAGAGAGAGAGAGAGAAGGGGGGGAGAGAGAGAGACAGACAGACAGACAGAAAGAGAGAGAGGGAGTAAAGATCTGATATATATTCTGATTGCCTATTCGAAATGTGGCATTTTTCTTAAAAGAAAATAAGTCCTAAAAGTAAAAGGTAATAATAAAATTAGGTGTAGAAACCGATGTGCTAGTATGTATTGTTAAAAAATCCTAAATATGATTCTTTGATTTTAGAAGTTGGCTTTGGTCTCTGAATCCTGGAAGATATAATGGAATATTAAGGATGGTTTGGAATAGAACTTTCGGTGGTGTGATTCTAATTCATTTCACAGATTGAGCATTCTGGCGGGAGAAATCATCTGACATGTACAGTCAAATGTGTTACCCTGGCCAACGTATAGCAGAGAGTGAGGCAGAATGGGGTGGGCCCAGGGAGTGCAAGACTTGGAACCCTAGTTCATAGTCGGCACAATGGCCAACCTGCTGTGAAGGTTTGGGCAAATCAAAGTTTCCTCTATTCTGAAGTTTCATGATGTGGGTTAAAGTTCTACATGAATCTACAATCAAAATTTATTTCTGTATGAATAATTCAGAAAAGAGGGTTTCAGATGGAGCTATTCAGACAGACATGGTTCATCTTTCAAGTCAGTGTTGGAAAATGATGATCAGAACTCCAGGATCATGTGGCCCAGGTTCAGAAATTTTATTCATTCACCATGAGGACATTTTGAAAATGAATTTAACTTTGTCAGGATTCAGTTCTTATTTTATTTTGGTTACTTTTTAGTTAAAATGTTAGGTGAGCAATGTGTTTATCTTAGTTATAGCAAAACTAATGTGTGAATAGGGACATTATTAGAAAATTCATGATTAAGGGTTTTTTAAAAATTTCTATTGTAAGGTGGAATCATCTATTCGCATAAACTATGCCTTGAATATAGGTACCAACATGCGAAAGAATACTGCAAGCCTAGGATTCGCTTGAAAAATACAGAATTGTTAACATTGAAAGGTTCTTATGAAAATTTCAACACTCTTAGGTGTCATGGTACTGATGGTTAAAACAAGGGAGACATTTTAGTTGAAACAAATGATTGCTCTTGAAAATAGAAGCATAAATAGGATTTTGATGAAGTAGTTTGCTAATTGTTCTTCATTACGCAAAGCAATGTATTATAAATGGAAAAACTAATCTCTCTTTTAGAGGAAAAATATTTTTAAAGAAAACCTTGATTATAGAGGGCTCCTGGAAATTTCGCAGAAGACTCTCTTTCCTGTAGATTCATTTATTTTCCCAATAACCCAGAGACCTTTTTCTGATGTTTTAGTTTGGTGTTCTAAATCTGAAAGTTATGATGATGCATCCCTTAAATACTTTGAGTAAATCTCCTTTTGTATTATTGCATATTAAAAAAAGATATATTTAAGATTTCTATGACAGATCTGCTCTTCTGAAGATAGGTGTGTAAGCTATTTCCACCTTTTCTGGGAAGCAAATTGGCAATAAATATCCAGAACCTTAAACTACTGCTTATACCCTTGGCTCAGTAATTTCACATATAAGATTTTGTTCTAATGCAATAATGAGATAAAAGACTAAATTGGTGTACAAAGAAGTTCATGTTGGAATATAAGTATAAATAAACAATGTCTAACAAAAGGACAATAATTGAATGTTACAATAGTCCCACACAATGAAATTTTACATAGTCATTAAAGTTATGTTTTCATGGCATATTTAGTGCTATGATGTTAAGTAAAAAATAGAGGCAGTATATAAAATAATATAGAAGATATGATCCCAGTTTATTTTTTAAAGTCAAGTTTGTTGAGATATAATTTATAAACAGCAGGGTTCTTGCTTTTCGGGTATATACTTTGATTAGTTTTGACAAATGTATACAGTTGTGTAAACACCACCATAATCAAGACGTAGACTCTTTCTACCACCCCAGAAAGTTTCCTCAGGCCCTTCTGTTGTCAATACCTTCCCTCTACTCCAAGCTCCCGGCTGTCTTAGTCCCTTAAGGCTGCTATAACAAAATACCTTAAACTGAGTAACTTACAAACAATGGAAATTTATTCTTTATGGTTCTGAAGACTGGAAAGTCTAAAATCAATGCACCAGCAAATTTGGTGTCTGGTGAGGGCCTGGTTCCTCATACACAGTGCCGTCTTTCTGTGTCTTCACATAATAAAAGGGACTAGCTAGCACTCTCTGGTCTCTTTTATAAGGGCACAAATGCCATTCATGAAGATGGAGCGCTCATGACCTAATCACCTCCCAAAGGCTTCACCTTCTAATAATAGCACATTGGGGATTAGGTTTCAACATGTGAATTTTGGGAAGTCACAAACATTCAGATCATAGCTCTGGAAAACTAATTTTACATTTTCCAGAATGTAAAATAAATGGAATCATACACTGTGGGTATGCCTTTTACATCTGGCTTCTTTCACCTTTGAGGTTCATTTATGTTGTATGGATCATTCCTTTTATTGCTGAACAGCATTGCATTGCATGGATGTATCACAATCTATTCATTTACCAGTTGATAGACATTTGACTTGTTTTCAGTTTCTGATAATCATGAACATTTGTGAACAAGACATAATGTTTTATTTGTCTTGGGTAAACCACCTTAAGAGAGGAATTATTAGGTTGCACAGTAAGTGTATGTTTAAGAAACAGCCAAACTCTTTGTCAAAGGGTCTGTACCATTTCACATTCCTTCCAGGACCATGTGAGATTTCCAGTTGCTTTGCATACTGTTAATTCATGGTATTGTCTATTTTTAAATTTTAGCCATCTAATAGGTATATAGTGGTATCTCACTTCTCTAGTGACTAATGTCAAGCACATTTTCTTGTACTTATAACTCATCTATACATTTTCTTTAGTGAAATGTCTATTTAAATATTTTTAAATTTGCCTTGTTTTCTTATGATTGATTTTTGAGAGTTCTTTATATATGCTTCATACAATTCTTTTGTCAGATATGTGATCTGCAAATATTTTTTCCCAGGTTGTAACTTATCTTTTAATTTTTGTAATAGTGTTTTTCAAAGAACAAAAGTTTTTAATATATCAATTTATCTATTTTATATTTAATTCTTGATGCTTTTATATAAACTTTTAAATTTAGAATTGCTTTAGATTTAAGAAAACTTGGAAAAATAGTACATATTTTTCTCATATACCTCACACCCAGCTTTCCCTATTATTAACATTAGTATGATAGATTGTTATAGTCAATTAATATGGTTTATGCTTTTTGTGATCTAAGAAATCTTTGCCTACCCCAAAGTCACAATAATTTTCTATGTTTTTATATAAAAATTTTATACATTTTTCTTTTAGGTTTATGATACATTTTAAGTTAATTTTTGTGAGATAATGTTGAAGTTCATTTATTTTTTGTCTCTCTCTGTGGATATTCAGCTGTTCCAACACCATTTGCTGAGTAGATCTTTTTATTTTTAAAAATATGTATATACATAGAAGAAAATACTGAAGGAGAGCCTTGAATAGTGGTTTTACCTTTTTCTTTTTTTTTTTGCCTTCTATATTTTCCATATGTCTTTACAATTAGCATGAGTGAGCAGAATTTTTGCATGAGCAGACACAACATGGTGAAGAATGATAGAGAAAATAAATGCAGTAGAAGCAGAGACTGAGAGAAACTGGCTTCTGAAAGAGGAATCGGTAGGTCATGTTACTGAAAGGGTGATGGATAACTCAGCCACCATTTGCCAATTTTTGAACTAATCACAGAGTCTGGGAGGCCGGGCTGTATTTTGGTTCCTCATTTTCTATGTGGTCTGGTCTAGTAGTTGAGAATCCTGTATTTTTCCACACCCACCCTTAAAATAAACCCCCATTACTTAAGATAGATTGAATGAGTCTCTCTTTCTTGCAACCTAAATGAAACTTATCAGCAAACCTACACAAAGAAAAAGCAGGCAGCTCTTCATGTGGTGAGGATGCATGACTGAAGAAAAACGTGCTGGCCCCTGTGCTTCTCTTCCAGGGTTTGGCCTCCATGTGTGAAGTTAGACAAAATATGTCTTTCATTTACAATATTATGTTTCTGGTATGATAAATATATTAGTATTTATTATAAATAAAATGCTAAGATCAGGGGATAGCATTGATATATTACTCCAATTATTTATTTTTCAAATTTAATTTTCCCATCATTTCAGCTCAGAGATCAGAGTTCTGAAAACAAGTAAATTCTGAATTGAGGTGGAGAGAGAGGGCTATAAGTAAGAAATTTCTGAGCAAAGATCAAGACCTGTTCCTGTAAAACTGCTTATCAGATATGCAAGGATCTTAGTTCGTCTTCTGCTGCTATAACAGAATACCACAGACTTGGTATTCTATAAAGGAAAATTTATTTGACTCACAGTTCTGGAGGCTGAGAAGTCCAAGATCAAGAAGCCTAATCTGGTGAGGGCCTTCTTGCTGCGTCATAACACAGTGAAAGGCATCACATGGTGAGAGAGTGTGCACATGTGCACACAAGATGGATGGGTAGGAACAGGGGGGCAAACTTCATCCTTTTATCAGGAGCACACTCCTGAAATAACTAACCCACTCTCAAGATAATGACATTAATCCATTTATGAGAGCATAGCCCTCATAACCTAATCACCTCTTATAGGTCCCACCTCTTAATACCATCACATTTTAACATGAGTTGTAGAGGAGACATTCAAACCATAGCAGTCACCGAAGCTTGATTTTGGATACATGAGACATAGGCTGTCATGGTTAAGGTCATGGACTGACAAGTCAGAATGCCTGTATTTAGAGCTCATCTCTATGACTTTATGAGCTGTGTGACTTTGGCATATTACAAAGCCTCCTCAAGCTTCAATTCCTTCTTCTGCATGCAGAGGTGATTGTGAGGTTTCTATCAGATAATGTGCCTGGTTCAGAGTAAATGCTCCATCACTGTTAGTCCTTCTCATCACTCCCTAGTATTCTCTAGCACTGGTGCTGGGGCCTGCAGGCCTTGTTTGCGTGCCTGAATTTCCAGGCTAATTTTGTTCACTTTGTGGTGAAGGCCTCCTGTTTCATTGAACCCCTGAGCTACCCCATCTGTTCAGCCATCTCTGTCTTCCTGTGCAGTTTCCCTCCTCCTTTTTAAGACCCTTAATTAGTTTTGGTGATAAAATGATCAGCACCACCTGAGCATCAGCTATTAGCAATAAATGCGGCTCTTCTGAGTAGCTATGGCATACTAATTATTTCCAAATAAAGCTAGTTTTCTGCTGCAGCTTTGATTATCTGCTAAATTATACCAGTGCATATTTTACAATTTTTTTGTTTTAAAATCATTCACCTCACAGTCATCTACTCGGTCGAGGAGCACCTGCAATAACATTGGGATAAAATTCCTTTGTTTTATTTTTCTTTCAGTTTTTAACCCTAGTGCATTTTTTAGTATCCCATTGGGCAATTCTTTTTTTTTTTTCCTATTTTCTGGCTTATGTTTCTTAAATAGCCAATTAATTGTTTAATAGATGCTATCTCTGGGATGCTGTTGCTCTTTTCCAGGCATCAGTATTTTCGTGCCAAGTCTAGCATGTTAACTCTTTCACCGACTTTCTCTTCAGGTCCACATGACAAAGGCAACAGGTCAGAGGAGCTACTGAGTTGAAACAGCTAAAAATTCAATTCATCTAGGATTAGTTTAGCACCTTCCAGAGGCAGTAATCTAGGGATTAGGTCAGGAGACACAGAAATCAACCGCAATTGAGTTAAAAGGGCTAGGTATAACAATAAACTTTATTTCCAGTACTACAACAAAGCTTTCTTTTTTTGTTTTTAAACTGTGGTTTAACTGTGTAACTTAAGACAAATACATATTATTTTGGATGCTTATTTTAATTTTCACATTGGGTCTCAAGTGAATACGATAGGGAGTGGTGTGTGTGCCCAATCTCAAGGGCATAGAGCTATTTAGAGCTGACTGATTTTGTTTTTCTTTATAACATTTTGTACAATAGAAATATTTCTTAATTAATTTATAAAAAAAACAGATTTGAGGATTGTAATCGGGGAGAAATCTAGTTGGGAGTCAATTGCAATAGCCCAGGAGAGGTGAAAATGACAGGGATGAGAGTGAGGGCTGGGATTGTATAGTAGAGACATGAGGACAGATTTGAGATTTTTTAAAAAATGCTCTTTTGTTGTTTAATTAATAAACTGTAAAATTAACCTTTTTGGTGGACAGTGCTATGAGTTTTAACACATGTGTAGAGTCGTGCAACCACCACCCCAATCAACATATAAAACAGTTCCATCGCTCCCCGAAATTCCCTCAGGTTGCCCCTTTGTGGTCAACCCCTCCTCCACCCCTCACCCTGACAACCACTGATCTCCATCTCTAGAGTCTTGCCTTTTCCACAATATCAAAGAAATGGTACCTTATTGTATTCTTTAATTCACCATAATGCCTTTTAGATACACTCATGTTATTCATTTATCAATAGTTTGTTCCCTTTTTTTTCCTGAGTGATAATCCATTGTATGGATGTATCAGAGTTTGTTTAAACATTCACCTGTTAAAGGACATTTGTAGTATCTTTGATTTTTGTCAATTATACATAGAGTTGATGTAAACATTTGTGTACAGGTTTTTGTATGAACCTAAGTTTTCACTTCCCTAAAGTAAATTCCCTGAGTGAGATTAACGGGTCATAGGATAAGTGTATGTTTAACTTTATAAGAAACTGCCAGACTATTTTCCAAGGAGAGTATACCATTTTGTATTCCCACCAACTATGCTTGAGAGTTGCCATTGGTTCACATCCTGGCCATTATTTAGTAGTGTCTTTTTTTTTGAAAGATTTTTTTAGCCAATATATTCGGTGTATGGGTTACCTCATTTCCCTAAATGCTAATAATGTTGACCTTCTTTTCATGTAGTTTTGTATATGTATTTTGGATACAAGACCTTTGCTGGATATGTGATTTGCCAATTTTTTCTCCCAGCTTGTCTTTTTGTTCTTTTAACATCATTTACACAGGAAAAGTTTTAATGTTGATGAAGTCCAATTTATCAATTTTTTCTTTTAAATAAATCCAATTTGTAAAGCTTATAACTTCACACATGAAATTTGTGCTCTTTATCACATGCATTTGTTATTATATACTACTATCAGAATGTTTTGGGGTTTTCTGCTTATAGTTGCACCAGTTGTACACTGCACACCTCTAGGAAGGCATGATTTATGTGGAATACAATGTGAATCACAACCTGTAGAGTTGTAAAGTGTACAACTTGTACAGCACACATTATTTCTCTAGTGTCTTCTTTATTGAAAAAAATCACCATCATTGCTGTGGTTCTGTTTTACTTTCTGTGCCATTTATTTGTTATTAGGTAGAGTCAATGTTGAAGCTGTATTTAAGAAGCTCCTGTAGATGAACGGTTTAAAGCTAACCTATTCCATATTATTCAGCCGTAAATATAGAGTGAAATCATGTCATTTGCAGCAACATGGATGGAACTGAAGGCCATTATGTTAAGTGAAATAAGCCAAGTACAAAAAGATAAATATTGCATGTTCTCATATGTAGAAGCTAAAAAAAGTGTATCTCATGAAAGTAGAGACTAAATTCATGTTTACTGGAGGCTGGTAGGGGAGTGGGGGAGGGGAAGAGAAAAAAGATATAAATGTATTTATCACCACTGATTTGTATGCTTAAAAGTGGTAAATTATATATTTTTTTTTTACCTAAAAAAAAAAAAAAGAGCTAACCTATCCCCAAAGACTATGCAGCTGGCTGATGATCTGTCCTTGAGGATCCAGGAACATCATGCTCTCAGGCTAGTTTCCTTGGCTGACTCTTTCCATCAACTCACATTTGTAGAAATTGGAAATTCCCTGCCCTCAGACAGTTTTAGCTGTCTAGACAGCAATGGTTTTGAAACTCACATCTAAACAAATGACTAAAAACTAAAGATTTATGTCCTTATCCATCATTTATGCAACTCTGGATTTTACCCTGCAGAAACAAAAGATCAACAGAATATTGAAATGGAAATGCCATTTGCAGGTAATATTTTGGCTATGAATAATAATGAGGAAGTCAAGGCACATGACGTCCTTCTGACAATGTGAGGTACCATTCAGTGTCTCAGATTTTTACATTCCAAATATCTGTTTTCTTGCTCCCAGTTAAAGACAGGATCACACAGTTAGTGACAGAGCAGAACCAGAAAAGCCTCAGCAGACCAGAATTGTTCTCAGCGTGCTGCTATGTTCTCATCTTTATCAATTAATACAGTCTCTAAAATCCTGTGCTAGGAGGAACAGGGAAGAAGACATAAGCATCCTATTTATGAGTTGTTTTTATTAAACATCAAGCTGATTATACTTTTATGTAGGGAAGAATCTGTATCTTACGAATGAGTATAACTTAAATGGGGAAGTTGTTAGGGGCATCTTGGAAGGTGTGGACTTTGAAAGTTGAAGGTTTGAGAGGAGTGGGTGTGTAATATCACAGGTAGGTAAAAAGATTGTTCAAGGACATATCCCTGCATACAGGGCTTGCGGGGTGAAGGAAAGGAATGATGTATTTGGGGAGTTATTGATCCCACACTAAGAAGAGGGAAAACCAGCAGGTGTTTTTTGTTTTGTTTTGTAAGCCCATGAAACAATGAGAGGGAAGGTGATCTTCCTGGGCATCTTCTATCTACCTGGCTTCTTCATAGTAGGCTAGAATGTGATTTCAGAAAGCAGTTAGTTTCTCACTATTAGATATGATGTTATTGTAGGTTTTGTTCTTTGTTTTGTTTCATAGATGCTATTTATCAGCTTGAAGAAATTCCCCTCTCTTCCTAGTTTGCTGAGAGTTTTGTTTTGTTTTTTACTAAATCACAAAAGGGTGTTAGATTTTGTCAAATGCTTTTCTGCATCTATTGACTTGACCATATGATTCTTCTTCTTTAGTCTGGGGATGTGATGGTACATTGTTGGATTTGATTCGCTAATATTTTATTGAGGAATATTGAGGAATTTTGCATCTATGTTCATGAGAGGCATTGGTCTATAGTTTCCCTTTCTTATAATGTTTTTACTTGGTTTGTTATTAGGATAATGCTGGCCTCATAGAATGAATTGGAATCATTCCTTTTACATTTGTTTTCAGGAAGAGATTGTAGAGAATTGGCATCATTTTTACTGAAATGTTTGGTAAATTCAACCAGTGAAACCATCTGGGCCTGGTGATTTTTTTTTGAAGGTTATTAATTCTTGATTAAATTTATTTAATAATTATAGGCCTAAACAGATTATCTATTTCCCCATATGTGAATTTTAGTAGTTGATATCTTATAAAAAATTAGTCCATTTCATCTAAGTTATCAAATTTGTGGTCATAGAGTTGTTCATGGAATTCTTTTATTATTCTCCTTTTAATGTTTATGGGATCAGTAGTGGTTAGTCTTCTTTCATTTTTGATACTAGCAATTTGTACCTTCTTTTTTTTCTTTGTTAGACTGGCTAGAAGTTTATCAATTTTATTGATCTTTTCAAAGAACCATCTTTTGATTTCATTGATTTTCTCTATTAATTTCCTGTTTTTTATGTCATTTATTTCTTCTTTATTATTTCTTCTAGTTATTTTAGTCCGTATTTACACTTCTTTCTATAGTTTCCTAAGGTAGGAGTTTGGGCTACTAATTCAGGTTTTTCTTCTTTTATAATATATGCATACATTTAGTGTTGTTTTACTCTAAGGAATGCTTTTACTGCATCCCATACATTTGATAGATTGTATTTTCATTTTCATTTAGTTCAAAATATTTTTAAATTTCTCTTGAGACTATTTCTTTGAACTATGTTTTATTTAGAAGTTTGTTGTTTAATTTCCAAATATTTTAGAATTTTCCCAATTATCTTTCTATTATTGATTTGTAGTTTAATTCTATTGTGGTTTGGGAGCATATTTGTATAATTTTTAATCTTTTAAATTTGTTACGATGTGTTTTATAGCCCAGAATGTGATCTATCTTGGCAAATGTTCTATGTGTGCTTGAACTAGTGGAAGTATTCTATAAATATTAATTAAATTCAGTTTATTGATGGTGTTGTTCAATTATATGCTTACTGATTTTCTGCCTTCTGAATCTGTCAATTACTGATAGAAAGGTGTTGAAGTCTCTAATATAACAGTGAATTTTTCTTTTTCTCTTGAAACTCTATCAGTTTTTGCCTCAAGTATTTTGATGCTTTGTTGTTGGTGCATACAAGTTAGAGGTTTTTATGTCTTGGAGAATTGACCCCTTTATCATTATACAGAGTTACTCTTTATTCCTCATAATTTTCCTTATTCTGAAGTTGGCTTTGTCAGAAATAATGTAACTACTCCAGCTTTTTTATGATTAGTGTTCACATTGTAAATCTTTCTTCATCTCTTTACTTTTAATCTGTGTCTTTATATTAAAAGTGTGTTTCTTGTAGACACTATGTAGTTGGGTCTTGTTATTACCCATTCTGACAGTTTCTGACTTTTAATTGATACTCCAGTCACATTTGAAGTGTTCATATATAATTAGATTAATATCTACTATGTTTGTAACTGTTTTCTATTCTTTGCACTTATACTTTGTTTCTTTTTAATCTTCCTCTCTTTTTCTGCCTTCTCTGGTTTTAATTGAGCAGTGTATATTATTGAGTTTTCTCTCCTCTCTTAGCATATCAATTATTATTCTTTTAAAATTTTTTTGTGTGTGGTTTTCCTAGAGTTTGCAATATACATTTACAACAAATATAAGCCCACTTTCAAATAATGCTATACTGCTTCAAGGTAATCTGGGTAACATAGCAAAGTGTTCCCAATTCCTCCCTCCCATTCTTTATAACATTGCTGTCATTCATTTAACTTATCCATATGCTATAATCACCCAATATGTTGCTGATATTATTACTTTGAACAAATGGTTACCTATTAGATCAATTAAGGATAAGAAAAATAAAATATCTTGTTTTACCTTCATCTATTCCTTCCCTAATGCTCTCCCTTTCTTTATGTAGATCTGATTTTTCTGAGCTGTATCATTTTCCTTTTCTCTAAAGAATTTCTTTTTATAATTTCTTACAAAACAGATCTACTAGCAACAAATTCCCTCGACTTTTGCTTGTCTGAGAAAATCTTTATTTCTCCGTCATTTTTGAAGGTTAATTGTGCTGGATATAGTGTTCTAGTTGGTGTTTTTCCTCCCTTTCAACACTAGATATTTCACTTCACTGTCTTCTGGATTGTATGATTTCTGAAAAGAAAGATACCCTATGTAATTCTTATTTTTTTTACTCTGTAGGTAAAATGTATTCTTCTTACAATTCTCATCTTTCTGCTTACATTTTCTATCTGTTCTTGCGTGTTGTCTACTTTTTCCCCTATTAGAGCCCTTAACATATTAATAATAGTTACTTTAATTCCAAAATTATCTGATAATTCCAAAATTTATGACATATCTGAGTCTGGTTCTGATACTTGCTTAGTCTGTTTAGACCTTTTTTTTTTTGGTGTCCTTTTTAGTATGCCTTGTAATTTTCTGTTGAAAATCAGACACGATTAATCTGGTAATAGGAACTGAGGTAAAGTTTTTAATGTGAGGTTTTATGTTAGTCTGACTAGAAGCTGGGCTGCATTTAATTTTTGCTATAGCTCTAGGTGCCAGAAGCCTTAGTTTTCCTTTTGTTTGTTTTTCCTCCTCTGTTGTCTTTGGGTTTTCCTAGGAACTCCTTCCTAAATAGAGTTTGTGTCTTGCATCTTTCTCAGTTGTAATCTACTATTATCACACTGGAGCTTTGTCGATGTGGTAGTAAGATGTTGGGGAGGGGATGCTCTTGGTCTCTGGGATGTAACTTTTGGAAACATTTCTTAGCCTTTTTTTCCTCCTCTATGTAAGACAGGAGAGCTAGAGGGGCCTGGAGTTGTCTAACTGCCCTCCCTCCATGTTGCATAAGGTAAAGTAGTTTCCCTTGAGGGCAGGCCTTTCTGTGGAGAAGCTCTGGATATATTTCAAAATGTTTACCTCTTCCTTCCCCTGTCAAAAGCATCAGGGGGATTTTTTTTTCTCCAGTCTTTACTTTGTGAACCTGGTGGAGCTCCTGGGGGTAAAAATCCATGAAAATGTGGAGGTGCCTACTAAGATATGGCCCCCCAGAGACTTTTAACTCTCAAATTAGTCCACACTAAGCCTCCAGGAATTCATCAATTATGATTTCAATATTCCTACCAGTTCCTGGCTCCAGTGGCTTCTGCTCCCAGTAAGCTGATATCAGTTATTATTTTCTGCATTCTCCTATCTATTCAGTTTTTGGGATGGCAGTTTGACACGGGACCTCAATTTTCTGACACTTTTAAGAAAATTCAGTAATTTTCAGTTTGTTTAGTTTTTATCTTGTTGCAAGGACAGGAATGATGACATCCAAGTTCTTAACATGTTGGAACTAAAATCAAAAGTGTCTGTTGCATTTTTTATTACTCACTTTTAAAATTGATATACAGTAAAATTCACTCTTTTGGTATAAAGTTCTATAAGTTTTGACAAATGCATATAATCTTGTAGCCATTCTCACTATCAAGATACAGACAGTTTTGATGCCCTCCGAGATTCCCTTGTGCTTGGCTCTTTGTAGTTGATCTCTCTCATCACTCTCAACCCCTGATAACTACTAGTCTTAGAACTTTTTTTTAAAAGCCATCCATAGGATTAAAAAACCCCTGGGGCTGTCATAGAATGTATATTTTTAGGATATTAATAAATCATAAAAGAAACTTTTTGTATGGATCCCAGATAATATAAAACACTGTGGCTCTCAGCTTTATGCTTTTTGTCATTTAGGGAAAAAAAACAGTAAACAGTTAACAAACAGAAATAAAATAAAGAATAAATTCAGCAAAAGCAAAGAAAAATAGATGAAATGATTTTTAAAAAGTTAAGTTATAAGGCAAATTGTATATCTCTTTCTTTGAAATATTCAGGTAAACAGAAGTGGGCAGGTACTCTGTGCAAAGGAAGCAACTAGGATAACTTTTTTCTCAAGGGCACCTTGTAATCACAGAGCTGAATGAACTTTGGAGATGACCTAATGACTTATGCAGGAGTCAGCCAACTATAGCCTACTAACCAGACCCAGCAGACTACCTGGTTTTCTACAGCCATGGGCTAAAAATGATTTTTATATTTGTAAATGATTGGAGAAAAATAAGAGTGCTTGATGACACATGATCATTATTATGAAATTCAAATTTCGCTGTCCACAAATAAATATATGTGCTTTTACACTATAATAGCAGAGTTGAGTAGCCATGGCAGAGACTGTATGTGGCACTCATTACTTTGCACTGCTACTTGGCATGCTACAATTGCAGTGACAAAATTATAATTCGACAGCATTTCAAATGTCATTCAGTAACATTCCTTCCTTCATCCTTCCCCTTTCCTTCCTCCCTTCCTTCCTTCTGTCTCCTTCCCTCCCTTTTTATTTCTTATTAATTATAACAGTAAATATCCATCAAGTCAAAACAAGACAGGAAAAGTGAGCTTTGAATATCATGCTTTTAAAGCACAGTGGAGTGTGGGTTATTTTGTTATAGAATTAGATGGCAAAGCATTTTGCTTACTATGCAATGACACTATAGTTGCGCTAAAAGAATACAATATATATTAACATAACCACACTAAACAATCATCACAATATTCCCAGATCATAGGAAAGCAATGATTAGAAAAATTTAAAACAGAATTTCTCATCACAGCAGCATTTCTTCACAAAAGTAAAAAATGAAATTGAACTTACAACCAAAGAAAGTTTCTGAGTGCCTCATTTGTTAGCCAAGCAAGGAAAACTGTTTACCAATGGTGAATTAACTAAATTGTGATTGATTACAACAGCCAAACAAATAGGCCCAGAGAAAACAAACTTGTTTGAGACTTTTAGCTTTTCATTGAGAACTGTTGCTAAGAGTTGAGGACATCGGGAGCAATATCAATAGTCAATTAAAAAACAAGACAAATAATTTGGAGTGGTTTTCCGTGGCTCTTCATGAGCCCACAGATATTACTGATACTACTCAGTTCTTATTTATTCAAGGAGTCAATACAATTTGGAAGTGACTAAAGAATCAGCTTCTATAAATAGTCTGCATGGGCCGAGTGCTGTGGCTCACACCTATAATCCAGGCACTTTGGGAGGCCTGGGTAGGAGGATTGGTTGAAGCCAGGAGTTCAAGACCAGCCTGGGCAACATAGAAAGACCCTGTTTCTAGAAAATTAAAAAAAAAAATTAGGCATGGTGGTGGGTGGCCTGTAGTCCTAGTCACTTGGGAGGCTGAGGTGGGAGGACTTCTTGAGCCCAGGAGTTTGAGGGTGCGGTAAGCTGTGATCACACCACTGCAGTTTAGTCTGGGCAACCAGAGTGAGACCCTGTCTCTAGAAATAAATAAATAAATAGTCTGCATGCGATAAATAGAGGTGAGAATATTTTCAAAGATTTTAGTAAACACTAATTTAGTACAACCTGAGATGGAATCTGCTAAGATATGTCACACTTGATGGCAGTAAAAATATGTGTGAATCTGTTAAAGGCTTAATTGAACCAATTTACAAAGCTTGAGAAAATAAATTTAAGTCATTTAAAGCTGTGGTTATTTATTGTGTTATTCATTGTGAGTTCTTTGCAGAAAATATTTGATTCTATCATGTGTCATGGATCCGATAGTTTCAACAGTGAACTCACTCTCTCTCATGGACACAACCATAGTCAGTTCTATGAATTTTTGTCAGAAAGAGAAGCTGAATATCCTGACTTGCTATATATCACACAGCAGTTCAGTGGTTCAGCTGTGATAAAGTTTTATTGTGATGTTTTGAGCTCAGAGTTTGAAATTTTTTTTCAAATGAGAAGAACTGCCCTCAACCACTATTATGGAACGCTGAATGGCTTTGGAAATTAGTTTTTGCTGCAGACTTGATAGTGTGTTTTAATGAATTCCATCTAACCTTACAAAGCCAAACAGTGCTCATATGAGAAACTTATACTGCACTAAATTCATTTTGACAACAACTAACATCATTTGAATATCAAGCTGACTTACACATTTCTAGTGTTATCAAAAGATAAAACAAGAAGTAAGATCTCCACACAATTTTCCTTGAAAATTTTCAGTAGATATATTTTCTGAGTTCAAACTTCAGTCTCTGCAGCATTTTTTGGACCTTAATGCAAGGGCAAAGGAAATTTCCATATTTCAAAATCCATTTAACAATTTAACAATTGAGGAGTTTCCACCTAACCTTCAACTGGAAGCTATTAATCTGCAATGCAATGATATGCCAAAAAACAAATATCAAGGGAAGAATTTAATAGCACTCCATAAATGCCTTTCAAGTGATCAATATGCTCAATTAAAATCAAATGCTCATGAATTGATATTAGTATTTAGTAGTACTTATCTGTGTAAAAAGACATTTTCAAACATGAAGTAGTCATTCATCTTTGAATTGAAATACTCAATGAGATGAAATCTCATTACAGATCAGCATTAACAGATGAACATTAGCAATCGATGTTGATATTAATAATAAACCAATCACATTTGAAGTGAAATGTTATAACCTCCCCAATTCCATTCTCATTATTAGACCTGTATTACAAAAAAAATTGTACTCCATTGTTTTTATATTTTGAAGTTTGTCAGAAAAAAATATGTGAAAACTTGTTTTCTTTCTTGTTCTGCAAGTAGTTATATAATATTTTCCTCTTGGTCTGCAAAGCCTAAAATATTTTACTATCTGTTCCTTTATAGAAACTGTTTGCCAATCCCTGTCCTAGACCACTCTTGATTTTCTCTATGCTGGAAGACAGTCTGAAGTCTTTAGCTGGAGGAGCCCCAGGCACAGAGCTAATAATGGACAAAGATCCTTGTACATTATAAATGGAACAAAGAAAGCTTTTAGCGGTTGGTCAGCTGATGTGTCAATCAAACTGTTGCTATGAAAACCTTGGAACATGAACAAAACAGATGCTTCTTTTCCAACACAACTGTATTAGTTTCCTAGAGCTGCGGTAACAAAATACCACAAATGGGGGGACTTAAGACAACAGAAATTTATTCTCCCACGGTTCTGGAGGCTAAAAGTCTAAAATCAAGGTGTTGGCAAGGCCATACTTCCTCTGAAGCCTCTAGAAAATAATCCTTCCTTGACGTTTTCCAGCTTCTGTAGGTTGCCAGCAATCCTCTGCATTCCTGGGCTTGCATCTGCTCATTCCAGGCTCCACCTCCATTGTCATGTGGCCTTTGTCCTTGTATGTGTGTGTGTGTGTGTGTGTGTGTGTCTCTGTGTCTAAATTTCCCCTTCTTATTAGGACACCAGTCATACTGGATTGAGGGTTCAAATCCAGTATGACCTTAATTTACCTAATACACTGCAAAGTCCAAAAAGGGCATATTCTGAGTTTCTGGTGGACATAAATGGGGGCTGGGGGCATTCTTCAACTCAGTGCCTTTCAGCAGTGAAAGGAGGAAGTGATCAAAACAGTGCTTAGCTAGAAAGTTTCGGGGTACATGGTAGATAGAATAATGCCTCCCCCTCCCAAGGTAATCCCTGAAACCTGTGAATATGCAGACTTACATGGCAAAAAGGGACTTGGCTGATGTGATTAAGAACTTTGAGATGAAAGGGTTACCCTGGATTATCCGGTGTGCCCAGTGTGATCACAAGGAGCCTTATGAGAGGGAGCAGGAGTGACAAAGGCAGAGAATGCGATGGAATGATGGTGCTGGCTCTGGATTCGGAAGTTAGAATGAGGTGCTTTGGGGATGGAAGAAGGCGCTCTGAACCAAGGAATGCTGGGAGCCTCTAAAAGCTAGAAGGGACAAGAAAACAGACTCTCCTCTAAAGCTTCCAGAGGAAATGCAACCCTGCTGACACCTTGATTTTAGCTTCCTGGGAGTAATTTTGGATTTTTGACCCCCAGAAATGTAAGAGAACATTAGTGCTGTTTGAAGCCATTAAGTTTGTGGCAATTTGCTACAGCAGCAGTAGGAAGTTAACACAGGGAGATGAGCTAGTTAAATGGATTCCTACAGCCCCAAGGGGTGGGACCTGGCTGTGGACAAAGCGGGGGATGGGGCGGAGAAGCGGGGAAGGGGCAAGTGCCAGAATGAGGGGCATATCTGCATGAATGGGAAATCAGAAAGGACTTCTGTACTTCTGCTCTGTTACAGGCAGGAGTCACAGCAGATGACCTAAAAGGGCACAGAGATTCTGCTTGGGGCCTGACATTTTAAATGAATATGATATATTTTCTTAAATTAATGACTGAACAAAGCATTTACATATAGTTTTTCAGATTCCAAAGCCTCCCCAGCGATCTCATAATCCTTGTTGCTTCCATATGGCCCCCACAGATGCCCTCTTTCACTTCCCCAAACCCAAGAATGCCCAGTAAACTCTCAGAGTTTTGCATCTAGAGGTGTTAAAAGCTCCACTTTGCCCTGGGGAGAAATATTTGTAGCCAAACAAATGTTTAATAGGTGGAGTCTTCCTTGAAAAAAAAATGATTTGCCCAAGACCATAGAAAAACATAGGAACAGAGAAAAGAAACTGAGCATTACTACTTGCTATTGGGCTTGGATCAGAATCTTAGGCTAAAAATAAACTATTTGCTAGCCAGCTCATTCTATTATCATGACCTCAAACTTCTTAGGAAACAGTTATGCTGGAACTATTTCTCAAAGACATAGCAAATTAAGAGAACATCATGCCAAACAGGGGATAAAAGACCAGATGCCCAGAAAAGGACTTCAAAATCATGTAAAAATTATAAAAATAATCTTTTATTTGAAAAATGAATTATGATAGCTACAAGTTCCTTTTAACACTTGATTTTCTTTATTTACTTTAAAGCAGAAAGCTATAAGGCAAGGGAGATTCTAGAATTGTGTCCTCAGAGATTCTGAATAATAATAATAATAATAACTAGATGTATATCTTCTTGCTATGGATATAGGAAGTTACTGTCCACTCATAGGTGAGTAGACATGATCAGAGCTTTTTAAGTTTGGCTGCTAATGATTTTGAAGTCCTTTTTTCCTGCTAGAGAGATTGAAAAAATATACTGATGTCCAGCCCCCAAATCCTGATAATCTGATACAATTGGTTAAGAAACAGGATTAGATGGAACATAGAGTTCCTCAAAAATCACAAGCATGGCACAGCATGTTCAGAAGATGATCAGTAACATCACTGGAGGGTGACATTTGGGGGTTAAAGCAGGGGTTGAAAGTTGGCAGAAGGGGGTAGGTAAGGTTGGAGAGGAGGCTGGTCCTGAGGGACCTGTCAACCTTCAGGCCTTGGGAGGCACCTGCTGCAGCTGATGGACAGCAAGTGGAGGAGTCTGAGAGCTGGGTCATGATCAGATTTACTTTTTTGGAAATCTGGAAACTCTGGGAAAGATGAAGCTATGAGGAGTGAAACAAGAGGCAAGGAAGGAGATGAGTCAGGAGGATGTTGCCAGACCCATGAGAAAGACTTGAACTGAAATGTGAAAGAGGAAGGCAGAGTGACAAGCCCTGGACAGTGGGTGACAGATACAAATGAGGCAGGGAGTCCAAACTGACTTCTGGATTTTTTATCTGACTAGCTAGATGGCTTGTATCACCCATCAGTCACTGAACGTTGCACCACAATTTATTTTATAGAATCAGTAGTACAGGAACAGACATCTTGAGGCTCAGCTCGGTAGCACATAAAGTGAACTCTGTGTGTGTAGGTCACGCCAGCCTTTGACTATGTGGCTGTGGGGGCTGGAGTGTGGAGGCACGCATAGCTGTGCAGGGCAGAATATGGGATGAAGCTAGGGCCTTTTGCTCTAGATTCCATTAGCAACTACACTTCTCAAAGCATTCCATATGGTTAAGGATCCATGTGGTTCTTCTAATGTGGCTTATGATGATGCTCTTACCCTTGCTTTTTCCTGGCCAGTGTTGCTCTGTCCCTCCTAGACATGGATGCTACTTTACTGCTGAGCCAATGTCCAAAGTGGCTGCTCTAGCCCAGAGCTGTGGCTAATTCTTGCTGTGCTCCAACAGCTATCAGGCCCAAATGGGCAGCAGCCCTCCTCCCACCTGCCGATCAGTCCCCAACAGAGCCTGGCACTCATAGCCTTTTCCCCACTGGTGGCCGAATCAGCCACTTGACTTGCATTTCAGTCCATCGCTGCCCCCTCTCTAGCTCCCTTATGCAAGGAGGAGGGCTAGAAAATGAGATGAAAGATAAAAAATGGGGCTGTACTCCCACACTGTCCCCTTTCAGGGTAAGCCTGTTCCCCTTCACTCCCTCTTTCCCGCCTGGTGCCAGTCTTGGCTCCATCCAGAATATTGTCCTGGAAATTAAGAAGCAGCCCCTGATCTCCACCCACTTAGAGCCTTAGCCCTGGAGGACTGCCTGCCCTACAGGATCCAGCCACTGTCCACATGGGGCTTCTCCGGACTTCCATGCAAATAAAATCCTGCTGCATCCTGAATTCACCAAGGTCTTCCCTTTGGTCCCCCCTTTAATTTCATAGAGATTTCAGGCAAGATTGCAAGAATTTAAACATATTTATTCTGTCTAATATAGAAATTACTCATTTTTGAGCGTCACATAGATCCTGGCAAATCGGTTCGTCCAGTATGTCAAAGTAATACTTTCTATAAATCATTTCTTATTCACTTCTATGCTCAGACCCCAGGCTTGGGGTTTGTATTCATTGCTTAGGTTTGTTGCAACAAATTGCCTCAAGCTGGGTGGCTTAAAACAACAGACATTTATTCTTTCACAGTTCTGGAGGCTAGAGTCTGAGATCAGTGTTGGCAGGTTAGTTCATCCTGGAATCTCTGAGAAATAATTCATCCCATGTCTCTCTTCTAGGTTCTGGTGGCTGCAGTAGTCCTTGTCATTTCTTGGCTTGTGGCAGCATAATGCCAATGTCTTCCTCCACCTTCACATGGTCTCTGTCCAGTGTCTCTGTGTCTCTATGTTCAGTCTCCCTCTTGTTTCCCTTTTAAGCACAGCGGCCATTAGATTTAGGGCCCCCCCACCCAAATCATAGATGGTCTCATCTTAAGATCCTTAAGTTAATTACATCTGCAAGATCGCATTTCCAAATAAGGTCACATTCACAGGTATAGGAGATTAGGATTTTAATTTTTCTTTCTTTCTTTTTTTTTTTCTGAGACAGAGTCTCACTTTGTTGCCTGGGCTAGAGTGCCGTGGCATCAACCTAGCTCACAGCAACCTCAGACTCCTGGGTTCGAGTAATCCTCTGCCTCAGCCTCCCAAGTAGCTGGAATTACAGGCATGTGCCACCATGCCTGGCTAATTTTTTCTACATATTTTTAGTTGTCCAGCTAAATTATTTCTATTTTTAGTAGAGATGGGGTCTTGCTCTTGCTCAGGCTGGTCTCGAACTCCTGAGCTCAAACAATCCACCTGCCTCAGCCTCCCAGAGTGCTAGGATTACAGGTGTGAGCTACTGCGCCTGGCCCAGGACTCTGATCTATCTTTTTGGAGCCACTATTCAACCCACTACAGGGCTTGTATCCAGATTGGTTGTTCCACCAAGGTGGTGACTGAGAAAAAAGATTTATCTGACAATTGGCTGTTTGGAATAACCTGGGCAATGGCCCCTTCTGCCTTTAAGATTAGGAAGAGCATAATTGGTGTTCTGAAGAATATTTATTATTAATGAGGGTATAGAGTCACACACACAAACACACTTCAAAAACAATACTATTGTAATTTTTTGCTTTAAATGCATCTCCTATATTCTGAGGTGAATTTCCCTCTCAGTTTTCCACAAGCCACTCTCTTCTTATACCTTCCCCCAGAATTTGACAAACAATTTACCTTTTCAAATAGTATCTCCTACCTGGATTGCTTAAGGCACAGGCAGCTCTGGCATAGGAAATGCCTCTTCTCAGCATGTTCCTTCCCTAGGAAAGGATTGTGGAAAGATTCCTGATCATTCCCACCCTCTTGCTGGCTCTGGCCATGGCCATGTGCTCCCCCTGCTCAGAGCCCAGCGGGAAATGTCCGCTAGGATGTTGGTGCTATTGAGAGTTCTCATGTCGCTTGACCCACAGGCTTTGCCATTTGATGAGCTTACAACATTGCTTGCAAACATCAGTTCCACTTAGTATCTAGAAGGATTACTGCTCACATCATCCCAGATTGATGGCTTGGACGCTCATTAGAAAATAAGACTCAGAAGTGAGATTTATTGCCATTCTCAAGCACTTCGAAAGCAGAAACCAAATACTCACCCCTGGAAAAGACTGTCAAATAAGACTCTCCTTGGCCAAGAGAGAATAATCTAAAGTCCACAGAGAAAAAAACAAATAAATAACCAGTGAGGAAACAAAGTCTTCTAGGAGAAAGAAGGGACACAAGAAGATGTGGAAGTCAGAGAGAGACAGCTGGCAATAGTGCCAGTCGGGTAGCCAAGAACACCTGACCTGCTTACACAAGGGAGCAGAAGCCAATGTGAAGATGATAGCCCAAGTTCCTGTTCCTTTGCCCCAACACTCCTACTTGATTTGAGTTAGGCAATGCCAATGACTGGAAAAAAATATTGGCTAAATCCCACTGAAGGGTCCCTTGGGCTTAATGGTGACACTTACATTGTATCCTCTTTAGATACCTTCAGAATTGGTTAGGCAGCCTGAGGTTGGCTTTGGCAAGAATTAAATATGTGAGACAAGTTAAAGAAAAAAATGGAACTAGCTTACCAGAGAAAAAGGTATCTGAAATCAAAAAGTTTAGGTTCAAATGCCAGCCCCATCACAAGTTGTGTAATTGTGGGTAAACTAATTAAACTCTCTGGGCCATGGTTTCCTCATACGTAAGTGAGAAATATTCCAACTTCAGATAGAAAGCTCCTGAATATAGTAGTTTTCTTTCAGTTTTTATAGGAAGATCTTTCCCTCTAACAGGAATGTGGCATTCCTCTCTAACATAGGCTGTGGTGTTTATAACTTTAGTTTACAGTCTATAAAGAAAGGAATTTGATTGTATCCCCCAAGTCAGGATTACTTGGCTGGTCTCTTAGTTTTTTCATAATAGCTCCCTTCCAGGATTCTTAGATGTCCAAGTCTGAAGAGGTTTCAAAGCTCTCAAGCCGTCTCCTGATTTGTGCCAGGTCAACTTGGATTTCTCTTCCTAACAGTGCTAGATCTCTTGGAATATTTATGGTTTCAGTGCATGCTAGTGTGCTGAGGATTTCCAAAGGAGCTGTTATTGATTTTATTCATACTTAACTATTTGCTCACCCAACCTACAGACTCAGTGACACGTGCCAGCAAGCCACACACATGTCCCAAATATGTGGGTCAAAGACTAGTGTTTATTATTTGGTTCAGACACATATTATTTATAAACTTAATTTAATTTTAGGTTTTTTAAAATTCTTAAAGTCTTTCCACCCAAAACTTTGAGACCAGAAAACGTTTACTTCTGAATGATCTTCTTTCTTATTCAAAGTGCATTTATGGTTCTTATGAAACATAAGATGAACATTGGTAAATGTCATTTCAGCAAAGAAGGGAAATATCAATAGAGGTGGAAATTCCATGATGTGTTGATAATTTTACAGAGGTTACATTGGGTAAATTGTAGATTCTTTAAATATCTTGCTCCACCAATCCTTCCTGTTAACTACTGGTGCCCTTTCCTGTCTTTGTGACTGTGGGCAAATACTTGTTCAGAGCTTCACTTTTCTCATTTGTAACATGGGGGCAATAATACCTCCATTCAGCATAGTTATAAGATCATAGATAATGCCTATAAAAGATGTAGCAGAAAGCCTGGCACATCATACTCAATAAACACTATATAATAAGCATACCTCATTATATTGCACTTTGCTTTATTGCCCTTCACAGATTTTGTGTTTTTTTACAAATTAAAGGTTTGTGGCAAATCTGCATTGAGGAAGTCTATCAGTACCATTTTTCTAACAGCATGTGTTCACTGTGCCACATTTTGGTAATTCTCACAATATTTCAAAGTCTTTCATTATTATTACATCTGTTATGGTGATCTGTTATCAGTGCTCTTTGATGTTACTATTGTAATTGTTTTGGGGTGCCATGAGCCATTAACATATAAGACAATGAAGTTAATTGATAAATGCTGTGTGTGTTCTGACTGCTCTTCCCCCATCTCTCTCCCTCTCCTCCAGCCTCCCTATTCCCTGAGACACAACAATATTAAAATGAGGTCAATTATTAACCCTACAATGGCTTTCAGTGAAAGGAAGAGTCACACATCTCTTGCTTTAAATCAGAAGTTAGAAATGATTAGGCTTAGTGAAGAAGGCATGTTGAAAGTCTGCGTGGGCCAAAAGCTAGACCTCTTGTGCCAAACTTGTGCCAAGTCATGAATGCAAGGGCAAAGGCCTTGAAGGAAACTGAAAGTGCTACTCCAGTGATCATGTGAATGCTAAGAAATCAAGATGACTGTATTGCTGATAAGGAGAAAATTTGAGTGATCTGGATAGAAGATCAAACCAGTCACAACATTCTCTTAAGCCAAAGCATAATGTAGAGCAAGGCCCTAACTCTCATCAATTCTATGAAGACTGAGAGAGGTAAGGAAGATGCAGGGGAACTTTGAAGCTACCAGAAGTTCGTTCATGAGGGATAGGAAGGGAAGTCATCTCTGTAACATAAAGTGGAAGGTGAGCAGCAAGTGCTGATGCAGAAGATCTAGCTAAGATCATTGATTAAGGTGACTACACTGAACAAACATTTTCAATGTAGACAAAACAGCCTTCTGTTGGAAGAAGATGCCATCTAGGACTTGTGTAGCTAGAGAGAAGGAGTCACAACTTCAAAGGACAGACTGACTTTCTTGTTAGGGGCTAATACAGCTGATGACTTTAAGTAAAAGCCAATGCTCATTTACTATTCCAAAAACCCTAGGGCTCTTCAGAATTATGCTAATTCTACTCTGCCTGTGCTCTGTATATAGAACAACAAAGCCTTGATTACAGCACATCTGTTTATAGCATGGTTTACTGAATATTTTAAGCCCCATGTTGAGACCTACTGCTCAGAAAAGAAGATTCCTTTCAAAATATTACTGTTCATTGACAATGCACCTGGCTACCCAAAAGCTTTAAGGGAGATGTACAAGGAGATTAATGTTGTTTTCATGCCTGCTAACACAACATACATCCTGTAGCCCATAGATCAAGGACTTTCAAGTCTTATTATTTAAGAAATGTAAGGCTTCAGGTGCCATAGATAGTGATTCCTTTGATGGATCTGGGCACAGTGAATTGAAAACCTCCTAAGAAAGAAAGAATCCAGTATTCTAGATGCCATGAAGAACATTCATGATTCATGAGATAGGTCAAAATATTATATAAACATTAATAGGGGTTTGGAAGAAGTTGATTCCAACCCTCACGGATGCCTTGGAGGGGTTCAAGACTTCAGTGGAGAAAGTAACTGCAGATGTGGTAGAAATAGCAAAAGAACTAGAATTAGAAGTGGAGCCTGAAGATGTGACTGAATTACTGCAATCTCATGATCAAACTTGAATGGATGAAGACTTGCTTCTTATAGATGGGCAAAGAAAATGGTTTCTTTAGTTAGAAACTACTCCTGGTGAAGATGCTGTGAACATTGTTGAAATAACAGCAAAAGATTTATAATATTACATAAACTTAGTTGATAAAGCAGTGATAGGGTTGGAGAAGATTGGCTCCAATTTTGAAAGAAGTTCTGTGGGTAAAGTGCTATCAAACAGCCTCAATTTCATGCATTATAGTTGTATTTGTTGCATACCTTAGGTGTCAGGTGCTGCTGGGGTCAGGTACACAGTGATAAACCAAATGTACCTGGTCCATATTTTCATGAGGCTGAAAGACTTAACAACAAAAGTAACATGTATAATAATAAATTGTGACAAGTGCCATGAAATAAAAGACCAGGATCCATGAGAGAGAATGAAATGTGGAACAAAATTTAGATTGGGGGATTGGTCAAAGCAGGTGTCTGTGGGGAAGTGACATTTAAGCTTTGACCATTGGTATGCTAGGAGCTAGCCAGGCAAAGAATGGGCACAAAGTGCATTCTAAGAAGGTTCGAGAGAATGGATTCTGTTTGAAGAACCAGGAGAAGAGGATGGGTCCTAAAATCACTGAAAGAAGGGGAGCAGGAGGAAAGATGGCACTAGAGTGGGTACAGGGCAGCAACCCTCAGGGTCTTGTCATGTTACAGGTTCTATATGTTGTACAGGATACAGAGAGAACCATACAGATGTTTTAAGCAGGAGAATGATTTAATCAGATTCAGGATTGTTAGATGACACTCTAGCTACTGTGTAAAGAATGGATGGGGATTAGGATGGGAAGAATGAGGGGAGCTAGGAGGTTAAGAAAGCAGGGAGACCAGTTCACAGTTGGAAGGTGGTGAGAGATCAGATGATTTGCCCCAGGGTGGTGGTGGGTGGGGAGAAATGGAGATAGGGTCGAGAGCACTTGCTGATGGAGGAAGGTGATGAGGGAGGGTTGGAGGATGCGGTCCAGCTTTCTTGCTTGAGCATCTGGGAAGAATGCCCTGTTAACAGGGCAGTATAAGCGTGGTCTTAAGTTGGTCATGGTTTTCAATTGCTGTTATTTTTGGTATTGATTCATATAGTTAGAGAATTTTGTTTAGGATTTTCTCTTGATTTTGTTTCTATCTGATTGCTTAGTTGTTACCAGCTCAGTTTGTCAGTAGATTGCCCCTAATTCTTTGCTGTCATCAAGGTCTTTTCATACTAGAATATGGAAATAGTGGGTTGTGTACATCATCTTTTGCTTTGCCTTTAGTCGCCATCATAAATCTTTAATAACCATGCTTTAGAAGAATCTCTCACTCCAGTGGAATTGATGTCTTCGTTGTTCTCTGAACATCTGCCCCCTTTTTTTCCTGCACCTTTGCTCTTGTCTGAAATACCCTTCCCTTTCCTGCCTACCTATTAGAAATCTGGCCATCCTTTAAGATTAAGTGCTCATCTACTGCTTATGAGAAGCCTTTAAGATCACTTAGCTCCCTGGGCTTCTGACATATCATAGTTGGCCTTGCAATCCTAGCTTTCTTTGTATTAGAGTAAGATTACCTCCTGAAGCCAAGGATGGAATCTTTATAGGCCCTACACAACTTCTGAAGAAGCCTATCACATGGTCAAAGTTCAAATCATGTTTCTTGATCAAGTGGTTGAGTTCATGTCGAGTTAGACAGGAGGGAGGCTAGTGGAGGAGTTGTTCTGGGTCAGGTGGGACCTTAAAACAGCCCTCATCACACTGTAAGTCAAAGGCATTCAACTACCCTACTACACATAAAGAATATTAAATTTCTAACATATTCTGCACATGTAACAAAACAACTAGGTTTATGGCCTCTGTTCTTGCCTATCTACCAATGATTGGAGATTGAACTTGAAGAGGAACCAATTTTGAGAGCTTTATGGTATTTCCATGCTATTTGTTGCTGTACTTTCTAGAGTCATGCTGTCCTTTTTTGTTTTTCATTCTCTGAAATATATTCATCAAGACAGCTCCTGGGCATGAGTCCAAAAAACAGTTTCAAGAGACTAGGGAATTAAATAGCACCAACCACATTTTCAGTTGCAACAATAATTATTAAGTAGAGCTCATTTTAATTCCAGACTGTGATCTGGACCCTGGAAAATTAACTCTTGCCTTTTTGAATTCTCAATATTTTTGGAGCTTGGACATCAAACTAATGCCTATCTAAATTTTTGATAGCCTAATCTCCCACCCAAAGTGTGCTAAATCATGACACATATATCTTTAAAACATGTCTAAAGTAATCTTCCTATGAGAATTTAGAAAATCTTCACTATGCTCTAGAGGCCACTTACAGTACATGTAATCTTTTATAAACCAGTACATATACTCTTTTGGTTTAGGAGATTGAAGTAAAAATAAGAAAGACAAAGTCAGTATGGACACAACCTAATTTTTACATTGTATTTAATTGTCCTCTTTCTGGAAAGCAATTCACTGAGAATTCCCTGAACCAGATTACTGTGGGGCTTCAACATCCAACACAGTGGTTCTTAACCCCAGTTTAGATTAGAATTACCTGCAGAACTGGTTCCCAGGCACCAGGTGATTCTAATGTGCAGCTAGGGTTTAACACAAAGGCAGCTAACTTAAACATTAACATGTTATAATGAGTATGCTTCTATGTAATCACTGTGGAACAGGAATGTTTACAGCAGCCTTTATTATAATAGCTCCAGCCTAGAATCTGCAGTGCAGTAGTCTATCCACAGTGGCATGGATAACTAAATTATGAAATACTTGTACAAGGGAATAGGAGGATACAGAAATGAAAATAACTGAATTACTGTTCTGCCAAATAGTATCAATAGCATTGATTAAAACCCCCAAAATGTTGAGTGAAAGAAGCAAGACATAAAAGTATGCATACTGTTTTAATCTAATTTTATAAACTTCAAACACAGACAGATCTAAGCTATGGTGTTGGAAGTCAGGATATTGGTTAAGTCTGGGGAGGGAGATGGGGGTAATGATTGGGAGTGACCGGTCACAAGGGAGAGAGTCCATGGTGCTGGTAATGTTCTATTTTTTGAGCTTTGGCTTAGAGGCCAAAGGTTATACAAAATAAAATATGTTTTGCTTTATCATTTCAGTATGTTCTAAAATCTATACACTGAAATAAAGAGATTCACCTATAATATTAAACAATAACAATCCTTTGGAGGAAGATGTTTATTTAAAGAAATAATAATGGGATTTTTACAGTGACAATTATTATTGTGGGTCTTGTTTTTCTACTTGTTCTCGGCCTTTAAATATAATACAATCTTTGAAACAGACCTATTCAAGACAAAATTTGCAAGTTAATTCCAGTAAATGAGATCCAAGATGAATTGGTTCATTTAATTCTGCTCTAAAGCAAATAGCCTATGGTATAAAGCCATTTATATAATTTTTCAAATAATTGTAATACTTACAGACTCATTGCAATACAGACCTGAGCAGACTATTTTAAATCCCCTTAAAATCTTGAGGATGCTTAATAAATTTATGAACAAAAATTGAGATATTTTATTGAAAATGAAATGATATTGGAGTGAATTATTTAATTCACTTCTAAACATTATTTTCTAATTACAATAGTAACGTAGGGTTTCTGTAGAAAAGTTAGAAAATAATAAAAGAACTTAAAATGTTCATAATTCAGCCACCTAGAAGTAAGGACTTTTAGTACTGTGGTATAATTCTCTGGGGAAAAGGAAGGATGTATATGTGCATGCATTTAAACAAAATTAGCTACACAGCTTTGAGTCCCACTTTTTCCATTTAATGATACAGTGTAAGCATTTTCCTAATTATAAATGTTCTGCAGAGGTTTGGATTTAAAATGTTAATTTATTTCAACTCTATTGTTGGACATTTAGGTTATTTCCATTTTCTTGCTTCCATTTCAGGGGTCCTCAAACTTTTTAAACAGGGGGCCAGTTCACTGTCCCTCAGACCGTTGGAGAGTGCGCACTGTGGGCCCGGGACGAGTCGGCTGCTAAGCAGGACAGGCAGCAGTGGCAAAAACATCCAGTGGGCCGGATACATGTCCTATGCGGGCCGCATGTGGCCCGCGGGCCGTAGTTTGAGGATGCCTGCATTAGATGCTAAGAATGGAATGAGCCTTGTTTGGTGGCGATAACAGGCTGAAGACTTGGGCAGGGAATGCGCAGGGGAGGAGCCTGCATGGCCAAGCTTTGCTGTAGTTTATGCCTTGCTGTCAGTATTGGCATCCTTCTCTCCCTCCTCTTCCTCTTCTTTTCTTCTCCCTCCACACGTCTTTCCCCATCCTTCCTTCTCCTCCTTGTCTCTCCCTCACTCTCCTCTTTCTCCACTGCAGACACACTGACTTCCTTGCTGTCTATCAATACACAAGGTCCCCTTCTGCCTTCAGGAATTTTTGACTTCTTCTGCCTGGATTACTTTTCTCTCCTGTCACCAGTGTCTCTTTCATTCCTTTACTTCCTTGAGGGGCTAAATAATTGTCCCCAGATCAAATACCTAAAGGGTGAATCTCAGGTCTTCTGACTTTGATTTTTTAATTAGGAGGGAGCCCAGGGCTGGAATAGCCTGGTGAATGAAAGTAAGTAGTCCTAGAAGCCAGTCCTCTATCCCAGGTCTTATTTGACAGCCTACAGTTGCAAATTCATCTCTATACTTAAGGTACTCTTCCAGGAAAAGCAATGTAAATCCCTCTAGAAGATAGAATACACAGAACCTCGCATGTGATATTAAGTGTCAGGCATTGTGTAAAACTTTCCACGCATCATCTCATTTAGCCCTCGCAGTGACCTCTCACATAGGAGTTCTTACTCCAGTTTCCAGATGAGGAAATTGAGACCTAGAGGTGTGGAGTGACTTCCACAAGGTCACATAGCTAGTTGTGGCAGAACTGGGAAAACAGCCTGACCCCTACTCCAGGTCCTCTGCACCACAACTAGATCTCCCAAGATGAATGATGCTTAATCATCTGCAAAAAGTAGTAAAAAGATATACCTAACACTTGTAGTTCTCACCCAGGCACTGTTCTTTGGGTGACTTTGAGTTTGTTACTTACCCAGTAGTTTTGGTGTTTCTCTTTCTGAAAGACAGAGATGACAAAAGCCTAAGCTTTGTCTCTGATAGTCTGCTGGGAAGATCAGTTAAAATTAGTAAAGCTCACTGACAGCCTAAAGTCACCAAGTTGGGGAGAATATTAATGGCTTGAATCCTTCTGCAGTCACACATTAAGCCTGTTAAAGGTGAGAGGTGGGGTATCAAATGCCTTTGATAGTCTCCATTGACTCCTTTCCCTAGGCTGCTTGTTCTCATTTCATTCCCAATTCTTTCCCTTTTTTCATTTTTAACCATATTTCCCATATGTCAGCTTATTCCCTCTAATTTCTCCTCATGTCTAGCAATTGTCGTTTCCCATATGTCTACATAAAATCTACCATCTAAGAAGAAAAAAAATCAGAAAACAAAACCAGAAAAGTAAGACTCAACATTAAAACGTAATTTGGAGTTAACACTTCCACTTCCAGGCAAAATATAGTAATAAGGACTGGATTTACATCCCTGCTGGAAATAACCGAATAAGAGGACAAAGTATATGAAACAAGTGTTCTCAAGACATAAGACATCAGTCAAAGAAGGACAGTGATCTCTGAGAGATGGGGAATAAATGCAATGATCCCTGCAATTGCCCTAGCTTACTGACTGAACAAAGTGTTCAGGCTATGGTACAGAGAGGAGGAAACCAGGCAGAGCCCAGGAGTTTCCCTGAGTTGTGAAGATGAAGTCAGTAGTTCAGGAAGGCTAGTAGATTTCACATCTAGTGTGTATTAGGAAACTATCTGAGGGGAAGAAACACCTAAAAGGATGATAGGGAACAATACCCAGGATCACACATAGCCAGGAATAATGAATGCTCCCAAGAACAGGTGTGAAAGACCTCATAATTCACATGCCATATGAGAGAATAGAGAGATTCTAGGGGCCTGTCATTGATATCAAAAGGCGGGGTATAGGGTCCCTGTCTGGGCTGGTGCAGAACTAACAGGTATAGGGGCTTTGGAGCTAACAGTTCCCATAGCGACCATCTTGTCGTCAGCTCTCCCATTGTGGAAGGGGTTCTGGTTACTATGGCAGGAGAGTTCTGATTGTTGTTCTGGGATTCCAGGAAGCACAGCCTAGAGCCCATTTATTCAGCCCTTCTAATGATGTCCTAAGCATCTAATTTCCCATATTAAATCACTTTCTGCTTAAATTTAAAATTATATTTAAGCTAAAAGTGTTACTAGCCCCATGAACAAATTTCAATGACCCCAATGTGTTTTTTATAATCCTCTCCCTTAACTAAATACTTGACCTTTTGAGTTGTTTCCTAGAAATAGTGGATTTTTCTGCAAGACAATGGAGCTGAGATTCTGAAGGCCCCTGGGCAGACTTCCTGATGCCAAGATTCACCATCCCCCACAACCTGCCCCCAATGAAGGTAGCCCCTCGTTATTTACACCACAACCTGCCCCAAGGCATGTGGCCCCTCCTTTAAAAGCCCATGATCTCCACTAGTTGGAGAGATGGATTTGAGGCTGCCTCTCCCATTCTCCTGACAAGAAAATCTGTCATATTAAAAATTCCTTTCTTCCTTGGCAATCCTCATTATCTCAGCAATTAGATCTTTGTGTGACAAGCAACTGGACTAGGCCAAAACCCCCTTGCCATTTTGACAATGAAAAGTGTTATCTGCTCCTGAACCTTGACTATTACATCTCTGAATCTCTCCTACTTGTTAAATACAATGACTTCTATCAGCTTATTTAAATCTCTGAAGTACTGACCACCCCTTACTTGAAAATCCCTCCTCTTTTGGTTTTAATAACACCTCCCCCTACTGGTTTCTCTTATACATTTTCCTCATTTCTATTCATTTTGCTGGTTCTTTTTCATTCAAAACACATGGATTGAGCATCTACTGGATTGAAGATTCTGTGTGAACACAGTGCAGGGGCCCTACTGATGAGTAAGGGGAATGTGTTTTCCTCCAATCGCATTTGGATGTTGATACAGATGAGAGGTGAGTTAAACTGCACTTCTTACAGTTCCCCTTTCCTTCAGCTTTTCCCAGGCTGTTCCGTTTGCCTGGAATGCTCTCTCTACCATGTTTACTCATCTTTCAACTTCTGACTTCACTGCCCCTTCCTTAAGCCTATCAGGTAGATGTACTTACTCCCTTCTTGGAACTATCATGGTATAATGCCATGTGCATTCCTCCATTGTAATAGTTGCCATATTATATTAGTTTGCTTCTTGGTCTCCTCAGTCTAGCCATTCCTTGGTGGTGTCAATTTAGTAATCTCAATTCCTAGCATGGTGTTTAGCCTGTGGTTGGCTTTCATTAATTGCCTATTAAATTCCATTGAATTGAATTACATGGAGAGAATCAGTAGAAATTGTTGGCAGGCAGGAGAGGCAGCGTCTAGACGCAGGCGTCCTCAAACTACGGCCCGTGGGCCACAAGCGGGTGTTTTTGCCCGTTTGTTTTTTTACTTCAAAATAAGATATGTGCCGTGTGCATAGGAATTTGTTCATAGTTTTTTTAAAACTATAGTCCGGCCCTCCAACGGTCTGAACTGGCCCCCTGTTTAAAAAGTTTGAGGACCCCTGGAAGAGGGTGATGTTTAGAACCAGACTCAGTTGCTCTACAAGGAAGGGAGCTCCTGTCCCTGAGAGTGAGCAATAAAACAGCTTACTCAGCTCTAGCGGTGGAGTGAAATGGGTGAGGCCTGTGTAAATTGAGTCAATAATACTTCTAAGGAGTTTACTTGAGGATAAAAAGAGTTCATACACCTTAAGAATTTTGTACAGAAAATGAAAATTATTAATACTACACAATGTAAGATAGTATTTTTATAACACTCTATGGCAAGATAATAGAAATGTGTTGAATTTGTGTATTTTATTAGAGCACATGCTTTATAACAAAGGAAGAAGAGGATGGATTAAAGATAAAAAGAAAGATTATAGCTGTCATCTTCTGGTTGGTCTTTCTACTCTTAAAAGTCTCTATGGTAGATATTATCACTTTCAGTTAGAGCATGTTCCAGTGCCTCTCATTGTCTGAGCCAAGAGTCCTGATGTGACCTATTTGTGAAGCCAGGTGCTATCACAGACAGACAAAAGTGCCGGTACATTCTGCAGGAAGTGAAGACAAGGATCCTACTGATCTGACAGTCACCATTATGACTGGCTGGTAGGGGAAATGTCTGTACTCAGAAGAGGCCAACCTTCCACAACATTCCAATACTCAAGGGCACTTTCTAATACATTGGCAAGACTAACAATTCCAAAGCAATAAAGTATGTGATCCTTGATGCTAACAGGAAGTGTAGTATGGCTTAACACAGGTTCTGACTTTTGTTATTAGTTAATTGTTCATGTCTACTTGTCTTAGTTCTCCTTTAAGTTTTAAGTTTCTTAAGGATAGGGACCATACTTTATACTTCATAGTGTCAGCCCATACTTGCCTACCACAGTGTTTTAGCAGTACTCAATTATCATATGTTGTTGATGGGGTTGTTTTAGCAGCTGTCAGGCAGCTTTCATGGTGGCCAGGTATAGATAGAACATAAAGAGTAAGCAAGAATGGAGATTTTTCTCCCATATAAACCACAAGTTACTTAACCTAAAACCCTGGGAACATAGGCATTCTTTCATGAATGACTGTGGTTTAGGACACTTATTCTACCCCTTCTTCCTAACAATTCAAAATATCTTTATTTCAGTTTATCTTTCTTTTACTCCCTAACTTAAAATAATTTGCAGCATTGCCTTAGAGATACCTGACTATGTGGGATTTAAATTTATAAAAGAAGAAGTTCTATTTTTTTTTTTTTTTACCCTCTCCCAACATACTTTTGTTTATTTGAGATGACATCTTAATATGTTGCCCAGGCTGATCTCACACTCCTGGGCTCAAAGGATCCTTCCCCCTCAGCCTCATGAGTAGCTGGGATTACAGGTATGTACCATCATGCCTGGCTAAGAGGAAGCCCTAGAAACACATAGTTCGTGTTTTGAGGTACATCAAGAAGGCTTCCTTATTTATTCACTTTGTAGGATATATTGGTTATGCCATCATACACCTGGGAGGACCTTTCAAAGGCAAATATATTTCTTGGGCAGACTGGCATGTTAGTTCATTAGCATCTAGTGAGAAACCCAGTTTATTTCCAGCAGAATTAATCATATTATTTTGTAATCCAGGAAATAAAAACCAGGACAGATTAATTTTGATGAGAAAGGGTATCTCAGCATTCTGAGAGCATGAAGTGATACCTGTAGAAACACAAAATAGGAGCATAAGGCTGGGGACTCAAGAGTCCTCCAAAAACAGAATCAAGATGTCAGAACAAAGAGCAAAGATAAAGACTGAACTTGGAGAGGTTGCTCCAGCAGGAAGAAAGCTTCTTCAGAGTTAGGGGAGTGACCAGCCAGTGTTCTACAGCTCCCCATTAGCACCACCAGACCATCGCCTTCCAACTCTCACCCAGAAACCCTTCTCATTCTCCCTTGAAATTCCTGCCTCCATTTTCCTCACTCCCTCTGCTCAATCCTGGACATACTCAACATTCATTGAACTCTCTGGAACTCTCTTCCTGCTCTTCCTCTCACCCTGCTCCTGCCTCTATTGTGGGCAATTTCAGAATCCTGGTACAATTGATCCAACATCACAGCTTTAAAGTTCTCTAATTTTCGGACCCCACAACTTTAGTCTCCAGGTCCGTTTAGCAATCTACTTCTATGGCTGCACTGCACACTGGGCTCTGTTATCATCCAAAGGAAGAGGTCCAAATCAGGAACCTCAAACTTAACATCCTAATATCCCATGAGAGCTTCCCTGACCAGGGCTCCCACTCCGTCACCTCACAATTCCTCCTCTTCAGCCTGATGGAGACTTGTTTCCCTTACTCCCTCACTCTCTTCTCTCTCAGACTGTCCCTCATGGCTCTACCTCCCTTCCTAGTCTGGTCTGGACACCCTGGAGTATCCCTCTGTGTCCAAGCTTCTTTGTCCTCTGCTGAATCTGCCTTGTGGATCTTGAACCTTGGATGAATTCCACCATTGACTCCCTCCTGACTCACACTCAGCCCACTGAGCTGCTGGAGGGACTTGTACAGCTACTGGGATCCCTGCCACTATAACTTTATTATCACCCAAGCCAGCTGACCCTTTGGGCTCCTTCCATTTCTTATCCCCCAGCAGCAATTCCAAACCTCCACCATTCTCCTCAACCCACTTTTCTCACCCTTCTCTTGGGAAATGACTCTTACTTCATAGATAGAACTTAAACTGCAGACACTCTTACTTCATAGATGGAGCTAAGCTCTCATTCAGCTCCTAACAACTACAACCTTCAACACCCTCCAACACTCCCACCCCAGTCTAAGAAAAGGAAGTGTTTCTTCCCCCATTCAAGACTTATTCATTCATTCAGCAATCACTGAGTGCCTACTGCATCTTAATAAATACTGTGCTATATGCTGGATCCGGATATTAGAGATGAGGAAGATGTAGCTCCTACCCACAAGGAGCTTAAAATGAGGTAGGGGAGACTGACATGTAAATGAATTATAATTCAGTGTGCATTGTGGTGTAATGATAGAAATATGTACAGAGCATTACAAGGTCATGGGAAGAAAAGCCACCTAACTCAGCCTTCATGGGAAGGAGATGAAGTGTCCTAAGGGAATTTTTGGATGGGATGTTGTTTGAGCTAACCCTTAAAGAGGGAGTAGCCATTAACTAGGCAAAGTTGCCATGGGAAGGAGAAAGATGGGTCAAAGATTGAAGGGTAGGGAAAACAGAGATCAAGTATAGGAAGAGGGTATAAATAAAAGCATGACATTGAGTCCATTCCACTAGCTCAATGCATTTCCCTAAGCTTTTTTCTCCTTTATTCTTTATCCTAGTATATGGCACCCATACCGGTTTGGTCACCAGAAATGTAGATTTCTTAAATTCCCCCCGTGCCCTCACCCTCATCCTTCAGCTAGTAACTAATTTCTGTTGATTTTACCACACCAGTATTTCCTGTGTATGGTAACGGAAAAAAAAAAAAAAAAACAACTCTGTAAAATAATTTAAAGAGGTTTATTCTGAGCTGAATGTGTGTGACCAGGCCATATGCTTGAGAGCATATGGCCTCATGAGGTCCTGAGAAAACATGTCTGTGGTAGGTGGGTTACAGTTTGGTTTTACACATTCATGGAGACAGAAATTGCACGTTAGACCCTAAGTCAGTATGTAGAGGGTATATTGGTTTGGCCTGAAAAGGCGGGACATCTTTAAGGGGGAGAGGAGTCACAGGTTATAGGTGGGTTTAAAGATTCTTTGATTTGTGATTGGTTAAAGAAATGAAGCTTTGTCTAAAGGCTTGGAATGTTTTAAGATAAGGATGTCTGTCAATCAGAGACAAGCCATCAACCTTTACAGAAACTCAAGTGATATGCTAAGTAAACTGATGGCCTGCAGACATGGTTTTAGCTTTGTCTTGTATAGATTTAGGCCTGTTAATGATTTAGTATATTATTGTAACAAAGAATATCTCCAAAAAGGGAATGGGACATGACAAGTCGTGTGTGACCTCCCTTCTAATGGCCAACAACTCAGCTATAGGATTTTCTGGGGTCCCCTTGGCCGAGAGGGGATCCATTCATTCAGCTGGGGGTCTTAAGATTTTGTTTTAGTTCACATGTGTCTCTCCCTTCTCCATCTATGCCCAGCGTCATGCAATGCTCTCATAATTGACCTCACCTGCATACTCCTTCTAGAGTGTATCTAACATGCACAAGTGATCACGTTACTGCCCAGCCAAATTCTGGCCATTCCAGCATATTAGGAAAGACCTCTGTTGCACAGCCTCTACCCCCACCTCTGCAGCCTTATCATTGCCTGGCTCTAGAACAATCAGAAATTGCCCTAATGTGTCTTCTTATCTCGTGCCTTTGTGTCTTTTCCCTCCCCTAGGCACAAGAGCATTTTGATACAGCATCTTAAAATAGGGCACATTTTAATGCAGGCTAACACATCAAACATTTAGCTATTCTTTTTTTTCCTTTCCTGAATAATGACAGTAATAGTCTTAACCCATTTCTCTACCTTTTCCCTTTTGATTCTATCAGGGATGATGATGACACTAATCAACAATTGACTCCCCATTTTAATCTTCCATCAATAATTATCCTAAGTGTCCTGCTTCAAATTACATTGTTTCTGCTGCTTCAAATGCACACCCATTTCACTTGACTGCCTAGGGCACCCCTATTCTCCTTGTGTTACTGTGATATTATAAAATATATATTAATATTTGGTCTTTATCTCCATTTCCTAGCATACAATTCCCCAAATCCTTGGAATCTCCAGAGTACTGTCTTTTTATATGCTAATGTTAACTGATTACTTCAGATTGGGGCTGATCCTGGGAAAGACAGGATTAGAAGTTGGAAATTCAGCCCTATCCTGCAACCTCTGGGGAGGGGAGAGGGGCTGAAGGTCTAGTTGATTACAAATGGTCAGTAGTTTAACCACTTCAGTACAGCACTTACCGGCCGCGAAACCTTGCCCACAGCCGGCACTCATAGTCCGCACAATACTTTGTGCTGTGCATTGACGACGAATCCATTTTGCTCTTGTGTGATGAGGAAAGCTTTAAAGCACTGAAAGCTTGTTTTACTTTACAGGCAGCTTTAGGAAAATAACTATAATAACTCCTACTAAGGACTTGTTAAAAGGTCACAGATTCGTAGTAACTTATTAGCTGAACGTACACACTGCAACTACAGAGATAAAAGCTGTAAAAGTAAAAGCTTTTGGCTGTCGACTAAAGTCGACACTTGGCTGTGCGCCTTCATATCATGGCTGTCAGCTAAAGTCGATGCTCGGCTGTACACATTCACCTGTGGCGGTCGACTATAGTCAACGCATACCGAAGTGGTTAATCAATCATGCCTGTATAAGAAAACCTCCATAAAAACCCAAAGTACAGGATTTGGAGAGCTTCCAGCTAGTTGAACACCTAGATTCCTGTGGGGTGGCACTCCCCTCCCCATATGCCTTGCCCTATGAATCTCATCTGTATCCTTTGTAATATCCTTCATAATAAACCAGTAAGCATGTTTTCCTGAGTTTTGTGAGCCACTCCAGCAAGTTAATAAAACCCAAAGAGGGTGTTGTGGGAACCCCAACTTGAAGCCTGTCAGCCAAAAGTTGGGAGGCCAGGACTCATTACTGATGTCTAGGATCACAAGGCAGTCTTGGGGACTGAGCCTTCACCCTGTGGGATCTGACACTGTGTCTAGGTAGATAGTGTGACATTAGAGGACACCTAGCTGGTATCTGCTGCAAAATCGAGGCTTGCTTCTTGGTAGGGAGAAATACCCACATATTTTGGGGTCATAGGAGTCTTCTGTGTTGATTGTTGTGTTGGTGTGAAAATGGAAGAAAAACATGGTTTGAGAGTTTTTTTCCAAACAATGACCGTCACTTCTCAGGAAGCCCTTCCAGCTATCCATCATAGTCCCAGATTACAAGGACTGCTCCCTCTCTGCCCTGACTCTGATCTCTATATTCACTTCTCCTGACACCTCTTATACCACTTTAATGTCCCTCTGTAGGAGGGAATCTCTCTGAGGACAGGGGTCATCCATTTTCCTAATTTTTGGCACCTCCTACAGTTTTGGAACAGAGCAGGTGCTGTGTTAATTGATGCTAATGCATAGGGAGAGCCACCATGAAAGCCACAGTAGCCTAAGGGAGAGGGGCTGCCCTTCCTTAGAAGTGAGGGTCCTTGGTGTGGCCTTTCCTGGGAGGAGGGTACCTGAGAGGGAAGACTGTGCAGGGGAGAAAGGAAGTTGGAATCCCAATTACATTAAAGAAATCTTAAAGGAATGCCATTGTCTTATTCATATGCTTCCCTATATATGTCCTAAGGAAAATGATATTTTTCCCTAACTAGTTTTTTAAAGTAATATATACATAGTAAAAATTCATTTATTATAAAAGGGTATTCGATGAAAATAAATCTCTGTCCTACTCTAGTCTTCCATTATTCTTTTTCAGTGATCACCACTATTATCAGTTTCTAGTCTCTTCCCCTAAACCTCTAAGTATATAAATGCATATTATATACATTTATAATATACAAGCAAATCTATCTAAATCTAAATCTAAATCTATATGTACACTTTTAAACATAGTTGGTAGCATCTTATCATCAATTTTCAGGCTGGTGATGGCTCACGTTTATAATCCTAGCATTTTGGGAAGCTGAGGCAGGAGGATTGCTTGAGGCCAGAAGTTCGAAACCAGCTTGGATAACACCAACCTGGAAAACACAGTGAGATCCCTTCTCTACAAACAATTTAAAAAATTAGTCAGGCATGGTGGCATATGCCTGTATTCATATTTTATTGTGGTAGGAACACATATAGTAGGATGGGGATGTACTCTCTTAATGAATTTTTTCTTTTCCTTTTTTTTTTTTTTTTTTTGAGATAGAATCTCACTCTGTTGCCTGGGCTAGAGTGCAGTGGCATCATCATAACTCACTGTACCCTCAAACTCCTGAACTTAAATGATCCTCCTGCTTCGGCCTCCCAAAATGCTGGAATTATAGACATGAGCCACTGCACCTCACCTCTTAACAAAATTTTGAGTGTGCAGTACAGTAAGCCATTTTTCAAATTTTTTCTTTTTTTAAAATTTTTAATTCACGCTATTGGAAGTTCAGTAGTGAGCCATTTTTTAAACTGCTACATAATATTCCTACTGTAACTGTATGATATTTATGTGATCACTTTCCTATTGATAAATATTTTTTTTGAGCCCATTGTTATTTCAAGCAATGCTACAGTGAAAATTCTTGCATATATGTGTATGAGCCAAGGTCCAGCAGAAGCAGATGGTACATCCATAGCTTAACTGAAGAGTTTAATAATGGAAGGACTATTTACACAGGTGCTGGCAGGATTAATGGAGCCAACTATGAATGGTTAAACCTTTAGAAACTAGCAACAGTGAGAAGCCTTCACCACTGCTTGGCATGAAGGGACCAGGACAGGGAGGGAGCAGTGTTAAAGCCAGTGAGCCCATAGCTGTGGCCAGGGGGTGAAGAATGTAGCCACTACCAAGACTGCAGCCATCAGATTAGGAACAAGAGGAATAAGTGTTCTGATTGGCATCTCCTCTTGCTCTCTGGTTTTCTGCTGGTACTTCTCAACCACCAAATACCAGTAGAAGCCAGAGGACAAGGGAGCCCAAGTGAGGCAGTCCTTGGAGGTCAGGCTGCAGGGCATACGGCAGGCATGCTAGGTAGATAGCGAGGGATTCCAGGTCTTCTAGGGATGAAAGTGAGTGCTGCTGTGATTCACCCCCCTAAATGGGCTTTCAGAGAGGCTCAGGGGAGATCTGCATGTGCAGTAAGTCTCAGGTCATGCAACTCCCAATTGTCCAATCAAAGTTGTTCCATGGTGATGTCTGAGCCACAAGGGAGGTCCCAATCCCGCACACTATAAAACAAGATGCAGACCATAACCAAGTCCCTTTTTTGGCCCCTTCCTTTTGCTCTTTTCCTGCTTTGATAATGGGTCTGGTCATCATCTCTGGCATATGTATCATGCTCTGCAAACCTGTATCTTGCTCTTGCTCTTAATCCTATTGTAATCCTATTTTGATCCTCCTCAATAAATTTCACCTCATGCTTGCCTTCCTTTGGTGTGTCTGGTCATTCTTTGACCATGGGTGTGCCAAGAACTGACATTTTTAGACTAAAACCTGACAGGCAGAGCAGAGGAAGAGTAAGTGTAAAATAAGCAGTATAATAAATTTTTGCACAAATGTGCCATTAATCTGGTGGAAATTTTCCTAGATGTGGAATTGTGGTGTCTGTAGGAAGGAAAGAGCCAGCCAAGTGTCCACTCAATATATATTCTTCTCTTCTTCCATGGTATTACTTAGCTTAGCTTAGCTTAGCCGTGCATATGGCTACTCAGAATTAAGACTACATTTCCCAGCCTCCCTCGTAGTCAAAGGAACATCAGAGAAAGTGTTACCACATGGCAGTTTCTGAGAAACCTCTTTGAGAGACAGACAAGTCCCTTTTGTCCCTTATTTATTCCTTCCTATAATTCACTTGCTGCCTAGGACCACACCCCTTTAGATGGTGAGTGGTGAGCTGGGAAGTGCCAGGTTCCTGAGGACTTCATAGAGTAAGAGCTGCCCTTCCAGTCTCTGACGACATACCTCCAGATTTTATTTATTTGGGAGAGAAATAAACTTTTACCTTATTTAAGCCATAGTTTTTTTGTTTTGTTTTGTTTTGTTTTTGAGACAGAGTCTCACTCTGTTGCCAGGGCTAGAGTGCCGTGGCG
>VBSM01003176.1:33720676-33748799 GCA_008086735.1 Cheirogaleus medius
TTGCTGGATCAAATGGTAGATCCACTTGTATCGCTTTAAGGTATCTCCATATTCAGCCTTTGGTCTTGATGTCCTCTGAGTAGGTGCCACCTGTGTGGAGCAGATGTCACTTGGCAGAAGCTTTGTTTTTCCTTCTTCCAGGTGCTCTAGGGACCTTGCCAATCAAGGACTTCTTTTATGGTCTGACTTGGGTGAGGGGAGGCCAGATGAGCCTTTTGGACTTCAACCCAGAACCAGGCCAAGACAAGCAAGTTTCTTTGCAGTCTCCATTTGTCAGTGGTCAGGATTTTTCCTAGTTCTCTCTTTCCAGTGAAGTTGTACATCTTCAAGAGTTCTGGCTTTAAGTGATGTGCATATCTTTTATTTCATGTTAACTTCTATTCTTTATTACTTTCATTCAACTTTCTTTGAATTTCATTTGCTTTTCTTTATCTAGATCATTGCTTTTTTTCAGGCTTGCTTCTTCTCTAATACATTAGAACTTAAGTTGGTATTTAAGTTCCAACTTTCTACCTGGAGTTGACTCAAGGCTTAGCCTTCTTTTCCTGAGTGGCTATTAAAACACAAACTCCTTGGTGGGGAAGAGCGGCCAGTACTATAGGGCAGCCAGAGCCACTAGGGCTTGCTGGCCACCTGGCTTTTGGCTTCCTTCTTGTTGTTCTTGCTCCTAGGAAGTTCCTTCTCTTTCTCAACAGATCAGATTTGCATTTACAAGTCTGCTTGTTATACTTGACAAATCAGTTCTAGGTGTTTTGCAGTAAAAGGCTTTTCACGGTATCTGGTCTACCATATTGCTAGACATAGAAGTCTAGAGATAAAAACACTGACAAATTGCGAGAATAAAATAATAATGCCTATAAAGCCCTTGGCTCAGTGCCTGCCAGATAGGAAGTTCTTGGTAAATACTAGCTGCCATTATTATTATTATTATTGTATTTGTATACATAGATCTCAATGGATTACTAGTGGCAGAGGTAAGAAATTGGGTGCTAAAGGAAGCAGTCCTGCCAGGAGGAGTGGCAATAGAAAGGGATCGTGGCAAATCCAAATTTTAACAAAGACTATGATGACTAATTGAGGATATATTGTGTTTTCTGAAGAGACACAGGCAACTGATTCAATCAAGAGATAATTCTTGTACAGAAGGAAAAATCATGGAATCAAATTGGGGGCTACAATACACAGCTACTGAGGCTCAGCACTTGTGACTCTAGGGGCACCAACCAATGGACCAAGATGTCACAGTGGCTGTGACCAGGCTGAGGACACATTCTTCCAAAATATGCTTAGGTATGCATTTTGGCAAAGCTAAAAAGGAAGCAAAAACATGGAAATGAGATGGCTGCAGTGGTTCACGCCTATAGTCCCAGGTACTCAGGAGGATGAGGCAGGAGGATCGCTTGAGCCCAGGAGTTTCAGACTAGTCTGGGCAACACTGCGAGATCCCATCTCTACAAAAAAAATAATTTAAAAAAATTAGCCGGGTGTGGTGGTACACACCTGTAGTCCCAGCTACTTAGGAGACTGAGGCAGGAGAGAAGGATCTCTTGAGCTGAGGAGTTTGAGGCTACAGTGAGCTATGATTGTGCTACTACACTCCAGCCTGGGCAACAGAGCAAGACCCTATCTTTAAATAAATAAATAAATGGAAATGAGCTAGACCTTTTTTTAGGTAGTAATTATGAGCGTTCTTGCTGCCTCACAGGTGCATACCCTATGTTTAAAATAAATTAATAGCTGAAAATGGGAGGATTGCTTGAGGTCAGGAATTCAAGACCAGCCTGAGCAAGAGCAATACCCCATTTCTACAAAAAACAGAAAAATTAGCTAGGCATGGTAGTGTGAGCCTGTAGTCCCAGCTACTCTGGAGGCTGAGGCAGGAGGATCTCTTGAGCCCAGGAGTTTGAAGTTGCAATGAGCTATGACGATGCCACTGTACTCTAGCCCAGGCTACAGAGCAAGACCTTGTCAAAAAAAAAAAGGAATGCTTAGTATAGCTTTCTGTTTTTTTCCTACTGATACTGCTTTACCTCAAAGCCCTAGGAGTTCCTCTCATGAATCAGGTGGGTAAAATCAAGTTGTATTCAGTCTATCAAAACTATCTGAGGTGGAAGAGCTAAGTACTGGATTCCCAACAGTACTATGTGGCTCCTCTCCTAACTCTGTCCTTTTCTCTCTTCCCTCTCTGCTGACCACTCTTTCTCCAGTTTTCAGCAGTGAGCACCAGCCCCTTTCTGCCCTGCACCATGTCATGTGTCAGACAGTTCTTCAAGTGGCTGTTCTTCAGTGCTGGTTGGGTTTTAAGATGGAGGCCATAATCCTTGGGAGCTAGCCAGGCCCCCACCTCTAGAACTGAAGTATCAGACAAATTGTCAAGACAGTGGAACTAGGAAACAGGTTGAGCCTGTTCACCATCACTGTGGGGAAGTGATCAGTTACCAAAATGAGAGCATGAGGTTAGAACAGCAAGAACAAGGAGGCTGAGTTGCCCAGCCTAGCCACTGTGCAAACTCCTGGGGTTTACCCTGCTGGAGTGCAGTATTGACCCGTAGCTGAGCATGGTGATGGCTGGGAGGAGTGGGGCCAGGCTGCAGGGACAGAAGGGATACAGAGCTGGGAACCAGAGCCATTCCAGGGATCTCTTTCTGGGGCATCATGATTCTCTCTTCTGTCCTGGATGGGGGTAAGTGAGGAGCAAAGGCCTTGATCTCCCCCTTGAGCGCCTCCTCAAACTAGGGTTAGGAAGCCCAGGGTGGGGAGGGCAAGCTCCATATCAACTGGCACTGTGGGTCTGCTGCACTTGGGCCTCGGGTCACCTGGGGGAATGTGAGTCTTCCTCTCTGGGGAACTTCAACATAAAGCCTTTCAGCAAGATAACACCTTCTCCTCAAAGTCAGAGAGGACAGGTCACTTCTGAAGTACATAACAGGAGAGCTACATGTCACAAATCCAATGGACCTTTGCTACAGGGACAGGAAAAGGGGAAGAATGGAAGATGGACGAGATGAACATGCTGTAAGATGCCAGGCTTGGCCTGAGCTGTCATGATTAGTCCATTAGTATCTACAGGTGAGGCAGTTAGGTGACCAGCTTTAGGCTCCATGTGACCTTGTAAACACAGAGGAGCATGGCCATCCTGTGATGACCTTGCAACCAGGATGATTTGGCTGCACGTTTGCAGGTAAAATACCCTCAACTCACTTGTCCAAGTACTGCTTCATGACAACTTCTGACTTTTCAAGAGATAATGGGAGCCTGGAAGTTTGAGAGAGGGGATGGGACAGGTCCTGGGGTCCCCAGTAATTCTTTTCCAGTATTTTGAGGCCATAATGATGGCACATGGTCGATGTAGGAAGGAAGGAGAAAGAAAGAAATGACACGTAGACATGTCCCATCCAGGATCCTGATCCATACTAAATGTGAACTAAGGCTTTTAAATGGGAAGAAGGCATTCTTTAGTGTATTCAGATCTAAAGATTGTGTTCATCAACAAAGCAATCATATTGGAAATTAGTTTTATTGTTAAGCTATACACAGGATAGTTAAAACTGATTTCCATAGAGCATTTTACAAAGTGAGTCGTATATCGTTGTATTTGAGGCTCACAGTAACTGCCATTTGGAAAGTCTTTATTGTGAACTCAGTCCTTTATGCATATTATTATCTCATTTAATTTTCACAACTTCTCTATGAAGAAGGTATTGCTATTATCCCTAATTTTATAGATGTGGGAACTGCGGTTTAAATAGGTCAAATAACTTGTCCAAGATCACACAGCTAGTAGTTAGAGCTGGAACTCTAGCTCTGAGTTTGCCACCCAAGCTTTTAAGCACAGTGCTAAACCATCTTAGCAGAACTGGCAGATGGGAACTAATAGCTGCATTTCTTTTGTAGGGCAGGAGATTTTGGTTTATACCGTGTTTCCACGAAAATAAGACCTACCCATAAAATAAGCCCTAGCAGGATTTCTAAGCATTTGCACAATATAAGCCCTATCCCAAAAATAAGACCTAGTGATGCGCGTGGCTACACAGTGTATCTGCACAACCCATGCATTTCGTCGCTAAGCGGTAAAAAAGACGAGCAGCCCTTCTCATCTGCCCCATGAGAGCTCTATTGCTCAACATGAGAGATTGGGGCCAATGGTTCTAAAGGAAATAGAGTCGCAAGAAATTCAGGATGGAATTCGGGGTTTAGAGAGTTATGATGATGTTCCAGAAGAAGACGACTTAACTATATTTGAATAAATGTAGATTGTTGTACCATACTTAAAAAAAAATAACACATCCCTTGAAAATAAGCCCTAGTGGGTCTTCTTGCAGAAAGATAAATATAAGACCCTGTCTTATTTTCAGGGAAACACGGTAGTAGGTTGAACTATATGAAATTGCTGATGTTCTACCATTTTTGATTTACAAAAATGACAATGTCATATGCTATAATCTAATGGATACTAAGTGAATTAACTAAGGTCATCCCAGGTAATAAGTGTCCTCCTAAGATTCTAAACTCTTATTCTTTCTACTACTCTTTCTACTACTTCCCTCAATCTGTGAATAACTGTCTAATTTACTCCCAGATGCCTACATGTTGCCACATTTTGGGGTCTCACCACTTTGTAGGGGTGGGGTGTTGTGACAGATTCAGGGTGCCATTTGTAATGAGGACCTCAAGAGAAGTCTTTTGATCTTTAGATAAGGCTCTGTGAGACTGTAAGGGATAGTCCTGGAGAGATTAGGGAAAGCTTCCAACCCACACTCCAGGTAGAGGAAGTAGCTCCCACAAGGTCACTGACATAAGGAAGAGCTGTGCCATCAAGTGACCTTAGATAGTTGGGCTTGGCTAGAGCATAGCCCTTGGACTGTGGAGTGTGGGAAGATTGTGGGGGTATATCACAAAGTGCCTAGAAATATTACAGAGAGTGAAAGAGTGGATTTTATCCCCTACAGAGCAGCATTTAGGTATTTTAGGCGCTGAAGTGACAAGCTTGGATCTGTGCATGTGATGGAAGGGTTAGAAGGCCATGGTTGAAGCAGGTGCACTAGTTATGAGAAATCCTGGCAAGACAGGATGAGTCCCTGACCAGAGAGGCAGAGGGAACAGAAGACAGGAATGATTTGGGACTATTTCGAGGTAGAATTGATAGGCCTTGGTGACTGATTGGAAGTGAGAGATATTCTACAAATGAGGAATGTGTCTGGAATCTACAAATATATTCTCAGCCTCACTAGGTCTTACACTGGCACTCAAATTGCCAGAAGAGGGAAGAATGAATCCTCTAAAAGAAGGAGTCCCAAGCCACTACAAGCTATGTCCTCTTTTTAAGAAAGTTGGATATAAGGGAGGAGTCTTCCAACCTGGACGTTGGTTACCAGGGGAAGTCTCCCCACTCATGAGAGGGCCAACATTCTGTGGTATGTACTGAGCTGACATACTGGCCAGCATCCACTTTTATTGTTGATTGCCATGCTTTATGAGTTGTCAAATATTTTGATCATCATCCCTGATTTTTCCCTAAGGGGACAAACCAATGAACCAATTTTATTAGCATGAGAAATGCTACACAAGGATGCTTATGTTCTGAATCCTTAGTTATTCAATGGAAGACATAATTTTGAATATCCCTAAATCCTTGGAAGGAAAGGAAAGTTAGGCTTCAGAATCTAATGATAGGGTTTGCTGGATGATATTAAATGCCCAGGGAACAAGGGGTAAGTTCAGGAATAGCTTGGCAGGATCTGAGTGCTTATTTGATTTCTAGAAGAAAAGGCAGGTCTAGCTCTGCTGGAAACAGCCTGAATCTCACACTGGGCATCCCAGTTGCTCAGAGCCCTCTGCATAGCTTAGTCATCCTGTATCTGTGCAAACTGTTCCCATCATTAAGGTGGTATCTAGAGTATTCCAGTCCTCACTCCCCCCAGGAAGTGGCAGGAGCAGTAATAGATGGGTTTGTCTCACTCTCCACCAATTTAATGAAACAAAATAGAAAAAGTCATTTTGTACATACCTAAAGGAAAGTTATGGGGATTTTCCTTGGGGTGATTCCAGTCAAAACCCAACTTCTCTTGTAAACTATAGTTCTGCTTTTTAAAAAAAAGAACAAAAAACCAACCTCTTGAAAGAAACCTAGTCTGCTTATAAATTAAACACACTCACAAAAGTAGCCACCTGGCCCTTCCCTGTTGGAAAATGAATTAAAAAGAGGCTGTGTTATCATTAGACATGCCCTTTGGCCAGCTAGAAGAGCAAATTTCTGAAAAGAAGACCAAAAAAGAATTCAAACCCATTTAAAACCTGTCCCTGGAAACCTCTATTTCTCTCCTCCATATGGTCTATATAGCCTAATACAGATTTTCAGAGAGCTTGAAAATAGAAAGAAGACTTTTTAATCAACTGTCTCTCTCCTAGTGAAAAGGTTTCCAATGCTGGGAAGACAGATGCATTAATCAATAGCTTTCAAAGTAGCAAGGCTCCCAGCTATAATCAGGAAAGACATCTGTCAGCAATGGTGAACTGCTTGATGGAAGCAGAAAACAACATCACTGCCAAATTAAATCATTCCAAAGATCTCTGTGCTGGAAATGCCTCATGGTCCATGTCCCCGTGATTTGGATATCTATGAAACAACAGAATTTAACTGTTAGGAATTTTCACATGTTACTCTCTCTCTGTGTCTGTCTTGATCTGTTCTTCTCTGCTTTTTGGTATCTGTTTTTCTGGAGGTGTGGATGTGTTTATCACACACACAGGTGGGGACTTCCTGAGGTAGGGCCAATTGTGGACTTGGTCAAAGACTGGCCTTCGTGGGTGGCCATTGCATTCAATGAAAACTGGAACTGGGGCTGAGTGAAGGCAGAGGACTGCCCTGGGATAGCTCAACACTGTCCTTCATATGTCATGTAAGTATATCTAGGGCCCTGTGGTCTCTAGGAGCACAGTATCCAATAAATAAAGGATTAGGATGTTAGAATGTAATGGAAAGTGGTCTTAACCTGCCATCCCCCACTGGGGCCCTGTGTTCCCCAAATCAGGACCTTAGAGAATGACTAATGTCCTAGAAAGGAAGATTTATTTTTCTGTGTTACAAATGTAGGGCATCCTCATGGCCCCCAAAGGGTGTCCTTTTCTCTTCAGCCTTTGCTATTTCAGGAAGTCTCTTCCTTCTCCCATCATAGACACAGTCTGCAGTCATTTGGAATGCATTTTTTCCCCTTACAAATGGTGGAATAAGGGATTATTGAGCATAAATTTCCAGAACATTGTGGGCTAAAATAGGTTCTGCTTATTGAAGGAAAATAGCCATCAGAAATAACTGTTTCTATGAGAAATTGCTTTCCCTATTACAAACAACTGATGTTTAAACATAATTGTGAACCCAACTCATTTGAAAGTTAAAGGATGCCCTTACTGACACATAGTAGAAATTTATAATGTGATATTAAATATTCTGGGACAGACTGCTAGTTGTCTTCCAGATTCCATAGTAATCCAATTTAAGCTAAACAAATGGCCTCTCAAAGTAAAAATTCTCTTTCTGAATCTTTCTTGAAGCTTGGTGTGGCTGGAGGCTAATTGGCTAAGATGAGTGCGTTAGTATTGCTTGATGGTTTGCATATGTGGTATGTGTTGCTAGGATTTGGGTGTGGGGGCCTTGCCTTTTTTCCTCTCCCTTCCTCCTCCTTGCTGCTTAGCATGCGCACGCTGCTGTCCTGGCTCTTGGGGTCAAGGGCCCCTACAGCAGTGCAGCCAGATAGAAGAAGGCTGGGCTCCTGGCACCATGAATCAACAAGTCCTGAACGTCCTTCCTGGGTGTTGATGTAAAAGAAATAAACTGCCATACTGTTTAAGCTACTGTTGTTTGGGGGTGAGGGGTGGGATGGCTTTCTGTCACTCACAGTGGAATCTGATTCAAACTAACAAACATTGGTTCTGCCATTTTGGTATTAACTCGGCACCTAGATTAAGTTGCTTTTGTGAATTAGCTTTGCAAACGTGTGAGTGCGCGTACTCACAATTTTCTTTTTATTAGGTTATTAAGCATGAAATGTCTGATTTCCTTAAGTACTAAGTTTGACAGTTGTATCTCTGATATTTCACTTTGACACTTCTTGTTTTATTTTTATTGTGAAGGTACATCCTCAGTCTTGCAAATGCATGTTTTGGCTTGTGATTATCTTTCAAAAATTTTTTTAGAGCAACTTTTGTGAAACCATGGATAAGTGAAAAAGTCTTGTTATTTTCAAATATGAGTTTTGTCGTGGAACCAATGCAGCACAGACAGCTTGAAATATCAACAAAGTGTTTGGGAAGGATGTGGCTAATGAATGCACAGTGCCTCCATGGTTTGAGAAGTTCTGGTAATTTTTATCTTGAAAATGAGCCACGTGGGCAACCAGAGACCGAGGTGGATACTGATGAGCTGAAAGCTATAGTGGAAGCAAATCCATCTCAACCTACACAAGGTTTGATGTTACTATTCCAACAATATTGGACCATTTGAAACAAATTGGCAAGGTAAAAAAGCTGGATAGATGGGTACTGCCTGAATTAAATGAGTGTCATAAGAGAAATCATCTCAAAACTTGCCTTTCTTTGCTGTCGTAACATAAAGGGGAACCATTTCTATACCATATTGATACGTGTAATGAAAAATGGATTATTTTTGACAATTACAAGCATTCAGCACAGTGATTGGATAAAGATGAAGTGCCTAAACATAGTCCAAAACTGAATATTCATCAAAAAAAGCTTGTCTGTTTGGTGGTCCAGCGCTGGTATTATCCACTACAGTTTCATGAAACCTGGTCAGTCAATTACAGTGGATGTGTACTGCAACCAGCTGGACAAAATGATGAGGATGCTTGCGACTGAGCTTGGTTAGTGAGCTCTTTAATTAGCATGCACCTATAACACCAAAATTTCTGTTATCAATTTCCAGGAAGCCCAGAAGGAATCAATCATTTTGCAAGCAAATTGATTCTTTTGCACCTATTTCAAGGTCTGTGTTAAGAAAGATATGAAGACTTGACTCATTTTCCCCTTTGGAACTTCTAAAATATAAGAGTAATTGAGGGACTGGTCTGACTGAAGATAGAATATAACTACCAAAGTTATTGACCAGAGTGGAAAAACAGCTCTTAAACATTTGTTGTGTATCAGTTAGCTATTTGAGGGGTGAGCTGGTCTAGGACAGCCTCACATATCTGGCAGTTGGCTGGCTGTCAGCAGAGTCAATGGGTGGCCAGGACACATGTCTTTTATTATCCAGCAGGCTAGCCTGGGTTTGTTTATATAGTGGTGGCACGGTTCCGGGAGAGAGAAATGCACAAGGTCTCTAGAGGCCATAGCTCAGAACAAGCACACCATCACTTAATCATGTTCTATGACACAGCAAGTCACAAGGCTAGTCCAGATGGAAGGGGTGAGGAAATAGACTCCAGTTCTAGATGGGAGGAGCCACAGAGTCACATTGCAATGAGTGTGGATATGGGCAGGGGTGAAGAATTACAGCCGTTTTTGTAACCAGTCTAACATTCTATGATTTTCGCATAAAAACTCTTCAATCATGCTGATCTAACAGGACAGAATATTCCCAAGAAAGCAGATCAATTCCTCCAGGAATTAGTAAAGAGAGTAGAATAGTTGTGATTTCTTAGTTGAAAATCAGTGGATTATAACTTTAGTTCTCAGGTTCTCTCCCAAATCACTGTAATCATTTTATAACTCAGTTTCTAATTTAATCTCTTTTTAGCCTAAACCACACCAGCCAGGTCATGACAATCAAGGTGTCTGTGTAACATTAGAAGTAGTAATTAAAGCAGCCTTTGCCTCTACTCATGAGAACCCCACTACTCATTCAACTAAAGTTTATAAAATTCTAGACACTCTGCCAGGGGGTGGGGATAAAAAAATGAGTAAGACTCATTTCAACTCCTCATGGAGCCATAGTCTAGTTAGAGAGAGAGGAAACAACTTAGAGTAATACAGTGAAGTAGGTTCAGATAACAGACACACACTAGGACAAAGATGACACAGAAGGGTTCTCTCTGGAGGCAGAGTCAGGATGACATTCACAGCACCCCTCCCCAACTCTGCTCACTTTCCTAACAGTCCTTGTGGCCCCCAGAAATTCTCACACTAGACCACACTGTGCTCCCTGGTTGCTATTGATACCAAACTATCTGGTGACTCTGGACCACTCTTGGAGCTCCTGCAGCTGTTCACTTTCAGATGGCAAAGAGTTGTCTCTGCTGCTGTTTATGATGCTCCTACCAGGATAGGCTTGTCTTCTGAGTGCCTTGCAGCAACCCTGAAGTCTCAAGTCTGTTTATAGACCTTCAGATCTTTTATTTATTTATTTATTTTTTGAGACAGGGTCTTACTCTGTTGCCCAGGCTAGAGTGAGTGCTGTGGCGTCAGCCTAGCTCACAGCAACCTCAAACTCCTGGGCTCAAGCAATCCTTCTGCCTCAGCCTCCCGAGTAGCTGGGACTACAGGCATGTGCCACCATGCCCGGCTAATTTTTTCTATATATTTTTAGTTGGCCAATTAATTTCTTTCTATTTTTAGTAGAGGCGGGGTCTCGCTCTTGATCAGGCTGGTTTTGAACTCCTGACCTTGAGCTATCCGCCCACCTCGGCCTCCCAGAGTGCTAGGATTACAGGCGTGAGCCACCGCGCCCGGCCCTTCAGGTCTTTTATATTCCCTTTTTACTCAAGAAATATGGTGGGGGGGAAGCTCTTCTAACACATTTGAGAGACTTAATGCCATTCCCCAAAGTGATTCTTCTTATTAACAAGCACTTGGTGACCAAAGATGAGGCCAGCCAGCCTCAGGATTATTCATCCATTTGCCTAAAAGAGAATTTCTTTTATACTTTAATACTTCTTATAGTGTGAATATGTTGATGATAAATTCAGCTTTTATGTGTCTGAAAATATTCTTGTTTTTGAAAGATATAGTCATGGGATATAGAATCACAGGTTGACTATTTCCCCTTGCCGCCACCCTGTAACTTAAAGATGCTGTTCCACCCTCTTCCTTGTTTTGCTTCCTTTAAGAAATCTGCTATCATCCTTAACTTTTTCTTCTGACTGCTTTTAAGATTTTCTCTTTATCACTAGTTTTGAGCAATTTGAGTATGATATGTCTTGGTGTTTTCTTCATGTTTATTATCCTTGGATTTTGTTGAGATTCTTAGATCTATGAGTTTATAGTTTTCATCAAATTTAGAAAATCTGGCCATTATTTCTTCAAATATTTTTCTGTCCCTCTCCTCTCTTTGGAGATCCAGTAACTTAAGTATTTAATACATGTGTAGCAGATCATCTGAAGTTGTCCTACAGTTTACTGATATTCTTTTTTCAGAACTTTTTCTCTCCGTGTCTCATTTTGGATGATTTCTATTGATATGTCTTCAGATTCATCACTCTTTTCTTCAATGTCTGGTCTTCCATTAATTCCATTAAGTGTATATTTTTCTTCACACATTGTTTTTTTTCTCCAGAAGTTCAATTTGAGTCTTTTAAAAAATATCTTCCATATCTCTCCTTAACATGCCCAATCTTTCCTCTAGCTTTTTAAACATATAGAATACAGTGATAACAACTATTTTAATGTTATTATCTGCTATTTCTAACATCTGTGAAAATTCTGAGTCAGTTTCAATTAATTGGTTTTTCTCCTCATTATGGGTCAGATTTTCTTGTTTGTTTGCATGGTAATTTTTTATTAGGTAGCAGACATTGTGAATTTTACCTTGTTTGGTGCTGGATATTTTTCTATTTCTATAAATATTTTTGATTTTTGTTTTGGGATGCAAAGTTATTGGGAAACAGTTTTATCCTTTCAGGTTTTGCTCTTAAGCTTTTTGTAGGCAGGACAAAAGTAGCGTTTTGTTTAGAGCTAATTATTTCCCATTACTGAGCAAGACTTTTTGAGTGCTCTACCAAGTGGCCTATGAATTTTGAGATTTTCCAGTCTGGCTGGTAGGAACAGGTACTATTTCAGGCCTCATGTGAGCCCCTCTAATCCTTTCAGGTGGTTCTTTCCCCAGTTTCCAGAAATTTGCTCACATGCATGTGAGTGGCCTTATGAATACTTGAGGAGGACTCTCTGCAGACCTCCAGAATTTTCTCTCTATTGCAGCATCCTCTCTAATACTCAATTCTACAAACTCTAGCTGCCTTGGTCTCCACAGACTCAGTTCTGTCTTCTCAATTCAGGGAGTCTACTGGGCTCTGCCTGGGTTCCCTGTGCCATGGCCTGTAAACTCAAGGAAGTAAGCAGGGACAATTTTTCCTACCTCTCTTTAGGTCACTGTCCTTAGTTGCCTGATGTCCAATGTCTTGAAAACCATTCTTTCACATATTTAGGCCAGTTTTTTTAGTTGTTTCATGTGGGAAGGTAAATCTGATCCCTGTTGTTCCATGTTATTCAGAGACAGGCGGTCCTATAAAGGCATTTTGAAACACAAGAACAAGCATAGATGGTCCCCAACTTATAATGGTTTGACTTAGAATTTTTTGACTTTACAATGGGTTTATTGGGACATAATCCCATCATAAGTTAAGGATCTTCTGTACTTCCTAATTTTGAGCTACCTGGTTTTCACACCTGGCTTAGTCTCTTTGGGGCTTGATTTCCTTATTTTTAAAATGAAAGAGTTAGATTATATACAAACATGAGTGAGATGTGCAATGTTTGGGGGATTGTCACTCTTGAAGCTCTGCCTCGAGGGGGGAGGGGGGCATTGGCAATATACGTAACCGTAACATTTGTACCCCCATAATATGCTGAAATAAAAAAAAATAATGAAAGGGTTAGATCAAAAGCAAAACTCATTACATTGTTCTAAAAGTCTTTGAGTACGTTAAATCACATACAGGCGGTCCCAGGTTACAGAAGAGGTACATTCTTGAGAATGTCTTTAGGTTGGATGAATATGTAACTAATATCCCTGATGAACAGTGCTTATATGGTGATAATAATAACAATATTATAATGGCTTATATGCGGTAATAATAATACAATGTAATACTGTAATAATAGTAATACCCCTACAGAAACTATTGCGCTTCCTTTTAATTCAAACAAACAGAACATAAAAACAAACTCATGCAAAAAGTTTAGATAGGAGATAGTAAAATTTCAAAAAAGAATATTAAAGGTTAACACTCATCTACTGTTGCTTCAATGTCTTGCTTGCTAGAAGGGGCATGTTTGAGGCAAGGAGATGGGCAATATTAATTGGAAGATGATGTTGGAGATGGTGCTGGAGAGGATGGAGTGTGTGCTGGAGAATCAGGGTTTGATTCTATTGCTGCAGGAGGGGAGCTTACTGCTGAAAGTCTGTTTCCTGAAAAAATATCTAGGGTTTTCTGCAAAGCCTTTTTCTTTTTTTCATCATAAATGGCCTCGTAGCAGCTGATGTTCTTGCTAACTGCATGTAAACTTTTGTAAACTGCTCAGTGTTAGGATCTTGCTCCTGAAGCTTAATAAATCCTGCTTCAGTGAGATGAAAGGCTTCAGCTAATTCTTTTGTCATAAACCTTCTTGGGTCTAGATCTTCTGATTCTTTGTGTTCTTGTGTTTCTGTCAGCTGCTTCTCTATCTATGAGACTAGTCTCTAGCATAAAGACGCTGAGCCAACAAGCTGCTTACGCCACGCAGCTTTGTTTACATGCACAGAAGAAACTAGTTCCCAAATTAGTAATTTAATTATTTAATTATAAATTATCCTTATGGGAAGCCCTGGGAGTCTGTTGGTAAGTATGGAACACCGTAGGTTGGTCATCCTTAACCTGGGGACCGCCCGTACTTTCCACTCCCTAAAACATAGCCTCGTAATCACCCTAACATGAGATGCCTTGTAGTCAGTGTGGAGAACGTTATGGCTCTGCTTGACCTCCCTTCATCCATCTACTGAGTCATCTAACAAGTAGTGAAGACCTACTATGTGCCAGGCACTCTGCTAGGCACTAGGGTACAGGAACAAACAGACAGGTCAAGAAATTACATTCTAGTACATGCTTATTGAGTGCTTATTAGAAGTCTGCTGGGCCCTATACTAAGCGCCTTACCCACATTATCTTAATTTTCACAGCAATCATAGAAAGTAGGAAGTGTCATTATACAGATGAAGAAACTGGGGTCACAGAATTTCTTAGTAGTGAAGTAGGGATGTGAACCTGTAATCTCACCAGATCAATCTGGTTCAACTTTTATGTAACAAAGTTGTGAGTTTTTCAGTTGCCATGGACCCTCAGGTTGAAGGTCACATAACCTGAGCATACCCAGATGGACCAAGAGTACAACCACGGGCGGAACCTAAAGTGCTTGGCCTCAGGAGCAGGGACTGAATTAAGAAGCTGATACCTCCTGGCAGGATCCAGGATCCATTCAGATTGAACCCTCACATCATTCATGGCAGGATCCAGTCAGATCATGCCTCATGGTATCATCCCATGCAAGATCAAATCAGCTCAACCTTATTACCCATTGATTATAAAACCAGCACAACCTCTTTGTTTGGGGACATACTGCTTTTGGAGCTATCCCAGTGTGCTCTTTATTTCTGCCAAGTAATAAAACACACTTGCTATAACTGATTTGGCTGTGTGTGTTGGCCTGATGCTCACCAAGCAAATGAACCCTTCCATTTGGGAGATAACAAACTCAGGCAGTCTAACTCCAGATCTCTTGCTTTTCATCTCTTTGCTGAAGATTCTAAACGGTGGCCAGCAGACAAAACTCAGCTTGCAGATGTATTGGCTTTGACTCACACCAACATTTTACAAAAAATCAAATTGGAATTTTTTTAACTCTCCAGTTTGCCACAGTCCCCATTATTTCCCATTTTTCAATCCCTGCCTACGTCTTTCATTTATCTGTCTGCCCCTGAAGGTATTTAGATTTTGATTTCTGCCTACTTCTAACCTGCCTCCTTCTTAGAATAATTTTGCTATTCATCATTCTCATTTCTCAGCTCCATTAAGTATACCTCAAGTAATTTTTCTATCACAAGCACCACCCTCACTTTTACTCCTTCTTCTCTTCATTTCTCTTTTAATTTCCTGCAGTTACCTCAATTTCTCTCAAATTTTTCTCTTTCTTCTGTTTTTGATTCCTGCCCCCCATTGGCTAGGATCGTGGCTGATGTCCCCTAAGATTATGGCCAATAATAGTATTGTTAGCATTAAGAACAAAGAAGAAAGTGAAAATGGACATAATAAAAGAAGTGAATTCCCTAAAAGTCTAAAACCTTTGGAAAATCCAATATACTTTTTCAGCTCTCAAAACTAAACAAATGAGGCTGGGCATGGTGGCTCATATCTGTAATCCTAGCACTCTGGGAGGCCAAGGTAGGAAGATTGCTTGAGCTCAGGATTTTGAGACTAGCCTGAGCAAGAGTGAGACCCCATCTCTACTAAACATAGAAAAATTTGCCAGGTGTCATGGCATGTGCCTGTGGTCCCAGCTACTTGGGAGGCTGAGGCAAGAGGATAGCTTGAGCCCAGGAGTTTGAGGCTGCAAAATGATTGAAGCTGCAGCTTTCTGAGCTTCTCCATTAAAACAACATTAAGAAGAAATACAAAGTTTTGATGTGTTTGTGTTTTCCTATTTTAACCATAGAATCTATGAGCTTTGCGTGGGAAGCAAAGCATAGTTCATAATGTTTTTATTAAAAAAATGCATTTCAAATTCCAAACAATTGACTGACAAAGCCAGTTTTGAAACAATTCATTTGTAAGTCTTTCTGTGTAGAGTGCTTCAGAATTTGAACCTTCTCTGTGATTGAACTGTAAGTTCCTTTACACCATCCATTTGATATTCTTAAATCTCCATGATATACAAATGAAGATGTACCAGTTAGAAATTCTTATTTCACTTATTGCACCTCTTCTTCCTCCTAGTTTTCCTGTAACACGAGCCTCACTGAGGTGCATATGCCAAGTAGTTGATGATAATTCTATTTCTAAGCCATTCTGATCAAATTCAAACTACCACTTTCTTTTTACATTAGATTAAGCAAGATGAAACAAGATCAACTTCTTCAGCTGCTAGTACTTAAAAAAATTTATTCGAAGTAGCTACTAACTTAGCTACTGAGCTCTTAAAATGTGGCTAGTCCAAATTGAGCTGTGCCATAAACTAGAATAAATACCAGATTACAATTACAAAAATTTAAAATGTAAAATATACTTACAGTTTTATATTGATTACATGTTGAAGTAATTTTTTAATGTTGGGTTAAATAACATTAAAATTTGTTTAAAATTTGAACACAAACAGTTATTTGTAGATGAAGAGCCATGAAGGCAAATTCCTGACACAGTGTGTAGAATTTAGAACCTCAGCAAAAGAGATGAGTGGTTCTCTTGGTTTTCCATAGAGTAAAACTGACAGGAGAAGAGGAATTTAGCTCTTTGAGCAAAAAACTTTTAAATTCAACCTTTGTGTTATAATCCTGGGCGTGCAGGAAGCAAGCTTTGCTGGTCTGGTCACACTTCCTTGGTTTAGCCAACTCAAAGGCTGTAGCGCCCTCCAGAGACCACCTTCCAATGAAACAAACTCTGCGACCTGGGGGTTGGTGGGGGTGAAGCTCCCCTCCTAAACCTCTTGGTCTGAGGGTGAGGTGGCTCCCCCAAAGAAACTCAAGCCACTTCACTGAAGAAAAGGAATGAGTGACAGACAGGTGAAAAGAGCAGATGTCCACTCAGACACTGTTTGTGCCACCAAGATAGGTCATAATGAATGAAGCCTTTGTTTTTCTTATTCCATAGGAGGGCCAAGCAGAAGTCTTCTGTCTTCCACCACACTTCTTAAAGTTCTCTGTTATTCTATCCCATCCTGCCCTCTCAACTATGCCCCTCTCAGCACCATTCTCCCCAACTAAAGTATTCCCCTCCTCCTCTGCCCTCTCACCTTGTTCTCGTATACAAAGCCTGAGAACTGGTCTGACAGGTAGGGCCAGGGAGAGGACATGCAAGAGAGAGTGAGAGCGAGAGCGAGAGCGAGAGCGAGAGAGAGTTGGTGGGGAGGGGAGCTAGACACACTTGCAACTTTATTGTGTTATCACATCAGGAAAATATTAATTCTCCCAAGTTGGAAGGTCTGCCTTGGAAGACGCTGAGTTCCCAGCCATGAAGGGCAGGCTAAGTTCACAGGACCTTAGGGACCTCAAGGTTTTCAAACTCTCTCCTGCTGCCATGTTCAAACTTTTCACAAGCCCACCTCTTGTGCCTTGAAGGGGAAAAGTCTCTTCTCACCTGCTATCAAGGGTGTCACTAATAATTTAAAGCTAGTTTTTTCTGCATTTTAGTCTGACACATCTGGGACTCAAGCTTCAAGTGCCAGGTGTGATAAGGACTGATCTGTAGCAAATAAACAAACAGGAAAGAGGGGAAAAAATAATAAGCAAAAACCAAACAAAAACCAACTACAAATAAGTGAAAAAATCTGGCCAGCTTCATTAAGTGATTGGGATTAAAAATAGTTCAGAAGCTGCCACCTACAAGAGAAAAAGCCCATTGACCCTATCATTCATTGCTGAGCTAAACAATGGATTCAATATAAATAATCCCAAAACCAAAGTTATAATTTTTGGATAATACTCCCAATATTTAACCAGGCATTTATCTCCCAGACAGTGTGTCTTGGAAGGTATTCCAGGAAGCTCTCTTTTATTTCTCTAGGTTGAAAGACCTATTGAAATTTTTATTGTTTTGTTTAATGGCCAAGGTGGATGTGTAAGAACACCTGCTTTAAAATGTTCAAGTCTGAAATTATTATGAATGATAAAGTAAAACCCTAGAGCTTCAAGATCTGTGATAATGGAGAAGAACAAAATTGCCAGGGCCCAGCTTGCCCTCCCCCACCGGAAATTCTAGGCCGTGGTCCTGGTGTTCCCTCAGGCAGAGGACTGAGGAGTAGCCTTCCATTGAGACCACATGAGGCCTTCTGGCTGTCCTTAGGAAGGCATCATCCCTCCCCTCAGTTCAACTCACTGCTGAAATGTACAGTTTTGCATTTCACCAGCATCACAGAATATCATCTCAAACTCATGGAGAGTCAGCAATGATAAAGGACTCAGTTGTAAGGGATACTATTATATTTAAGGAAGATTACCTAAAGACGATGCAATCCTGACACTCTAAATTTATCTTTGGGTTTCCAGACCTGCAGAGAGCAGCCTACCTGGATCACTGAGTTCTGGCTTCCCCCTGAATTAGTTTTACTGAGCCCAGCTTTGATATTCTGCCATTTGCATATGCAGAAATGTGAGGTTGCACTTACTCCAAGCAGGGCTTGGAGAAACCATGCACCACTGTTTTAGGGTTCCTCCAGCATGAACTAGAATCCGCAGTATGTACTTTTATTTGCAGATGCCTACCAAGCACCCCAAGTCCCAGGCCTTCAAGGGGAATGTAGAAGTTTTCTGCCCAACACACACTTGACCTTCCCTAAGATAACACAGGAGGTGGAGAAGATGAGGAACCTGTCCAGGTCACCTTGGGCTATGCTGCTAGGTGGGCATTTTGCACTGGGAGGTTACCCAGCCAGCTATCATTATTTTAGGCAACAGACAGCTGTGACTCTGCAAATTTACTGCAGGGGTTTCACTGGGGCTAAGGGCCTGTTTTATGAAGGCTTTAGAGCTTTAACTGACACTTATCACTTAGGGACAGAGGCTGTGCCCTGGGGATATGGGGATCTGGTCACTTTTACATAATTTGAATGTGCCCTTTAATCATGGAAGTGCTGTTTTAAGCATTTAAGTTCTTGGCAGCAATTAGACTGCTGCTGAACACAGGCGATTATTGCATCACTTCACACTTTTCAAACAGTACACCCAACCCTAGCAGTTATTGCATAAGCTCAGAGCAACCTGCTCTTCCAATCAATTAAACTCCTTGTACTTGAATATGCAATGCCTGCCAATCACACTAGAAATCACCACCTCACACCTATTTCACAATGAGCTGGCCTAACGAAAAGACTTCCCAAAACTTAATCAGCCTCCACCCACAGCAGGCTGGCCTTTAAAGATATTTTTTCTAGTGCCCCTCTGGAGCAACCCTATTACATTTCTCCCTAAGGGTGAAATCCTCTCAGGTCTCCTGTCCAGGAATAGCAGTGCGGCTCCCTAGGAGCCCGTTTGTTTTTGTCCTGGGACACTGTGAATGATGAAACTAATTGTGTTTACTAGTTCCCCCCACATTCATTTATCTTTGTTTTATAAAGAATGCATGCTCAATATAGAAAAATTGGAATATAAAGCTAAGCAAATGAAGGATAATTAATTTACCTAAACTCTCGCTGCCCCTAAACTACCATGGATAAAATGGTGGTTACCCTTCCGGGCTTTTGTATTTCCTCTTTACAGTGACTGCTAGAAAGAGACAGATACAAATTTCAGTATAAATGAGAACTTAATATAAAACAGTGGAGAAAAGATGTAATACATAGTAGATAGTACTGGCCCACCTGGCTCTCCATTTGGAAGAAAATAAATATGGACATCTGCCTTATACTATATGAAAAAGTCCATTTCAGGTAGATTAAGTTTTTAAATGTAAAAAGTTATAACAACGAAGCTATCATTTAAAAAGATGGTAGGCTATGTGTACATTATAGTGGTGGGAGATACTTTTTAAACCAAGACTAGAAGCTATAAAAGACGGAAAGGAAAATATAGTTATATTTGATTTCTAAAATTATACAGTCAATAGATAAATAAAAGATAAGGAAAGCACATTTGTACATTTGTAAGGCTAGTGGTAAAAGTTTTATATCTATGAAACAAACTCTTAAATTTGATGAGGAAAGGACAAAATGATGAGAGAAAGATGCAGAAAGGATATAAATAAACAATTCACAAATTCAAATGGCTGGCATATAGATGAGAAGATGCTCAAATTCACTAGTTGTCAGAGAAAAGCAAATTAAACTATAGAACACCATTTTATACTTATACTGGGAAAAATAGCCATAATATATGCTGGTCAGGAAGACAAGAGAATGTACTCTGATCCTTTGCTGGTGAACTGTGATGTGCTAAAATCTTTTGGGAAAGAAATTTGACAGCATCTATTAAAATTAAAAGCACGTGTACCCCTTGCAATTCCACTCCTGGGAGTGTACAGCAGTAGAAATAAAAGTAGCAGTTTTAGGGTTATATTAAATACATACAAGCAGGTTTACTGCAGCATTGTTCAGAGAAGAGAGACAGAAAAAAAAGAAAATCCTTATCAATCAAGTAGTAGGTTAATAATCTATGAGATATCTCACACAAAGGAATATTTTTTGAAATCAGTAACAACAAAAAAAAAAGAATTACAACTAAATCAGATGATTTGGAGGGATTCCGATACGATATTGTTGAATGAGAAAAGAAGAGAGAAAATGCACATAATATGATCCTATTTTTGAGGAAAAAAAAATCACTATGACCAAAAAATGTGTGTGTGGAATTATGTAAGTACAGAGAACTGGATGGAAGGAAACGTATTAGGTTGTTGAAACTAGTTACCTTGGTCAAGGGAGGAGGGAAGAAAAGGGAAGGACAGAGCTAAGTAAAATGAATAAATGAATAAAAGAAAATCAAGTTTTACTAAAAACAAAAAATTTATGCATTTGGTCATATTTAGGATTTTATATAAAAGTATCTTTATACATGGATTTTATGACTTGAATTGTCTCCCCCCCCAAAAAAAGATATATTGAGGTCCCAACCCCCAGAACCTCAGAATGTGACTGTATTTGGAAATAGGGTCTTTACAGAGTTAATCAAGTTAAAATGAAGTCATTAGGCCCTAATCCAATATGCCTGGTAGCCTTATGAAAAGAGGAAATTTGGACACAGTCAGACACACAGAGGGAAGATGATGTGAAGACACACAGTGACAACGCCCTGTGAAGAGGGAAGATTGGAGAGATGCCTCTGCAAGCCACGGGATGCCAAAGACGCTGGCAAACCACCTGAAGCCAGGAAACTGCCAAGGATGCGCCTACAGGTTTCAGAGGGAACACGACCCTGCCAACACCTTCATTTCAGACTCCCAGTCTCCAGAACTGTGAGACAAAAAATTTCTCTTGTTTTAAGACACCTAGTTTGTGGTACTTTGTTACAACAGCTCTAGGATGTGACTACAATGTGTGTATGTGTGTGTGTATGTGTTAATCAAATGGCAGATTTTAAAAATCCTTATGTAAGACAGAAAAAAGTCCCATTAAGTTCTGAGCCATATTTATACCTCGATCCTGATGGGTAGTAGCATTATCATATTTATTTAAGTCTTATTTTGTACCTCATTTATACAAACATCTTGATACCCAGCTTAAATTATTTTTGGAACATGGAGTTGTGGGGTTATCTCCATCCTGTAGACTCCAGGCTAGTGGCCAAGTTGGGTCATGGACACTAAAGGAAACTGACCAGGCTAGAGGAGATAGAGACACAGGGTGAGGTGACTGGCAGCTCCTGATGATCGGAAAGAGACGAAGGACTATCAAACCATTCAGAAATGGACAGAAGTTTAGGACCCACTTTCAAGTTCTAGTTCCAGTTCATATGAGAGCAGGTCATATTAACTTCTGTGAGAGGTAACCTCCAGAGATTTCCTCCTTTTTATTTAAGCCAATTTGAGTGGATGGCTGATCATTGTAACCAAACTGAAGGAAAGAACCAAAAGAAGCTCATAGTGGCTAAAGGAAAAATCGCTGGATGTTGAATTCTGAATTATGGAGTTTAGTTGTATAGTCAAAAGTCGAGTCCCTCTCATCTTCATTTAATCAACACAAGACCATCACTGACAGTGTGTGAAGGGTCCCACATTATATAATGGCAAACTTTCATCTATCTTTGGATGGAAAGATAATTAAAAGAGAGCAAAGTAGTAAATAAAAATTTAGAAATAAAGTTATCCTCTGAGACTGAAATTAGGAAGAACAAACATGAGAGAGATTAAATCAAGAATCAGAGGTCACCTCCCAGAAGAAATTGGTGACTGAAAGATGTAGGAACTAAGGTGGCTAAAGCCAAATTGCAGGAGAAAGACTATCTCCGTAGAAGGCTGGTGTGTCCCATGGAGCCTGGAGAAGAGAGTCAAAAGATAGAATGTGTCAGTGTACCTGCAATGCCAAGTCCGGGAGAAGCCCTGACTCTGGGCCATTCATGTGTTTGTTGGAATGTGCCCTGTGTGGACAGGGAGTCAGCAGGTTGTCTTACAAAACTTGAGGGCAGCCATCATTAATACCATCAAGACAACCCCTCTTGCTTAGACTAATGTTTATCCAACAATCTTCTAACTGTAAACCTTCTTTCCATATAGATTTCTTTATGAGGAGAATACTCTATGAGTATTGACTGGATCTCATAGACATCCTACCCACTGGGCAGCTGTATTTTCTCTGAAAAGGAATAAATGATGAGCCACTGTAATAAGAAGAGTTAATCAGTCCCATGAGTCCACTCATATATAGGTAAATTGACAACACAAAGTTTCTGGCCAGCTGTCTCTCTAGATAACAGCTCCAGAGCACATCATCTATCAGGTGATCAATCTGGGTTATAAGTACCAGAAGGAAAACTTGGTTAACTCTGTAGAGTTATCTTGATGTAAAGTCAAAGTGGTGGTGGTATGTGTGTGTCTTAGACTCATGTGCTCTGATGGTAGGTTGACTAAATGTGGGAACAATATTAGGAGGAGACATAATTATACCTAAATTCCGGACATCATTCTCAGTGCTTTCACACAAACACAGCAGATGACACAGTAAATGACAGCTACAACTTTCCATCTGTGAATTTTGGGTTCCTAGGCAATGCAAAACCACATCGTGCCACCGAACAGAATTCTTCATTTAATTGCTGCCTTTGTCTAAAGTAGGATGGACCAAGCAGAACAACCAAATAAAATATATTTTTTCCCCTAGACTAACACCAGCCCCCCTTGGCTGACTAAGATCAGATTTGTACAGTGCTCTGTATGAAGTTACCCTGAATAGATAAAACCCCAAATCTCCTGAGCCATACCCACTGCTAGGAAATCAAAAGCCTGGGTTATAGTTTAATGAAGCTTAATCATTTAATTAAGTTTAATGGGTTGATTCATGTGCCAAAAGCCATGATCACTTGCTTCATGCCATGCAGGGTGTGATATGCTTGGCACAACAACCAACCCCTCAGCCCCACAGCTCTTTGATCCCATCCAACCCCAAAGTCAACCTGCTCTTGGACACCACCAATGTGGCTCTCTGTGCCTGGGCACCCTGTCCACCCTGTGGGTTATGGTTATGCCAACCCAAAGGAAAGTCCTGACCTTTTATTATGAACTTTCTCCTTTGTATGCCAGAATCTTGCTTTTGGAAACTGCATTTGGGAAGTCACTGAGCTGGGTTCTCCTCTTTTTGGAAATTTCTCAAGGCCTGGGCTGAGCCATGTGCTTTTAACTCTTGGCTGTCTGTTTTCCCAGGTGGGTTCTCTGTTTTTCTCTAAGGATTACAGGGAAGCAACTTTATGGTCCTTTTGGTCCAAATATGATGGATCTCATTATGTGCCCAAAGCTCTCCTCAAAGGACCTGGAGGAAGGTGGGTTTGAGAGGTTTTGTAAAAATGCTCTGGGCAAGTGTCCATATTAGATCCAATCTGTAACCTTAACTAAATAAGCAGTAAAAAGAGGAGACTAGTTGGACTCGATGTCTGGAAAGTCTGTTGAGTCTTCTGCAGCCTGGGTATTTGTGGTTCTCCTGGGAATGGTGCACCCACTGTTTGACATTGAGAAAAGAGAGTGATGTAATTTACTTGTAATAGGTTCCAAGTGTACAGACATACAAGTATTCGTAATTTTGCTCTGAAGTCAAAATGTCAATGTAATCTGAAAAGAATAAAGAGAGAAAATTCCTTAATGCTCTTGGATAATTGATTTTTAGGTTAAATTGCTTATTCCCAACTTTCTGAGATCTGTCTATAGAGGTACTGTGACTACAGATTTCACTTACACCTTCTTTTTCCTTTGATTTGATTAAATTATGGTTAACCCTTTGAAAGAGTGTTTAAAATAGACACAGCAACTTTGGCTATATGTAATAATGCAAGCTTACAATTTATTACAGAAAAAGGAAATGGTAGTTCTCTAAAGATGAAGCAGAACAAGACGTAGATTTTTTCCTTTTCCCAAGTGCTGATGCCATTCTGGAGGGGAAATAATAGAGCTGCTGCACTGATGGGACACTTCATTGAAGTCTCTGCATAGATTTAGAGCAGGTATAAACAACCCAGGGTATGGAGAAGCCATGGCAGAGAGGAGAAATATCTGGGGATCCTTGGTAAATAGGTTAGGGCCCAAAGGGCTAAAAGAGACTGGTTAGGACCTGTCTAGCCTGCACACAACCCACTCTTGGTAAAAGTGCTGCATTGTGGAGGAGGAGGTCAGGCCCTTTCCCTGCAAGCTCCCTCATAACCTCACCTGGAATGACACATGGGAGTCTGATGTGATTTATGAAGCTCTGAATCTCCAACTTTTTCCTAAGCTCCCCTATCCCTGTTTTTAATACAAACACACACAGAAACATTGGCACATCTGTCTGGTTGTAAATGTTCTGTCCAATCATTAAGTTCTGTGTTTGATGCTGTCTCAGTCTTTTGCCTTAGATATTGCGCTGTCTTCACTGCATATATGTTCCTGAAAAAGGGAAAGAAACCTGTGGGGTGGCAAAAGAAAGGAAGGAAGAAGGAAAGAAAGATAAGCAGGAAAGGAAGAAAAGAAAGACCATCACCCAGCTGTTTTCTATTCTCTACAGACTTGGTTCATTAATTACTTAATTTAACCAACACTTCTATAGTCTCTATTATGTGCCAGATGTATTTTAAGTGCTATATGAATATTAACTTATTTAAATAAAGTAGCAAAGCCCTGATAACAACCCTATGAAGTAGGTTCTATTATTTATCTTCATTTTTACATAAAAGGAAGTAGAGGTGAGTCTCTTGCCCAAGGTCATAGATAATAAGTGCCAGGGTTTGAACCCAGGCAGTTTGTTTCTGGGTGTCTGCTCTTAACCACTACATTCTACTGCCTCTTCTTTCTGTTATTTTATTTTTTTAAGGTTTCAACCTAAACATTTTATGATTATGTGAATAATATAGTCTTACTATAGGAAATTTGGGAAGGAGGTAATATATAAAGAAAGGGAAAAAATAACAACTTCAGTAATTCCAGCATCTAGAAACAACTATTGTTCATATTCTTATATTTTAAGTCTTTTCTCTGTAAGATTTTTTTCCACAGGTAGAGATCGTATCACAGGTACATTTTCCTTTCCCAGTTTTCCCTTAACATTATATAGTAAGTATTTTCCAATGGTCCCTAAACACTTTTTTAAAACATAATATTGAACATTCGAATTGCTGCTCATTTCTTTCTCATAAATCTGGTCACATTTTGTCTTATTGTTTTTCTCTTTTTTTAAAAAAGGGAAGATACTTATGTTTATAAAAGATCTGCCAGATTATAAAAGTTAATATATGTTAGTTACAGAAAATTTGGAAATGAAGAGAAAACTATTCAACCTTTAATTCCATAAAGGTTTATTGGGCACCTTCTCCATTCTAGGCACTGTAAAAAGTTAAACATAACAATTGTGAACAAGACATGGTTCCTACCTCCAAGGAGTTTTTACTCTGGTATAGTAGACTATGTTGCATAAAGTATTAAAAAGAAAAGAAAAAAGACCTCTTAGACCACCACTCTGAGATAACCACCACTTGCAATTAGGTGTATGACCTTTCAGATATATATTATATACACACAGAGTTTTAAACAAAAATGATATCACAATGTATATGGTTTCATATCTTGCTTTTCATTTAATATCATTTTCTATGTCATTAAGTGTTTGTCAAAAACTTTACTGTTCCCAGTGGCATAGTTTTCCATTTTATGTGTGAAACATAATTCAATCATTCTTCTCTTGTTAAATATTTAGATTGTTTCCAGTGTTTTGAATTATAAACAGGGCTTCGATGAATATACTTGTATTTAAAACATTTTTCTCACATCTTCCTGTGAAACAACCTCTGAAAGTTGAATTTTCAGTTCTCAAAGAGCTGAACATGTGGAAGATCCTTAATATTTAAAAAATCGATTTTAGGAAGCTTGAATATTTTTCACTCCTACCAGGAATACATGAAGATTCATCTTAATTGTGTCTTTACCAACACTTTATTATAATAAAAATAAATCTTCTCCAAGATTAGATGTTGTCTAATTGCCATTTTAATTTGCATGTATCTGAGTACTGGTAAGGGACAGATTTTTTTCATAAGATTATTGACTATTTGTGTATCTTCTTTTGTTATTCTGGTTTTTTTTTATCTTTTCTTCTATTAGTGTTTTCTTCTTTTCATACTTATTTGTAAAATTTCTTCTTTTTCTTTTTAAATTTTTTGTAGAGACAGGGTCTCACTTGTCACCCAGGCTGGAGTGCGGTTTTGTGATCATAGCTCACTGCAGACTCTAATTCCCAGGTCAAGTGATCCTCCCACCTCATGCTCCCCAGTAGCTGGGACTGGTACATGCCACCATACCTGGCTAATTTTTTCTGTTTTTTGTTTTGTTTTGTTTTGTTTTTTGTAGAGATGGGATCTCGCTGCATTGCCCAGGCTGGTGTTGAACTCTTAGGCTCAAGTAATCCTCCTGCCTCAGCCTCCTAAAACATTGGGATTACAGGCCTAAGCCACTGAGGTCAGGTTAAAATTTCTTAATATACTAAGGATATTATACTTTTGTTAAAAATTTGAAAAATGTTTTCCTAGTTTATCATTTTTCCTTTAACTGTTAATCATATTTTTGTATACAGAAATTTAAAAATGTTATGTAGTCTAATCACTTTTCCTTTATGATTTGTAACTTTGCTTTCCTGCCTAGCAGGGGCTTACTGGTTTTATTTTTCTCAACATTTTATTATGAAAAATTTCAAACACATAGCAAAATTGAAAGAATTTCATGGTGAACACCTATGTACTCCTTCACCTAGATTCTACATTTTGCATTAATTTCCTGTTGCTACTATAACAAATTACCATGAAATTGATGGCTTAAAACAGATTTATTATCTTAAACAGTTTTGGAAATGAGAAGTTTGAAATGGGCCCCTCCGGGGCTAAAATCCAGGTGTGAGTAGGGCTGCGTTCCTTTCTGGAGGCTGTAAGGAAGGCTGTGTTTGTTTGCCTTTTCCAGCTTCTACAGGCTGCCAGCATTCCTTGGCTCCTGTTCTCTTTCCTCTGACTTCAAATCCAGCAATGTTCCATCTCCCTGACCCTTTTTCCATAGTTCCATCTCCCTCTGACTCTCCTCTCTGCCTGCCTACTCTTCTTTTAAGATCTTTGTGATTACATTGGGCTCGCCTGGATAATCCAGGATGATCTCCCCATCTCAAGGTCAGTTGATTTAGCCAACTTAATTCCATCTGCAGCCTTAATTCTCCTTTGCCATATAACATAACGTTCATAGGTTCTGGGAATTGGAATGTGGACGTATTTAGGGAGCCATTATTCTGCTCAGCACAATATTTAATATTATACTTGCCTCTGGTAGGGTGAGAGTAGGGATTGGCTAGGAAGAGCCATGATGGGTGATGGTAATGTTCCACTTCTTGTTATACCATTATACCAAATATCTGCCTCTCTATATATGTCTCTACTTGTCCATCAATCCATCTTATCTTTTATTTATTTTATACTAAACTACAAACATCAGTACATGTCTCCCTAAATATTTCAGCATGAACATCATAAAGTAGAGTTTATTATTTATTTACAGTTTTTAAAAATGTCAAGGTAAAGTTTACAAACAAGAAAATGTACAAATTAAAAATGTACATTTGCTGAATGCATACACCTGTGTAAACCAAACCCTTGTGAAGAAATGGAACATTAACATCACCATCATGCTTCTACCCAGCCAATCCTTTTCCTTACCCACTCAGAGGTAATCACTGCACTGATTTTTTCATATCATTGACCAGTTTTACCTATTCTAAATCTTCATATAAATGGGATTATTCAGCATGTACTTTTTTGCTATAAGGCTTTTTTTCACTCAGGTTTTTTTTTTTTTTT
>VBSM01003176.1:33756212-33776227 GCA_008086735.1 Cheirogaleus medius
ACCGTAATATTTGTACCCCCATAATATGCTGAAATAAAAAAAATTTAAAAAAAGAGGACTTCGGATAATCACTGTTGGGTTCTGAATAAGGAATTGTCACATTTTTAACTGCATCCCCTGCAGCCCATCGTCTCTCTGTGTGTCAGTGTGAACAAGAGCAGTTTTAGGGGTCCTGGGTTCAGTAGGAAACCTGGGTGCAAGGAAGAATGCTGCAGGGTCCTAGAGGCATCCACAAGTCAGGAAAGAAGTACCAAAGGCTGCAGCTGCCAGAACTGGTGTGGGGAGGAGGGTACAGGGATTCTGACTGAAGGCTACGAAGGCCTTTCAAAGGAGCTGTATTTGAGCTGGGTTTAGGTTTACTTGTTCTCCCACTTAATTCCAGACTAATGAAAGTATCTAGGCCTTGAACCACGCAACCATACAGCTTTTGCTTATGTTCTTTCCTCTCTTTTCTACCAACTCCCTAGTGTACCACTTCACTCAGATTAATTGTAGTACCTTGTATTCCTGTAGGAAACCACCTTTAGATTACTTGGATTGCTCCTGAAGGGGCTTGAGAGAGTCCATCATCCTGTGTCCACTGCTATTAACCCTGCTCCCCTCCACCTGGACTGGTTCGATGGAAGAGGCAGACAGGGCTCTGCACAGGTCGGCAGGGACCAACCAGGAGTTGGTGGTAGGATGTCTGGGATTCCTGGTACCCTGGGTCAGCAGTGAACCAGCCAGGAGGGACAAGCCTTTGGCAAAGTCTTTCAAACAGGGAAAAACCTCATTGTGGCTCTAGGATGTGTCTAAATCAGGGTTTAGAATTGGGTATGTCTTGGCCCAAACCTCATGGTCTACCACTACAACTATTGCGTGCAGAAACCCCAGGTGGCTGCCTTAGCATGAGTCATGGTGGTGTGAGTACCTGCTGCTTTCTTCATTTGTCATTCTGACGAGGCTTCGGGAAATTTAACCAATAATAACAACCAGTGTGCTCTGCTCTGCCATACTGAATGAACTCTATGGCAGTTGATCAACAAGAGAATGCCATATTGAGCAATTTCATTATAGGTCTTGTAGGACATACATATAAGTCTTCTATGATGGGGGCATTGTCGGAACTTTGGATTACAGTACCTTGCAAAGACCAGTGTTTGTGGTTAACAACAAAAGAGTGATGCCCAGGTGTAGACAGATGAATATCTAGAATGATTTCTGCTTTGTCTTGAAAGCCATCAGTTAATCTGATAGGGATAGAAAAGGCAAAATCACACTGTCAACACTTCAGTAATGCAGCAGAACTGACTGTTATTAAGCTTGTAGAGTATTTGGCTGAGTGTTGAGAAGCCTATCCAAGTCTTATTTTTCCCAAGTGTCTATCTCAGGACATATTTAGTTTTTTTATTGATCTTTTGCTCACAAGTGATGAGGATCCATGCTTTGATTTCTTCCTAGCCATAAGTGTCTGAAACAGGACAAATGGATACACAGATTCACTGTAAGAAACAATTAGTGTCCAGTAATCATATATGTTAAACAATTCTTTAATTTATCTATTCCACAGCTATTTTCTGAGTGTGCCCGATACTATACTAGGAATTAGAAATGCAATAGTGACCGAAGTAAAGATGGTCCTTGCTTCTATGAAACATATATCTTAATGACAAATACAGAAAAGTCAAGGAGAAATTATGAAACATTATGAAAATATTAACTCATGATTAGTTCTTTTTATATTTAATTTTATTTTTTTAATATTTAAGTTATTGATCCATCTAGAATTTATTTTGGCAAAGTAGTGATACAGAAACCCAAATGTTTAACCCTAATCACTAGCCAGTTTTCACATTATTTATTAAATGGACCATGTTTTCTCCACAGATTTAAAATTGCTTACTGATCACATACTAAATTCTCATATTCATAGGACTGTTTCTTCTTCTTCTTTTTGTTGTTCTTCTTCTTGTTCTTCTTCTTGTACTTCTCCTTCTTCTTCTTCTTCTTCTTCTTCTTCTTCTTCTTCTTCTTCTTCTTCTCCTCCTCCTCCTCCTCCTCCTCCTCCTCCTCCTCCTCCTCCTTCTCCTCCTCCTCTTCCTCCTTCTCCTTCTCATCCTCTTTTTTTAGACAGGGTCTTGCTCTGCTGCCAGGGTTAGAGTGCAGTGGCATCATGATAGCTCGCTACAACCTCAACCTCCTGAGCTCCAGCAATCCTCTTGCCTTAGCCTCCCAAATAGCTGGGACTACAGGTGCATGCTACCATGCCTAGCTAATTTTCTATTTTTAGTAGAGACGGGGTCTTGCTCTTGCTTAGGCTGCTCTTGAACTCCTGGCCTCAAGCCATTCTCTCGCCTTGGCTCCCAAAGTGTTAGCATTGTAGGTGTGAGCCAGTGCACCTGTCCTTGGTACTCTATTCTGATTCATTGATCTGTCTCCCTACTTTTGGCTCAGGGATGGTTTTTAGTTTCCGTAATTTTAAAATACATTTTTAGAGTTGGCAAACAAGTCTTTTTTCTTTACTTCCACCCCCTTTCCAGGTCATTCCATGTATGTATTTTTCCAGATGACATATAGAATAATTTTTAAGTTCTTCTCCTCAAATTCCTTTTTTTTTTTTTTAAAAAAAATGTAGGGCTGTATAGGCTACTTTAAGTCCTATTGACAGAGGATCTACTGCAGAGGGTTTTCCACTTAAATATTCTGGATATTTAAAATATATGTTAAACTAAGATTCGTGGTTATTCCTCATGGGGAAACAATGCCTTTGGTGGGTTATGTTATGTAATAAAGCCTACAAAAGATACTCCTTTAGAGTATTTTAAGACATAAAAATCAATTCCAGATGCAGCTTCTAGTCAATGACTTCATGCAAACAATTCCTTAATGTGCTTTATGTAAAATGGCTAAGGTAAATTATTAACTGCCTGCTGAAATTTAAAAGAGAAATTTACTTTTAATATGTACCCTTTGTAGGAAGATAATTCATGTTGTTAGCTGGAGAACAATTTGATTTCCTTATGTATTTTCCTTGATGATCATTCCTTTCACATACATTCAATAAATATAGATCTATTATGGAATTCTAGAGTATCTTTTGATCAACCCAAAGCAGTAAATCAGTGAAATATAACATCAAAACTTCCAGTGGAAGTGACATAACATACTCTGATATCTGTAGTGGCAGCTGGTCAGGGCATCGTAGTAGGCCTTTCTCTTCCAAGTTTGTGGTGAAACATATAATCACAAGCATAAAGTAGAATACACAAAGGCAGCATCCATGGTGACATAATTAAGGACATAGGCTTATCCTGAAGTACAGTCCCAAAGGAGGTTTAAGATCATTAAATGCATAAAGAAATCATGGAACTCTTAGACTCACATAATAACAAAGAAATAACAAAGATTTATCAATGTGAAATTGGAAGAATAGTGTATTAAATATCTGAATCTTGGGTTTAAACACAGTGTACACCATTAAATATGACCATGACCTCAAGCAATTTACTTATCCTCTCAGAACAATTAATGTGAGTAATAACTCTCTTGTGTAAATCCTGCAGTTCTTGAAGATATACCAAAAGAGACTGAAAAGTCAACATCTTCTTGATGCTCTGGAAAGCACTTTCATACTAAAAATTCTAAACTCAGTTGAGTATGATGATAAAAGAGCTTACTGATCACTGTGTTTTATGGAAGAAAAATATTAAGAAACTAAACTACCCTATGAAAATATTTAAGACTGTTCTTTGAAATCTATTTTAATCCAATCAAACTAAAAGCTTAAAACACCTTTTATAAAAAATAGTTTCAGCTTAGATCACACAACTTTGCCTTAAGTGGGGTAAATACTAGCATTAGGGTATATGGCAGATTGTGTTATTGTTCCCACTTATTTGGGAGGTATATACTTCCTGACCTCATTGACATCAAGGTGCACCCCACTCCACATCAGGCTATCTGACTTACCTTGGCCAATGTAAGTGAAAGTAACAAATGGCATTTTAGAACAAGGTTCTACCATTTCTCATTTCTTTTTCCCACTTGAGTTTTATATCCCAAAATACGAAAGGTCTGTCCCTCCAACTTGGTCCTAGAATTGAAAATGTATAGCAGAGTCACAGTTAACATCTACTGTGATCAAAAATAATTATTTGTTGTTGTAGGCCTTTATTATTTAGGGACTGTTTGTTGTCAATCTAGGCTAAACTGACTAATACAAAGCATTATTCTAAGATGGTAGTTTTAATGACATATTCTACTTCTTCACTTAGATATCCTATACTTCACAAAAAATTATAGGATTATTTTCATGGATTCATCCTTTGTTGATTCCATAATTAGAATGTCATTGAAATACAATGCGTAGGAATTCTGGATAGCTGTTATTAAAAAATCCCAAAGGCAATACAAATCCATGTCGGAGGATATTTAGCTTGGATAATTAATGATTTTGGAGCATTTACAATGGCTGTTGCTAAGACTTTGCAAAAACAAACTGGACAAAGTCCTCTTCTACTCCTATGTATATAGGGATGTGTATATATATATGTGTGTGTGTGTGTGTGTGTATGTATATATAGGAGTGAATATGTGTATATATAATCAATCAGTTTCTCCCTTAGCCAAAACATGCATCAGGAAACCAAGGGTGGAGGTGGAAATGGCACCTTTCATTATTACTTCTAATGACTGACTCAAAAAATATTTGCTTCTTATCCTATGACACTGCCCTCTGCTGGATTAGAAGCCTAAGCACGCAAAGAAAGAACGCTTCCGCCAGGGCATATAACAATGGTTCTGCTAAATTGGAGCTGAGACACCCATTGGGACAATTTGGATTCTTAATGCCATATGATAAACAAGCAAACATAAAAGGGGATTGTCTGGGGTGAGTTCTTAATTCTTAAGGAAAAATAGTGTACTTGCTACACAATTGGGCAGGTCTGATGCGGTTAGCTTTCCTGCTATTAACATGATGTTGGATCCCCTGTAGTACTCACTACTGCCCTATATGTTGTAGCAAACATTATTGAAAGACCATTGCAGTCTCATGTAGGAAGGATGACCCAGGGCTCAATCCTTAAGAAAAGATGGTATGAGTCAACCTACCAAGAAAAGAACCCCTACCACCTGAGGTGCTGACTAAGGACAAAGAGAACATGGAATGGATAGTGGAGATGAAAGTCATAAATATCAACATGACCTTGTGAACAGATGCAGAAAGGAGGCTTATGGTGCCAACCCCTATTTTCTTTCTTACTGTATTATTTAAATATGTATATATTTTAAATAACTTTCCAGTTTTCTTCTCCTCTTGTTTTTTAAAAAATAGATATAGTATATTGGTTAAATTTATGGTTTAGTTTATTGGGTTCAAAAAACACAGATACAATCATGAAAGAATCAGAGGAAGGATGTATATCACCTATAGATTCTGGACTTAAAGCCAGACTCAGTAATGATAAAACTTTCTTTACTTTTAAGGAGAGGATGAGTTTTCTTTTGTTTGTACAATGCAGAATTGGGCTATGTTGACATGATCATTTTGTTTTTACTGATGATGGTATAATTATAATCTGGAAGTTTGAGTATGGAAGAAAGAGTAGACTAAATGATTAACTATAGTAGACACGTGTCATGTTTTCATCTACCCAGCTTGTTTGACCATTATCCCTATTTGGGGTAATTTCCCACATTATGAGTCTAGGCTCCCCACAGAAGAAATCTCTGCCTCCTTTACCTGAGACCTACATATCACCTAGGTTCTGACACAAGGTATAGCCAAATAAAACTGCATCTTGGGAAAGAGTAATGTACAGAAGCAGTAACTGTCTAAAATTCATGCTTTGGAGGTAGTGGCTGCACCTGTGTTCTGCATTGGAGGGTGTGATGGTTAATTTTATGTGTCTACTTGGCTGTGCTAAGGTATGCCCAATAGCTAGTAGGACGTGATTTCTGAGTGTGTTTGTGAGGGTGTTTCTGGAATAGATTAGCATTTAAATCAGAAGACTCAGTAAAAAAAATCCACCCTCACCAATGTGTACAGGCATCATCCAATCCATTGAGGACTTGGATAGAACTAAAAGGTGGAGAAAGAGCAAATTCACTCTGTATTGGAGTGGAGCTAGCACATCTACCTTCTCTTGTTAGACATCAGTGCTCTTGGTTCTCAGGACTTTGGACTTGGACTGAATTATACTTTCCTGGTTCTCCAGTTTGCAGATGGCAGATTGTGGGACTTCTTGGCCTCCATAATTATATGAGCAAATTCCTAAGATGAATGAATTAATTAGTTAATAAACTAAACACACACACACACGCACATATACATATATCCTATTGGTTCTGTTTCTCTGGATAACCCTAATACAGGGGAACAGCAGCAGCAGAGCCCACAGTACCCAGTGGACAGTGTCACTGGAGCAAGCTGCTTTATTTATGTTTGGCCATAGGAAACAGGGATTTTTGAGGCAGCTATCCTTTGGTGTGTTCTTGGTTTTCTAGCTAAAGAGCCTCTAAGTATATCTCTCTAGTTCTACTGGAGATTCTATGAGCTATCTAATATCTATTAATAAATTCATTTCATTTTTTTGCTAAACTAACTAGAGTAAATTCTATTATTCGCAGCAAGTAGTAAGCCTTTCCAAAATTTTACTGAGGTACCATGTCCCCTACTTCTCAAGCATGAAGATTTTCTTCAGCATGTCAAATAGGAGTTAGTTATGTGTTTCATTCACAGAGCTCTGTTTAGTAGACCTCAGTAAGGTAGCTGTTTATTTGGTAAAATGTGAGGTATTGTTAGTTAAATTGTTAGTTAAATTGTGAGGTATTGTTAGATAAATTAAAGAAAAATTTTTTATTTCAGTATATTACAGGGGTACAAATGTTTAGGTTACATATATCGTCTTTGCTCCACCTGAGTCAGAGCTTCCAGTTGTGTTCATCCCCTTGATGGTGCACACCACACCCATTAGGTGTGTATATATCCACCCTCTCCTCCCCCCTCCCATCTGCCTGACACCTGATGAATATTATTGCTATATGTGCACTTAAATGTTTATCAGTTAATACTAATTTGATGGTGAGTAGATGGGGTGCTTGTTTTTCCATTCTTGTGATACTTCGCTTAGTAGAATGGACTACAGCTCTATCCAGGAGAATACAAGAGGTGCTAGATCACTATTGTTTTTTGTGGCTGAGTAGAACTCCATGCTATACATATACCACATTTGATTAATCCATTCATGTATTGATGGACACTTGGGTTGATTCCATATCTTGTGAATTGTGCTGCTATAAACATTCTGCTGCAGATGTATTTTTTTATAGAATGTCTTCTGTTCCTTTGGGTAGATGCCCAGTAATGGGATTGCTGGATCAAATGGTAGTTCTACTTGTACTCTTTGAGGTATCTCCATATTACTTTCCATAGAGGTTGTACTAGTTTGTAATCCCACCAGCAGTGTTCCTATCTCTCCACATCCACGCCAACATTTATTGTTTTGGTTAAATGTCTTTTGTACCTTTCTGGCCTCCTGTCCTGTTCTTTTGATTATTAGTCAAATAATTAATCTTTTCTTTCAACAAATATTTATTGAGATCCTACTATGTGCCAAGCACTATAATAATTGCTACAACTGCAGCAGTGCCTTAAATACAGGCCAGATCCCTGTCCTTATACAGTTTACAATCAAATGGAAAAGTGAGGCAATTAACAAGTAAACCAATAAATAATGAAGCTAATAAAAATATGATAAGTGTTTTGAAAGAGATACACTGAGTGATGCAATAAAGTAGTACTATGGCTAAATGGGATATAAACTTTGGAAGGATGGTCATAGAAGGCAGCTAGTAGATATTTAAAGTTTAATTTTACATTAACACATAAATCTGTTGTTTACATTCCCACCAAATGTTATAATTGGAATGCTGATTTACAAACAAATCTTGGCCTAATTTTCTTAAAAGTAAGGTGACCTTACTGGTTTATAAGAGTCACTAAAAAGCACTGTCTTCAGTACCAATCAGGATAGCCCACCAGGTATGTAGAACTAGTTAGAGAGCTCTGTGTTTCAACAACTGACTTAGCTCTTTTCTGCTACAGATTTCTGCTATAATAGCTAGGCCCTGGTAAAATCACTATGACTTTTCTTATAGATCCCCAAATGCATGTAAAGCCCCAAATACATAAGATAACATCCTATTCTAGGAGTATGACTGCCTTGGACACTGAACATCTATATACCCAGGCACTGTGCTAAGTAATGCTGGGAAAATAAAGACAAATCCTGACTTTATGTAATTAGCATATTCAATTTCCATCAGCATCAATTATTACTGTCTTATAGAAAGGATAACTGTCTTAAAAGCCTTGACAGAAAGCTCTAGAGAAGAAAATTTCTCAAGATACTTTTCCTTAATTATTATTATTACATTATAGCAGGAGTTGATGTCTATCTTGTTCTCAAATTCAAAATCCTATATCCGAAGTCACATTCAAACTCTCAGAAGTCGTTATGTATACCTTTCTTTACTTTGCTTTTCACATGCAGTACATCAGCAAGTTCTGTCAACTTTACCTTTAAGTCTATGTGGAACCATGACACTATCTACCTCCTCTGCTGCCACCCTCATTCACATTGCCATTCACACCTTGACTGCTGTCATGAGGCTGGTCTTCTGCTTCATCGGGTGTATTGGTAAATGTTTCACAGCTGCCTCTCCAGGGGGAGAAGGCTTGCTTTGTAGCCTTTGCCAATTTCTGTGGTGTAAATACTTCCACCATGCCATTTCAAGCTACCAACATCACATCACTGAACATGGCATTAGGAAGAGATGCACAGTAGCACACTGCTTTTCAGTAATAGTATTTCCTCCACCCAGATAAAAAGATAGAAATAACCTCAAGAGCATAGATCATGGTAAATGTAGTAAAATAATAAGAAAGTGATGACTTTTCATTATTTATCATCTTTCTTTTAATATCACTTATTTGTGAGTTTATATCATCTAATTTTTAATAATTGTTGTATTGAACAACTGGTTCACAAATTTCTGAAAATTTGTGGCTCTGGCATACAACTACTTTTTCTCTTAGGCCCCTGCAGTCAACAATTCTCTATACTATAGCAAGAGTGACCTTTGAAAAGCATAAATCTGATAACATTGTCCCTCCCACCATGCTTAGCCTAAAATCTAAATTCCTCACCATGACCCTCAAGGCCCTTCAAAGTCAAGCTCTGCCCATCTCTCAACTCTCACTTCCTGAACATTTTTTCCCATTCACTCAATCCTCTCCAGCCACATTGGCCATCCTGCTGTGTCCTCAGATACATCAAGAACGTCTCTTCCTCAGGAATTTTGCACTTGTTATTCCCTCAGCCTAAAATGCTTTTCATTTAGAGATTCACGTGGCTTGCTCACACCCTGCAAACAAATCTCTTCTCTGACTACTCTGTAAAAGAGAGTCGACCTTCCTCTCCCTTGGCACACCCTAGTCCTCTCCTAGCTTTGTTTTCTTCACTGGACTATCACTATCTGGAACTTATTATCTATTTGTTTATTATTATTTATTATCTATTTATTTACTCTTTATTGTCCCACTAGAATGTAAGTCTCCCAAGGGCAGGGACTCTGTCTCTCTGGTTCCGGTGCTGTATCCCTGAGGCCTAAAACAGCACCTTGTCCCTGGAGAACTCCAGAGCCTCCACATTACACAGCCCCTGGGGTATTCCCTATGGGTAGTGTCCCTCTGTGGGGCATTAATCATCTAGGACAAATCTAAACAAATCTTCAATGAATGTGTGCTGTCTGCCAGGCAATACACTAGAACAACTTGACTTGTAGTTTTGAGCTCTAACATTTCAAAAAGTCTGCCAGAGCTTTGAATGTCTCCCTAGGTTGGAAAGGATGAGAATTCTTTAAGATCAGAAATCACAAGACCGAGAATAGTAATTTGTTTTCTTAAAAGAGTCTTACTTTCAGGCATATTTTCAAGATAATTGCCTCATAAACTTCTGAGCCCTGGAAGTGCTGACTATTCTTGCCTGGCTCTTGAAATTTGATCTGGCACTGTATGAAGCTCTTTCTGATTCTTCTTTTGGGGTTTTGGCTTCTGAATTAGAATTTTTGGTTTATTTTTTTTTTCCCCATCCCCAGTGTGAACCACATACCCCAATCCACCAACCCCAGCATTTTTTTTTAGTCTATTTTTGGCAGCTGTTTTTGTGTCCCGGTTTTAGTTTGATGTTTTTAGACTTCATTTTTCTTTCTGGTCATGGGTCACCTCTTGCTGGCTTCAGTGTTCCTTCTAGAACCTGCACCTCACTCTAGCTGCTTTCCTTTTCCACATTATCCACCTCTAGGTAGGAATTTCCTTTTTACTGCATTCACATCTGCCCCCTCCTGGCAGCTATGATGTCATTTGAATGAATTTGACTACAAGTCTTGATCAATTTTATCCTTGATTTAGGTACTGACTCTAGGTCTTGATCAAGGCATCCTGCTGTATGTAATGGGCAACATTGTGCAGTTTCTAGCTTTGACCAGCTGGGTGGAGAATATGGAGAAAACATAGGAGACTGGACAAGTCAGTACTTTCTTCAGTGGGGTGTGTGCACCACAAGGGCTTCTTAAGATAGTCCATTGGCTAGAACTTCTCTCTGTAATTTTATTTTATTCTTTTAATTTCTATATTTGTGAGTGATCAAAGCATCGTTATTGACAAGGATGTATGATCAAAAGAGTCTGGAGACCACTGTTCTAGATAATAATTCTACTTTAGGACTATTATTGACTCTGTCATTTTCATACACACACACACACACACACACACGATTTTTATTCTATATGTAAAATAAATCCTATTTACCTCCACACTGAATCATTTTTATTGCTGGTGGCTGAGCAATCATCAAATTCTTCATCCCCTCTTAAATTGTAGACTTCTAACTAGACACAGTTCAATAAGTGTATGGCCAGGGCTGAGCAGTAAGGGAATACTATATCATATGACTATGTGATCTTTCCAGAGATATTATTCCTTGTGAAAAACTCATCTTATTTTAAAAGTGAGCCTCTGCAAATGTTAAAATATTTGAAATGCTTCCAAGTGAAATAATGTCATATCATTGAATCTCTTAAAATATACTTCCTTTGAATCATACTTAAAATACCTTTGATATTGTATGTTTTAAACTTTATTTTATTATAAATCACTTAACATTTATTAAGTACTTTCTGTTTTTCTTTTGTGCTGGATTGTTGTTTGTCAACTTGGTTTTATCCCTATCTCTAGGTAGGGGGGTTGTGAGTTAGATTTTGCCAATGAGAGAAATTTGCACAGCATTTGGAAGGAGAGATAACAGGAAAAATCATCATTTACTGGTAATGGGGGTGGACAGAAGTGGGGACAGTTGGCAGCTGCGAGGCAGCTTCTGTGCGAGCTAGTGCTTGGGTGATGCAGGCAGCTGAGACTGAAAGTAGTGGTCTCCCTGATATTCCTAAGATTCTTGCAATTCCTAAGATTCCTGCCCCTCTGGATTTCCTGAAAGCCAGTGAAATTTTTGCCTGATTCACTATTCTACCCTTCCAAGTATTTTGTAGGCCTCTAATTCTCTGGATTAAGTCCCTTCCTACTGGAAATGTCTACAGTGGTTTCCATTTCTTAACTGCACTTGATTGTTAGACTGTTTGGTTCTGGGGCTTCATCCAAAGGATATATGTGGAGAGATTTCCCGTGTTTCATTGATGAAACGAGTTAACATTTTAAACATATCAATTCGACCCCAAAATTAATCAATAATTTCATGGCAATTCCAATCAAAATTCCAGAACAATTATATTGGGGGGGAGGAGAAAGTAGGGGACCTGATAAAATATTTCTAAAATGTGTAAGATAGAATAAGGGTTCACAATAGAAAAAGAAATTGTACAAAAGAAAAACATAAAAAGGAAGATTCACACTACTAGATAGTAAAACGTTTTACAAAGTCATGGTAAAAAAAAAATGTGGTACTTGCAAGTAGACTAAAGTGGTGAAATAGCTGAGAAACAGATTTTATATACATATATATGTGTGTGTGTGTATATGTGGGTGTATATGTATATATATGTACAGCAGATCCTCAAATAATATTTCATTGTAATTTTGATAAGAAAAAAAATCAGTTCCTGGTCAGGGCCACTGTCTATGCAAAGTTTGGACTTTCCATGCCTGTGTGGGTTTTCTCTGGGTACTCCGGTTTCCTCCCACATCCCAAAGATGTGGCCTTTAGGTTAATCAGCATGTCTCCATGGTCCCAGTGTGATTGAGTGTAGGTGTGTGTAGCTGCGCCCTGCGATGGGATGACATCCTGTCCAGGGTGGGTTCCCACCTTGTGCCGTGAGTTCCTGGGATAGGCTTAGGCCACCCTGGAATAAGCAGGTTGGAAAATGCAAGAATGAATAAATACAAATTATAGTATTGTCCAATAAAAATTCATAAAGTAGATAATAATCATACAAAGGCATTACAATAAATAATGTGGTGTGAAAGTGAGCAGTGAGCTGGCCATATTTGTGATTGTTTTTGAACTGCATGGTGAGAGGAGGTGCTCCTTACCATGTTAAGTTTTTAATTTATTCCTTGATTTAACCCACCACCACTATGACCACCAGCACCCACTGATTCACTGAAAATTGGTTAAGTAATTATCTTACTTGATTTTATTAATCTTTTTAAAATGTATGTATCACTTACAATTATTTTAATATTTAATATTAGAAGTATTTGGGGTCTTTATTTAGAAGTTGGTGACATGTTTGTGACCTGAAATATACCGTAGAAACTTATTTGTTGTTTATATCAATTAGCCTATGGTAAAATTGGCTTCATTATATGTCACTTCACTTAAAGGCACAGTTTTCAAGAACCCATCATCGGTGTTAAGTGAGGACTTATTGTGCATATGTATATATACATATACTTGGTATGGATAGTGGTGACATCCCAAAATAGTAGGGAAAGGATAGGGTCTCACATGACATAAAAATAATTTCCAATGGATAAAGGACCTACATGTGGAAGAGTAAAATGATAAAGTTAACAAAAAGGAAAAAAGAAGTAGAAGAATATTTGTGATTGCTGAATGAGGAGGTTTTATTTTTAAAAAAAAAAATCCAAAAAGCTAAGAAGCATAAAATTTGAAATTATCAAATACCAAATTCAAGATTTAAGTTTGATAAAGTTCATCACAGAGTTAGCAGATAAGTGACAGTCTGAGAGAAGCTGTTTCTTTTGCAATATCCCAAAGTGCTAAAGAATTATCAGCCAAAGAATTCTTAAAAGAACAAGAAAAATGGCCAAAGTTTGTAAATGGGCCAGTCTCAGAAGGAGAAACCCAAATGACAGACAGGAGTATGGAGAACTGCACAATTTTCACCAGCAATCAGAGAAAGGCAAATTATAGTAGGGAGTCATCACCCCACACTCACCAGAGTGGCAGATATTAGAAAATCAAAGCCAGGCATTGCTGAGTTTACAGGGAAATGGGAACCCTTGGGCACTGCTGGTAAGGTATAAAAAGGGCACCCATCTGGGAAGCCTTCTGATAGAACCTCACCAGGTCCACAAGAACACTGTGTGAGAACATCCATCACAGTGGGTTTGTGGTTGCATGAGATTGGAAGCAACCCAAGTTTCCACCACTGAAGTAGTGAATGAATGAAATGTGGCTGATGCATCCTGTGGGATATTAAGCTGTAGTTAAAAGCAATCCGATAGATGTATATATAGGAACATGGATAAACTTTAAAAAGTTCTGGTCAATGAAAAATATAAGAAACAGAATAATATTTGGCACAATACCATTCTAGAATTAAAATGACACATTCTTTAATATGTTCCCTGTATAGAAGTTTTAAAAACAGAATTCACTCAAATTTTTGAATAAATTCTATTTGATTGCCTACTTTTCTAAAAAAATTAAGAATATATTTTACACTCTGTACATACCTTTGCTGCTGGGTTTTAAACTTTAAGTGCACCCTTAGTTCTTGGCATTGTACCTAGCACAGAGCAGGCCTTTAGTAATAGTTAAACACTACCACAAGCTGTTCCTACCCTAAATTATCATCTCATAACATTTGGATGTGAAAAGTGAGACCCCTTCTTCTATAAAGACACAGAATTGGTTACCATTGTGTTGCTTCCACATTTATGTGATTGGCTGAGTTCCTGAAAGTTGCCAGGAATGATTTATGAGATTAAGTAAAGATAGTTGAAGGATATTTTTCACTTTTGTTGAGTTGTTAATCCTCCAGTTCAGAAGCTGGCAAACCATGGGCAGCATGCCAAATCTGGCCCACTGTCTGTCTTTGCATGGCCTGTGAGCTTAGATATTAATAGGTTTTCACATTTTTAATCATTGTTATATAATGATTTATATAACATCCTCGATTTTGCCTCTTGGCCTTCAAAGCCTAAAATATTTACTATCTGATCCTTTACAGAAAATGTTTACCAACTGTTGCTGTAGTTCATCCATTCACTGAACAAATCTTTACTGAGCCCAGTGCTATCCCAGGCACAGTCTTATGTGAGAATGGAGCAGTGAACAAAAGAGGCCAATTCCCTTTTTTCATGATTCTGAAATTCTAGTAATGTAGCAAGGCAAATTGTAATGTATATAATACTGAACTAAAAAAAAAATTCTAGTAATGGAGACAGATAATAAAGGTAAAAAATACAGCATGTCAGGTAAGTGCTTTGAAGAAAAATAAAGCAGAGAAGGGAACAGGAATGCTTGAATGAAATGATTTCTAAAAAACATGGCTATTCTTTAGAAAACATTGCAGTATGTAACTTTAACTAAATGTTTTATATTATTTGTTAGTACAGCACAAGTGTAGATGTGCATCACTTAACAATGGGGATACATTCTGAGAAATACATTGTTAGGTGATTTTGTCATTGTGCAAAGATCGTAGAGTGTAACTTACACAAACCTAAATGGTGTAGCCTACTACACACCTAGGCTACATGGTATAGCCCATTGCTCCCAGGCTACAAACCTGTACAGCATGTTACTGTAGGCAATTATAACACAATGGAAGTATTTGCATATCTAAATACATCTAGACATAGAAAAGGTACAGTAAAAATACAGTAATATAATCTTATGGGACCACTGTCGTGTATGTGGCCCATTGCTGACAGAAATGTTGTTATGTGGCTCATGACTGCAGTTTGTTTTCTGAGTCTTCAGTTGGTATTCACACTTATTCTTTCATTCCTGAGACTCCACTGGACTAAATGCATGAGTGCTCAGTCATCACTCTGTCCTGCCTTGGCCTTTTCTTCTTCTCATTCTTATCACAAAACCTCTCTTTATCAATCAGTCTTTATCTGTTTTCTTCTTCTACCTACAGATGAACATCGATTCTTGCCAACTTCTTATTCATTCTTGAACTGATTTGGTGAATTTTTCTTGCTTTCATCAACCTCCCTTAAAAAATGTTTAAAAAACTTTATTTTATTTTTATTACACAAACAAAATACAGAAGAAGCTATGCAACACATACAAAACTATTCAGTGAATATCTTGGAATAAAACCTTAGAAATAGTTTTTCATTAATCAGTCAATCACACATGTGATCATACTTCAGACACTTTATAGCATGTCTTTTTTTCACCTAATGTATATTATGAATATCTTTCCATAACAGTAAGTAGATCTCTACCCATATTTTTATTGACTCCTGCATTAGATAGGGATTGCATTCAATTGTGAGGTGAAACAAAAGTGACTTAAGTATGTAAGAAATGTTTTTTGTTTTTTATTTTTGTCTTGTTTCTCCACAAGGCAGATCTGGAGGTAAGCAACTGCTGGCATTAGTTTAGCGGCTCAAAGATGTCAAGGAAGGCAAATTCTCTGTGCGTCTCCTTGCCATGTTCCCCCAGTCTCAAAGTAGCTGCTGAGTTCCATCCATTTCATTCACGGTCTAGATCTGAGAAAGGAAAAAGGGGAAAAGAAACCATATTAGTTTCCTCTTGTTACTATAACAAATAACCACAAGTTTAGTTGCTTAAAACAACACAAATATATTATCTTATAGTTCTGGAGGTCATAAGTCCAAAATCAGTTCTACTGTGGCAAAATCAAGATGTTGGCAGTGCTGTGTTCTTTCTGAAGGCTCTTGGGAGAATTCATTCTTGCTTTTTCCAGTTTCTAGGGGCTGTCCACAGTCCTTCAAGCAGCAGTGCAGCATCTTCACATCTCTCCCCCTGATTGCTCTCTACTACTTCCTGCTTCTTTTTTTTTCTTTTTTTTTTTAACTTTTTTTTTTATTTCAGCATATTATGGGGGTACAAATATTATGGTTACGTATATTGCCCGTGTCCCCCTCCCCCCTTGAGGCAGAGCTTCAAGAGTTTTCTTGTTTTATAGTAATATTTTTAATTTTTTCAAAACTTCCCTCAATTTTTCATTTTCATATAAATCTTAATATTTTACAGTTTACATTTAAAATTTAAAAATATTTTAAATATAATATTCTAAAATTTTTAAATTATTTATATTTTTCTTTTTTTAATTTCAAAATGTTAAGGGAGTATAAATGTTTTTGGTTATTACATGGATCAGTTTTCTAATGCTTGAGTCACAGCTGTAGGTGTGCCCACCACCCAAATAGTATTTGTTATACCTATTAGGTAGGTTTTTGCCCCTTCCCCTCCCTGTTTCTATCATCACATTTCCCTCTTGGGTGCTAATCCTCCTGCTTCTCGCCTAGAAGGACTCTTGTGACAAGGAAGGGCCTGCCAGGATAATCCAGAATAATCTTCTCATCTTAAGAGTCTTAACTTAATCACATCCACAAAGTCTCCTTTGCCATGTGAGATAACACATTCACAGGTTCTAGGGATTGAGATGTGGATTTGACGGGAGAGTGTCATTATTCTACCTACTACAGAAACCAACTAGAACAAAGTAATATTTCTATCAAGAAAATGGAAAATTCCCCCAAACTGCCACTGGACTTGTGTTGATACCTTGTTGCTCAAAGCTGTACCATGTACCACTCTTTGATGACAGCTTCACCTGACTCCTAGGGAGAGCTCTGAAGCTCAAGTAGCCTGCCAGAATGGTCCTGCATTGGGCCAAATGACCTGGCTGATTTTATATATATCTCCCCAAGTGATCAGCCACTGGAGGTGGGCTACTCCTGGAAGTGTATGTCCTGGGGCAAGGCAGTAGTCTGCAACTGGAGCATACCCTGGAGGGCTGGCAGCTGGAGGCTGTCTGCAGATAGTACTACCAGATCTGAGGCAATAAATCTTTCTCTTACTGGGAGATCTGGACAGTACATCATGATGTTCACTATAGTCATAGTTTAAAAAGCTGTGGTAGGTCTATACGTAGCACTGGGGGAAATGTCCACTATAAAGCATGACATAAAAAAGACAGTAAAGAATGTCAGAAAGGATTTACAATAGTAATGAGATGGAGATCACAGGACCTAGGAATGCTAAACTCCTCTCAGCCCTGCCACTCAGTCTCTCTCTGAAGTTCATCAAGGAGAGAGAACCTTGAGGAACAGATGCAAGTCTCATATAAGATACATGTTAGTATCATCTGCTCATGATCCATCTTCTAATGAAGCACTTGCTGGCATACTGGAATGGATTATGAGGTTTGGGTTCAAGGTTAAGTGGGATTTCTCCCTCCTCGGAAGCCTAAGTGTTACTAGCTGTGATCCAAACACCACCACACTGGAGCAAACAGGTAAGAGGAAGAGAAGAAACAGAAAGCCAGATGCTGATGCACCCCAGGAGTCCAGGCTTCCCCACAAAGGGGTATCAAGAGAGGCACACCTGTGTGTGTCACATTGGGCTTTGATCCCACTGGTGTCACAGAATTTGAGCTAATCAGATTAGTATTCCCTTCTCTGAGAAAGACAAGTTGGGGAGAGGGAAAGCTAGACCAGTATGTGCAATATTATCCTTTGTTTGTTTGTTTGTGTGTGTGTAAATTTATATATATACATGAAACAAAAATCTGAAAGAATATACACCAAACATTTCACAAGGGGTGTCTCTGTGGCCTAGGGTCATAGCTAAGGATAAGGCCAGATAGGGCCACTTAGAGACCACTGGAATTAACCAGAAACATGGTGACAGTTAACTTCATTCTCCATGCAGGACTTATTAAGTAATGGAGAAATGTACATTGGTACCCTCCCACCAGACAGAATAATGCTTGGGAATAAAATAAGGCATATGATAAACACTTGTCACTTTCACCAAGCGACCCCTGTCAAGAGACTGTGAGCAAAATGCTAAAGAGTGTCAGCGTGTAAGAGGCCTATTCATGGCGGTCCAGGTGCCTGCATGTCTGGGTTGGCCTTTGATGAAACCGTGACAGAATTTCCTTTCTCATCTGGGTACTCTTTTGTGTTGCTTGAACATTTTATAGAAAACGAGTATAATTTTCATATTCATATGAAGACAGTTGTTTTCCTGGGGGAGGCAAACAACAACAAAACAAAACCCCAAACCCAACTTACAGACCTCAGATTCTCAGGCAGAAAGTAGAAAAGGAATGAAGAAAGGCATTTGCCACAGAAGCAGCCTGATCAGCTAGACCCCTTTGCTGGGAACTCATGGGTGGACTAAGTTTCCTTGAGTCCTGGGACGGCCTCCTGGCTCCTGTTTCAATCCTTGAGGTGCTGCAATTGGACTCCCATGACAGTGTGCTGTGTCATGCTTGGCACAGTGCCACCCACAGGTCACCAGCCTGCATCACCAAGCCCTGTGTTCTGTTGATTTGTTTAGCATTACCCACTAACGCCTTCACTGCCAAGCTTCTAAGTCCCAGGGTTGTGGTTTGTAGCACAACACGTACCTCCTGAGGACCCCCAAATCTCTTTTGCTCCTTATGCCATGTCAACTCACTAAGTAATACCTTTGAATGAGATAGGCAAGGAGATGGAATACGGCCAGCCCAGGCAACTGTGATCTGGCAGAATTTCCAGATTCTGGTTTGCCACTGTGCCAGCTGAACCACACTCCTTTTCTGCTGCTCTGCCCTGCATGGACCTCTACTTACCCTCCCTGAGTAATAAAAGTAGAATGTAATTTCTTAGTGGAGGTAGGCCCTTCACCTTGATGCGTATGGCCTGGTGGCTGTCAAGAACTCTCTCAAGATTAAGCTTCTGGCCCTTCTAAAAACACCTGGGCCTTTAACCTATTATGTGAAGAATGGCAGGATGACTTACTGAGATACTAATTTGTGTTCTGTTCTGACTGATGTAGAAGAATAAAGGAATGTGAGATGTCTTTCTCTTTCTTTCCAGCTTACCCTCTCTCTTACACTCTCCTTCCAAAGGGCACTCCAGGACTTCAGCATCCGAGGAGCACAGCCTTTCTTTACCTTCAAAGCAAAATTAAGAGACTCATTCTTTCAAAGAATTGGTTCTATGAAGAAAGGGCTGTCTCTTTGAGTTCTGGGGGATTCTGGGGTAAGAAAAATTGTGCAGTGGAAATAAACAGACCTGAGACTCTTTGACAGCTTAGAGGATGGCCAAGACAGGGTAGCTTTGGTTGATGGGGAGGGTGGTCCCTGAACAGTGGTAATATACCCCCCAGTTCTCTCAACATACCAGGAAATTGCAGGGGGACCCTCCACAAGCATTTTGATCCATATAACTTTCACGTGAACCTGGAGGGAGGAGAAAAAAACAAAATAATTACTGAGATGGAATTTCCTGCCAACCTAGTGGGATGGGGCCTCAGAGCAGATGAAATTAAATTAGAGAAACACAAGAAATATTAAAAAAAACTCTACACCCTACACTATGCAGCAAAAACAGATGCTTGTTATGCAAACAGGTTAACATCTTTCTGATGTTAGTGATCTTAGTAAACTTTCTCCTCAGCTTTATCTTTTCCACCTTTTATTTTTTATCTCTTTTGAAAATATTTTCCCATTGGAATGCATTACAAATGAGAGGCATGGAAGAGGTATAGACCTTTTTTTTTTTTTAAAAGATGCAG
>VBSM01003176.1:33776327-33794448 GCA_008086735.1 Cheirogaleus medius
AGCAAAAGAACTCCAGAAGTATGAAAAATCAGAGCGAAAGGACACCCCCAAAAGAGAACACTAGCTCTCCAGCAATGGATACCAACCAAAATGAAAATATTGAAATGACAGATAAAGCATTCCAAATATGGATTGTAAGGAAGCTCAGTGAAATCCAAAAGAAAGTGGAAAACCAACTCAAAGAAACCAGAAAAACAATTCAGGAAATGAATGAAAAATTCACTAAAGAGATCAACATATTAAGGAAAGAACAAATAGAACTGGAAATGAAAGATTTATTTAAAAAAACACAGTGGAAAGTTTTAAGAATAGACTAGACCAGGCAGAATAAAATATCTCAGAGCTTGAAGACAACTCTTGAATTAACTCAGTCAGTCAAAAATAAAGAACAGAGAATTAAGACCAATGAACAAGGCCTATAAAAAATATGAGATTATGTAAAATGGCCAAATATAGGTATCATAGGCATCCCTGAGGGTGAAGAAGAAAATGCACAAGGGCTGGAAAACCTATGTGAGGGAATAATTGAGAAAAACTTCCCTGGTATTGCTAGAGATTTAGACATCCAGATACAAAAAGTTCAATGAATACATGAGAGATTCATTGCAAAGAGGCAATCACCAAGACACACGACCATCACACCAGCTAAAGTCTACATGAAGGAGGAACTCCTACAAGCCCTAAGGTGAAAACATCATGTAACTTACAAAGGAAAACTCATCAGGCTAACTACAGACTTCTCAACTGAGACCTTACAAGCCAAAAGGGATTGGGGCCCCATCTTCAGTCTTCTTAAACAGAATAACTGCCAGCCTGGAATTTTGTATACTGCAAAACTAAGTTTCATATATTAAGGAGAAATAAAGACTTACACACAAGCAATCAAAAGAGAATTTGTTAAGACCAGACCTGCCCTGCAAGAAACACCTGGTATTACAGATGGATCAGCACAATAGTCACCCACCAGAGTAAAATATAAAACAATAGTACAAGCGGTAAAACAAAGCAATAAGGTACTACCCAACAGGATGAACAGAACAGTATCCCATATATTGATTCTATTTATCAACATGAATGGTTTGAATTCCCCACTCAAGAGACAGAGGCTGGATGAATGAATAAAAAAATACAAGCCAAGTATCTTCTATCTCCAGGAAACACATCAAACTCACAAGGACTCATATAGACTCAAGGTAAAGGGATGGAAAAATATATTCCATGCAAATGGAAACCAAAAGAAAGCAGGTATAGCCATTCTCATATCAGATAAAATTGACTTTAAATCAACAATAGTAAAGAAAGACAAAGATGGTCATTATATAATGGTAAAGGGAGCAATTCAACAAGAAGACACAATAATCCTAAATATTTATGCACCTAACACAGGAGCACCCAGATTCATAAAGCAAACTCTACTAGATATAAGCAAAGAGATAAACATCAACATTGTAATTGCCAGGGACTTCAACACCACACTGACAGAACTGGACAGATCATCCAAGCAGAAAATAAATAAAGAAACACTGGACTTAAACAGGACTCTAGAATAAATGAGCCTAACAGACATTTATAGAACATTTTACTCCAAAACTACTGAATATACATTCTTATCAGCACATGGAACATTCTCCAAGATTGATCCTATTTTAGACCACAAAATGTTGCTTAACAAATTCAAAAAAATAGAAATCATACCATGTGTCATCTCAGACCACAGTGGAATAAAACTAGAAATCAGCTCCAAGAGAAACACTCAATTCTACACAGAGCCATGGAAATTAAACAACCTGCTGCTGAATGATTATTGGATCAATACTAAAATTAAGATGGAAATTAAAAGTTTCCTTGAACTGAATGACAGAGGGGACACAAGTTATCAAAATCTATGGGAGTCAGTGGTTCATTCCTTAGTGCAGCATCTCTGCACTAAGCGGCTGGTCTCATTTTTATATAATCACTTATGCACAGCATCACTTTCGTCTTTTTATTGGATTTTGTGAGTCTATGTTTACCCTTACGACCATACCTCTGAAGTGAAAGTCCACTGCAAGTACAGGTGAGCCTGCCGCAAAGAGAAAGGTGATTACAATGAAATGAATGTGGAAATGATTAAACATTGGGAGAAAGACCAGACACCATCATTCATTGGGAAAGCATTAAGCTTCAGTCACTCAACTGTTGGAACAATTATAAAGGATAAAGTGAGAATAATGGAACATGTGAAAGGCAGTGCTCCAATGAAAGCATCAATTATGACTAAGCAGTGTAGAGGATTAATTATTGAGATGGAAAGGTTATTATTGATTTGGTTAGAAGATCAAAATAAGCATAACATTCCTATTAGCCTAATGTTGATGCAACAGGTGTTAACTTTTAATATTCTTTTGTGAAATTTCTCCTATCTCCTATCTAAACTTTTTGTATGACTTTGTTTTTATGTTCTGTTTGTGTGAAAATAAAGAGCACAATAGTTTCTGTAATTTATTACAGCACAGGGGTATTGTATTATTATTATTACAGTATTACTCTATTCCACTATATTGTGATTACCACATATGAGCCATTATATTATTATTATTATAATTAATGTGTATGTGCTGTTCATCAGGGATCCAAGTTACATACAAATCCAACCTAAAGATGTTCTCAGGAATGTATCTTGTCCGAAACCCGGGATTGCCTGTATGACTGAAGGGGTTGAGTAAAATGATGAATGAAAAATGTCCTCTGCTTTATGAAGGTGGGTTCCTCTGCTGAAACTTTTAAGAGCTGTGTTGGTGGCAATGATGGGAATAAAAGCCAGATTGGAGTGTAGGAAGTGAGTAAAGGAGAGAAAATGGAATAATTCCGTAGATTATTTCTGGGCTTACTAAAGGTTCATGGCGATGGTTTTGTTTGTTTGTTCTCTCATCTTTTTCCTACCCTTGATGTCTCAGCAGCAGTACTTCTATTCTTATCAGCTACCATTAGTCTTATTTACAACTTTCAAAGAAAATAAATAAAGGAAGAAAAAAGAGAGCTAGAAAAGAATGTGAAAAACAAAAACAAAACAAAACAAGACAAAAAACTTCCCTTAGAGACTAGACAGGAGTTATAAAAAGAAGGGAAAGAATGAAAAGGATTCATAAAGATATGTCTATAGATAGTAATGATAATAAAATAATAATAGAGCAACATATTAGGGGAATATTAAGGCATTCTTACTATGTGTGAGGCACTTGGTAAAGGATATTAACTACGATAACTCAATCCCTACCACAGCCCTAGGAGATGGCTATTATTATCCCCATTCTGAAGGAAATAGGGCCTGGAGAGAGAGGCTGAGTCAAATGCTCAGGTTGTTCAGATAAATCATGGTAGAGATGCAGTGTACACTCAGGTGACTAGAATCCCCACTCTTCATCACTAAATGAGTATGAGCTTGGAAAGGAGAACAATTGAGCTCAAAGTAGTGGGAAGTACAGAAAAAGAAGATGATGAGACATGGACCAAATCTCACTGAGGTGACATCAATGGTAGCATGGGAGAGGTGCACAAATGTCCAGTTGGAGAATGGACTACCCATTCCCTTTTTCTACACATACCCCCAGCCTTTACTAGTGGTGCTCTTAGAGACTCCATCCCCCAACCCATAAGGTTTTTGTGGGGAGGGATGGAAATATTCACACCTCTCTGAGAAGCCAACCACGCTCAGTCCTCTTTGTTTATTAACTATGTGTAGGAAGAAAGGTAGAGCTTGTTGGAAGGCCTGGTTCTGAATTGGCATCTCTGAGTAAGCCTCATTGAGAGGGGGCTCACTGCTGGCACCAAGTTACTTGCTGAACACAGAAAGGAGAGGGGGATACACAGGATAGGTTGACTTCAGCTTTCAGGTCTTAGTTCCAGTTGTTGGATGATAGAAAAAAATCTCACTTGACAATATGTCACCAAAGTATTTTTCTCTTTTAGTGCAATGCCTGGCATTCAATAAGTAGTGGTTATCATAATGTTTATTGTTAATATTATAACCTCACAACTGAGAAGAGAGCACCATTCCAAGAATGTAATGATTGAATGACGTAGGAGAGAATTCTGCTTTTCTCTTTGATGGACAACTTGGCATATCTGAGGGGTTGTTTTTGGCTTCCCTGGCACTACATTGTAAGAGGGGTCAGATTATATTCAGATGAATGGTAAGAGAATTCATAGTTTTGTTTTATGAAAAATGGAGATGAAATTAGGAATGATTCACTTGGTAAAGAGATGACTTGAAAGAAGCATGCTAGCCACCTTCAAATATTTGAAGGAATATCCTGTGAAAATGGAAGAAATGACACTAAAGGGCAGAAACTTCAGGAAGACACATTTTGCCTCAATATCCATAGCAATTCCTAGCACAGACTTCTGAAGTGGTAACAGGCTGCCTTTAGGAGCCTCCTCCTTAAGAGTTCCTCAACCTTGGAGTTATTCAAGCTAAATGCGCACTTGATAAGTGACAGATGACAAATGGTAGATAAGTGATAGATACATAAGTTGTAGAGAGTATTTAAGCATATAGAAGATGCCTCATAAAGTGGACACTCAGAACATATGTATTGAATGGATGAATACATTAATGGAGCCGGAAACAATATCCAAGGAATCCCTTATAATTTTCCAACTCTTGGGAAATCAGAATCGTGTTTTAGTGAGAGAGAAGAGGGATGGCTTTGGATCCAGATGGAGCATTGGCCAAGGGGTCAGGCCAGAGTAGGGACACCGGGCTTGGGATGGGGAGGCATGGTGACCAGAGAGTATGAGGTATGAGGATGGGCATAGAGGACAGTCCCACAGACAAACTGTCAGCTTCTGCTTTATCTTGAATTGCTCTGAGCTCTTGGTAGCGTAATCACTGTAAGAACATCAGAAAAATACTCACACTTTTATCTCCTAAGAAAATAACTATCAAAGGATGGAAACCTCAGATAGACAGCCACTCTGGGACAGTCAAACATACATTCTAGCAAGAGAGCCACATTCATATTAAAGAAAACTACATTTATTAACTCTGATACTTACTTTGGAAGGTTCTTTTTCTCTAATTTTTTTCAACAAAGAATCAGGGAATCAATGTGTATCCCTAATGTTGGCTGGCCCACCTGTGATCCTGTGTCTTTCGGTTTTCCCCTCCAGCTCCCTTTTCAAACTATTCCAGGGCTCCAGGGGAATTTATAAATTTTGATGTTGCTGATTAGGAGTACTTTTATAAAAACCTTGTTGATAAAAGTGTGATGGCTACTGGGTGAATAATTACTCTGAATTGTCAAAATATGTCAGCACAACTTGCTATCATAATACATTTTGAGCTGCAAAACTGATAGGTCAACTCATTGAATGGGTTCCCTTTTCTTCCCATGGATTTTCTTTGATATTAAATTGTCATGGTGACACAATACCAGCATTGCCAAATGTATTTTTCATGGATGGAAAAAAGCATAAACTCCATGCAACAAAGCAAACCATGGAAACAGTTTAACTCCACATATCTAGAGCTGATGTTCAGATATAACAAATCGGTCTACTTGCAGGATACATATTCTTGCAGAGTTGGCCACAATAAATGGAGAACCATTAGTATCTGGTTTGGTTGTTTTTAAGATTAAAAACAGAGAAATAAAGAATTAAGCAAGATGTCCTCTGGGTTTTATCATTCTAAAAAGGAGATAAGAACAGCTGTCCTACTGGTGTAAAAATGAAACTAAATAGGAATAACAAAGATCTCTTTTACCACTCAAGAGTTTGCCCTGGGAGCTAAAGGAAATCTCCATGAATTTGAATTTTATTGCCCAATTCTGATCCAGTCTCCAAAAGCAGGAGTCAGTTGGTGGGTATGCTTTGCCTAATTCTCCTTCGTCCCTCTTCCAGATGCTGCTAGGATTATTCCTAGCTAATTAAAGTTGTTTCTTCAGAGAATAATGCTCATAGAAGCTGAAAAGACCTTGTAAGATCATGCAGTCCCAATTCTTCATTATATTCTATTAGGAAAAAAAATGATGCTCATAAAGATTCATGGGAATGAAATTAGCATCTCAAAGAGATATTGCCACTATTTCATTTGTTGCAGAAATTATTCACAATAGCCAAGGTATGGAAACAACCTAAATGTACATTAATGGATGAATGAATAAAGAAACTGTGGTATATATACACAACAGAATACTATTCAGCCTTAGAAAAGAAGGAAATTGTATTATTTGCAACAACATAGATAAACTCGAGGACATATCATGTTAAGTGAAACAATCCAGGCACAGAAAGACAAATATTGCACGACCTCACTTATATATGGGATCTAAAAAAAGTCAAACTCATAAAAACAGAGGGTAGAATGGTGGCTGCCAGGGGCTGGTGGGAGGGGGAAATGGGGAGATATTGATTAAAGGGTATAAACTTTCAGTTATAAGATAAACAAGTTCTAGGGATCTATTGTACAGCATGGGTGGTGATGGATGTGTTAATTTGATTATAATAATCATTATACAATATGTACATATATCAAATCATGTTATATGCCTTGAATATATACAATCTTCCTCAATTAAATATTTGACAATATTATAATATTTTATAATAAAAATTAAAAGTTCAGGGGTTATCCCTTTCCACACAGGAAACTAGTGGCATCAACATAGGTAACAGCTAACACTTGTCCCACTAGGGTCATATTCTAAGTACTGTAAATATGGTAGGTGACTGAATTTCTCCAGCAATTTTATAAAGTAGATATTAATATTTCCTCATTTTACAAATAAGGAGACTTTAATAATTGCTTGTTCCAGGTAAAATCTAGGAAGTAGCTGAGCAAAGACTCAAACCCAGGCAATCTATGATGGCAAAAGTCATGGATTTTTTGAAGATTAATTTTAGTTGCAATTCTTCCATTAGCACTTACCAGCTATGAGACCTTGGGCAGTTTACCAAATCTCTCAAAGCCTCAGACACTTCATCTATAAAAAAGAGTAGTAATAACTTCTATGTAGGATTGTTGTAAAGATTGATTGTGGTTATATATGTCTTATCAGAGTGCCTGGTACTTAGTAAATGCTCAGTAAACGGTCACTAATATTATTATTATCAGTATGTCTCGCTCTCCAGAGTCTATCTGAGGCTTTCCATTAAACTGTTTATTTTATTGTTAAGTATTTTCCACACATGTCTATAAATGAAATGCTTATAAAACCTTAAACCACATCTTTTAGTATTGAAGCTGCATAGCCTCTCTAACAAAAGTAATTTTAAGAAATTTTAGTCTTCTCCTCATTTGTTGTTTATATAATTCTTTTGTACTACCTAAGGCCACCTTAGGCACAAATGTGAAGGTATAATCATCAAATTTCAGAGTCTATAGTTTTCTTAGAAATCATATAGTCCGATTATTTTTCAGAGAGGATGTGAGTTGAGGAATATGGGTGATGATTTATGGTTCTCAGTTCTACTCCCAATAACCAGCCAGCATGACAGCATGATTTATCCTACATCAATTTTTTTACCTTTTCTGAATTTTGTCTCTACCAGTCCCATCAAGGCCAACAGCTGTCTTGATTTAAAAATGTTAGTCCAGTATTGATCTATGGGAAATAATAACAGTAGGAGTTCATCTGGATGTGGAATTCCACATCATACCATCTGGAAAGTGACTTTAGATTTTAAGTTTCATGAAGATAGTGTTAATTTATTGTGCACAATTACTCAAATATTCATTTTCATTCTATAATATGATTGGATGATGTTGATGACCAATTGCTTTATGCTTCGTCTTGTACAAAAGAGTTGGTTACAAAAGAACAAAAGACACCTGCACTCGAATGTTTATAGCAGCACAATTCACAATTGCAAAGATGTGGAAACAACCCAAGTGCCCATCAATACATGAGTCGATTAATAAAATGTGGTATATGTATGCCATGGAGTACTATTCAGCTATAAGAAACAATGGTGATATAGCACCTCTTGTATTTTCCTAGATAGAGCTGGAACACATTCTACTAAGTGAAGTATCCCAAGAATGGAAAAATAACCACCACATGTACTCACCAGCTAATTGGTATTAACTGATCAACACCTAAGTGAACATACAGGAATAACATTTATCGGGTGTTGGGCAGATGGGAGGGGGGAGGAGGGAGTGGGTATATACATACATAATGAGTGCGATGCACACAGTCTGGGGGATGGACGCGCTTGAAGCTCTGATTCTGGGGAGGAAGGGGGAGAAAGGGCAATATACGTAACCTAAACATCTGTACACCCATAATATGCTGAAATGAAAAAGAAACACACACACACACAAAAAAACAGATACAAAGAAATTACCCTGTAAAAAAAAAGAGCTGGTTAGTGTGCCAACCACTCTTTATCCCTGGTTTGAATAGAGAACACCACAATAATGTGGAATTAACAGTAGATCATGTTTTTTTCCAAGATATAAAGCTCAAATTCATTCATTCATTCATCCATTCTACAAATATTTGTTGAACACACACTATGATCTACCAAGAAAGATGGTTGGGAAAGATAAGACTTGGAGGGATGGTCTGGGAAAAGATGATTTTCTTCTGTGTCAGGCCTTATATGAATCAGAGCACCATGGTCTTGTTAGCAAGCTACCCTTCTCAAAAAAGCGAGGTGGCTGAACGCAAACCTGTTCTGTGAGGAGAAGCTGAGAGAGTCTGGGGAAGTGAGCAGAAGGCTGGAGGCCTGAGAAGGGGGCACCACAGGCTGAGTCAACATGAGACTGGACTTTCTTAGAAAGAAACATGGCCCATGGCTAAAACATACAAGTCCTATTGACTTGGGCAAAGAAAAGCACAGATTCATGTGGAGGATTTAAATGCATAAGAATATATAAAATAAAATTTAATGTATAAAAAATATAAATGAATACAATTAGATTAAAACAATCACTTTTAATATTCATATGAGAGAATGTTATGTAATTAATAAGGATATAAAATGATATTCATTGTCTTGTTTAGATAGACACAAAATATTGGTAAGAAAAAAATAGTTGCAAAATAGCATAGAGTGTGTGATTCTAAAATATAAGGAAAAATAAATGTCTATAGAGAAGGATGGTCATAACATGTTATTAGTGGTTTTCATTGGATGAGATTATGGGTGACTTTATGCATATTTGTGCTTTTTATAATACATATATATTGTTTATACTTTCAAAAAAAATTCTTAAACAGTGGAATCTGAAAAGCAAGAATTTTGCCAGTGATTTTAAACTAAATGTAGAAAGGAGTTTGTAGCTGTTGAAATTTGGCCACTAAAGACCTGGGTTATTTTGGTTTCACTCACGACAGACGTTTATAGAACAGGGTGTCCCAGACTCTCATAAGTCAAACCTGCTGACTTTGTGCTTAGCACACTGCAGTCTGTTGTGGTATGGAGAAAATCAAAGCTGAAAATGAATTTAATTTCTCCGTTTGGTCAGACCTGGGGGAAAGGCAGAGTGGGCAAGGGACCAGCGTGGCTGTCAACAGCTTCTCTGGATATTCTCTGGCTCCCTCTGTTAATAGCCTAGAATCTCTTGCAACATCTGAGTTGTCCAGCCACACCATACTTCTTCCTTGCCATGCTGTACTGAGCACAATCAACAATGAAAGCTCATCATAAGGAGAAGGCAGAGCATGAATTTTTAAAAAGAAGACTGAAGACCTCCAACAGCACGGCAATCCGAGACTGTTGTAGCCTGGCCAGTGTTTACTGAGGGCTTGTTCTGGGCCAGGAATTCTCTGTACCTTAACAGAAAGCATCGTCATAGTGTAGACACATTTATGTGTGTAGTCATAATCCAGAGTGATCAAGAAAAATTAAAATGGTATAAAAAATATTAGCCAATTTATTGAAAACCTTTCATTTGTCAGTATAATTACCAGTGCTTCCCATCAGCTCGCCCTTTTCCCGTTCAGCCCATGTGTTCTAACCTCACCCTTCATCTTTGGCCTCTCCGGTCTCCTCACTGCCCTCGGCCTCATCCTCCCCGAGTCCTCCCACTGCTCCCCAGTCTCCTGTCCCATCAGCCAGAGCACAATGTCTTGATTAGGCTTCTTTCATGCTCATGGTCACCAACATGTAAAAACACTGACTTTTAATTGCTGTTTTTTCCTCCAGGCATCATTGTCACTTACCCATCCCTGCTCCCTCCCCAGGCCTCCCCTCAGTGCTGAGCACCTAGAATTCTGCCTTCCTCACCCCCTATGAGGGCTCCGTAACACCTGCCAGCATTGCCCTGGAGGATGTGTTGGGTCTGTCTCCTCCTAGTCACTGCTCCAGTGCAAACCATTCAAGTGTGACCTGTCTCTACCGTCATCCTTTATTTCCTTGCCTCCAAGCCCACTTCCCTTCCAGTTTCTGCTCTTCTGCCAATATTTTCTTGTAAAAACAACTGCTTGTGCCACTCATCCTCTCCCTGCCTTGTACCTAATACTTTATGGCACTCTGTAGGATTGTGCAGATTCCTATGCATGACCTCAAGTTATTGATATATGCCCAATCTGTCACCAATGCCACTCCCTCCTCAGAGACCAGCCTCTGGGTTCAGCCAGAATAGATGTGCCTGGTCCAGAAGGAACACGTTCCATTCCTCTGTGCCTTTGCTCATGCTGCTCCCTTTGCCCGGAATCATCCTTGTCCTTCTTAGCCTGAAAAAAACTCTTTTGACATTTCAAACCTTGGCTCAGTTGCTACTTCCTCCTGAAACCATAAACTTAGCCACCAAATTTATCAAGTCAATCTTTGCTCTCAGAGCACTTCGTTCATATCTCTGGTATAGCTTTTATCATTATTGTATGATGATTAGGTTGTCTTCATCTGTAAAATGGGAATGATGGCAGTATTTACCTCACGGGGCTGCTGTGAGGATTAAACGAGTCATTCTCTGTACAGCAGTAGGCCAGCAGCCAGTACCTAGATTGTTACACGACGTGCCAGTGATCGTCATTAGCACTGGCCTTGCCCTCACTGAGACTATGAAGCCCTGAGAAGAGGCAGATCTTACTCACCGGTGTATCCCTCCTACAGGGGTAGCCATAACACCACTTCTGAGGGAAGTAGCCCAAGTGGTCTCTTACTGCAACTCCCCAGCCTAGTGACCTGTGACTCCCTCCTCCTTCCCCCACTGCTGGCTAAGCCAGGGCACAAGCACAGACCAGCAGACTTTGAGGTGAGCAGATGAGAGCTGTGCCCAAAAGGGATCTAACTATACTGAACCAATCACGTTCTCTCTTAGGCAGCTTTAATGGGAAGCGCTGCACAGTTGGTAGAAGGCAGGCAAAGAGGCCATGAGGTGGCAGGTCCTTGAGAGATTGTCAGCAAACAAAAGCCATAATTAAGCAAAGCCCACAAGATTTGTGCAGCGAAGAGTGAGCTAATTAGTTGATAGTGGCGGGAACAGTGGGCATGCATGGAGGAAGCCAGCACCACCAAAAGAGTTACCTTGTTCTCATGGATTCTGAACCCCTTCCTCTTCCCAGCCTACATTCCTACATGGGCCCCATTCAGAAGCAGCTACATAATTTGCAGGGCCCAGTGAAAAATGAAAATGCAACCTTTCTTGTTCAAAACTTAAGAATTTCAAGAATGGCAGCCTTACTTGAAGTGAACCAAATGGGTCTCTGTTCTTTGCAACTATAATAGTTTGATTAAGATAGTCTTTCATTGAGTCTTGATCCCCTTCGATTATAAGTAATTTGGCTTGAAAGTAGGGAAAACTTCCGGCTTCCTTTTAACTCCCATGGTATTTTACTCTTGACCTTGAGGCCCTCAGCACTTTCTACAGTGCTGTGGTAGTTACTGAGACTCACGTCTTATCTCCCCACCTAGAGGCTGAATTATTTTAAAAGCAGGTATATGTCTGGTTTAGCTTTGCTAGCCTCACAGTCTGCTCATATCCAGCTTGCTTTGTTGTACCAACCAACCAGCAAAGGATCATCTTCTCTCCTCTGTTGAAGTGGGTTACCAATAGTAATTAGCTACATGACGAAGGATGAAACTGAACTGCCCATTTCTTGGTATAATCCCTTAAACAAAATATGCCCCTGCTATTCTTAGAATTATCACAGCAGGGCTATCCACCCTGGTAAGGGGGAAATAACAATCTAGTGATCACAGAATCACCACTCACGTACATTAGTTTCCAAAATTACAAAAAGAGGCTTTGGGGGCTCTCAAGTTGGTGACGTAGGCCTATAGGTTATCATATTTATTAAACACTTAACTTTGTGTCAGGAACTGTGCTAAATACTTGGCCTACATTACCTTCCTTAACTTAATTCTCACCACAAACATAATAAAGGAGTCACCATTTTGCCCACTGGGCAGTGGAAAGAACTAAGGCTTAGCTTACAAGGATGGGGGCTAAAAATAGCAGATGGTACAGCCAAGTTTGTTTGATACCAGAGTCCACACTCCTAGCCACTACTCTCTACTGCCTCATCAACATGGAATGTCACCAAACCTAGAGAGTGGCCCTAAACAAAATTGTGTCTACTTCTCCCTTCCCTCCCTCATCTGAGACATTTATTCCAGCTCCTTGGGGACTGCTACTCTTACAGTATCCATTGTCGGCATGCCACCCCATCACTCTTATTATTCAAAGAGAAAAATTCTCTGCTAGACTCAATAGGGAGTTTAGTGTTTGCATTTTAAAAGATAGTCCAGGATCTATTTTCATATGAAGTGTGATGCTTCTAAACCTTTTCTGCAGCAGTAGCCCTAAAGGGAGTAGAAAATGGTGGATCAGCCACTCCAAAAGGAAATTTTCTTCATTCTTGCATTTTTATTTGTAAAATGTTGAAAATGTTGTGTTAGTCTCCATAGTGTGTTCATGTTGATATGAAAATGAGATACTAGTTTAAATTACTTTATTAAATTGCCATTCCCTCCTTCCTTGCTAATAGAGCCATGATTGGGTTAAGCCTCTTCTAAGAGGCCAGATCTTTCAAAGAGGTTGGGTCCCTTTTCAGCTCCATTGGGGTAAGGGGGTATGAACTGTAATTGGTTTAAGCCATTTATGGTCATCTCATTGCCCTTGTCAAATGATTGGTTTAGACACCGGCAAAGAGATGTGAGTAGAAGTCAGCTGGCGGCTTAGGCATGGGAGAGTTTTCCTTGTTATTAACAAGGGGCACAAAAGAGGAATGTTTCTTTTTATGCTTCTGGACATCGTCATCTACATATGACACTTAGACCTGTGGCACTCATTGTAAATGATCCAGATGTCAACTTCCCTCACACAAGATTTATCCTTTCTTCTGATCAGCAGACAGAGGGATAGCTGATCCCATTGAACCAACAGGGACTAGGCAGAGTAGAGATTGGTTACAGGTTTTGAATGGTTCTGTCTGACTTTGATCCTCTTGTGTTCCTAAAGCATAGTTTTCAAGAACTTTTGACTGAGAACCTGACATGTTCACTGGTAGTCTTGAACTCTAATCCTTGTTTACATCACTGTGAGACTGTAGAAAACCCCACTCAGCTTTTCAGAAGTTTTATTCTCAGCTGTTTAGCCTAATGCCCTATAAAGCTTCAGAATTCTACGAATGTCTTGGGGAGAAAATAGTCCATGTGTTAAGCTCAGTTCTCTTCTCTTACTAGCTAGACAGCAGCTCCCCCAGGCTTTAGTTTTGCCTCTCAGCCCCCTGAGACCACCTATGATCTCTTTGGCTTCTCTGGCCCCAGCAGGACTCTGTACTCAGGCCAAGTCCCTGTGCTCAGCCTCTTTCCCTGGGCCCAGATTTGGCAAATACTCCGAAGGACAAAAGGCTGCGAAAGTCAGCACACCTCTCCACAGTCCTTGTCCTAGAATCCTGTGTCCTCTAGTCCCTACTGCATCAGCTATTTTTATTTTTTCTTTTAATATTTCTTTTTTTATATTTCTTTTTTAAATTTCAGCATATTATGGGGGTACAAATATTATGGTTACGTATATTGCCCATGCCCCCCTCCCCCCTCGAGGCAGAGCTCCAAGTGTGACCATTCCCCAAACGTTGCACATCTCACTCATTATGTTTGTATATACCCACCCCCTCCTCCCCCCTCCCACCCGCCCAACACCTGATAAATGTTATTCCTATATGTCCACTTAGGTGTTGATCCGTTAATACCAATTTGCTGGTGAGTATATGTGGTGCTTGTTTTTCCATTCTTGAGATACTTCACTTAGTAGAATGGGTTCCAGCTCTGTCCAGGAAAATACAAGAGATGCTATATCACCATTGTTTCTTAAAGCTGAATAGTACTCCATGGTATACATACACCACATTTTATTAATCCACTCATGTATTGATGCTATTTTTAAACAGAAGATTTTTTAATTTTACCCCATTGTTTAGTTTTTCTCAGTGGGAGCATTAGTCAGCTGCAAGCTGCATCATGTCTTACTTGAAAGTTAACAGGACTCTGTTGTGTTTAAAATAAAGTAGATAATGTAAAATGACAACTCAGTCTTTTCTGATTCTTTTTTATTATAAAAATTTTCAGTTATACAGAAAAGTTGAAGGAATAGCAAATAACATTATTTACCCAACACCCACATTTAAAAAATCATTACTGTTCTGCTATATTTTTTCTATCATCTAACTTTTGCTGAACCATTTCAAAATAATTTGCACATGTCATGATCCTTTAATCATAAATAATTCAGTCTATATCTTCTAAAAATAAGAAAATTCCCTTATGCCATGATACCATTATTGCACCTAAAAATTAACAATAATTCCCTTATCTAATACCTGATCCATAATCAAATTTTCCCCATCATCCCAAAAATATCATCCATAGTAGTTTCTTCCAACTAAGATAAAATCATGCATTGATTATTTTATTTTAATCTAGAACTCTTACTTTTTTCCATAGCATTGACAATTTGAAGATGCTAGACCAGTAGATTGAGATTAAATATTTTTGGTAAGGATACTACACAAATGATGCTGCATAGTTTATATTGCATCATATCAGCAGGCACATGTTGTCTCATTGCTTCACTGTTAGTGATGCTAAATTTGATCACTAGGTTAAGGTGGTAACAATCAGATCTTTCCACTGTAGAAATTGTTTTCCCTTTGTCATTGCCAAGTCATCTGGCACTGTCCAAATGTCCTGTTTCCCACCAACCTTTCACTTATTGGTTTTAATTTTTATTGGTGATATTTACCTGAAAAACTATTTTATTGGAGATTGCAATATGGGTAATTTTCTAATTCTATCATTCCTCCTACATTCATTATCTCGTATTCTTCTCTGTTAAAAAAAAGTTTTTTTAAGCCAGGCACAATAGTCCTAGCTACTTCGGAGAATTTCTTGAGCTCAGGAGTTTGAGGCTGCAGTGGGCTATAATCATGCCACTGCAGCTTGGGTGAGACCCTAGCTCAAAAAATAAATAAATAAATAAATAAATATTAAACTTTCCCTCATTAACTGAAGATGAACTATAATTCCTCCCCAAAATGGAGGATAAATTTTAGTTACCCTTTAATTATTAATTTTCCAAATAAGGAGATAATGTGTCACCTTTAATGGTGGCAATTAAGTTTTTTTCCTATTTTTTTAAATATAAACATGGACTTGTGGGGTTTTATTTATTCAATATGTTCAATAAATTATTCATTATTCTTTTTGATGTTTAAATTGTACCAAATATTACCAATGGTAACTCCTTTCAGTTGGCTTGCATATGACGATTGAGCAATTCTGTGCTTTCTAGAATGATAAGATGTTCTATTCTCACCTTGTACTTACTCCAGCCATTTCGTCAAGAAATCTTGGTTCCTTTAATTATGGAAACCAAGATAATTGGACTATCAGTGATTATTACTACAAGAATGACATTGCTTTGAGGCCCTTTTAGTGGACAGAGATACTATACATATGGTACATGTATTTTAAAAATCATGGATTTTCATTGATATTTCCAATTAAATTTTAACATTACAAATGTTCTAAACTTCTTTAATGTTGTATTTATATCTCTTTTTGTTTCAACTGAAAACCTTGGTCCCCAATAACATATTTCCTAACTTTCTCTGTCCTATAAATAATTCAAAATTATAGTACTATTAGTGTATTACTATTAAATCTTAGAATATATTCCATTAAAGTGAATAGTCAAAAGTCAGTTGAAATAATTCTCTTTCCTGGATGATTACCAATTCGATATACTCTTATGTTCACTTTTTTCAGTTTGTTTTCAGTTTTACAGTTTGATTATTTTAAAGTTTTATTTTGTTTTTAATAGGTACATGCTTTAATGGCCTCCTATTCACCCCATTGGTGAGGGAAAGATTCCTACCCTAGGGTTATGGGGATGGCTGGACACATAACACCTGACACTGGGCAAATGAGATTGATAGCAGTTTATCAAATAATCACATACACTCACAGCTTGGGGAAGCAGGTCACAGCACACCGTGTAGGGCCACACGGGAATTTCACTCTGGAACAGAGTGAACTAGGAGCTGTGGGAGGCAGGCTTTGTAGTATCAAAAGGGTGGAGTGTCCCTTGGTTCCCACGGGAAGATGTGTGTTGGAATAATTCTGTGCACTGGCAGGGAACTAGGGAAGAAGCAGGAGCTGTGCCTGGCACACATTGCTGCTGGGAGTGGAAAATAGCACAGCTCCACGTGAAGAGGAATTTGGCAATGTCTAACAAAATTATACATGAATTTGCCCTTCAACTCAGCAATTCCACTTTTAGACTCTACCAGAAAGGATTGGTAGAATCCCTGTGAAACCACGAGAGCCTGGTGCTTTTTAAAGGTTGTAGCTCTTTGCTAACTTTACCTATTTCTTCTCTATAAATTTTCCTCTTTGACCTTTATTGCATTCAGTTTTAATAAATGCTGTTTCCTAGAAAATTATCCATTTCATCTAGGTTTTCTAATGTATTTCCATAGAATTGTTCAAAATAATCTTTTATGGCTTTAAAGATTTCTTTCCTTTTGATGATCATTTCTCTCTTATCATTTCTTATTATGTATAATTGTGCTTTTTTAAATTTATTTTGAGCAGTTTGCTTGTTTTGATGATTTTTGCAAAAAAAAGCTTTAAAAAAATCAATTCTACCTATTTTCTGTATTTTAACTTATTAATCTCTCAAGTCAGTCTTTTTCAAAGCAAGCAAATAAAAGCCTGATTGTAACAGAAAAGAGGACTATATCCATTAGACAGATGCCCAGTCTTCTCCTAAGCTCGGCCTTTAAGATTTTCTTCATATATATATTGGATCTAAAAAGCCTGCTAATCCATCTAGACATGGACCATAGACAGTCCCATTTTTCAAGCCTCCTCCAGATTTTGCAGACTCTTCACCAATGACAGGCGTTAATAGTCTTTATTTGTTCATCTGCTTGCTCCACAGGCAAATAAGGCTACAACTCCAAGGGCTACGGCCTCAAGCAAAGGTGCCTTTGATGAAGGGGGGGAAATGTTACACACCAAGATTGGAAATTGCTTTCCACACTAAGGGAGGAACATTGTCCTTCCTAATCCCAAATTTGAAGCAACTCACTAAGGATTCTTTAGCAGCAAACTTCCTATTCACCCTGGAAGAAATGGGCCCAGGGCTGAGAGGATACATGCTGGGCAGATGGCTGATGCACTCTCGCTGGTTTTCCCACCTCCCTTCCCAATTCCTCTCTCTAGACAGCCCCTTTCTGTTTTTGTCCACCTTCAATGCACCAGATTGTTTGACATCCAAACCCTATGAAACCCTGTTTTTCAGATTTCTTTCTGATAAAGTTTAGTTAGATTTTCTTTTAAAATTTTTTTATGGAAAATTTTAATCATGCACAGAAGTCAAAGAAGTAATAGAATGAACTCCACTTACAAATGTACTAATCATCAACATTCTGCCAATCTTGTTTCATCTTCCACTTTACATCACTTTATTTCCACTTTACTAAATTCTTCAGAGGCAGCCCTTAAAAACAAAAACAAAAACAACTACCCCAAATGCCATTTTCACATTTAACAAAATAACAATTCCTTAACGTCACATATTGCTCAGTACAGGGTCATATTCAATAATTGTTTCAAAAATGTCATTCTATCATCGGCGAAGAGTGAGAGTTTGATTTCATCTGCCCCCACTTGAATGCCC
>VBSM01003176.1:33794548-33836887 GCA_008086735.1 Cheirogaleus medius
CTAACAATATTTGTACCCCCATTATATGATGAAATAAAAGCAAAAAAACCAAAATTAAAATTAAATTTAATTTAAAAAATTTAACCAAAAAAAAACAAAACAAAAAAACAAAAATGTCATTCTATGGTTATTTTAATTGAATCAGGATCCAAATGAAATCCACACAAACTTTTGATGATTCAGAAAATGCAGAATAGTTGGAATTTGGTCTAAAATGGCCCAAAGTCTGAATAATTACATCATTTATAAATTCTGCAACTTTCAAGCCCATAAAGACATACAAATCAAGCCAATAAATTATTTCCTTTTTCTCACAAATGAATGAGAACAATTTTTGTTGTGTACTAGTAATAACATATGAATGGCTGCCTTGAAAGTGCCAGAGGTACCTGAAAGAAATTTATTCTAAGTGCCAAATAATAACGCTTCTGGTTTGTTTTTCTGGTTTTATAAGCAATGTAATTCCTTTGCTGAAATGTGGAAAATAAGAAACTTAGCAGGAAGAAAAAATATTGCTTAATTCTATCACTCTAAAATAAATAATTGAAATGTTTTGTCATATTTTCTTGAGGTACTGCCATGTATATATTACTATTTATTTTCTTCTAAAATAAATAATTCTTTATATACAATTTTATATCCTATTTAATAACATAGTTAATGATCATAATATCATGCCTTTAAATAGTCTTCAAAAATATCATTTTTAATGGCTACATAACAATCCATAGTACAGACATGTTTAATTTATTATCTAGTCCTCTAAGGTTGAATATTGAGTGTATTTTCATTTAATTATAAGTAACCTTGTAACAATTCTCTTCGTACATAAATCTGAGATTCCATTTTTATTATTTTAGGAACTGGATGTAGTAAGCTCAGGAAAATTAACAATTTATGGTGCACTGATGCAGATTTCCAAATCATTTTCAAGAAAGACTTTAACAATTAACATGTGTTTCATAAATGTGGTTATGAGCAACATAGGGACATTTATGAGCCAGAAGCATGGTGTGAGATAGTCCTTAAAGCTTGAAGGGGACGATATAGCCCTGGACTTCTTAGGTTGAGTCTCACGTGGCCTCCAAACCACACCCTTGTCCTTGCTATGGAGAAGTTTCAAGATCCATACTCTGAGATAATGTTGTGAACTGGGTTAGGAATTGTATTTGAGATTAAGAGAGAATGGGATTCATCCTGCTGCTTTTTAAGGTCCTTTCAGTGCATCTAAACCATGTATATGAGCCAGTATTGGCTAGGTTAGTGTCTTAGGCTAAATTCTAAAATGTCCCCCAAGATCTACACACCCTGATGTATACTTTCTGTATAATCCCCTGGACTGTGAATGTGATGGGTTCATATGGCACAGCTGGCTGTAGAAAAGGGAGAATGTCCAGGTAGGCTTGACCTAATCACATAAACTCCTTAAATCTGGGCCTAGAGGTCACAGACTGGAAAAGTTTGAGAGATATGACATGTGAGATGGATTTGATATGTGGAAGTTTCTCCATAACTGTTTTTGGAGATGGAGGAGGCCACATGGTCAGGCACTGGGCAGCCATGAGGAGTTGAGAACAGCCCTCAGATGACAGCCAACAAGGACACAGGGACCTCAGTCTTACAACTATGAGGAACCTAAGGGAGCTTGGCAACAGATCTTTCCCCAGTCGAGTCTCCAAATGAAGATGTACCCAGACAACACCTTGATTTCTGCCTTGTGAGACCCTGAACAGAGAATCCAGAATAGCTGTGGCAGAATCCTTACCCATGGAAACTGTGAAATCAAAAATGTATGTTGCTTTAAGCACTAAGTTTGTGGTGATCTGTGATGCAGCAATGGCAAACTAATACAGTTATTCTACAGTATTCAAAACTTGTAGTGGCTTAACAAAACAAAAGTTTATTTTTCACTCATGACTATGAGGCATTGGCTTTGGTTCCAGTTGCCTGGCCCCAAGCTTGGTTCTCCAGTCCCTGGGGTGGTTCTGTTCTCTGCACACATGGGGGTCTTCTCATTTTAGTCACTCAAGACCCAGACTGACAGATACTCCATCTCAACATGTACTTTCACCATCATCAGGGCAGAAAAAGGAAACGTGACAAGTTGCACACTGAAGCCTAAAGTTCCTGTCTAGATCTGACAAATATCATGTCTTCTCACATTTTATTGGTCAAAGCAAATCACATAGCCACACCTACTTTCAGAGTGAGTGGGGAAGTGTAGTTGTGCAAGGAGAAAGATGGAAATGTTTGTGAACAGTGAATGAGGACCACACTATGTTTGAGTGGCCTCTACGCCCCATGGAGCCAGCTAAGTGAACATTTCACAGGTAAGTCGACTGATGGCTCTAGATCTAGGTTCTGTGCTACCTGAGGTGGAATAGCGTGACATTCTCATTCACTGGTGGCCCCAGAGGGATGTTTTCCTTCTGTACTTTTTTGACTAGTGCTCTAGAAGCAGCACTTTTATTCACTTATTCATCAAATATTATATATAAGATATCACACACGGTATATTGTCTCTAAAAATATCCTTCAGCGAGTCCTCTCATCCCTGTACCTTTATGTTGCTCTTCCCATCAACACCCAGAGTCTATCTCTCCTATCTTTAAAACTGGGCTGGTTTTGTAGCTTACTTTGACCTACAGAATTAGGTGGAAGTGACATTGTGCCAGTTTTAGGCCTACCCCTTCACAGGCCTGGCAGCTTCCATTTTGCTCTCTTGAAAGCCAGCTACCATGTAAGGAGGCCCCTGCTATTCTTCTGGAGAGGCCACATGGAGAGGAATCCTGGAAAATGACAGGGCACCTTGGACATTCGAGCCCTAGCTGAGTGGTCATCCAAGGGCAGCCACATGAGGGCCCCTAGCCAACACCACATGGAGCTGAGATGAACAGGCCCAGCTGAGCCCTGACTAAATTGCAGAATTGTGAGCAAATAAATGGTTGCTTTAAGCCACAAAGTTTGAGGGTAGTTTCTTATGCAGCAATAAATATTGGATCTACTATGTATGGATCCTTGATCTTGCACATTTATAATAAAACTCAGTGTGTGATAATTGTTATAAAAAGATACAAAGTACTGAAAATGATCAGAACAGAGAAATTACTTGCAGCCAGAGGCATTGGGGAATGCTTCCTAGAGAAGAGGGTAACTGAAATGGGCTTTGGAGACACTTAGCCCATTTGTATTGTCATCATTATTAACCTCTAGGCATCTAGTTCCCTCAGGAGGTTTTACAGACACACACAATCACCAAAATTTCTTTCATATTAAGATTTAAATAAATAATACATCTTGTTAATGTACCTGAACTCTCCTCTCCTGTTGTTTGCATTTTAATAGATGAACACAGTAAATGAATTAATGGTGGAGTTTCAGGAACAACCACAGGGAAAGTGCTTTGGGAGGACCTTAGTGTTAATAGCACCAGCCAACTTGTATAACATAATCTCTTTTTACTACACTTGCTGGAAGGCCAGCTCTACTTGTTGCCCCTACTATGTCCACAGGAGGGCACGAAGGGGCAATCTCCCCATTTGAAGCTATGTGTTGATTCTCTCTTTGGAGCTCACCATAAGCCCTGAAATTAAACAGTTGAGCGCAAAGACTCTGTCTCCTTACATTTCCAAACTGTGCTACCCATACGTAAACTAACCCTGCATCTTCGGTCTACATCTTCCATCATTAAAATCTCAAACTTTTAATCAGCTGAAAAGTCAGCAGTATGGCATGTAAGCATTTATAAGACTAAACCCAGTGAGGATGGGGATCTAGATCTGACATTGAAACCCAGTAAATTTAAAGAGGTGCATACTATGTGATTAGAAATTTGACTTCTAGCATACATCCTCAGTGTGTCCATGGTGACAGTATGCAAATATTCATGAAATGACAAAAGCTAGGAACCAATCTACATGACTATGGACAAGAATAATAAGAATGCACAAATAAATAGTGATATAGTCCTAAGATATATAGCAACAGAAATGAACTAGAATATATGTATTAATATCCATAAATTTCAAAAATAGGTTGAGTGATAAAAGCAAGGTGAAGAATAACATATATAGTATGATACCATTTATAAAGCTTTAAACATGCAAAATAATACTATATATTATTTATGGATATATACATATATAGTGACATTTAAAATATTCAAGGAAATGATAAACGGCAAATTCAGGATACTAGTTACCTCTTGGGGCAGGGAATATAAAGGAAAGGAATTAAAAAGGGATACAAAAAGGGCTTTAATTATAACTATAATATTTTATTTCTTAAGTGGAATAGTGGGTACGCGAGCCTCAATAATTGTTCTCAGAATTTTTCTGAATATCTGAAAGATTTTTCTTAACATTTAAAATGAAAGTAGATGAAAAAATGGCCTTAGGATGAACTAATTCAAATTGATATCACATCATTGCATACCATGAAGGCAATTTGGGTAATATTAATAAAAAGTGCATTGCACTAGGTATATGAAGACCCAATTTCTGGTTCCAGTTCTACCATTAATTATCTCAATGATTCTGAATAAGTTACAAATCACCTTAGTTCTCAGTGTTGCATTTTCCTCCTCTGAAATGAGGTATTTGAACTAGGAGATCTCTAAAGATCCCTCCAACCCCCAAAAGTTAAATTTTCTTTCAACCTGAAGTTTTTCCAAATAGGTGCTGTCTTTCTCAAGGGCAGGAGTATGTCATAACTACTTTATATTTTCAATGTCATTTCCATCGTCCATATAAACTTTAAGGCTCTACATAATAATATGATAACTTATAATGACTGAATAAACAAACAGCCACAACAAAAGCAATAAAACCTTTTCTTTTCATTATTAGCTCCTCCTAAGCCAAATAGCTGATTAGAAGTAACCATGCTCAGTGTGGACCTGCCTGCATGAAGTAGCATCCCAGAGAGAAACTGCTGTCCTTTTCTATACCACACCTTGAACTCTAGCTGGCCATGCTGATCAAGTTTGTTTGTTTGTTTGTTTGTTTTGAGACAAGCTCTGTCACCCGGGCTAATAGAGTGCAGTGGCATCTTCATAGCTCACTGTAACCTCCAACTCTTGGGCTCAAATTATCTTTCTGCCTCAGCCTCCCGAGTAGCTGGGACTACAGGCACACCACCACACTCGGCTAATTTTTCTATTTTTTGGAGAGATAGGGTCTTGCTCTTACTCAGGCTGGTCTTAAACTCCTGGCCTTGAGGCAATTCTCCAGCCTCAGCCTCCCGAAATGCTGGGATTACAGGTGTGAGAGCCCTGCCCAAGTGTATTTTTGATTGCAAGAGACTGAGAGAGAAAGTGCATATGTTATCATGTTAACCAATCCTTGCAGCCAGAAAAGAATTTCAAAGGGTTGCCTCATTGATTGAGCCAATGGTAATATCTTATATCTTCTCAAGAATGGAAATTTCCAAATGTCAATTCAATTTTCCCTCCTTGTAAAAGCACATGGAAACAGAGATAATTTGGGTAGTATATATACATCTTCTATCTCACTTAACTTTTCAAATATCTCTGCCCCCTCTTTTCTTTCCCAAGCATTGCTTGAGAGTCACTTTGGATCTCACTTTGTTCTGGAGTCTCTCCATGCATTTCCTGCTCATGTGCACTTTGGAAGCCTTAGGAACAAACAGCAGGGAGATTTTACCAGAAACTAGAGGTGACAAAACAGCTTGTTCAAAGATGAGAAAATCAAGGCTGAGTTCCTGTTTAGTTCCCTGGTAAGGAGTAGATGAACCTTTAAGCCTAGGATATAAATATAATTATGCTTAGGAAAGAAACTATGTTGGGAAAAAATTCACAATTCTCACACAGACCACTTCTGCTAGACAATACTTGGACACTAGAGCTAAAAACCTGAAGAGGTATTCAATTGAATGGGATAAATGCCAGAAAATGTATTACCTAATTTGTCCTAATGTACATGGAGCACAAAGGGATGCAGTATTGCAATGATGAATTATTGAATGTTTTCTTAATTAATCATTAAAATGGGGGCACTCAGAGTGTATTTAAATGCCTTTAGGTAAAAACAGTGACTCAGAGCCTTGGAAGCTGTTTTTCCCAGTGAAGCATAACACTGCTGAGGCTACTAAATAGATGGTGGAGAATGAGTTTATCAACTCATCTTCTTAGTTTATTTTCAGATGGAAGAGATTAAAAGAGGGGTTTCTAGCCCTCGTTGGCCTTGTTTCTCTTGTCCTTTTGGGGAAATATTTCCTCCTTTCCCTTAGGCCAGTAGATTTCTCATGTGAGTGGACTGAATTGACAGGAACATACTTTTTGCAGTAAATTATATTGAATTTTGCTCATGAGAAACATGAAAGAAGCCAACTCTGTGGGAGCAAGCTATGGTTTGGAACCTAGAGTTGAAAGTCAATTAACATCCATCCTGTGTCTCCTAGTTACACAATGAAAGCATGTTCAAAAGACAAAAAGTAGGATGTGTTCAGTGAATATTTCATTATTTGGAGCCAGATTCTTTAGACAGAGAGCTGACTGTTGTCAACAATAGAGGAAAGTTACTAGGTGAATATAACCATAAATGTAGAATTAAGCTTACCCATCTAGGGACAGATGTACATGAGACAGTGTGACAAATCAGAGACAAAGTGGGGAAATAATGAAGTGGGTCATTAGAAGGGGTGGAGAGCTTGGGGGCAAGTGATGTTGGTCTGAAAACTGTGGACAAAGTTTATCGTGGGCAGAAATTTAAAGAAGTTTGAGGTATGGTGGGGGAGCCTGCAGGGAGAGATGCCTGGAAGTAGCAATGTGGTGGACACAGGGATGTGCTGCCCAGATCCCCATTCAATGAAGACTCTTGCTCCAGCTCCTGGGGATGTTGTGGGCCAACAGCCATCACCTGTCAGCCTCTTTAGGGATTGTCCCTCTGCAGAGAAAGCCACTTCCTCCAAGGTCACACCACTCCCCAGGGTAGACTATATCCAATGACAGATCAGAGTGGGACTTCAGTTAGCAAATAAGCTGCCACATGATATAGGACCTTGAAGATATAAATGGCACTTGTATACTGTATTCCAGAGGTGTCAAAGTCCTCTGCACAGGAGCAAGTGCATAGAGCTGCCAGTCTGGGTTGTTTGAAGCTGAAAAGGAGGATGTGGGACAGAGGGCCACATCTGGAGGCCTAGCAGTGGGCTAGGAGCTCTCTCAGTGATTCTCCACTTATAACAGGAATGAGTCTAGGGTTGCTTGTGCTCAGAGGGCTCAGAAAGGTGACTTAGGGTGACAAGATCAGGGTATTCATTTGCTGGCCAATCTAGCTCCAACTCTTGGAACAAATCAGTGTTTTATGACAAGGATGCTAATTTTAGCTTTGTATATTTGCTTAGTGAATATATGTGGTTGTTTACTACCATTATTAATTAAATGTCCAATAGCATTAAAGAAAGAAACAATGAGTCAGAAGCCATCTATGTGCATCCTGAGCAATTAGTTTCTTTGAAATCAAAGGCAAAAGAACCGGTTGGTTTTAAAGTCTGTTTGTGAACTTGTGAAGAAACTTTTTTCTGGTTTGCAATCACATTTGTGCCTGGCATCCCGAAGCAGTAATGCCTGGGACTTGTTAACTCTCAAGGGTGTTGCAGGCTTTGAGAGGAGGATGCCTTCAAATATGACCTCTCCTCTATTACTGAAGAATCAGAATTGCTTCTGCTGAGGCAACCTGAATTCTATTAATGCCATCACTTCCTGGGTACCTGAAGATAAACTATTTTGTTGTCCAAGGCTCTGAATCCTAAAAGTCCTTTCTATTAGTATAGCATCTTTTGCCAGCTTCACTTCCTTTTGTGTGTAGCTTCATAAATTAATAATAAATTCTAAAACTGGTCACTTGGAGGCTGGCCACAACCAGTTCCAAACCACAACTCTGTTTGCTGTCGTCTTCATTTTCATCTGGCTTTACCTCTTAACTGGTGTTGTGAGGAGATCAAAAATGACTTTAGGAAGACACAAGATTATGGAAAAATGGAAATTCAGGGATTTTGTTGCTTTAGTAAGTAACTGTAGTAAAGCTGCTGTAGTAAGTTTAGTAGGCAGAGGAATACTTTTATTTTCATCTAGCTTTTCTTGAGTTCTCTTTAATTTAGTCAGCATACCTCATTCATCATAGTAAAGGATGCCACTTCCCAATACTTCACCAAATGGATGTTGAGTGTCTGAGTAATCTGCTAAGGAGGAATGAGGAATCCAAGAATAAGATTTTGTTAAAGGAGAGAATTAGTCAGTGTGATAAACAGTGGGCTGCTTGCCAGTATTTCTGGCTCTCTTCTCCTGCTGGACACTTGGGAGGGGTGCACTTTCCCACTCTGTGAGGTCAGGTGTAGACAAGGGATTTGCTTTAGTCAACAAAATATGAGCAGAAGTCATGTGTATTATTAATACTTCTTGGTAATACACAATACTTCTTGGTGGAAGCATTCAAAAACCAATGTGCAATTTTCCATGCTTTCTTTTTTCCTGCTCTGACAAAGTTTCTCTTGATGAAATAGTGACATCATAAGATGGTTTGCAGTAATTTTATGACTGGGGCAGAGCCTACCATCATTGGGACTTGTAGCAGGAATGATAGACATGTATTATGCTAAGGCACTGAGTTGTTGTTGTTTTACTGCAGCTAACCTAGCCCATCCTACCTAAGCTAACTACTGTAACACTAATCAGCCCCCCAAAAAAAGATCTATATTGTAATTTTGGGATCACATAATGAAAAGCCTTCTTGCTATTTAGTCAACAAGCCCTTCCTTCTCTGAGATATTTTTGTGCCTCGCTTTTACATGACAAGAGAGAGCTGAACATCACCAAATATTTGAAAAAGCCTCCAATTTGAGTGGCTGAGTATTAAGAAAACAGAAAAAGAAAAAGAATTCAGTAAAAAACACAGGCAATTCATGTAGCAGGAGGAAAAAAAATCTATCATTTATACCTTCAAAAAGATAAGAGATACCGCATCAATGAAACAAAACAGAAAGTTATGTAAAGGAAAAATATCAGAAAATAAAAAAAGAGCTCTTAGAAATAAAAGACATGCTGGCAAAAATTGCAAAGTAATTCAATAGAAGTTTGGGAAGAGAACTCATCCAGAGTAAAGAAAAAATTCAAAAAGAGGGAAATAGAAGTGAAAAGATAATGTGATTAAAGAATTGCTATGGACTGAATTGTGTCCCCCCAAATTTCATACGTTGAAGCTCTAATCCCCAAATGTGACAGTATTTGGAGATAGAGCCTTTAAGGAGGTAATAAAGGTGAAATGAGGTCATAAGGTGGAGTCCCAATCCAATCCGGCATCCTCATAAGAAGAATAGACACTAGAGATATTTCTCTACATACAAAGAAGAGGTCATGTGAGCACATGGCAAGATTGTAGCCACCTACACGCCAAGAGAAGAGACCTCAGAATGACACCTCGCTTGCTAGCACCTTGATCTTGGAATTCTCATCCTCCAGAACTATGAGAAATGAATTTCTGTTGTTTAAGACAATCAATCTGTAGCATTTTGTTATAGCAGCTCCAGCAGACTAAGATCAGACTAAGGATCAATCCCTGTGGTCCAATCTCTAATTAATATGAGTTCCAGGAAGCCTGAACAGAAAGAGAGAACAGGGGAGGAAATTATCAAAGAAGTAACATAAGAAGAACTCTTAAAGTAAAGGGTCAACGGAGTAGCCTGCACAATAAATAAAAGAATAAATAATCAAAGGCACACCAGAATGACATTTTTAAAACACCAAAAATAAGAGATTCTAAAAGGTTCCAAAACATAAAAAAAAAAAATACTTACAAAAGGATAGCAACCAGAATGCCATCAGACTTATCAACAGCAGCACTGGAAGCTACAAAATAAATAGCACAATGCCTTTAAAAGTCTTAAGACAAATAATTTTTGACCTAGAATTCTCTACCCAATCAGATAATCAAGTGTTAGTAGCATTATTAGCTATACAAAGTATCAAAAATTATATGCCAACACATTTCTCAAAAAACTCTGTGTATTCCACCAAAACATATTTCAACAAGACAATAGTAGCAAATACTTATATATTAGTGCATTTGATCTTCAGAACAACCAAATGGTAAGTATTGTTGTACTCTTCTTTTCACCACCATTTTACAGCTGGGAAAATTGAGGTATAGATAGGCAATATCTCTAAGGTGGTATAATGTAGACATGGACTCTGAATTCAGCCAGTCTAACTCCAAAGACCATGTTTTTAAGCACTATTTTACATGACTTCCAAGACAATGACATTTAACCCAGGAAACAATGCATTCATCACAGAAGAGAGACAAAGGAAATGCTCAGATAGCAGTTGTACAGCAGGCCCAGGAAAAAACTGTCAAGATTGGAATAAAGAAATGAAGGACTCTAAGAGAAATATCTTCAGGAGAAAAACAAAGTAAAAATTTATCTGAAACTAATTAAATGATTAACAGTTATCATTCTCCACCCTCCATCCACACAGTGCTCAGTATCCCTTCTAAGTAAATATATAAAGAGTATAGATTTAAATATTTAAAGACTATAAATTTTAAGAGGCAATGTTCTACTAGCCTGCTCAGAGTGCCCACGAGTGTTTATTCAGTCCAGCAATTAATAATATGCTGTGCAATACTCTTACGTAAACATTTCATGTTAGGTACTGGAGGATAAAACTGTTTCAGTTTGTCCTGAAGCCTAAACTGACACTCCTCATCTCTCACCTCTACTACCCATTCTTAACTTTGTCAAACACTATTGCTAGTCTAGGTAGTAAGCATGGTGGGCCTAAACCCTCATCCCTGAGGGGACTGAGCCCCTAGTTACCATGCATTTGTCAAGTTGTAGTCCCTGTACTTGCCCGTTTACAATTAGAACTAAGCATGGCAGTACCAAGAAATGATTCAGTGGATTGCCTGAGCATCAGACATATTTTTTTCCCTTCCTTCATATGTACCCAGAGCCCTACTTACTCCTAATACTGCTATTTGTGAGTGCTGAGCAATCCGGAGTGACCGGGTAGCTGCCACAACTAAATTTAGTGAGAGAGTGCCTCCAGCAGAAGCATTCACTTCTGGAAACTAGGACCTCTAGACCCACAGAGGCTAACATTGCAGGATAGGAAGCACCAGTTCCCCAAGTGAGTCACTGGAATTGGTGATCAATGTGGCCAGTCCTACTTCCACACCGTGCCCTCAAATCCATGTGTTCTACCTTTTGGGAAAATGATACTATGTTATGGCTACTGGTTTAAGACACACCCCACATCCTGAAAGATAGTATCCCAGCTAGTGTCATTTCCAAGCTGGCATTTCAATGTATCTGTTCCACCTCCTTATAGGCTGGCAGTTTCCCGATCGTGTAGAATGTGACAGGACAAGGGCTCCCTGAATCATCTTCTTTGCTAAAATGGGTCCTTGGTCCCGGATGATATTATGTGGAGCCCTATGCCAGCAGATTAGAAACTATGAGCCATCAGCTAGTGGTCCTGGTTGAAACCATGGAGAAAGGAAAGGCAAATGGAACCAGAGATTGACTGACATGTCAACACCAGGCAGGAGCAATATTGTCTTTTTCAGAGTTGAAGAAGTTGGATGTAAAAAATTTGCCACTAGATGGTTGGTTGGACCTGTCGAGGGATGGCGCCATATTGGGTGCTTGGCATTAATGCCTGCAGCTATCCAGCCAGTATTGAGAAATTGTAGCATCTGGATCAGTCTTGGTAAGCTGAAGCCAATACAGTTTGGTGCATATATAGACAGCAACTCTGCCACCATAGCTACTGCATTAATTTGCAAGCACAGAGGTGGCCAAGGACCAGGCTGGCTGACACTTACTGGATAAGTCATCTGTCCACTTGGTTGTTTAATTCTACTTCTACAGTATATGCTCTCTGGTAGGAATTAACATGTGATACAAAGATTTTCATAGGTCCCTCCATATAACTCTTCTCAATAATATCTCCTTATCCCAGTGTAGAATTCTAGGTTGACAGCTTTTTTCTTTCAGTGCCTTACAGATAATGTCTGGCTTGTCTTAGGTTGTATTCCCTAACAGCAGAGCCCAAGATAGAGATTTTTAAGTGAAAGTTATTTAATGGCTTTGATTCTAAGTGATATGGGGAGATGGTGGTGAGTTTTGAGTAGAAAGGGAAATGCAATAACTTAGATTTTGAAAGAATCCTTCTGGCTGCTGGTATTGAAAATAGATGGAAGGGAATCATGGGTGGACTAAGTGAGACCAGTTAGAAGCTATTGCAATAATCTAGGTGAGAGATCACTGTGGTGTGAACCAGGTGGTAGCAATGGAGAAGATAAGATATGGTTAGCTTCTGGATATATTTTGGAAGTGTAACTGATAGAATTTGCTTCCACATTGGCTGTAGAATGTAAGAGAAAGAGAAGCTTAAAAGGAAGACATCAAAGTTTCTGCAAAGCATTACAAAGGGTAGAGGTGCCATTACTAACGTGGAGAAGACTTGGCGGGGTAGATGTTTTGCAGGGAGGAATAAGTTCAATGTTTGACATGCTATATTTGAGATCCCTATTAAACATCTAGTAAGGAATGTTGGAATAGGTAATTAGATATACAACTCTCTACAACAGATGAGAGGTTTAGGCTAGAGATATAAATTTGGAAGTCATTAGCAAGCATATATTTGGTGTTTAAAGCTGTGAAACCCAGTAAGATCACCAAGAAAGTGACCCTACTTTCTTGATAGAAAAGAGAAAAAGGCCAGATTCTGATCCCTAGAATACCGTAATATTAAGAGATCAGGAATAAACTAGGAAAGAAAAAGAGACTGAGAAGGAAATAGGAAGAAAACAAAGAGAGTATGGAGTCTTGGGAGCCAAGAAAGGAAAACTTATGAAGGAACAGAAAGTAATCACTTGTGTCAAATCCTTTTGTTAAATCAAGTATGTAAGGCCTGAGAATTGACTACAGGATTTATTTAGGTGAAGGTCATTTGTAGGCTTGACAAAAACATTTTAGTAGAGTTGTTAGGCAAAAGTCTGATTGGAATATTAATAGACTTAAGAAAGAATGGGAGGAAATAATTTGAAAACAGCAAGTATAAACAACACTTTCTAGACATTTTATATAAAGAAAAAAAGGGAGTTGAGCATTAGCTTGAGAAGGATCGAGGTCAAGAGAGGATTCATTTGTTTTAAAATGAATGACAGCTTCTTTATATACTAATGCAAAAGTTCTAATGAAAAGGAAAAATTGGTGCTACAGGAGAGGGAATATTTGTCCAAGTGTTGCCCTTGAATAGGTTAATGGGTATGGGATCTAGTTCACATGTCTGGAGTTGACGTTTACTAGGATTTTTAACTTCTCATGAAGTCACCTTTTTATCGATATGAAATAATCCTTTATTTCTTGTAATTTTTCTTGTTCTAAAATCTACTTTCTGAGGGTAATATAGCTAGCCACTCCAGCTTTCTTTTGATTAATGTTAGCACAGGATATCATTTTCTATCCTTTGACATTTACTCTAAATGTTATTATTTTTAAAGTGGGTTCTTGTAGACAGTATAAAATTGGATCTTGCCTTCTTATCCATTCTGATAAATCTCTACCCTTTAATTGAAATGTGTAGATCGTTTACATTTAATATGACTATAAATCTAGTTGAACTTAAATCTACCATTGTGCTATTATTTTTCTAATTGTCTCATCTGTTCTTTACTCCCTTTCCCCCCCTTTTTTCTGTCTTCTTTTGGATTGAATAGTTTTTAAAAAAAATATTACTTCATTTGTAGGCTTATTAGCTATACTTTATTGATTAATTTGTTTTGACTCATTTCTCTATGCTTTCAAATAAATATCTTTATGTTACCAAAGTCTACCTTCAAATATTATATTACTTCACATACATTGTAACAATCTTACAGAAATATACTTTCATTTCTCCCTCTCTTCCTTTGTGCAATTGTTCATATATATTTTACTTCTACATAGTTATGAAACCCTCAATATATTATTATGATTATTTTTACATTAGACAATCATTATTTTTTCAAGATACTTTTAAGAGTCTCATCTTCTACTGACTAGCATAGCTAGGTGGATATAAAATATTTTTAAATGAGAAAAAAAAACTATTGTATTTGGTTATATACTCACCAATTTTTGTTGCTCTCTATGCCTTGTGTAAATTCAAATTTCTATCTGGTGTTATTTTTCCTCCACCTGAAGAACTTCCTTTAATATTTATTTTAGCATAGATGTGCAGAAAATGAATTATCTATTTTTGTTTGTCTGAAAATGTCTTCCTTGGGCCTTAATTTTTTAAATAGTTTTATTGATGTATAATTTACATAAAATAAGCTGGACAAATTTAAAGTGCATAATTTGATAAACTTTGACATATATATACACTTGTAAAACCATTACAATAATCAAAATAATGAACATATCCATCACCCTCCCCCTTCCAAATTTCCCCTTTCCCTTTGTAATCCCTCCTTCCTGCTCCTCCTTGTCCCTGTTACCCTGGGCAAGAACTGATGTACTTTTTTTTTTTTTTCAGCATATTATGGGGGTACAAATATTACCTGATGTACTTTTTGTGAGCACCAATTAGTTTGCACTTTCTAGAAGTCTGCACTCATTTTTGTCTGGCTTCTCTCACTCATAATTGTTTTGAATTTTACCCATGTTTTATGTATCATTACATCATATACTATAATTTGTATCTTTATTCACCTGTAATGGACATTGCTCTGTTTGGTTTTTTCAGATTTTTTCCTCTATGTGTTTATTTTGGGTAGTTTCTCATGCTATGTCTTCAAGTTCACTTATTTTTTTCCTGCAATTTCTAATGTTATTAATGCCATCCAGTGTATTTTAATTTTAGATACTGTATTTTTTATTTCTACAAGGTCAGTGTAGGTCTTTCTGATCTTTCATTTCTCTCCTCATGATGTTCTTGAGGATATGGAGTATATTTATAATATATATAATTGTTAGCTAATTCTATTATCTGTGTAATTTTTTAGTCTATTTCTATTGATAGCTTTTTCCCCCCTGGTTATAGGTCATATTTTCCAGCTTCTTTGCATTCCTGCTATGTTTTTATTAGATGCTAAACATTGTGAATTTTACATTATTGGGTGTCAGATTTAATATATTGCTTTTAATATCTTTGGGATTTGTTCTAGGTCATGTTGAGTTACTTGGAATTAGATCGATCCTTTCAAGGCTTTAATATAGAGCTAATTTAGCCCCTCTGCTAAAGCAATACATTTCTGAGGACATTATCATTTGTCCTACATATTAGGAGATCTTTCTGTTTAGCTAGTGGAAACACAAATTTTTTCCAACTCTGTGTGAGTCCTAGGGATTGTTCCACCACTTCTTTTCTTATGGTTTTTCCCTCAACCTCTGAATAGTTTCCTCATACAAATGTACAAATTAATGCTTAGCCCAAGATGCGGGAACTTCTCTACAGATCACCAGAGCTCTTTTGTTTGCATCTCCCTCTCATTATTTTACTAAATACCTTGGCTTCCCCAAGTTCCAGTTTATGTCTCCTCAATCCAGCAAGACTATGAGGCTCTGTTTGGTATTCTTCTTCCAGCATGGTGGCATGGAAACTTCTCTGCACTTAAGCTCAGACAATCATAGTCTTCATCTCATATGTTTTATTTCTTCCAGAGATCACTGTCCTGTGCTGCCTGTTATCAAATGCCTGAAATCAGCCCTTTCAGCCCTTTCATATATTTCGTCTCATTTTCTAGTTAAGGTAAAAGGTTAAATTCAGCCCTGTTACTCCAACATGGCTGAAAGCCTAAAGTTGAGTCCTTGATCTTTCCTAGGATTGAGGACAGTTAATCCACAGTAATAAAAGAGAAAGTGAAACATGTGAGTACCAATACAGATGGGTGGGTAAATGTGGTGGTTTGTAGAATTATTTTTATTGCTTAAATTTTTCAATGAAATAAGATGCAAAATCTTCAGCTTAGAGTAGAGATAGGAAAAGAGGTGTAGGCAGTTTGAGGGGAGAAAAAGCATGACATAATCATCCAGGAAAGTGGGAGCGCAAATGGAATAGGTGAGTAGACTGTGGTTGTTGTGCAGTGGTAAGAGACTTCTTGAAACTAGCAATCATAAATTTGAAGTCAGAACATCAGTTTTGTTTTTCTCCAGACATGTTTAGCTATGAGGTACAAGCACAGCATAGTTTATAAGTTGGATTTAACCAAGTTTGTAATTTGAGGCTGAGATTTAAATAAAGCAAAAATATGAGTCCCATTTCCTTCATTGGCACAGATATGATTGGTTCAAAGAGCATTTAAGAAATTAAGAATATAAGCAATGCTAGGATAAAAATTGCTAGATTAGATATAAAACTGGCTAACATCCAACATGCCCATAAACTATGTGTTCCACTAGGCAGAAATTATTTGATATCTACCTCATCTACTGGGATGAGGGCCACCCATGGATTATCCTGTGGAATGTACTTACGTGAACTCACTGTTAACTATTGATTAAAGGTCCTAGGTAATATGTGAAGCTGCATATTAAGTTGTAGTTTTTTGGTCCAGTAGATATCAAATAATTCCTGCTTAGTGGAACACATAGTTTATGGCCCTGTTGGATGTTGACCAGTTTTGTATCTAATCTAGCAATTTTTATCCTAGCATTGCCTACATATATACCTAATTTCTTAAATACTCTTTGACCCCGTCATAACTTCTTACTCATTCCCTCATTAATTAATGAGTTGAATAAGAATATTTGACCTACATTTGTTAATGTTTGTATCAGAGTCAGGTTTTTAAATTTTTTTTCAACTTATACTTTAACACAACGGAGTACAATAAAATGAGAGAGAGGCAAGGGAATTGAGGCTGTAAGCAAGGGAGTAAATACAATGATTGACCATAGAATTGATCTGAATAAGGAGGTAAATGGGGTTAAGAGGGGAGCAAGGCATTTGTAATGACAGGGATGAACCCTGAGGCCACTATGCTGAGTGAGATAGTAAGTCAGACAGAGAAAGGCAAATACTGCATGATCTCACTCACATGTGGAATCTAAAAAAAGTTGAACTCCTAGAAACAGAGAGGAATGATGGCTACCAGGGGCAGTGAGGTGGGGGAAAAGGGTACAATCTTTCAGTTATAAGGTGAATAAGTTCAGGGGATCTAATATACAGCATGGTGGCTATAGTTAATAGTTCTGAATTGTATACTTGAAATTTGCTTACATGTTCTCACCACAAAACAAAGCAAAACACAACAAAAAAGGGTAACAAGGTAAAGTGATAGGTAACTAACTGGATTGTGGTAAATATTTCACTGATATATGTGAATCAAATCATCATGCTGTATATCTTAAAATCATACAATTTTATTTGTCAATTATACTTTAATAAAGCTAGAAATTTAAAAAAATAAAGAAGGGAGCAAGTGTCAGTAAAAAGGTGGTAAAAAAATTAATTGTAGATTTTGGTATTTTAGAAGATTCTTGGAGTCCCAGTGCTACGGAAAGTAAGCTAGGAAGATGGATAGTGGTGACTGGAAATTGATAATATTAAAAGGCAAAGACATTGCTAAGAATAAGAACTACAGTATGACCTTTGGAGGAGATGAAGTCAAGGAACTGAGGAATCAATGTATTGGGAGGATTTATTATATTGACTCATCAAGAACCACAACAGGAATAAACTGGAGAGGCTGACAATGAGTCAGGAGATAGAACATTCAAGGAAAGATAGAATGTCAACAGTGGGTTGATAGGTGACTATCACAAGGGAATAGTAGTGGGCAGCACAATATAATGATATAATATCAAAAGTGGATGCTTTTAAAGAAAAAGGAGGGGGAATGGTCTAGAAACAGCAAAAAGAACCAGGACATTAACCCTTCTGCCCCAGACCAACTGGCTAAAGGGATGTGGAGGAGAAAGCAGCCACAATTGGAGAAAGCTGCAAGGCCAGCTGTGTCCTCATGGGAGAGTCAACTTTCAGTGAAAGAAAGAAGAGAAAGGAAACGTTCAGAGAGAAGTTGAGCATAGAGAAAGTTTACTGCTGGTGGACAGTGAGTTCCAAAAGGCACACTGAAGTTGTTTCAGGAAGTGAGGAATAATGGGAGGTGGCGTGAGAAGAGGGGATGTGTAGGATCACATGGGTATTAGAGTCTGGGACATGAGGGACAAAGGAGGAGACCTGGGACTTCTGAGGGAACAAGCACAGAGAATGCTAAAAAGAAGGATAAAAGTAGCCTTGATGGTTGTGATGGCTAATTTTAGGTGTCACCTTGATGGGCTTAAGGGACACCCAGACAGCTGGTAAAGCATTATTTCCGGGTGTGTCTGGGAGGGTGTTTCTGGCAGAGGGTAGCATTTGAATCAGTGGACTGAGTAAGAAAGATCCACCCTCACCCAATGGGAGTGAGCACTATCCAGTCCACTGAGGGCCCTGCATAGAGCAAAAGGCAGAGGAAAAGTGAATTCTCTCTCTCTCTTCTGGGTCTGGACACCCATATTCCCCTGTTCTTGGATATCAGAACTCCAGATTCTCTAGACTTCAGACTGTGGAAGTTGTACCAGTGGCCCCTCAGGTCTCAGGCCTTCAAACATGGACTGAGCTATGCCACCGGCTTCCCTGGTTCTCCAGCTTGCAGACAACGTATCATGGGATTTCTCAGCCTCCATAATCATATGAGCCAATTCCCATAATATATGCCCTCTCATCTATATATCTATCTCTCTCTAAATATGTACTATTGTTCTGTTTCTCTTGAGAAGCCTGACTAATACAACGAATGGTAGTGATGTGGTAAGGGGGGACAAATCTTCCTAGAAACACATAGAGTTTTAGGGGTCTCATTTGAATCTCTGCTGGAGGCTTAAAGGCAAGAAAAGCAAAAGGCCACTTACATACCATGCAAGGGACTCACTTTGAATGAAAACATGACTTTTGGAGCACATGGGTACTGTTAGGAAATAGTTAGAATGACGAAGATAGGTAACATGGCAGTCTATTGTGGAGAGTTTGAATAGCAGCCCATAGAGTTTCAGGCTTTATATGTCAGCATGGGAATTTATTGGAGGTTACTGAGTAGAGTTTTAAAAAGGTGAAAGTTGAGTTTTAGGAATATTGGTTCGGCAGTGGAGGGAGTTGAAGCTGGAGGGTGAGTTAGACCAGGTGGCTGCAGTAATCCAAGGATGAAGTGATAAGGACAGGGACAAAGCAGGGGTCATGGATAGAGAGAGAAAGGAGTAAATCTAGAGACATTTTAAGAGGGGACTCATGGGCATGGGGGCAGTTAGATACTGCAATTTAAGAAAAAAGGAACATCAATGATGGCTCCAAGATTTCAATTTTGGGTGAGTAGGAGGATGGTGGTAGCATTCATAGGTGACAGATGAATATAAGTGGATATGTTTTGGCAATAGTTGGAGATACAAGACCAGCTTTGATCAGGAGTGAAAGCCAGGCTGTACTTGGTAGATTTTAAAGGGATGGTAATAATGTTTAATTTAATTTAACCTTCCCAGAACTGCATACACTGAAAGCAATCTTTCAGCTTCTAGTGTTTTTCTTTTCTGTTCCATAGGGTTGGGTGAAATGTCAACCTTCTGTTCTTTTCTTGTGTTTTTGTTTGATATGCTCAGGGAACATTTGGTGCCTGCAGAATCTAAAGTATTTGCAGGGGTTGGAAAAGGATCACAAATTAGATTCAAAATGGGACAAATGGCCATTCAGCATGGAGAGGCACTCCTGAATCACATGACCCCTGAGTCACCTTTTCTGTTCTTGATCTCAACTTGGCAGGTTGCCTGGGAGTCAGAAGAGACTTCCAGGCAGCGATGTTCCTTTTCAGTTCAAGAGCACACCAGTCAATTTGGAAAAATGAAAGAGGGGTTAGGAGAACTATGGGAGAGACTGCACTAAAGGGAAATGGCACTGGGGAAAATGGGAAGTTAAAAGAAAAGAAAGAATTGTGTGAATTGGGCGTATAGAAAAAGCATTAAATTATAACATAAGACCTTAAGAAATCAGTTTACTTTTCCAAAGCACAGACTTCATCTTGTCTCTGGTTTCCTGTCCTGACTTTCCTGACTTCCTCTCATCCATGCATGCCTATATTGTGTTGGTTGCCCAAGAAGAAGGTGCTTAATGGTAAAAAAAAAAAAAAAAAAAAAAAAAAAAAAGACAAACAGGATCATTATATAATGCTAAAGGGAGCAACTAAACAATCCTAATTTAGGACATAACAATTCTAAATATACATGCTCCTAACACAGGAGCTCCCAGATTCATAAAGCAAATTATTCAAGATCTAAGCAAAGAAATAAACAGTCAGATCTTAATCTGGGGGGACTTCAATACCCCACTGACAGAACTGGATAGATCATCAATGCATAATATGAACAAAGAAGCACTAGGCTTAAACAAGACTCTAGAGCAAATGGACCTAACAGACATTTACAGAGGATTCTACCCAAAAACTACTGACTATACATTCGTCTCATCAACATATAGGACATTTTCCAAGATTGATCATATTTTAGGCCACAAAACAAGTCTCAGCAAGTTCAAAAAATCAATATCATACCATGTATCCTCTCTTACCACAGTGGAATAAAACTAGAAATCAATTCCAAGAGAAACACTTAATTCTACACAAAGTCATGGAAATTAAACAGCTTGCTGCTGAATGATCCTTGTGTCAATGATGAAATTAAGATGGAAATCAAGATTCCTTGAATTGAACAACAAAGGGGATGAAAGCTTTCCAAATCTGTGGGATACAGCAAAAGCAGTCCTAAGGGGAAAACTCATAGCCTTAAATGCTTTCATAAAAAAAACAAAAAACAGAAAGATCACAAATTAACAACCTAATGTCACATCTCAAAGACCTAGAAAAAGAAGAATGAATCAAACCCAATGCCAGCTGAAGAAAAGAAAGAACAAAGCTCAGAGCAAAACTAAATAAAATGAAAACAACAACAACAATAACAAAAATACAAAGGACCAATGAAACAAAAACTTGGTTATTTGAAAAGACCAAATAGATAGACCACTACACAAATTAACCAGAAATAGAAGAGAAAGGACTCACATAAGCTCAATCAGAAATGAAAAAGGGGACATTACAACTGATATTGTGGAAATCCAAAATATCATCTGTGAATTCTACAAAAACCTCTATGAAAACAAAACAGAAAACCTAGAGGAAATGGATAAATTCCCAGAAACACACAACCTCCAAAGCTTGAATCAGGAGGAAATAGAGATTGTGAAGCAGTAATAAAAAATCTACTAACCAAAAAAAAAAAAAAAAAAAAAAAAAGCCCTGGACCAGATGGATTCAGAGCAGAATTATACCAGACCTACAAAGAGCTAGTACCCATCCTACGGAAATTATTCCAAAACATCAAGAAAGAGGGAATCCTCCCTAACTCATTCTATGAAGCCAGTATCACCCTGATACTAAAGCCAGGAAATGACACAACAAAGAAAGAAAACTACAGACCAAGATCCCTTATGAACATAGATGCAAAAATTCTCAACAAAACATCAGCAAACCAAATTCAACAACACATCAAAAAGATAATTCATCATGATCAAGTGGGTTTATTCCCAGGGATGAGAAGATAGTTCAACATATGCAAATCAATAAACATGGCTCACCACATAAACAGAAGCAAAAACAAAGACCATATGGTCATCTGAACAAATGCAGAAAAAGCATTTGTTAAAATTCAGCACCTGTTCATGATAAAAACCATCAACAAACTAGGCATAAAAGGAACATATCTCAAAATTATAAAAACCATGTATGACACACCCTCAGCCAACATCATACTGAATGGGGAAAGTTGACAGCATTCCCCCTAAGAACTGATATAAGCCAAGGGTTCCCACTGTCACCATTTCTATTCAACATAGTATTGGAAATCCTAGCCAGAGCAATCAGGCAAGAGAAAGAAATAAAGGGCATCCAAATTAGAAAGAAAAAGTCAAACTATACATTTGTTGATGACATGATCTTATATCTGGAAAACCCTAAATACTCCACCAAAAGACTCCTAGAATTGATAAATATTTTAATAAATTCAGCAAGTCAGGTGCCGTGGCTAATGCCTATAATCCTAACTCTCTGGGAAGCCAAGGTGGAAGGATCACTTGAGCTCAGGAGTTTGAGACCAGCCTGAGCAAGAGCGAGACCCCATCACTATTAAAAATAGAAAAAAAAATTAACTAGGCATGGTGGTGCACACCTGTAGTCCCAGCTACTCAGGAATCTGAGGCAGGAGGATCATTTGAGTCCAGGAATTTGAGGTTGCTGTGAGCTAGGCTGACACCACAGCACTCTAGCCTGAACAGTAGAGCAAGATGCTGTCTCAATAAATAAATAAATTCAGCAAAGTCTCAGGTTACAAAATCATTGTACACAAATCAATAGCATTTCTATATATTAATAACAGCCATGCTGGGAGTCAAATCAAGGACTCAATAACATTTGCAATAGCTACAAAGAAAATAGGAATATACTTAACCAAGGAAGTGAAAGACCTCTACAAGGAAACTATAAAACACTGATCAAAGAATTTGCAGATGACACAAATGAATGGAAAAACATCCTTTGCTCATGGATTGGCAGAATCAACATTGTAAAAAATGTCCATACTGCCCAAAGTGATTTACAGATTCAATGCAATTCTCATCAAAATACCAACATCTTATTTCAAAGACCTAGAAAAAATAATCCTAACCTTCATTTGGAACCAAAAAAGATCCTGAATAGCCAAAGCAATCCTAAGCAAAGAACAAATCTGGAGGCATCACATTACTGACTTCAAATTATAGTACAAAGTTACAGTAACCAAAACAGCACAGTATTTGTATAAAAGTAGAGACATAGACCAATGGAAAAGAATAGAGAACCCAAAAATAAAATCATCTACCTACAACCAACTGATCTTTGACAAAGCAGACAACAACATACACTGGGGAAAGGAAACCCTATTCAATAAATGGTGCTGGGAAAATTGGATAGCCACATACAGAAGAATGAAGCAGGACCCCTGTCTCTCACCATGTACAAAAATTAATTCGAGATGGATTAAAGACCTAAATGTAAGGCATAAAACCATGAAAATTCTAGAAGAAAATGTAGGAAAAACTCTTCTAGACTTTGGCCTAGGCAAAGAATTTATGACTAAAACCCCAAAGGCAAATATGGCAACAACAAAAAAGAAATAAATGGGACTTAATTAAATTAAAAAGCTTCTTCACAGCAAAAGAAATAATCAACAGAGTAAATAGGCAACCTACAGGATGGGAGAAAATATTTGCAAACTATACATCTGACAAAGGACTAATATCCTGAATCTACAAAGAGCTCAAACAAATAAATCAGCAAGAAAGAAAAACAAACAACCCCATCAAAAAGTGGGCAAAAGATATGAACAGAAGTTTTTCAAAAGAAGGTAGAGAAATGGCCTACAAACATATTTAAAAGTGCTCAACATTACTAATCATCAGGGAAATGCAAGTTAAAACTACAATTAGATACCACCTTACCCCTATCAGAATGGCCATTATTAAAAAGTCAAAAAACAATGGATGCTGGTCTGGATGCAGAGAGATAAGAACATTATACACTGTTGGTGGGACTGCAAATTAGTACAACCTCTCTGGAAAACAGTATGGAGATTCCTCAAAGAAATAAATGTAGACCTATCATTCAATTCAGCAATCCAACTGCTGGGTATCTGTCTAAAAGAAAAGAAGTCATTTTGTCAAAAAGACACCTGTACTTGAATGTTTATCGCAGCACATTTCACAATTGCAAAAATGTGAAACCAACCAAAGTGCCCATCAATTCATGAGTGGATAAAGAAACGATGGTGTGTATATCTAATATATAAAAAAGTATAAAAGATGTCTCTGGAAACTGTGCAGCCATTGTTAATATAACAAGAATGGTGTGTGTGTGTGTCTGTCTGTAGAACTTCAGTACTTGAGTGCTTTATGACTGAAGTACTACTCAGCCATAAAAATGGATGAAATGATGTTTTTGCAGCAACTTGGATATCACTAAAGACCATTACCCTAAGTAAAGTATCTCAGGAATGGAAAACCAAACACCACATTGTTCTCACTAATAAGTAGGAGCTAAACAATGGGCACACACAGGTACAAAGAGATATAACAGACATTGGAAACCAAGATGGGGAGAGGTTGGAAGGGGAGGTGTGGAATAAAAGCTTACCTATTGGGTACAATGTACACTATCCTGGTGATGAACACACGAAAAGCCCTGACTTAAGCCTTATATAAGGTATCCATGTAACAAAAATATTTTTACCCCCTTAATATTTTGAAATAAAAAAATAAATAAAAGACATCTTTCTTTAGGGAGCATTTCTGAGGTCCTGAATAGATTGAACTAAGAACTAGGCTGAAATTGTACTCCTCTGGTTCTCTAGTGCCCCTCCCTCACCCCTTCTCTGGAACTCTCCTCCCAACCTTCCTACTATCCATCAACTAAAGGGTTAAAGGCCTGGCCCAGCAGGGGCCAGCAGTAGGTACTGCTGACCCCTTTACTCTCCTTGCTATACTGCACTGCTGACTAAGGGGACACATTTCAGGATGGGGCTGTTGCTTATTTGATCTGTGTAAAATCTAAGAAGTGATCTGGTTCAAAGATCGCTCATCTCCCACAAAGGCAGCCCTCTTGGTGTCTCAAGAAGATCAATTATTACATACTGGTCTTATGACTCAGCTACAGAAAAGAGATTCTGTTAATCTGCTTGTGTTCATTTTTTATTTTAGCTTATTGGGTGTTTGCTCAGCATCCAGGTTTTCTCTGTTTGCAAATTCACCTTATTATTTTTAAGCAACATTTTAGAAGATGAAATTAATCTTATGGGGCTATATAGCGTTTAGGGCAATTTCTCCTCCCATTTGAAATATAAATTCTAAACGGATCAACACCTAAGTGGACATATAGGAATAACATTTGTCGGGTGTCGGGTGGGTGGGAGGGGAGAGGAGGGGATGGGTATATACAAACATAATGAGTGAGATGTGCAACGTTTGGGGGATGGTCATGCTTGAGGCTCTGCCTCGAGGGAGAAGGGGGCGGCATGGGCAATATACATAACCATAATATTTGTACCCCCATAATATGCTGAAATAAAAATAAATAAATAAAATATAAATTCTAGTTTTCATTTTATGGAGCCAAAAACATACAGACGTAAGAAGTGTCTATGACTCAAGCACTTCCTAATTATTCTGTGAGTTCCTGGGAAATTACAAAATATGTCCTTTGGATAGCAGGTCAGAGAGGCGTTATATAGGTAGAAGAAAGCACTCCCATGCTGATGTATTCTTCCTGGCAGTGTACAGTGTGTTGATGTTTGTATCAGGCAAAAAAAGTACTGACTTCCTCTTCATCAATCTTCCCTCTCCAGTCTGTGGAAATTGAAATTTCTCATTAGGCCACGAGGTGGCAGATTAATTGCAGAAGAAAAAACTAGTATACAAGCAACAGAGAAATTTCTTGAGCTAATATGAAATAAAGAAATATCCTTTCTCCAGCTATCAGTCCCTATGTGGTACACCTCTCTGACCAGAAGTTACAGTTGCTAAAAAACACTCAATGGTTTGAAAGCATTTCTTAAGTAAGTGTTTTACTGTTCCTTTGAAAGAAAAACTTCCTACTGATCTTCCTAATGATCTTCCCACTTCCTAATGATCTTCCCGATCACATAGCCTGCTTGAGTCCTGCTGGCAATGGCATCTCGCGGATGCTCCAGATATGACCCCCAGCACTCAGGAATTCTCAATCTTCTGCCCTTATCAATCAATTGAATCACTTTGCACTGGTGTCTTCCTGTCTGGTGCCCGTAAGTGTGGTCACTGTTGAGCAATGCTCGCTTTGGCTGAGACTGATGTCGTTTGTAATTTCCAGCACTACTCCAACTGCTCATGACTGGCTTCCCTGCCTCCAGCTCTCCGCTTCCAGTCTCCGGCTACTAGAGTTGCCTTCCTAGATGTCAGAACTGACAATGACACTCTCCTACTTAGAGGCCCACCCTGCTGGCTATGGGACCACATATAAACTCCAAGGCATGTCACACAGGCCTTTGCAACCTGGCCGCAGCCACACACACACAAACACACTTATTAATTTAACCACACAGACATTTTGATGTTTGTCAAACATGCCTTTTGTCATGTTTCTAAGTTTGCATACACTGTTCCCTCCATCTAGAATATTCTTCCCTGCCTGTGTCTGGCAAACACCAAATCCCATGCGATGCCTTGTTAGATGCTGTCAGGTGGACTCAAGGTGTTGCTGCCTGTTTGATCTTAGTACTCTGTTCTGAGCCTCCTCGCATTGAATTCATCCCACTGATACACAAATAATAGATTTTCACATCTGTCTTTCCCACTAAATGTAATCTTTTTGAATGTTCAGGAAGTGGAATGAATGGTTAGTAGGAAGTTATTTTCCAAATAAATTTTCAAAAAACATCAAGGGAGAAACTGCAGTGTCTAGTTGGGTGAACAGGCCAGTCACCAACAAGGCTATTAGAGAATGGATAGGCCACAATGGCTTTGGGTGCAGAAAGTCATTGGTTGGGTAAATATCACTGAACCCTTTCTCCATGGGGGCCTGGGCCAGGGAGGGTAGCAGAATGGCTCTGGACAGCCAGAGAGAGCACCAGCCTCCAGAAGAGGACATAGCAGTGCAGGAAAGCCAGCTCCTTGTACTGTCCTTAACAAAGAAATATGGAGACTGAATCTGACCCGGGACACAATGCCTCTCCCTACATCCTCTAAGCCCTCCTGCTTTCTTTCCCTGTTTCCTGCAGTGTCTTCTCCAAAATACAGTGGATTCTTGCCTGCATCTTTCATTTTAATGAGATAGGACTTTTTCCCTGAGGTTTTTCAGCACCTTAATGGCTGTCATTCATCACGACTGGAGATAACTGCAGAGACACTTTGGAATGTCTGAGGGCAAAACCTGGACAAATATGCTGAGTTAAGCTGATGTGTCATTAAAAAATCAAACACATCCTACTCTGGGCCCCTTTTACACTACCAATGATCTTTAATGTTTTCAGAAGTTTCTGTAATAAGAGCAGTTTGTTTTGGTACTAAATAATCCTACTGTATTTGTGATGGTTATGTAACCATGCTCACCATCACAATTTTAATAGAAGAAAACATCAAAAACTAAAAATTTAACTATTAACCTATTTAGTAGTTATCGAAGTCCTTAGTTTTTTCTTTTTCCTGCTCATTTTAACAAAACAAATCTTGAGCATGGAGTAAAAATATTTGAGGCCTAGCTTGACCACTTTCAACATGTGTGACTGGCTAAGTCATGTGACACCTCTAAGCTTCAGTGTCCATGTCTGACAAATGCAGGTAATACGTGCCTTCCTCACCACAGGGGGGCACTGCGAGGCCCATCATGAGAAACATGTTTTTATTTGTTTATTATTTGTGGGGGGATTTTTTGAGACAGAGTCTCGCCCTGTTGCCCAGGCTGGAGTGCAGTGGCCCAATCATAGCTCACTGCAGCCTTGAACTCCTGGGCTCAAGGGATCCTCCCACCTCAGCTTCCTGAGTAGCTGGGACTACAGACTCACACCACCACACCCAGCCATTATTTTTCTATTTTTTGTACAGACCGGATCTTGCTATGTTGCCCAGGTTGGTCTTGAACTCCTGGCCTCAAGACATCCTCCCATCTCAGCCTCCCAAAGTGCTGGGATTACAGGGCTAAGCCACCACACCCAATGAGAAATATATTTTCGAAAGTGCTTTATAAAGTATTCAATGTCATATCTACATAAAGTGGTTTTATTTTTTATTATATATTTTTTAAAAGTATAATTTCCCAACTTGTGAGTACCACCATGGGCAGGGAATGAAAAAAATGAAAGGAGACAGGATCAAAATATCTATTTGATAGTTCAACTTGATGAGAGAAGATTGAAATTATGGTCTCCTGTGAGATACCGGGATTGTCAGTGGCCTTCCTTTGCCCTTTCAAATGTATTCTGTTTAAAGCCAAAGCAGAAGATGAATTACTAAAACCACAAAGACTTTATGTTAAGTTATGTAAAATAAACCACAGAGGAAGAAATGATTTGTAAAATTAAGCCACCCTACTCTATCCTCATTCTGGTTTCACCCTCTCTAAATAAGTCTAAAAATTCACATGCATTCTGTAGAAAATGTAAGTTAGGTATTTGTTCATTCAGTATTGGGTAGTCATGTGTTTCCACATCCATCATTTTAGGAGGAGGTTTGCAGAAGTCATATTGGTGAAGCAGGACTCACTTCCTTGAGGTAAAGAGCCTGCCCCACCCTTTCTCCTGAGGGCGCCTACAGTTGGGACAGAGCTGAGACATAATTTGGATCAAGTCACTGTGGGGCTGAGACTTCCTGCTCTGCCCCTTCAGAAGGCAATTGGTCTGGCTGGCAAAGAGTGCAGGGACCTTGAGAGTCTGCCAAGTGGAGAGATGAGCCACCGCCTCCCCAGCCATGCCACAGAGGCAACAGGAGCAGTTCCTCCTACCTCAACCCTTGGCAAATTCTGCTGATTCATCCTCACACAGCAGAATTCCTACTGGATCCAACCAGATTACTTGCGAGAGAAGAAGCTCCGTGGAAGGCTGAGCAGAGCTCTCAGCTTCTGGGTGGCCAGGGCTGGGGCCAGTTGGGGCCTGAGTGCAGGCCTTGTTCTCACCTTATGACAATGACAGGGACCTGGAGCCATTTTCGCTCCCAATAGAGGTTAAGGGATAGGGGCCTGAATCCACTGATCTTGGGACATTTTGCTGTGTTCATCCCCATTGAGAAACTGTTTTGTCCAATAGGCTATTATTCAGAGAGAAAGGAGTTCCTGGGGGTTGAATATAAATGTAGTTTGGGACTTCTTAGCAGTTTCCTGGGAAAAAATAACATCCAACTGTTTAAGTGAAAACATGGATCTTGCCCCCTTTCAAGGTCGCTGATTCTCTGGGTATTTCTGCCACCAGAAGCTGCTTCCTGGAGAACTCCAGTAGGGAGAGGGAGGTGCTCTTGCTATGGATGCAACACAACCCGTGCTAATGCTGTAGACTGTGTAGTTTGATCCTTGGTTTTATTTTCCTCCTGTAAGAAAGCCTGGATTAGAGATATGTAGAGGGAAGGGGAGCTGCAGGTTTCCAGCAGCTGTGAGCATTGCTCAGCATCAACTAATTGTAGTTACCAACCTTAACCCCATAACTTCTGCCCCTTCTTCAAGGCTTCTCCCCCATGTCACAGTTGCTCCACCATTAGCTCACCTACCATCTGCTTCCCCTTTCCCGGACTATGACCAATGAGTGCAGGGTCCATCAGGAGCAGTTGTACCTCTCTCTCCATGGCCAACACAGTGCAAATTTAACACGTGCATTTGTGGGATGAGCGAGTGGGTGGATGAATAAATTCTTACCATTTATCATGGTCTATTGTAATTGCCCACTTCCTTGGCTGTTTCCCTCACTAAACTGGGCCTTCTGTTGGGCAGGAATCATGTCTGCCTTCTTCACCAGTGCTGTGCATCCCAGGACAAAGGGTAGAGCCAAACCAGGAAGTACCTAAAATATGGAAGGAAAGGTGGGTCTGGAGGATATTTTGCTGACCTCTGCTGATCATCTAGTTGGGGAGGTTAGATTAACACCTATAAAATGATCTGAGAATGAGAAGCAGCTGAACTAGTAGCTGTAATATTTGAGATCTCAAGGTGCCCAGAGAAGGTATGATGGTGTGAGCTGGGGTTGGATTGCCCGGGGACTGAGAGGCCACAAAGCTCTGTCCAGGAAAGACTGACCAGGGAGACCAACTATATGGGCAGGGTTTGGCAGGGACAGCATTGGGAGTTTGGAGGTTTCTGATCTAAGGTGATTAGGCTTAGATAATAGACACTGAATGATTAGAAGTGAGTGGGAGCTATAGGTGCCTTCTCCCCCAAACTCACTGCGGGGCTACAATGAAAGCAGGAGGGAATTTGGCCTCACAGACAAGTCTGTCTTAGCAGGAAGGACAACCACAGCCACACCTTTTCTCTCTTCTAGCTCTGTAATTTCTGGGCACTTGAAAAGTGCATTGCATGAAAGTTCATTCAAAACAAATGTAACAGCATTCCAGTGTCGGGAGAGTAAGCTAGACCTCTGGTTGAATCAGTAGACAGAATCCTCTGTTAAGTGATAAAATACAAACCCAAAGGGAATCCTAGCCCAGGAATGCTCCTCTCAAAGAGAGTTAAGCTACTGTGTTCACTAAATCCTTATTCTTAATTCCTGTAGTACTAAAGATTCACCAGTGAAATGGTATTTCTAATTCCCTTTATGCTAGCTCCTCCTCTCCCCACTGCAAATTCACATAGGGAGTGTTGAGGTAGCCATCTCCTTTGGAGAGTTGACTCTTGATTAAGATCTCTCAAATGCTAACTAACCCCATTGCAGTGTTTATTTCTGATTAGGTTTCTTCTAAAGATAACTAACCATCCCTAGGATTTGAATTAAAACCCACGTACCTAGCTATATGTTACACAATGCCGATACTGAAATACTTAAAAGTAAATTACAGACGATGTAACACAGAGAATTATGAAAATTTCTGTTTTAGGATATTTGACATTATTGTCCATGTGTGGGTGGGATTCTCTTGGGCAATGATGACAGACTAGTACATGAGTGCAGAGACACCAAAACCAGCTGATTCAACTTCAAATGTGTCAGGAATCTGCTCCCAAATTCCCATCCCTATCCTTCTTAGTTTCTGCCTTATCATCTTTTGTCCTGAATTATTTTAACAACTCTCCAACTGATCTCTGTTGTCATCCTCCTCCCTCTCCCAGACAAATCCATTCTCTTCATAACCATCAGTGTATTCTTTGTAACACAATTTGACATGGAACTTGATGGTTTAAAACCATTCATTAGCTTGCTCTCTCCTTATGGGATACAGTCCAAAACTCTTAACTCCTTAGCATGGCTTAAATGCCTCCCACAATTTACTCCCAGAGTTTTCTGCAGCCTTGAGTCCTGCTACCTCTGATCACATCCTGCCTTGCTATTGACCATCAATCAGGGCAGAATGTTTGGGGTTGTGATTCTGCCTACCCCGTCTTGTTCATGCCTCACTATCTTTGTGTCAGATATTCTCTCTTATTCAGACAAACTCATCCCACCCCATGTGACAATGCCTACCTATCCTGTCAAGACTCGGCCTTGACATTCTGCCTTTTAGGAAGCTTCTCTCTCTGCCCCATGAGGTTAAGTGTGCTTTTCTGCTGATTTTATCCTAGCACTGACCATGTGATAATGATGTGATCTTTCTGCCTGTGTGCCTCTACTTCTTGAGAGTATAAAGATAAAGGTAGAAACTTGTCTTTTCACCAGTGCATCTTGAGGACCAACTTCATGGCCTGGGCAATTAATAGGTGCTCCTTTCATGTTTATTATACCGAACCCAACAGAAGGACTTTATAGTCTGGATGGAAAAAGTTGTCTATCACTATTTGTCATTTGGAGGCTGCCACATTTTCTACACTTTGTGGAGTTATCCTAGAAATAACCTCTGAACCTCCCCCATTTTCTGCTCCTTTACTGCCCCAGTCAATAAAACCAAGTCAGGGTGGTGGTGAGTGAGACAGAAGAAGAATGTGCATTCTCTTCAATGAAATTCAGGTAGAAAATAACTTATCATAATCCAGGTCGGGTTGCAGGATTTACTCAGCATGAACCAGGCACTGAGAAGTTATAAGAAGAGTCATAAAAATGGTATTTTTAATAAAAAGTTGTGGGGTGTTAAGATTTTTGTGTTCAGGTTTTTTGTTCCTTTGAATAGCTGTATTGAGGTATCGTTAAAATATAATGAATTGCATATATATAAAGTATATAATTTCATAAATTTTGACCTAATATATACCTCTGAAATCATCACCACAATCGAGATGCTGAACACATCCATCACTCCTAAAAGTTTCCTTCTGCCCCTTTGTAATCCGTTCTCTCACCTCTCCCCAAATGCACCACCTCATTCCCAGCAACCACTGGTCAACTTTCTATAATTATAGACTAATTTGCATTTTCTAGAATTTTATTTAATGAAATCATTAAGTATTTTCTCTCTTTTGTCTGGCTTATTTTGCTCAGCTTAGTTATTTTGAGATTCATCCATGTTGCAATGTATATCAATAGTTTTATTTTTTTTTATTACTCAGTAGTATTTCATTATATGGATATACCATGGTTTATCCATTCGCCTGGTGACAGACATTTGAGTTGTCTCCGTTTATGGCTATTACAAATAAAGGTGCTGTGAACATTTATGTACAGTTTCTATATGGATACATACGTTCACTTTTCCTTGAGTAAATACCTATGAGTGGAATGGCTGGATCATTTGGTATATATTAATATATATGTTTAACTTTTTAAGAATTTGCCAAATCATTTTCCAAAATGTACCATTTCACATTCCCTGCAGCAGTGTATGAGAGTCCCGCCACTCTACATCCCCACCATTTGGTATACTCTATCTACTAGAATACAGTGCTTATGTGCAGTTCCTTTTGTTTCTAGTCTTACAAGCTCCTTTATTTCCAAAGGTACTTAATTAACTTGGCACTTAAGCTAAACATACAGCTACCACATGACCCAGCCATTCCACTCTTATGTATTTACCCAAAGGAGATGAAATCATATGTCCATACAAAGACTTATATACAAGTGTTCATAGCACCTTTATTTGTAATAGCCCAAACTGAAACAACCAAAATGTCTATCAACAGGTGAATGAATAAACAAATTTGATATTTCCAAATAAATAACATTCAGCAATTAAAAGGAATGAACTATTACTATGTGCACCAATATGGATGAATGTCAAAATGATTGTGCTGAGTAAAAGAAACCAGACCAAAAAAGTACACACTGAAAAAAAAAGCACACACTGTACCATTTATATAAAATTCTAGAAAGTACTAACTAATCTATAATCACACAAACCTGATCAGTGGTTGCCTAGGTATCTGCAGGTTTGTGGGAGGGGCACAAGGGAGGGATTATAAAGACATAAATTTTGAGGGATAATAGATATGCTCACTCTCCTGACTGTGATAATGTTTTCATGGATGAAATCACATATGTCAAAAGTTATTCAATTGCACAGTTAAATATGTGCAGTTTACCTCATGTCCATTTTACTCCAATAAAAAAGTCTATGCTTCATATCCTTTACCACTTCATTCTAGAACAGTGCTTCTCAAACTTTACATGCACACAAATCCCCTAAGGATCATGTAAAAATGCTGATTCTGGTCACTATGTCTAGAAGGTGACCTGAAAATTTGCATTTCTAGCAAGCACCCAGGTGGTGCCATTGCTGCTGGTTGTGGGTCACCCTTTAGTATATATAAGAAATAACTTGGGAGCTTTTGGAAATTGCAGCTACTTTGTACTCCAACATGAGAATTCCATAGGCATGATGTAGAGCCTGGAAATGCACTTTTCACAAGACCCTCAAAGACTCTGATGTTTGGAGATTTGCTGACCTTGGAAAATATTAATCAAATGCTTGAAAACCAACTTGACCATGTTCTCTAACATATTCAACAATTTGTACCAGATTTCCAGACCCCATTTGAAAACTCCTAAGTCTTCCTTCTATAATAAATCTTTATGCCTCATCTTTTGTTTATATAAAGTAAATAGAATTGGAGTCCCAAACATAAAATTGATAACATTTTAACAGGAATATGCAAATAGTGAAGCTAAAATCAGTTAGCAGGTGAAAGTCCAAAGATCATTCTGCTAGCGGGAAGGGAGGTAATTTAACACCTAGAGACAAGGTCCACCTGTAACTATAACAAACTTGCCACTCTTCAGGCAACATTTGAGAAAAGGATCCTTCTTCCTTTCTTCACTTTAATTTGGAAAAAGCTGTAGAAAGAGCTCAAGGTGAACTTAGGCACACTGAAATTCTCAGCTCCTCGGCTAATAGTATTCTAACGTTGGGAAATTTTCTTGACCTTTTGAGCCTCTATTTCTCTATCTGCTAAATGTGAATAATAATTCCTATTTTGTAAGATTGTTTTAAATTCAGAAATGATGCAAAGGAAGACCATTAAGCAATCCCCTTTCAATAAGCAAAGTATAACATAGTTCACAAAAAGGAAAACATGGAGTTTACATATATGAAATAAGCCTTAACTTGATTCAGAATAAGAGAAATGCGTATTAAAACTATGAGATGTTTTTCACCCATCATATTGGCAGTGATCACTTTATACACTGTGTTGATGAAAATATGAAAAATAGGCACTCTATTACACTGGTGGTATGAATATGAATTGGCAAATCACCTGTGGAGACCAGTTTGGCCATATCAATAAAAATTAAAATCTTTATCCATGTCTAGCAGTTTATACTATAACTACAAATACTAGTATGTATAGGAAATGAAGCATTTATTGCATGGTTGTTTGTAATACCAAAATATCAGAAACATCATAAATGTCCATTACTAATTAATATATGTAATATATATAAATCTATATTTCATACAGACATTAAAAAATAAGATATACTTTTATGGGAGGATCTCTAATGCATACATGCATAAACACATATGATGACTCTACTATTTATTTGTTTAGAAAATCTCCAAAGGGATGTGTGAGAAACTGTTAAGAGTAGCTGTTTGTTGGGAAGAAAACTGATTCCTGGAGAATATGTTGGTGGAAACATTGCATACTCTTTTCTTCCTTTTAAAATTAAATTTTTTTTTTACTTTTCAACTTTTCATCTTGAAAAACTTTCAAACAGAAAGAAGTTGCAAAAATATCAAAGAATTCTTATATCTTCCTTTTCAAATGTTAACATTTTAAATAACCACATTATAGGAGATTAACCTTAGTATAATACTATTAGCTACTTAAAGACCTTCACATTTTCCCATTGTGTCATTAATGTCCTTTTTCTGTTCCAGGATCAAGTTTTTATATCACTTTAGTATCTTCCAATCTAGGAGAGTTCCTCAGTTTTTCATTGTCTTTCATGACTTTGATGAGTACTGTCCAGTTATTGCTTACAATATATTCAATTTGATGTTTTCTCCTGAAGAAATTCAGGTTATACATTTTTGGCCAGAATACCACAGAAGCAGCATTGTGTCTTCTCAGAGCATAATATCAGGAGGCGTGTGATGTCATTATGTCTTGTTATTGGTGATCTTAACTTTGATCACATGATTAAGGTATGATTTCTTTCCTACAAAGTTATTCTTTTTCTCTATTTCATAGGAATATATTAATACTTTGAGGCTATGCAAATATTTTCTCAGCATATTTACCCCTTTAATTTTGGCATCTATCAATTATTCTTGTCTATGACAACTAATGCCATGGTGTTTGCCAATTAGTAATTTTTCTTTTTGTTTCTTCCTGGATTTTGTTTTGTTTTGTTTTGTTTTTTGTTGTTATTGTTGTTTTGAGACAGGGCCTTGCTCCGTTGCCTGGGCTAGGGTGCAGTGGCATCATCATAGCTCACTGCAACCTCAAACTCCTGGGCTCAAGTGATCCTCCTGCATTGGCCTCCCAAAGTAATTATAATTTTCATCATTCCTTCTACACTTATGAATTGCAGTTCTACTGTAAGAAAGAGCTTTTCTTCTCACACTATAATTATTTATTTATTGAATTGTTTACATCAGTATGGACTCATGGATATTTTTGTGTTACAATCCAATACTACTGACATTTATTTTATTACTCAAATTATCCCACATTTGACCATTGGGAGCCCCTTGAATTTGGCCAGTGTGTCTTTTTGACATGTCCCTATCATATTTTGAGTACTTCCTCACTTTCTGGCTCCACAAGATATTCCAGGCTTATCTTATACTTTCCTGGCCTGACCTGGAATCAGCCATTTCTCCAAGGATCTTTACCTGGTTCTTTTTGTAAGACAGTGGTGTTTACAAACCATATCTGGTCACTGAATGTGCTCCTTGGTACTAGAGCATCATTGCTCTTAGTCACTAGAAGAGAAATAGAGCATATAAGAATATAGAATGCATAGGAATAAGAATATAGATGCATGGGCACACACACATCTAAATATATATTTGAGTTCATATCGATCGCAAGTTCATACTAATGTCTTTAATCCTAATCGCACGGCATAGTTTATTCTGTCATTCCCTCTGTTCTTATCTATGATTCCTTTCTATTACAGTGAGAAAATTGGCTTTCATTATTCATACTATTTAACTTATTTGCTCAATCTTAGAATACTCCAAATAGCTTCAGAATTGCTCATTTGTATCTCTGTAAAAAAAGCAAAATTACAAACTAGAGAACATAATGTTTGTGTACAATTCTTTTTTACTTTAGCCCTGTTAAATGCAGCCAAAATCTTGTTTTCCAAGGTTAAGTTCTTTTCTTCTTGAGCTCCTTCATTGTGTTATCTTATTCATTTTTAATTCAGTTAAGTTCATTTGTTGCTATTTGTATTTCATTTTGGGTTCCTCCCACAATATTTTTATTAGAATCTCATACTGTGTCCCTATTTCTCATCTCATACTGTATTCCCTTTCCTTCTTTTTATCTACTTTGTTTTCATCTACCCTCTGTAGGTAATCAGTCTGTTTCAGGCTTTATCCTTCCTGTATTTATTTCTGCATATTTGAGCAAATACATGTATTCTTATTTCTCCTGCTTTCTTACATAAAAGGGAGCACAATAATATAGACACTCTCTTGCACTTTCCTTTTTCCACTTAATAGATTCTGGAACTCTCTCCATACCAGGTCATTGAGATCACCCATATTTATTTATATTGCTACATGGTACTCCATTGTGTAGCTCTTTCTTAGTATATTCTGCTAATCTCTTATGTATGGGCATTTAAGGATTTTCAATATTTTGTAATTAAAAACAATGCTGTAAAAATAAAGGCAGTATTATATATTGCATTTCTCTAATAATGAGAGAGTTTGAACCTCTTTTCATATGTTGAAAGGCATATTTACATCTGTTTTTTTTGAATTCTTTATTTCTGGTACCCATTTTTTATCAAGTTTGTCCTTCATTGTGAAAGTATTTTTAAATAGCATCACTAATCTGAAAATTCCAAATCCAAAATGCTCCAAAATCCGAAATCTTTTGAGTATCTATGTGACACCACAAGTAGAAAATTCCATGCTTGACTTCATGTGACAGGTGAAGAAAGTTATTAAAAATATTGTATAAAATTACCTTCAGTCTATGTGTATAAGGTATATATGTGAAACATAAATGAATTTTGTATTTTGACTTGGGCCCAATCCCCAAGATACCTAATTATGTATATGCAAATATGCCGAAATCCAAAATACAGTAATACACTTCTTGTCCCAAGTATTTTGGAAAAGGGATACTCAACTTGTATTAGAAATATTAGTGCTTTGCCTCTGACATGTTACAAATTCTTCCCTTTGCATTTTATACCACATGCACATATTACTTAAAACATTTTTAAGTGCACAGGAACATGTTTTGTAGAAACTGAAAGGAAAAGAAGAAAAAATGTGTCAGGTTGCAGGGTGGGAGTAAGTTTACTTCAGCTCTTAGAGAGCATCTCTCTTGGTACTTGTAATTTTCTACTTGCCTTTTCTCTTAGGAACCCTTCAAGTCAAGCAAAATGTGTGCCAAGTAGGAGGCCTCGGTGGATGGCCAGGTCTAAGCAACTGAAGGTCAACCCTGACTCCCATTCTCTCCTTGTGTCTTCTGGAACATGTGCCTGTGTGGTGTCACTGGTTCCAGGAAATAAATGGGGATTACACACACAACTTATTTTCTCCCTGGTGGCCTTCCCACACTCCAGCAAAAATTGCAGGAATGATGCTGCTAGAGACATGTCAGCTCTTCCCTTCTAAATATAAATGCAGACACACTAAAAATAAACAGTGTTAAAGGTGAGTTTTGTTGGTTCCCGAAATGTCAGTACACCAAGTGTATAAACTGATCTCTCAAGGAGCCAGGAAGGAACAGGAGGCTATGCACTTCTAACTGGGATTTTGCAAACAAGAGAAACTGAGGGTTGCTGAGTAGCTGGCATGTCTGGATTTTTAAAAGTTGTGCTAAAGGCAGGACAGCAGGGAAATTGTTTGCCCATTTTGGCAAACCAGCTGAGAGAATACAACAATGAATCTCTCGATCATCAGACAATGAACAAAGCATTTGAACAGTGCAAAGTTCACAGAATCATGAGTCAACCAGGAGAGACGTGTGCCTGGCATGGTGCCTGGCCCACACTATTAACAATAATACATGTTTGAACAAATGAACAAAAAGGTATCCTATCCTGCCTTGTATTGTTCGGAAGGATCTGAAGGCTGATGTTATTAAATGCTGTAAGAGTTCAGATGTGAAATGCAAGGTGCAGAGTGAAGGACAGCAAGATTCCTAAACAGCTACTCAGAGGTAGGCAGAACAAGAAGTACAGCCAGTGGGTGAGACATAGGACAGATCTGCCAATACCCAAGTTTGCAAAATGTAACAGGTGAAAATAGCAACACATAATCCAAGCTTAGATCATATCAAGGCAAACCTGGAATGCAAGAGCCCACACCTGTGAACAAGGTCCAGCCCTGTCAATGCCTATCCCAACTGCCCAGTGGAGAAGAAAGCACACTTAATGCAGGCAATAGCAGACATTTGAGAACCCAAGTTATACAACCAGTTACCAGGCAGAAGCGATGTTATCTTCCTACACAAAGAATGTAGATAGAATACTTGTGTAGCCTCAATATTACTGTAAGATGTATTTTCTCCAACCACTCCACCCTCTCAAACAAATACATCCTATATAGACATTCCCTAAACAGGCCGTATTTTCATATTCTCCATTCCTTTGTTTATGCTGTTCACTTTGCCTATAATACCATTCATTCACTCATTTTTTTCCACTTAGGAACAAATTTTCTGATTTGTTTGTTTATTATGATTGAATTTTTTTGATTTGCCAACTTACTGATTGACATTTACATCCTGGACACTATGCTAGGTGCTGTGGACATCGTGTTCATGTGTCTGTGAACAAAATAGACATGGTCGGTCCCTGCCCTCAAGGGAGAGAGAGAGTAAACAAATAGAAATAAATATTTACTTACACATTGTGGTAAGCGCAAAGAAGAAAATGACTATGAGAGAAAATAACAGATGGGGCTGACGGCAGAGTGTGTGGATGGGAGAGGCCTCCTGGTTACCTACCCTCTGGAGCATTTCCTGACAGCCCACACACTCTCCCCTGTGGAATCAGTCACTTTCTCTGTGCTCCAAAGTCATAGCTTCTATTTTTGACTTGACACTTCTCTTTTGTAGTTGTTTATATATCCAAGACTTTATGCACACAGACATAGCTCTCTCAATGCAAGAAGGATAAAGAGAAAAGCATGGGGAATTTGGAGTCAGAAAACCTGAATCAGAATCCCAGTGTTCCATTCCATTTAAACTCTGGAGTATTTGGCGAATCATCTCATCTCATGATTTTAGTCTGGGTTCCCTGGAAGTAGAGCCTGAGGTACAAGGGCTTGTGTGCAGGTAGTTTATTTGGGAAAAGGTCCCAAGGATTAGGAGTGAGGGATGGGAAATGGAATGGAAAAGAAGAAAGAGCCCACATGACGACATGCTGTTGAGGGGGCAACCACTGCAGGCACAGGGCCCCCAGACCTCAGGGGGAGCATTATGAAAGGGGTCTCAGATAACTGAGGGCAACATTCATCTGCTGGTCCAGTCCCCACTGACTAAGGGAGGCTGCGTGAGCCCAACTCCTCTCCACGTCTAAGTTGTATAATCTGTGGGCTTCCAGTGGATGCAGCAGGCCCCATACATGGAGCACCAGAGACACCTCAGGACAGGCAGCAGGTGTGTGCGCCCAAGGCCAGACTATCTCCAGTTGCCCCTGCGTGAAGTTAGGTGAACCTGCATGGAACAAGTGACTGGAGTAAGAGCAGAGATGAGAAGGCACAAAATCGAGGCACCTGACACCTCATCTACAAAACAAACACGATAATAATAAATCTGCTCGGGCTTGTGAGAGTTACTGTTATTGTTATGACAGTGATCTTTGGTTGATACAACTTGAAAAGTGCCTGGCATGCAATTAAACAAAAGTTAAATGTGAGTCAGGTGAGTAATTCAGTAAAAAGAGTGAGGAAGCAAACACAGAGGTATCCCAAGCCCTTTGCTTAAGCTTCCTACCAATGTAGGAAGATCTGAGAGAAGATCTGAAAGAAGTAAATGGTGGCAGAAAAGGTATTTTTTAAAGTAGAACTTACTAGAAGACTTCATCAAGGCCATGCCCTTGAGAGAAAAGAGCTGGGTGAAGGTTTATTTGCCTATGAAATGTAATCCCATTAATGGGCTTCAATTCCTTTGGCTTTTTCCAGTGTGTGACAAAATACTCAAACTGAAGTTAGGTGAGAAATCATTTGGAACTAGAAAATAGGGCTTCTTGTTTTAAAAGTGTATAAACTGTGGGGAAAACAGAGCAAGGCAAATTACATTCTGTCATATATAATAAAGCAGGCATAGCATGCTGACAGAGTCAATGGTCACCCATGATTGTAGAGTAACTGGATTGAAGTCAGGCAGTGCCAACCTGGGAATGTTTCCTTTCATTACAGTTTATTTCATTTCAATAAGCACGTACAGATCCTTTCAGCACTTTGGAAATGTCATTCCACTCCCTTGTGTCCTGTAGGGTTTCTGTCGAGAAGCCTGTTGCCCGATGAATTGGAGCTCCTTCACATGTTATTTGCTTCTTTTCTCTTGCTGCTTGTAGGATACTCACTTTGTCTTTGACCTTTGAGAGTTTATAATATATATGCCTTGGGGAGTCTTATTGGGGCCAAATCTGTTTGGTGTTCTCTGACCTTCCTATACCTGCATATTATATCTTTCTCAAGGTTTGGAAAGTTGTCTGTTATTGTTTCTTTTAAGGTTCTACTCTTGCTCTTGCTCAGCTCCCTCTTGAACATCAATAAGTCTTAGATTTGGTCCTAAATTGAGGTAATTTTCTATACCCCTTAGGCAATCTTTGTTCCTTTTCATTCTTTTTGTTTTTTCTCCTTTGACTGTGCATTTCAAATAGCCTGTCTTTCAACTCTCTGATTCTCTTCTCTGCTTGATCCATTCTGTTGTTGAGAGCCTCTAATCAATTTTTCAGTTCAGCAAATGTATATCTCAGTTCCAAGACTTCTGTTTGATTTTTTTAATTATTTCATTCTCTTTGTTAAATTCCTGAATTGGCTTTCTGTGTTATCTTGGAGATCACTGGGTTTCCTTAAAACTTCTATTTTAAATCATTAAGAGAGTTCACATAGTGTTGTCTCATTAGGGTCAGTCACTGGCCCCTTGCTTTGTCTGTTTGGCAAGGTCATATTCCCCTATTTGCTATTATTTCTTGTAGCTGTACATCCATGTCTTTGCTTTGAAGGATTATTTAGTCTTCTCTGTCTGGCTTGTTTTGGTTTTTATTGGATGTTTGCTTAAGAGAGTCTTTGTAACTTACCTATTGATTTTCTTTCTTTTGTCCCCCCCCCCCGCCCCCACTAGATTGCTGCCTCCTTTTTTGGCACTAGATGGCACCTTAAGCCCAGGTTTGCAACCAGAGTACCACTTGTGCCAAATAAGGGAGGTCCCAAAGGGGATATCCTGGTAGTGTGGGAAGGTTGGGTAGCGGTTCATGCCCAGGAGACCTGGGGAACAAATTTCCTACAGTGTGGTACTACTGAACAGCCACTCTGGTTTGGTGTCTCTTTTGGCCAAGTTACAGAGCAGTTTTCAGGGCTGAAGATGGTAGTTCTACCTCTCTCCTTTGTCTCTGGCTGTCCCTAGGAATGATTCTCCCTTAAGGAACTCAAGTTTCTTATGGGTTGAGGCAGGGACAGGTCTCCTGCCAGGGAACCCAAAATAGTGGGGAAGCTGGTTGTCCACCTCGACCTCACTTTTTCCAGAGTAGAAACCATGAGTTGGGTGGGGAGGAAGGAATTTTCCACCTGGTTGGTGCCAGGCAGATTGTGGAGAGGGACGTCACAGATATGGAAGTCCAATTCTCTTACTAATTTTGTTAGCATCTGCTTGGAGTTTTTTCACTTCTCTGTGACCCTGGAAATGATCTCATCCTCGTATTTGAGTTCTGGGATGTTGCTGGTAATAATCTAGGTGCTGTGTATTTGTTTTGGTTTTCTGTGAGGAGGAGTGAAGCCCACTTGCTTCTATACCTCCATTTTGTTTTTTTGTTTTTTTGTTTTTTTTT
>VBSM01003176.1:33836987-33880102 GCA_008086735.1 Cheirogaleus medius
GACGCTCTAACTGGCGGTGTTTCTCGTCCGCCATCTTGCTCCGCCCCTCTCTATACCTCCATTTTGGAACTGGAAGTCCAGATCCTATGATAGGGAGAGCCAAGTATGCACTAGGCTGTGGGGCTATTGGGGTGGTGAGGGTGATGGACAAGAAAATTAACAGTGAGAACACAGGGGTATAAATGCTACCAAGAGAGGTGCACAAAGGTGTTCATGGAGTGTAGAGAACAAGGTGCAGATGAAGGGTACCTGAGTCAGTTTGCAGGGGAAGAGAGGAAAGGCGAAAGCAGTTTTCCAGAGAGAAGGGATGCTTCACCTAAGGCTTGATGGATAAGTCGACATTAGTCGGATGGTGTGAAGCAAGGGGTATTTTAGGCAGAGAGAAGAGCCTGGCCAGAGGAGGGAGAGAGCATGGTGCTTTGGAGAAATTGCCAGAGGGTCAGGGTTAGGGAGCAAGGGGGCTGTGCAGGGATGTGGTGAGAGATGAGGCTGTAGCTGCAGGACCTGCTGGGGCAGGACCACAAGGAATCTTCTTTGTCAGATAAATGCATTTGAACTTGCCTCCAGGAAAAGGCAAGCCACAAAAGGATGTTAAGCAGGGAGGCGATGTGATCCCATCAATGCTCTTTGTTTAGAAGAATACTTCCAGCCACGGCATGAGAGGATGAAGGATCAAGTGGGGCTAGAACTGTGCAGGTGCAGAGAGCTCAGTTTGGAAGAGGCTATAGTGATTGGTCCAGGGAGACTGGATAATGTGGCAGTGAGGCAGGGATAAAGAGGTGGTGATGGATTCCCAACGGGGAGCCAACGTGCTGGTGACCGTTTGTTGGATGTGGAAGGCAGGCAGGGGAGCACGTGGTCAAAAGGAGTCCCAGGTTTTAGCCTCAGGTGACCAAGTGGAGGGTTGGGCCATTTGCTGAAGAGAAGGAAAAGGTTCCTGGAGGAAGCAGAGCCAAATTGGAAGAAGAGTAGAAACGTGGCTGATGGAGACATCTGCTTGAAATGCTTTATTTTTCTCTGTCAACTTTCAGGACATGGAACCCTTTTATAATACTTTCACACGTAAAAAGGGGTACAGTCCTCAAAGGTTCTCAGGATCATTACCCAGGGCTGTGCAGCTCTTGCCCTGGAGAGTGAGCAAGGCTGACCTGCAGCCTGTGGGTGGCTCCTCAGGAGGCCTGCCCAGGGCTGTGACTTCCTGGGGACAGGGGTGCCTGTGTTGGATGCTTTCCTCACCTCTCTGGGTCCACTGCCCACCCCTCACCCTCCTCTGTGCCCTGGGTGGCTGGCCTGCGTGGACTCCATTCCTTACACTCCAGCTCCTGGCTGGGACCCTGAGGGAGGTGATGGCAGGAGAGCAAAGGGAAGAGTGTTTACTTCTCTCTGTTCTGTCCCCACTGGGTGGCCATCGATTATCTCTCTCCCTTCGCTGAGTGTCACAGGCCCACAGCCAGTGTCCCTAATGGGTTTTGAGTGCAGGGCTCTCCCTCCTTGTCCCTCAAGGTTTGGGTGGTCATGGTCCCCCACCATTGCTAGCCCCAGGATCCTGTCCATTCCTGTGGGTTTCCCTAAATCCTGCCCACACCTTTGTAAATGGTGCCTTCCCCTTATACTTTCTGTAATTACCCTGTTGAGTATGTAATCTCTTCCCTGACAGGACCGGGACTAATGTAGAATATTTTTCTAATGAACACAAAGCAACATCTTCATTCACCTAGCTGTGTACTTGTGGAGCTACCACGGAGGCCTGTTTCTAATTCTCATGAAGGTGCTGGGTTAGCAAGGCGGCCCTAACGGTTCTGAAACTCGGTGGCCTTGATTCATCCAGAAAGTGGGAGCCAGACTGGCTTTTCAGTCTGACAGACAGGTTGGGCCAGAAGGGCAGAGGGAAGAGAGTGGGGAAGAGGAAGATGCTCAGAGTCAGCAGGCTTGGGGAGAAGCTCTGCGGTCTCAGGCATCAGCATCCATCCATCCAGGCTCCACTGGGAAGTAGGAATTGACATGGGGTGGAGGGTGTTTGAGTGGGACTAGAAAGGCAGATGTCACCACCCCCTCCACCAGAATGGACTTCTCCTGTTCTTTAAGTTTCTCCCTTTCCTATCCAAATATCCCCCCTTCTACTACTCTGGCCATATAAAACTCCTTCTAATTTTCTTTAATTTAACACTGAAATCAGGTACAAGAGAATATCTTCCTTAAACTTAGGTTTAACAAGATGTTATGAAAGCTGTTGATCTCCACTGACCCCATGCTATAGAGATATAGAATTTATTATTTTTAAAATGTGCATGTCTGCCAATTTAGACTTGTTCATTCGTTCATTCATGCATCTATCCATCTATTATTTATTCACTCATCGAACAGCTATCAAATGCTATCTAAGATTCAATCACTGTATCTGTCCTCAGCTGGACCCTTGTACCTGGTCCTAAAGGAAGAGGGGGTAGGCAGGTGGAGGAGAGGCGAGGGGGCCTGCACCAGCACTTCCTCTGCCCAGCTGACAGCTCCGCAGGTGTGGAGTGGGCTGTGCTGTCAGCCTACATATTTCCAGATATTTGACCCAGCTGCACATAGGAAAGCTTTAGGTTTTGGCAAGTGTGAAACAGGTCAAAGCGGGTTAAAAGGCTGTGAGCTTGTTCCCAGTCCTTTCCATTCTCACTAACAAGGAGACAACTCAGCTCACCAAGAATAAGAATGAGGGATCTGTCAGTTGATATTCTTCTTCAACCCTCTCCAGAATTCGGGTGTGTACAGCCGTGCTAATTTGCAGTTGCTGAGCTACAGGGCAGTGTGAAGAGAGCTCTGGCATCTCAAATTTATTTCTTGATTATCTGAAATCCATATTACAGGAAGTTGCACCACTTCTAAAGCAGCATATATAAAATGAAGCTGTGAAAAAAGTTGCAGTTTGGCTTTCTGGGGAAATCGCAAGTATCAAGCTCTTTTACCAGGGTGATAAAATGGCAGGGGTCAGGGCAGCCAGTATCCTGGTGAGTTCTCGCCTGTTTGCCTGCCTTGCAGTGGGTTCACTAAACTCCTGAGAGCCAAGAATGAGCAATGGGCCTTCACCCACCCTTTGAGAGCTCTCGCCCTCTAACTTGCTTATGTTTTTTCTACACCTAGTTATTGATACTTGTACCAAAGTGGAGGGATCCCCCTAACATCTTCCTCTGCCCTCCCCACCCCACCATGATTAAATGAGAGAGAGACAGAGACAGAGACAGATTGATTGGAACTTGGATTAGAATATGCTTTCCAAAATATTTTATTTTCTTCTTTTTACTTGCCTGCCTTTCTTCCTTTTATCTTTTCCTTCCATTTCTTTCTCCCCCTTTTATGCAGTAATTTGTCCAATTATTCATTTGTCACTTTCTATCTGGGGTCCAAGCTTAAGATAGCTGAGCCCTCTTCCTCCCCAACATTAGGATTGAGAGGTAAGCCTGGATGCTTTGTGGGCTCAACCTGCCACAGGTCTGTACACCTGTGTGATGGAGCCTCGCAGGGAAGACTCCATCCACAGGAGGAGAAAGTGAAGGACACCTACTAGGTGCAAGTGCACTGGACCAGGGTTGGATGGAGGAATAGCATCATGGTGTCTGTCACTCTGATATCTTCTGTCCTAGCTCCCAGGGACTTGTGCCTGGGTCCTGAGGTGAGGGTATTGGAGTAAAAAACAAGTATAAACTAAAATAGCTCACCACTAAAGCACCCCTAGGTTACAGAAAGCAGCGGGCAACAGGAGCACAGGCCAACCCCAAAAGCCAGGCTGCTGTCGGCATCCTTGACCCTGGGCAGGTGCAGCTTTGACACAGACAGTGGCAGGCACCAGTACGGAGGTGGCACCTTCAAAGGCTGCTTTTGGTGTCAGCAGCAATGAAGACCTCAGCCCCAAAAGCACAAGCAGGTGGCTTGTGTGGCAGCAGGGAAATCAGTGCTCAATATCTATAAGATAATCGCTAGAGAACCGCAGTCTTTGGGGGATAAGTTCCATACGAGGATTTGTGTGGTTGAAGCAGCCACAGAGTGGATTTGGGTAAATCCAGAGAATGCTGTTTTGCGTATCTCATTAAGATCTTGTTTACTCCAGGTAGCTGAATTTGGAGCTGAATTTGGGGGCACACAGGTTGTTATACATGTCCTTAAGTCCATCCAACTTTGTTCTAAAAAACATTTGCAGAAGCTTTATATGAAAGCCTTAGATATAAAAGGGACAATTTTTTTTAAAGAAAGCAAAAGAACCATAGTCAAGAAATAAAGACTAGAAGGAAAGGAAGAAGAGAGGTGTTAGCCTAATCATGCAAATGTTCTTGCTTGGCTTGAAAACATATTTCCTCGGGGCTTAATTCCTGAGAATACAAACCTAATCAAGATCTGAACAAAAATGAAATTCAGTTATTCAGATGGAGAGTCATCTTGTTTTTCAAATGTATTACTGTGCCCCAGTGGGAAGATTTCTGTAGTTCTTCATGGTTAGAGTGCTACCTGGCACTCTTTACTTGAATACATTGTTGGAAAATTCTGATTCTTAGTTCTCTGTCTCTAGTGCTACAAATAATCCCAAAAGGCAGCAGGCTAGGTGCAAGTCTGGGGAATCAAATGACCAAGGGAGTTGGACATGTCCCATATTTAAGATCAATGCCTTCATCTCTCTCATTTCATCCTCACAATGATTCAGGAAGAAAAGAGAGTCAGTCAATTATCTCCACTCCACAAGTGAGGAAACCACATGTCAGAATGACCGTGACCTGCCCAGGGCCATACTTAGGTGCAGGACCAGCACTGGGGCGGAGGTCTCAAATTCTGAATCCTAGCGGCATATGCCCCTGCCTGACCAGAGGTCTGGAATGGCAACTGACCCAGTATTTTTCACAAGCACCAGAAGATTCTGATACTCATGAAAGTGTGGGACTCTTACGCCCCAAGACCATCTGTCTAGTGTGAAGGCTCAGTGGGTGAATCATTTCAAGTCAAATGAGGTCAGTGAATAATGGGCATCTGATGGCTAAATATGACTGGCAGAGAAAAAGAAGAAGACACGATCCCTGAACAGGGAGCCTACAGCATGATGGTGAATTGAGGCAGGTGTTAAAGAGACAGTGGGTCTTTTTGCTTAGCCCCTTTAGTTGTTTTATAAGCCGAAAGTAAAATAGTTCCTTCAGACTATACTAAGAGAGGGGCTGGCATCGCACGGATCCCACTGACAACTCAACTGCAGCCAGAATTTGGATGTCAAGAGTGGGCAGGGAAGAACACAGTGCACACCACCCCCTGACACCCCCCCAACCCCCTACAACCACCCCCCTACACACCCACACAGACACACCCACACACATACACCCACACACACACAAACACACACCGTCCTATCCTTCTCTCAGCGTGAAAAGTACTAGGAAAATGTGAACTGACTTGTGGTCCCCTTTGCCCATTTGGCTCTTTAGAAATTCAAAACTGCTGTAATTAAACATCTCCAAGAATTTCCAAGGTCCCCAGAGTATTATATAAAGTTAGCACTAGAATGTTCTGGAGGTAACAGAACAGAGAACAATGAGGGGAACAGGATGCAACAGATGATTGTAGGCAAAACAGTGGCAAAGATTTGAGGGCAAGGATTATCTTACATACTTGTGAGACTACCAAGAGAGACCTGCTAGGGAATAGAGAATAAGTCACATTTATTAAGTACCTCATATGTGCCTGATTCCATGTTTTCGTGTACACCTTACCTCATTTCATTCTCAAATAGCTCAATAGATAGGTACTTCAGTTCTATTTTATAGGTAAGGAAACTGAGGCTTAGACAAGGCAGGTAATTTATCAAGGTGACTTGGTCAGTGAAACAGAACCAGGACTTGAAACCCAGGTCTTTGAGGGCACAAAAGCCCATGCTCACCCTATGGCACACATATCCTATGTACTTGTATGTGTTTTTCAAAATGCAGCATCTAGTAAGTTCCAGGCTTTGTTCTAAGCACTTTACAAATATAAACTCATTTAATACAACAGCTCTAGGAAATAAAAAAATATTATTATTCCCAGTTAGCAGATGAGGGAATTGAAGGACAGGGAGAATACATAGCTTGCCAAGATCACATATCTGGTGGCAGAGCCAGCTGCTTGGCTAATGGCCCATTCTTCCCTCTACAAGAATGGAAATGCTTATTTCTTGGTCTAGCACCAACCCATATCTCCAACTGAGAATAAGCTGAAAAGTGGAAAGCAGTGACTGGGAGACAACAGGATGCCCAAGCAAACGTGTCCACCCAGGATCAGAGAGCTCATCCTTGATGAGTAGCTCAGACTTGGCCATCCTTAAAACAGAGAAATAGCCTTGATTGCCTGGCAATTCATCAACATTTCAAGAAATAATAAATGACTCTGTGGTACGAAGATGACCGCTCAGCCTCAAGACTGAGCGCTAAGCTTGAGGGGTCTTCCCTGGCAGCCTGGAGGCAGGAGACCGGGTGGCGAGGCTGCTAGGCTGAGGGCTAATGTTCCAGGTGTGACCCAGGCCTGGCACTGGCTTCTCCACCCTCCTCCACCAGGAAGAGTGCTCCACAGCCTGGGTTGCCACCTCCATCTGGGAAACGCTGAGGCCTAGTCCCTGTCAGGGGTTTCCTTGTGGCTTCCCAAGGGAGACAAAGCAGAACTGAGGGATTCATCTATAGGGGCCCAAAGTAAAGCCCAGAACTGTTCCACATGAGCTGAGTCTTCAGCGCGGGCAGGAACAGCTGCTTAGCTCTGAGCAGGTGCTGAGATGGGAACCACGTGGAGCTGGAGAGGCAGGCCGAAGGAGCCAATTACCATCATGTGCTCCATCCTAGGTGCTCCTCTTCTCCTCAGGCGTCCTCTGTCCCCCACGCATGCTGAGCTTTTGCACACATTCTCTCCTTTGCTGGTAGCAGTTATTATCCCCCTCCTGTAGGTGAAGGAACTGTGGCCCAGAGACCTTGAGAAAACCGCCCAGGATGAGGCAGCAAGGAAACGGGGCTGGACTGGCAGCGGAGGTGGGCAGGGCCGGGCTGTGGAGGAGTTTATCAGTTTTGTCTTTATCACAGAGCAAACAAGAGCCACGAAGAGTTTTAAGTGTGGGCAGGTTAGAATAGACTTGCATTTTAAAGAGGATACTCTGGCTGCTAAGTGCAGAATGAATTAAATGAATTTGAGCTTTGAGTCTAAAGCAGTGGTCCAGGTGAGAGGCCATGGTAGACTCTGGTGGTGGTGGAATGAAGTGGTTGGAGTCTAGAGATATTTATAAGCCAAAGGCCTGCTAGCACTGAAAGGGGCCCTGGCAAATAAGTGCATCTTCTTTTCTTCAAATTTTCAGAGAAGATGCATTTGAAAGCCACGTAGCCAAGGCAAAGGAAGAAGACCCAAGTCCTGTACTGACCAAAGAACCAACCCCGAAGCTCCCTGAGAATTATCGGGAAAGACTTAGTGCTTTATTTGCAAACTCTTCCTCAGAAATATAGCCTAGGCAATGAGCAATTGAAGCCTATTGCACAACTTCAAGCCCTTGGAAAGGTATTAGGCTGGAAGTCATGAGAACCTCGGCAGCTTTCTAGTCTCTTCCCTGTCCAACATCCTGATAGCAGAGTGTCAGGGGCCTTGACCATAGACGCCACATGTCTCATGAAGGACAATGCCAACTCCTCCCCCAATTTGGAAGGTCTGTGTTTTAATCCTTTCTATTACCAGCATTTGATATAAGCTATGTCAAAACAAAATGAACTTGCTGTAATAATAGATTTATGAGGAAAGAGTGAGAACATGAAAGAGAGAGCTTGGCTGAGAGTCCAGCAAGTAGGCAACCTGTCAACCAATGGGTGCCAGGTGTCAACATGCATAAACAGAGCCCTTCTTGGAAAGCAAGGAGAGGGATGCAGAGGAACTGAGCCAGTCAAGCCCTAATTATGTAGCAGTTTCCCACTGAGGAGCAGGAAGAACCCAGATGGAGAAGTGGGTGTGACCACAGGCATTTTATGGCCAAAGGCTGGGGGGGTTGGGAGAGCGTGACTCATCTACACAGATGAGTCAGACTCCAGGACAGGGGACTTGGGCCTCTTGGTTACTCTCTTTAATTAAATGAATTAATGAATTAATGAGACCACTAAACTTCCGCTGGAGGCTTGGTTCAACCACACGCATTCCTGCCCCAGGAACATTACTTTTCCTGTTCACTTGCCTGGAATTCTGCTCCCATTGGTCTTCCTTTGACTGAATTCCTGAACTGGTCTACCACCAACTCTCCACCACATCACCTTACTTCATTTCCCTGAAGCATTTACATTTACTTAAAATACCTCTTTTTAATTTACTTATTCACCTATCTGTCATTGGTCTCATGTTCCTGAGAGCAGAGATTGTTCTGTTTGTGTGAAGCAATGTCCCAGCGGCTATCACGGTGCCTGGCCTAGCAGACAGTTTTGTGGATGAATGCCATACGTTGATAAATCAGGAAACTGAAGTTTTGTAAATACGATGTGAAAGTCACCAGTTGGAAGATGAGATATTCAGGCAAACAGTTCTTTCAGTGTTTGTGGTGTAAACCAACTAGTTAGACCAATTTTTTTGTCACTTAATTATCTTAGAATTCCTTAGGGACTGAAGCATGTGTATATTTATAAAACAAATGTAAGATAAAATATATTAATGTCAATAAAGTAATGTGTGCACATAAGTTCTCTGACAAAATAAGCTGCATTAGAATAGTTTCTTAGTAATATCTTTGCAAAATATAGCTCTAATATAAATGTTCAACCAAAAGTGTGAAATAAAGCAACTAATCATTTGTTATTTAATTTTTAGAAATATAAATTTCTGCTTCTCCCTGGTTTTTCTAGTTTCAAAACAACCACTTGAAGTCTGCAGCAAACTGAATAATTTAAAAAGAGCATTTTTTGAGTGCATACAATCATTGTGAGATGCCAGAGTTATAACTGAGATTCGGACCCAGCCTCCTAAAGAAGGAAACCACAGCAGGAGGAGTATTCCATTTAGTTACACTCAGAGAATAATCCAAACAACCAGTGTGTCATGAGAAAGAGATTAGGCCCCAGAATATCTTAGGTCCTTCTTCCTTCTCTATTCCTGGACCTGTTATACAGACAGTCCAGAGATTTCAAGCCGCAGGTTATCAGGGCCAGTGTGAGCTTTACCTCATCTAAACTGTCCTCAGCAGAGGCCAAAGTGCATGTGATACTTATTAAATGCTATTGATCATGATGCTGAGGGGACTGGCAGGTGCTTTGTGTTGGTCAGGTTGTGATTGAGCCAAGATCAACCCATCAGGAAGAGCTTGGTAAAACTGATAGCTCAGCAACCTCCCAACCCTCATCCTTTACAACTACACCAAGATCTCTAAGTTATTTTGCATGAAGCCTACCTGGTTAAGTGTGTCTGAATGGTATTTTGAAGTACTAATCTGTGTTTTCAAAATTTCTCATTAGCAATTTGCTCTTACCCTGAGGCCAGTAGTCAGGATAAAACTGAAAATCAACAGAAACAGAGGCTTGTGTTTGTCTCAATCTTTTATTGTTTCTCCCTCCTACCACTCTTTGGACTGGAAGAGAGACGGGATGAGAAAGGAAGGTGAGTCTTGCTGCCCATGCTGGGCAAGCAAAGGAGTTTCTTGCAAATGAAAGAAGGTCTAGAAAACCCTGGGTTCTTTGAATGAGAGAGCAACATGCTTGATCTTCATGCCATGTTGGAGCTGAAGTTAGCAAGTGAGGTAACCCTTGGTGCCTATTCTAAGCTTTTATTCACTCCATTGGATAAGGCTCCAAAGTAGAGCAGTGATGATCAGAGCTATCTGACCCTCCACCAACCCTGCGATCCTAGCTTTCCTAGCTACCTTCTCTCCACCTTCTCTCTATTTGGGGTCCTTGCCTTGATAGATGAGTCTTATATACTATTAGGAATAATTTTTCTCAATATACATTAGCCCTAAATTGCACTTAAGTTCAGATCTTTCAGAATATTATTTTGCTAAAGCTGTCTCTGCTAGCCTGGAAGCTTTACAAGAATTAACTTATTCATATTTCACACACAGACTGATACAACTATTTTCTACTTTATAATCTTCCCAAACAACAATATCTCTGAGTATGGGGAGATTACCAAATGTCATAGAAAGGTAAGATCAGGCAAGTGTGGATATCAGGACTTCTCCCTACCACAGCTGATGACTTTGGGACTGACACTAAAATAAAATATCATTAATTAGTGGTTGTTAATACTTTAATCCAGAATAAACAATAAAGGCAGAAACAACCATAGGCCCCTTTAAAGTAACTGATAGAAGTCCAGCTTCTGAAAATGGTGAATTGAATTTGCTGGGCAAATCTTCCTGCAGATAATAGTTATAAAATCCAAGCCAAGTATTTTTAAAAACCTATTTAAAGTCACTGGAAAGTGACCAAAAGCAGATGGAAACCAGAAGAGATTTACCCTTGAAATATCACAAGTGTAATGGATAAAAATAGCAGATTTGTAGCTTTCTTGCCTAAAGGCACTACTCAATTCCCACAATTTCAGTGGCAGAAAACCACACAGTCTTATTGGCTTGAGGTAACAGAGAAAGAAGTTCAGGGCTGACAGAGTAGCTGGAAATTTAGGGTGAGAGGGAGAGAAATCCTGAAAGCAATGAACCACAGAAATGGTGAGACCTAAAATCTGACTGCTAAACTATATATGCATAGGGAAAACCCAGGGACTCCAGTAAAAAAAAAAAAAAAAAAAAAAAAAAAAAAAAAAAAAAGCAGGCAAAACTCAGCAAGGAGTCCACATGCAAAAGACAGAACTGCACTGGATAGGTTTGTGAGTTTGCTGTTTTTTGATTGAATGCTTTCCCCAGCACACTTCCAATATCAGAGAATAGAGCTCTGGGCAGACAGAACATCAAGGAGACTGCAAAATCTGAGTATAAACCTTGCCCAAATTCTTGGCCAGCCACTAAACTTCACAGGTTGAGGGGAGACTCTGGAAAGGAAGCTAAAAACAATCAGTGGCTGACCTGACATTGGTGGTACACACTTATATCCTCAGCTGCTGGAGACTGAGGCAGGAGGATTGCTTGAGTCTAGGAGTTTGAGTCCAACCCATTTAGATCCCACTTCTCAAATAAATATAAAAATCAGTGGCTAAAAGCTGAAAGAACTGAAAAGAGACATCAGCTGATTCACAGTATATGCTAAGATAATTTGAGTCCAGGCACCTGCTAGAACAACAACAAATACAACAACAGTAAAATTAGTCCTCAGAAGAGCATAACAGATTAGAGAGTTGCTACAATGTATCATCCAATTGTCCAGTTTTAAACCAAAAATGTTTAGGCCTGCAAATAACAGGAGAGTTTGACTCCTATTCAGGAAAAAAAGGCAATAAATAGAAATTGACTCAGAGTGAACCCAGACATTGGATTTAGTAGACAAAATTTCAAAGCAGCTATCATGAATATGTTCAAAGAATTAAATAAAAGCACCATCTCAATGAGTAAACAAATAAGGGCTCTCAACATATAAAAGTAACTAAAGCAGAACTCTAGAGTTGAAAAATACAACAACTGAAATGAAAAAATTCACTAGATAAGCTCATTAGCAGATTGTAACTGACAAAAGTATCAGTGATCTTTAAGATAGATCAATAAAAATTATCCAATCTAAACTACAGAAAGTAAAAAGAATGAAGAAAAATAATAGAGGCTCAGAGATGTATAGAACAATATCATGTGACCCAACATAGGTTGAAACTGGGGTCTTAGAATATGAGATCAAGAAAGGGAAGAAAAAATATTTAAGTAAATAATGAATAAAACTTCCCAAATTTGGTGGAAAACATTAACTTTCAGATCCAAGAATGTCAGTAAAACCTAACCAGGATGAATATAAAGAAAACCACACCTAAGTCAAATTTCCAGAGCCAAAGATAAAGAAAAAATCTTTAAATTATCAAGGAAAAACCCCTATTATTTATATACAGGGAACAATGATATAATGAACACCTGATATGTCATTAGAAGCAGTGGAAGCCAGCAGTCACTGGAAAACATTCAAAGTACTGAAAGAAAAAAATGTGCCAAATCAGAATTTTATATTCAAAGAGGTTATACTTTACAGATAAAGACAAAATAAAACAAATGTTTTGAACCAAATTAAAATTAAAATACAATTTATCAAAGTTAGTGGAATGCAGGGGAAGCAGGGCTTAGAGGGAAATTTATAGCATTAAATGCATATGTTATAAGAGAAAAAAATCTAAAATCAATAACCTATACTTCCACCTTATGAAAGTAGAAAAAGAAGAGAAAATTAATTCTAAAGCAAGCAGAAGAAAAGAAATAACAAACATTATAGTGGAAATCAATGGAATTAAAAACTGGAAAACAATAGAGAAAATAAAAAATGTTGGTTCTGCAGAAAAATTAATACAATTGATCAACATCTAAGCAGGATAACCAAGAAAAAAAGAGAGAAGACACAAATTACCAATTTCACAAATAAAATACATGAAGCTAAAACTAGCACAACTAAAGGGAGAAATACATTAATCCAAAAGCAAGAGTTGGAGATTTTAACATAAACTTCTTCTAGTAGTTAATAGAACAATTAGGCAATAAAATCAGAAAGGACATAGAATATCTGAATGACTATCACATTAACCTGACACCTACACCACACCCCTCTATGAAGTGGTCCTAAAATGCAGCAAGGACAAACTGTGGAGAGCGTTATGGATAGGGGTAAATCACCATAGAAATTTATAGGTAGAGCCAAACAATACTTGCTGTTGGGCTAGTGTGGTATGTGGAAAGAAATAGGAAGGTCAGGGAAGGGAAAAGAGTTATGAGAAAATATCTTGCATATGTGGAAAGAATTTTGGAGACTGGTATCTCAATAAAAGTTTTTCTTCAAATTATTAAGAGCTGATAGATAAAGCACAGAACTTCAAGCCCTGTCATTCAATATGGGGTGAGAAAATAATCTTTACTATCACTTATTTAACTGAGTGAAGGATTTTAAAATTTGTCCTGCTGGAATTATATGAATTTGAGCTCTACTGGCCATTTACTGTTTGAATTAAGAGCAATTCTCTAGATCTCTGGCTTAACTCTTGTGCTCTCTTTTAGACTGGGGATTTCTCTTTGCTTTATGAAACAAATAAATGATCAACTCTTAGTTATATTAATATGGGTTTTATATTAATATGGATTTTTATATTGTTGTCATGTAGTATCCACCTTTACAAGAAGGGTTAATAATCTTAATCTTGAGAAAAAAATCATTTAAAAATGCTAACTTTGTAATTAGCAACCAGCAAGGGGGGGAACAAAGTTACGTAAGAACTAGTAAACATTTCAAAAATGTTCAATCTCACCAGAAAACAAGGAAATGTATACCAAACAATTGAGTTTTTTCCTATCAAATTGATAAATATTTTAAAAATCATAATATTTACCATGTTAAGGAAGAGAGGCCTGTTCATCTCCCTTTGCTAGCATGGAAAGTGATAGATTTAGAATCTTTCTGGCAATTACTTCACAATATTTGTCAAGAGCCTTGTCTTAGAGTAGGTTCCCTTTTGTAACAAAAAGACCCCCAAACAAATAATGACTCAGATGGTGGAGTTCATTCCTTGCACGTGTGCTAAATACGAGATGGGAGAACAGCCACTGTCAGCTCTGTCATCTCTAATAAGTGGCTTCCAAGTTTGCACAGGGCACGTCTTCATTCTGACCATCTGGAAAGGGTAGAAATATGGGAGGCTTTCTAGGGCCAGTCCAGGAAGTGGCACACATCACTTCCGCTCAGCTTCCATTAGCCAGAATTCAGTTACTCACCATACCTCATTATAAGGGAGACTGGGAAACATAGTCTAACTGTGTGCCCAGAAAGAAGAGAAGAATGTCAACTTTGATGAATGGCTAGTCTTTTCAGCCATCAGCTTTTAAATATATATATATATATGTATATATATATATATAATAATTTTAACTCAATAATCTAAGAATCTGTTTTAAGGAAATATTCAGTTCAGTCTGTGGTAGACCTACTAGTTGTCCCCAAAAACTCATTTTCCCTTTTTCCTTAGTAATAAAAACTGCATTTTTGCCAGAGCATGGCCACCTAGAAAAAAGACTATCTTTCTCAGCACTTCTTGCAACTAGGCATGACATCTAAATTCTGGCTAATGAAATTCATGTTACAGCTTCCAGGAACTTTTCCTAAAAGATAGCCTGTTGTGCACATTTTTTTTTTTTTTTGTCATTTTGGACCATGAGGATGAAGGTCATAGCCTGAGCTCTCATGCTAGCCCTAGAATGCCCACTGCTAAACTTGTAGGTGGGAGAAAAATAGGTTTCCTTCATATTCAAGCCAGTTCTTTTGGGTCTCTGTTATCCATGGCCAAATCTAATCCTAACTTATGTAGGCCAGAAATTTTTCTTCTAAGACTTTAGTCTTTTTTCTCTTCTTTTATATATATATTAAATAATATGATTCCAATTTGTTAGAAATGTATGTATTATAATTCAAGGAGAAATAATTTTATATAATGAAATGGGAGATAAGAAATGGAACTATACTCTAAAAGCTGCAAGCTACATCCCTCTTTAAAGAGTGAGATTTCAGTTCACTTTTGTAAAAGATCATTACTTTGTTTTATAAAAAAGATCACCCGAAATGGTCTTAAGGTGCACAAAAGTAAAAACAAGAACCCACAATTATTAGTGTGGAAACTATGAAATGATCTAGTCCGAGAATGAAATTTGATGTATACAATTGAACTAATGTCTCCAGACTTGCATTTTTGGTTTGGGATTGTTATTGATGTGGTTTTAGGTGATAGTGAGGTTGGAAAAGGAAGGAGACAGAAATGCTTCCAGGGTGAAATGAATGGAGACAGGGCTGGGTCTGTACTATAGCTGTCCCTGTGCAAGGGGGTGTTTGCAGGTGGCCCCTTGAAATGAGGTGAAAGGGGAAAAGCAGAGAGGGATGATTTTGTGAGGATTGTGGAGGTGGGCATGCACTGTGGATGTTTCAGAAGTGATGGGAAACAATGTAATGGGATGACAAAGCACAGAGAGGAGTAGAGGAGCATGTTAGGTAGGGCAGGTTCCAGTGATGTGAGCTTTGGGAACAGGGTTTAGCGGAGGGAGTAAAATGAGAATATTTCCATAGGAAGGAAGATCTGGACCCTTTCAGTTGGCTGCCTACTGGTGTCTCCATGCGGATGCCCTGGAGCAGGCATCCTCAAACTATGGCCCGCGGGCCACATGCGGCCCGCCAGGTGTTTTTGCCGCCGCTGCCTGTCCTGCTTAGCAGCCCACTCGTCCCTGGCCCACAGTGTGCATGTGTGGAATATTCGCCACACTCTCCAATGGCCCTCCAACGGTCTGAAGGACAGTGAACTGGCCCCCTGTTTAAAAAGTTTGAGGACCCCTGTGGTCTGGAGGGTGCCACCCACTGGCTGCTCAGACCTCTTATCTGTGTGCAACCCTTAAACACTTGTTCCTTTCTCCTCCCACTCAAGCAACCACCAAGTCCCAAGGATCCTTCCATGTGCATATCTTCAAGTCACCCACTCCCCTCTGTTTCACTGGCACTTTTTAAGGTCTCCTTTTTAGACCACCACAATTTTGTCTAGGAATTTAAGCAACAGCTTCCTACTTGATTTCCCCCTTGCCTCCAGTTGTTTTCTACTTTAATCCATTCTCTACATTTCATCCAGAATTATCTTATTTTTTAAAAATCTGATTTAAAATGAGAGAAAATCTGTGTATTTTATATTCCAGAAAAAACTCAAATTATGAGGAAACAGTGCCAGAACATGTTTAAATTCTTATATTGATGGATGCGCTGTTATTCCTAATTACCCTTGTATTGAATTACAATTAATGCTCTACTCTCCAATACACCAAATCAATATAAAAATGGTTTTATAAGTCTTAATTTTTAATCTCCTTCTATTTTGTGCCAGCCCTTAAAGGTTATTGTCTTCTTTTCTTTCATCTTAATCTTTCCACGCACAACGAAATGCATTACTCAGAATGGCCCTTGAAAGTCTTTAAAATATATAGCATGAGGCACACAAATTATTCTAAAAACATAGAATTGATTGCAGTTCCTGCTGGTCAGTCTTTAATAAACTGTCACCATGGCTACTGTTTGTCACACCAGCTATCCTAAGGGTATCTATTTGTGTAGAATTCAGCACATCCTTCATCTTTATAGAATTCATCAGTAACATGAAGCCAGCTGGCCTACTCCTATGCTGTATAACCATCTTTAAAGAGAGGGAAAAAAAGAGATCTTTAAAACCTCTGCCTTATTCACCACCTGAGCATTGAATTGTTTCTTTCAGCCCATCTGGCATTTCCTTTCTCCTGATTTTCTGGACTACTGATTGCTTGATTCATCTTCTATTTATAAACCCTCAGACTTGATGTATCAATCTTTTATTGACTTGGCTTTTGTCCTCAACTACACTTCGCACTCACCCTCTTTGCAGTTGTCAGCCTCTGGCCACCCAGGTAAACTAGCTGCCTGCTCTAGGCCAGCCCAGTGGCTGTCCCCAGCATTGACCCTGTGAAGCCCAAGTCCCTTCCAAGTTCTCTTTGGCTCTCACATTTGTGATCCAGGTTTAGTTTACATCTAAGATCTTTTTCTGCTCTAATGTCATTCTTTAATGTCATTATTTATAAGAAGCTGTGTGAATATAACTCTATTATTTTGACTACTGACTGCTAAGTTCTTGAAGAAGCTCCTAATTTTATTCAGTAAATATTTATCGGGTACTTGCCCATGACTTGCCTTTTGGTCTAATGGCTCTCCCAGGTTTCCCTGGGTCTTCTTTCTTTCTTTTTTTTTTTCATGCAGGCATTTCCCATAATAAAATACTTACCTCTCTGTTATGTTCCATTGATCTATATGTTTATCTTTATACTAGTAACATACTGTCTTGGTTATTGTAGCTTTCTAGTAAGTTTTGAAACCTGATGATATAAGTCCTTCTACTTTATTCTTCTTTCTCAAAATTGTTTGGACTAATCTAAATCTTTTGCCCTTTCATGTCATTTTTTAGCATCTATTTGTCAGTTTATTTTTGAAAACTTGCTTATATTTTGATTCAGGTTGCATAAAATCCATAGATCAATTTAGAGGAAATAATCTTAAATATTGAATCTTCCAATCTGTGAACATGATATATTTATTTAGGTTTTTCTTGATTACTCTTTGCAATGTTTTATACGTTTCAATGTTCATGGTTTCACATCTTTTGATAACTTTAATCCTAAGTATAGTTTTTGATGTTATTATAAATGGAATTTGAAATTTCATTTTCTAATTGTTTGTTGCTAGCATATAGAAATACAATTGATTCCTAGATATTTACCTTGTATTCTGTGATCTTGCTAAATTCACTTATTAGTTCTAGGAGCTTCTTAGTAAATTCCCTAGAATTTTCAATAAACATTATCATATCATCTGTAAATACAGACTGTTTTAATTTCTAATCTTGGTGTATTTTGTTTCTTTTCCTTGGTTTACTGCACTGACTAGGACTTCCGATACAATGTTGAATAGAAGTGGTGAGAGTGGTCTTCCTACTGACTTTAAGTAGAAAATGTTGAGACTTTCAATGCTGAGTATGAATTTAGCTATAGGTTTTTTTACTTTTGTTTTTATAAATCTCACTAATCAGGTTGAGGAATTTACCTTTCATTCTAAGATAAATGAGAGTTGTTTTTTTATTTTTGTAAATGGGTGTATTAAGATTTCTTTTATTACTCAACATGTGGCCTATTTTGGTAAATTTACCATGCGAACTTGAAAATCATGTGTATTTTTTCATTGTTTTGTGTACTATTCAATAAATATCAATTAAGTCAAGGTAATTGATAGTGTTAAAATCTCCAACTAGGATTGTGAAATTTATCTATTTCTCCTTTTGATTTTGTCAATTTCTGTTTCATATATTTTGAAGCTCTTATATTAGGTGCATATACATTTAAATTGTGTTTTCTTCCTAATAAATTGACATTTTTATCATTAAAAATGTCCCTCTTTATATCTGGTAATCCTTGTAGTATAGAAGTCTATTTTGTCTGATATTAGTATAACCAATCAAGTCTTGTTATACGTACTCTTCACATAGTTTGTCTTTTCCCATTCATTTAGCTTCAGCCTATCTGGGTCTTTATAGTTAAAGTGCATCTCTTACAGACAGCATATAATTGGGTCATGTATTTTTATCCATTCTGACAATTTTCACTTTATAGTTAGAGTGCTTAAGATCATCATCATTTAATACAGTTATTGACATAGTTGAGTTTGGTGCTAACATTTTATTATTTGTTTTTTTATTCATCTCCTCTGTTTTCTGTTCTTCTGTTTTCCCTTTTCTGTCATTTTTAGATTGTTAGAATGATTTTTTAATTCATTTTAATTTTCCTACTGGCTTTTGGCCATAATTCTCTTCATTATATTTTTCTAATGACTACTCTAGAGATTATAATATACATCTTTAATTTTTCACAGTCCACTGATAGTTAATAGTATACCACTTCATGTAATATATTTAGAAATCTTAAAGTCATATAGGTCCATCTATTCCCCATGCCCAGTCCTTTATGCCATAGCTATAATAGGTACTATATCTGCATACTTTTTAGACTCCATAACATTTTTTGGCTTTAAACAGTTATTTGTATGATAAATAAATTAAGAGGAAGAAAGTAAAAACCAAATAGTCTTTAGTATTTATCCAGATAGTTACTATTTCTGATGTTCTTCGTTCCTTTCTTAGGATCTGAGTTTTTATCAGACATCAATTTCCTCCAGCCTAAAGTACTTCCTTTAGCATTTCATGTAATGCAGGTCTGCTTGCAACAGATTTTCTCGTGTGTGTGTGTGTGTGTGCGTGTTTTATTTGAAAATTTCTCCATCTGCAATCTTGGAGGCTGTTTTCACTGGATGTAGATTTCTGGGTGTGCAGGGCTTTTTGTATTTCATTGTTTTTTTCTTTCAGAACTTTAAAGATATTTTTCTACTTTCTTCTGGGCTACATAATTTCTCATGAATATCAGCCTTGAAATACTCTCAGCCATCTGATTTCTTCCACAAAAACTAATTTTTATTACTCACCTTTTACAGAAAAACTCATTGACTTAACCAACTTTCTTTTGCCAATGAGTTAGTAGAGATGTGAGAATTTTTAGTTCTCCCTGCCCCCTTTTTCTTTTTGCCTGCATAGCTCTGGTAAATAAAGGGTTATTTAGACAAAAGAAAAGGTACCTATTAAATCCAAGTGTCTCCAACTTGACCTTGAATTAATAATCAGTGTACTCCTGGGGAAAAAAAGAAAAAAAAGCACTCCTTTCTAGCCTCAGGATGTATGTTCTCTGAGTGACTCTTGGAACTGAGATGAGAGAGAAGGGTTTACTTTGATGGCAAGCTTTTACTCCCAGGTGTATGGGGAAGCTGGTGTGGTGTATGGCTGACCTGGGGCTGGAATTATGCCTTTAATTATATTAAGAATAAAACTTCAAGGGGCTAAGCACTCATTCTGGAAACCCTCTATCTCTATGCCCAGATGAAAAGGGAAAGAGTTAGCCAGCCCACATGTCTAAGTGGTGTCTGCAAACAAGAGGCGATGAACTTCCGAAAAAACAGAACAAAAAAATAAAAACGAAGAAAACAAAACAGACCGAGGTTCTGCTCTTTGAAATATGTCCCTCCCAATCCCCTACACAAACAGACCCAGCATTTAGGGTTCAACTAGATTTGTCTTTTGTCTTCTCTAATAGGCTTGTGAAGAGTAAATGTTCTGTTCTGGCATGCAAAACATGCTTCAGGCTATTGAGTGTCTAAAAAATTATACTACACAGTTACTCCTGGGTGCAGCGCAACTTGAGAAGACAAGCAAGTGGTACATTGCAGGCCACAGGCTTCAGAGCCAGATGAACATGAGTTCAAATCCCTGCTGTGCTACTTAACAGCTATGCCACTTGGGGCATGTGCCTTTCATGCCCTGCCTGAGATCTTTTGGTAAAGAGGCATAAAATCAATAATAAATATTTAACCTCTTGCTTGTCAGTTTGTGTGATAGAAATTTCTAATACTCACCAATATCCACCTTTCCTCTCCTTCTGGGCATATAGCTAATATGCATTTCCAACTCATCCTTGAATCTGGATGAGTACATGAAACTGAGTTCTACCTGATTAACTGTGGGTACAAATGATATACGGGGATACCCTGTTTTATTGTGCTTCACTTTATTGCATTTCACAGACGATGAATTTTTTACAAATTGAAGATTTGTGGCAACCCTGCTTTGAGCAAGTCTATTGGTGCCATTTTTCCAATAGCATGTGCTCACTTCATGTATCTGTGTCACGTTTGGTAATTCTTGCAATACTTCAAAGTTTTTCATTATTATTAAAACTGTTACAATGATCTTTGATGTTACTATTGTAATTGTTTTGGGGAGCCATGAACCATGCCCATATAAGATGATGAACTTAACCACTTTGGTACGAGCGTCAACTATAGTCGACAGCCACAGATGAATGTGCACAGCTGAGCGTCAACTTTAGCCGACAGCCGTGATATGAAGGCGCACAGCCGAGTGTCGACTTTAGTCGACAGCCAAAAGCTTTTACTTTTACAGCTTTTATCTCTGCAGTTGCAGTGTGTACGTTCAGCTAATAAGTTACTATGAATCTGTGACCTTTTAACAAGTCCTTAGTAGGAGCTTTTATAGTTATTTTCCTAAAGCTGCCTGTAAAGTAAAACAAGCTTTCAGTGCTTTAAAGCTTTCCTCATCACACAAGAGCAAAATGGATTCGTCGTCAACGCACAGCACAAACTATTGTGTGGACTATGAGTGCCGGCTGTGGGCAAGGTTTCGCGGCTGGTGAGTGCGGTAGCGAAGTGGTTAATCAACAAATTTTGTGTGTGTTCTGACTGCTCCACTGACCGGCCATTCCCTGTCTCTCACCCTCTCTTTGGGCTTCCTTTTTCCATGAGACATAACAATATTGAAATGACCAATTAATAACCCCACAATGGCCTCTAAGTGCTCTATAAGAGTTTCACATCTCTTTCTTTAAATAAAAAACTAGAAATGATTAAGCTTAGTGAGAAAGGCATGTCAAAAGCCAAGATAGGACAAAAGTTAGACCCCTTGTGCCACAGTTAGCCACGTTGTGAATGCAAAGGAAAAGTTTTCAAAGAAAATTAAAAGTGCTACTCCAGTGAACACATGAATGATAAAGCAAAACAGCCCTATTGCTGATACAGAGAAAATTCGAACTGTCTGGATAAATGATCCAACCAGCCAAAACATTCCCTTAAGCCAAAGCCTAATCTATAGCAAGGCCCTAACTCTCTTTAATTCTATGAAGGCTGAGAGAAATGAGGAAGCTGCAGAAGAAAAGTTTTAAGCTAGCAGAGATTGGTTCATGAAGTTTAAGGAAAGAAGCCATCGCTATGACATAGAAGGGCAAGATGAAGCAGCAAGTGCTAATGTAAAAGCTGTAGCAAGTTATGCAGAAGATCTAGCTAAGATCATTGATAAAGGTGGCTACACTAAACAACAGATTTTCAATGTAAATAAAACAGCCTTCTATTAGAAGAAGATGCCATCTAGGACTTTTGTAACTACATAAAAATCAATACTTACCTCCAAAGTTTCAAAGAACAAGCTAACTCTCTTGTGAGAGGCTAATGCAGCTGGTGACTTTAAGTAAAAGCCAATACTCATTTACTATTCCAAAAACCCTTAGGCTCTTCAGAATTATACTTAATCTACTCTGCCTGTGCTCTATAAATAAAACAACAAAGCCTAGATAAGAGCACATCTGTTTACATCATTGGTTTACTAAATATTTTGGGCCCAACATTGAGGCCTACTGTTCAGAAAGAAAGATTTCTTTCAAAATATAGTAATATTGACAGTGCACCTAGTCACCCAAGAGCTCTGATGGAGATGTGCAAGGAGATTAGTTGTTTTCATGCCTGCTACACAACATCCATTCTGCAGCCCATGGATCAAGGAGTCATTTCAACTTTCACGTCTGATTATTTAAGAAATACATTTTGTAAGACCATAGCTGCCATAGATAGTGATTTGTCTGATGAATCTAAGGAAAGTCGATTAAAAACCTTCTGGAAAGGATACAGCATTCTGTATGCCAGTAAGAATACCCATGATTCATGGGAGGAGGTCAGAATATCAGCAGGAGTTTGGAAGAAGTTGATTCCACCCTCAGGGATGACTTTGAGGGGTTCAAGGCTTCAGTGAAGGAAGTAACTGCAAATGTGGTAGAAATAGGAAGAGAACTAGAATTAGAAATGGAGCCTGAAGATGTGGCTGAATTGCTGTAATCTCATGATAAAACTTGAACACATAAGGAGCTGCTTCTTATAGAGGAGCAAAGAAAGGGGTTTCTTGAGAGGGCATCTACTCCTGGTGAATATGCTGTGAACATTTTTGAAATGACAACAAAGGATTTGGAATATTATATAAACTGAGTTGATAAAGCAGTCGCAGGGTTTGAGAGGATCGACTCCAATTTTGAAAGTAGTTCTACTTTGGGTAAAATGCTATCAAACAGCTTCATATACTACAGAGAAATCTTTCATGAAAGGAAGAGTCAATCTGTGAGGCAAACTTCAGTATAGTCTTATGTTAAGAAATTGCCACAGCCACCCCAGCCTTCAGCAACCACCACCCTCACCAGTCAGCAGCCGTCAACACTGAAGCAGGACCTTCCAGCAGAAGCAAAAGGATTAGGACTCGCTGAAGACTCAGATGATTGTTAGTATTTTTTAGCATAAAGTTCTTTTTAATTAAGGTATGTACATTTTTTTAGACATAATACTATTGTACACTTAGACTAAGTGTAAGAACAACTTTAAAAAAATTATTTTTAATTATTATGGTACATAATAGTTGGGTGTATTTATGGGGTACATGTGTATTTTTATATAGGCATATAATGTGTAATGATCAAAGAGAGATATTTGGGGTATCTATCACCTCAAACATTTATCATTTTTTTGTGTTAAGAACATTCCATTTCCACTTTTTTAGTTATTTTAAAATATACAATAAATTATTGTTACCTATTGTCACCCTGTTGTGCTACCATATACTAGATCTTATTCATTCTATCTAGCTATATTTTTGCACCCATTAACCATCTTCACTTTATCCTCCTCTTTCCAATACCATTCTCAGCCTCTGGTAACCATCATTCTATTCTCTATCTCCATGAATTCAATAAAACATAACTTTTAGATGCCCTGGGAAACCAAAAACCTTGTGTGACTCCCTTTATTGTAATGTTCACTTTACTGCAGTGGCCTGGAACAAACCTGCAGTATCTCCCAGGTGTGCCTGTAAACCAATTACAAGCATGGCCACATTCATACCACACAGTTCTCATTGCTCCGCGGCCTATCACTGTCCCCACCCTGTAGATGGTGCCTTGTAGTGGGGCAGCTGGATCCCTGAGTCATAGAATACAGCAGAGCCCCGGGATAGCCACCAATCAGAAACATCCACATTGCACTTGCCTGTGCAAAAAATAAACCTGTATTGTATTGTATTGTATTAACCACTGAGATTGGGGGTTGCTTGTTACAGCAGTTAGCCTTGTTGATTAATACCCTTCCCTAGATATTCCATGGGAAAGATAATAAGTAGTACCTGGTTGGATTGTGGTGAGGATTAAATGATGTGAAGTAGGTAAAAGCACCTAAGGGCTTGGCACCCAACTGAAGAAAATTTTATTCTTTTTTAGTAGACTACTGATAAGTTGGACTGCAGTCTCCTTCCCTTTCTTACAAGTAAAATATAAAAAACTGCATGATATTCCTGGAAACTACTAGGCAAATTAATCCTCAACTATTCTCTGGCCATCTGATCTCTCTAGGTGACCACATTACAAACAATCCAAAGGTTTGTAATAGCTCCAGAACTTTGCATACCTTTTCCTCATATCCATACCTACCCTGTCCTTCCCCTTCTTATTTTTTTTAATTATTAAAAACTTCAGATTTGATAAATGAAGCAAAACCTTTAGATCCATACTTTAGTCCATATTTATAAGCACACCAGTTTCTGCAGGCTAAAAGTTGGCAAAACCCATTTCCCATCTTCGGGGTACAAGATAACATGCCATCTACTAGCTGCATGACTTGGGCATTTTTCTGAGTCTGGGCCAATTGCTGAGATCACCACTGTGTCTCTGGTAAAAGGAATACCCCAGAGCTGCATGTCTCTGTATTTTCTCTGTTCCCCAAACCTATGACTAGTTCAGACTTTCCCTCTGTTAAGCAATTGGTTCTTTTCCTAAACCTATCCCACCCGCCCCACAAAAGATTGTGAAACAGGAAACGTCAGAGCAAGTTGTGAAACTGGAAAATGTTTCCCAGTTTGTTGACAAAACATAAAAAACTATCACTTGTGATGGACAACCCCAGATATTAACATAAGATAGAGAGGTTTGGGGGAACATCCTCTCTCATTTAAATCTCCCCTCTTTGACAGCCCACAACATTGCCGTGGTTCAAGTGTGCTGTGCATATGAATTGAATAGGAATGTGAATGCCGTGTGCAATTATTAAAAAATAGAAAGCTAGTTTGCATTTTTGTTACTCATTGTTCTGACATATAATAGTATATGTTATTATATCTTACATGTAAGTATGTTATTATATCTTACATGTAAGTGAGATACAAGAAGTTCTCTGGACACAAGCTAAGTTGATGGCAGATAAGGAGACAGCTTTAAATGTTAAGTACAAGTTTGGGGGCTAAGAAAATACCCAGAAGAAAATTCTCTCTGATACCAAATGAAGACCATCTATGAAAGCAGGAGAGTGCTGAGGAGATGGATAGGGTGTCCCTTTAGGCATATGGAATAGACAGAAATTGTCTCCCATGCATTCCTTCAAGCCCAGCTGAGGATGTGAGATAATGTAGGCTTATAGCCATCCCAGTTGAAATGCCACAATTAGGCCTAAGTGAAGGGACAAAGGTGTCTAGCAAGCCATCCCAAAATGGCATAACCTAGTGGACAGCTTTCAATTTGAAGATCTGTGAGGAGTGCCCTTGTTCCCATGAGCCCTGATGGCTAGAACCCTGACATCTACTGGAAAGTCCTGCTAGGATAGACAGCAGGGTCCACTTCCTTCTCTGAAGCTAAGTGGGCCCCTGGAGAGTGAAATCTGTGGTCAACCACAGGTATCCTACTCCTTGACTTTCGCTGTCAAGTCTAAAAGGATGGTGTTAAAAGCGATTTAATGACAATTAAACCACTGCTTGGAAAAGCCAAGCGCCTTTGCCTTCATCCTTTGTTTCTACCCAGCCTTGGGGTAAAATTGTCTGCTAGCCAGGAAAGTTAATAGAGGTTGATTAGGATTTTGGAATTCAAATTTGATGCAAATTCCAGTTGTAACTACCTTTTGTCACTATCACACCCCCTCTGCCAGGGTTTTATTTTTTCTTTATTTCTACCTATCTCAGGTCCACCAGCTTTTCCCCAGCACACACACTTTGTTGCAACTGTCAGAGCAGGGAGAGGCCTCTTGCTCTATGAACCTCCAGCTATTATGACTTAGGTGCTAAAAGATCCCTTAAGAATTAATAAGTAATAAAAAAAATTGAAAAACACAGAGGCAAAGAAATGTTGTATATACCATCATGAATTTCCTATTCTAATAGAAAAGCCAAAGTCATCCTCATTCTCTCTCCCGCCCCCTTCTTTCTGTCCCCCTCTCTCTTCCTCTCTACTTCTTTCCATTTCTTACTTTTTCTTTTCTTTTTTTGTTGGCTCAACTCTATCTGGTTTTATCTTAGACTAAACTGTTCTGATTCTTAATCTAAGGCATTTGGGGTTGGTGTGGATAGCAGGTACTTTTTGGCACCCAGCTTCAAGAGTTCTGCCCCTGGGCTCAGACCTTCAGGCACCATTATGCTCTGACCTATCCTAGCTCCAGGGACCTGAAAGTGGACCTCCCTCCCCTCTTAACAAGTTTTACTTCTCTGTGAAGATCAGCCTTGCAACTATTGTTCTAAACTATGTGTCAAACCTTTAGAATATAATTTTAGCTCATTTCAGACTTCACTATTGTTAATGTTTAAAATTAACTTTTCAAACTATTGATTCATTTTGAATTATATTTACTTGTTTTGTATAATAGATGCATATGGAGCAAAATTCACAAGGTCCAAAAGCGCTTGTAGTCAAAGTAAATCTCTCTTCTAGCCCTTCCTCCTCGCCACTGGGTTTTCCTCCCCAGAGTCAAAAGCTCTTAACCCTTGAATTTTCTTTCAGAGATATTCTGTGCATGTACCAGTATATGGTTTATACATATAGGTGTACATGTACACTCTTTAAACTGATTAATTATATAGTAATACATGGACATTATTGATCATCTCTCCAATCCCAGGCTCTTACCAAATGCAACCAGTTAGCAATCTAGCATCAACTTAGAATAAATCCTTCTAAGATGTTTCATTGCCCTTGCTACAAATATCTGTACCTACAGAAAATGTGTAGCATTATTTTACTGGTTTATTTTTTTGCACTAAAAGATATGCTGCAAAAATCATTCTGTAGCTTACTTCGGGTCAAATCTTTAATGCACCCTGACTCTGATAATAGAACTCTCTTCTCTATTATGCCTGGTTTTCCTAAAAGCTAGATGATGCCTTTGTTTCCTCCTGTTCCAGGGGTCCTGCCTTCCATTGGTCCACCCACTAAGTTTCTGTTTCTTTTCCAAGAGAGCCCTTGGAGCTGAGATAAGGAAGAGAGGGTCTGAGTTCAATGATTTTATCCTGGAATACAACTTGACATGACACTAACAGGATGATTGTCCTCTAACCTGGTCATTAGCTGGAGAGTTCAAAACCAGGGAAAGGTGTCATGCCGGGCTGCTTTTTGCAGTGAACCAAAAGGGCAAGGGGCACAATCCCACCACTGTAATAGAAACTCTTGACACATTGTCTAAAGAGAAAAGGCAAAATCTGACGCATTTAAGATGATCAGATCTGATGATCAGATCCTTTGCAGCGTTGGCTACTTGGCAATAATGACCATGTCTCTTTGACAACGTATCTCGCACTAATGATCACACAGTCCTGCAGAGGAAAGATGCTACTTTGGAGAAATGATCAAAGCTTTGCCACAGATTTGTATGGCCAAAAGATGACTTCTACATTTTATACAGAGGACCTGAATATTTCAAGGAACAAGGAGCTCACTACATTAAAAAGCCACCGACTACATTGGGAGGAAGCTTCATCGGTTCAGCTCTTTGTTATTGAAACTTTGGATTCTAGTCTGACCTCTGGGGTGATATTGAATAAATTTAATCCCTCTTACATATGATCAGAGCCAGTTTTTCATTTAAAAAATCTATTTAATCTGTGAAAGCCTGTACCCATCTAGAATACGACTGGGCCTCCAACATAGCTTATTTTCACCTAAGTCCTGTCCATCTGAATTTAAATGTGTTAGCTTTCTCTGCATAATTAGCAAACTTCCTAATAATGCTGTTGTTATTGCTTATTATAAAGTCCTTTATTTGAAAGGACAATTTTAGAATAAATCTCTCTTTCTTTTATTTTCTCTAGAAATGAGGATCAAGGTCCTCCTTGGGTTATATAATATATTTGCCAAAGTGGGAATCCAAGAAATGGCCAGTCCTGACTTAGCCCTTCCTTGCCCACAACATTTAATGTTATCATTGTTTACTTCCATTTCACTTACTTTAATCCATTGGATTTGTGGTTGATGAGATGAAGTTTTAAAATATTATCTCATATTCTTTCTATGATATAGCCCATCCATATAGTCAAAAAGGTTGCATGTCTCATGCTTTTGCCTGATATATATGGAATGCTTATATTTTCCATGCCTAAAATAGACTTGCTACACTCTGTATTAACCACATAAGCTGGAGTACATGTCTTTCTAAGAAAGCCAAAATATTGGGTTCTGTCCTTATGATGAAATACATATTTCCATTTAAGAGGCAAAATCTTCCATCAAGAATTTGAACAAAATGGTGCTATATAAAAGAATGTCATCCGGTTAATGTTAGATTCTAGAGAGCTAAAATCTTATTTAAGATTATTCTTTGGCTCTTGTCCCATGTCATTTTTGCTTGATTGTGAATTGGGTGAATCTTCACTCATTTTGAGCTGCTTTTTGCTGTTGTTTTATTTCTCTTAGCTATACAAACAAATCTAATAGCCTGCTTGGCTTCAGCAAGGCTGACTTGTCAACTTGAGGCTTGATTATTGCCAACTCAAGGATGGTTTAGGGCTTGTCAACATACTTCCAGGAAAGCATTGGGCAAAAAATGTTTCCTTCATTCTTCTGTGTCTTTGAGTTGACTGTGTCCTTTCCTCTCTCCTTTGTGGCCCATCCTAAAGTCCCCTAAACATCGAGGGAACTTCAGAGGGAGGTATGGAGGGACTCCTTAGCTGATTTAATTTGTGTCTTTTTTCTTCTTCAAAGCCATCAAAATCATAATCCTAAGCTTCTAGAATGTTTATTTCCTCTTCTTGACACCTGGTTGAGACTTATAAGAGGTTTTCATGCAGGCCTTTTGCAAAAGGTAGGGGACAGGGGAAAGAAGATACTTCCGGTGACATGGTCCTTTCTCATTCTCCCCTGTATCCCCTTACCAAAGTGCCATGCACTGGGCAAATGTTCAATAGGTATGTACCAAAAGCCCACTCTCTCACTTGTTGTCCCCCACAATCACTACCCCAGGCCAACCCCTTCCTCAGGCATGGGAGTGAGATAATTCTGGATTGGTTTACTAGGTATAGCAGGGTCTAAATGTATGCACTACAATTCAAATGTGAAAAATAGTGCAACTTTATTTTCTCAAACTGATCTAGAATTCTGAAGACTGCTAGTAACCAGTCAACACATACAACTTAAAAGAATGAAGGTATCTAATCTTGCTCTGGAGCCCTTCCCAGTGCTGGTAGACACTGGTTGGGGTGTGGGTAGTTAAGGCTTGCCTGTTCAAGGGAACTCCGTCTTTTCTAGCATTAGAGTCTATTTCAGGCCAATTTAATCCTGATTGGATACTTGCCCAGTCTTTCAGGGTACCTGCTTTCTCTCCATCCCTCTTGTCCCCAAATGGCATGTGGGCACAGAAAGCACTCATGTGCATTCAAGGTAACAGAGTGAGGGGCTTCTTGTCCTCTTGTGGTCCTTCTCTACAGCTGCTGCTGATCTCATTGAGATGTGGCTCATCTCTCCTAGTATTTGGACATCAGTTTCTGTCCTGCCTGTACCCTGTGCTGAAATTTCAGCCGCTGGTCCAATTTTTGGTTTACTGTCATGGCATGAGTAATAAATAGTGATTGCTTTAACCCTGCTTAGCTGGGCCCACCCCCATCAGCTCATATATATAGATATATATGTATATATCTCCCCTTCTAACAAATGTTTAAGTATACAACACAGTAATGTCAACTATCAACATAATATTGTACAACAAATCTCTAGAACTTACTCATCCTGCCTTACTGACACTTTATCCTGTTGAAAAGCAACTCCCCAATTCCTCCTCACTGCAGTCACTAGCAACCACCATTATTCTACTCTCTGCTTCTCTGTTTCACTAGTTCGTATTCCTCGCAGAATTGGTATCATGCAGTATTTGTTCTTCTGAAACTGGCTTATTTCACTTAGCATATACCATATTTTCTTTATCCATTCATCCGTAAGTGGACATTTAGGTTGTTTTCACATCTTGGCTATTGTTGGGTAATGCTGCTATGAACATGGGAGCACAGATATCTCTTCTAGGTCCTGATTTCAATTCTTTTGGATAGATACCCAAAATGATGTTGGGAAAACTGGATATCCACAAGGAAAAGAATAAAATTGGACCCTTATCTTACACCGTGGATAAAAATCAACTCGGAATCGATTAAAGATATAATTGTAAGATCTGAAACTTTAAAAATCCTAGAAAAAAACATAGGGAGAAAGCTTCATGACATTGATCTTGGCAATGATTTCTTGGATATGAAGCCAAGATCATAAGTAACAAAAATTATACAGAAAATAATCAAATAGGACTACATCAAACTAAAAACCTTCTGCACTGCAAAGAAAACAATTCACAGAATGAAAAGGCAACATGCAGAGTGAGAGAAAATATTTGCAAACACATCAACTCTTATAGACCCTGCTAACCTCTGAAGCTGTCCACCTCTGAGGTCCACATCACTCACTGTGTCCCTTACAGGTCACACAGAAACCTCTATATCTCTTCCAGCTTACTCACAGGCCCCTTGCTTTAGTGTAGACATGACTCTCCACCAGGGCTTTTCTATCACATTTACCCTGTGTTGGATACAGCAGGAGTGAATTCCTAGGGCTTCCATAACAAATCACCACAAATTATGTGGCTTAAAACAACAGAAATTTATTTTTCACAGTTCTAGAGGATAGAAGTCCAAAATCAAGGTGTGTCAGCAAGGCTGATTTCATCTACAGGCTCTGAGGGAGAATCTGTGCCATGTCTCTCTCCTTCCTTCTTGTAGTTGTCAGTGAATCCTTAGCATTCTTTGACTTGCAGCTGTACCTGCTTCTGTCATCACACGGTGTTCTCCTTGTGTGTCTCTGTGTCCAAATTTCCCTTTCCTTATGAGGATACCAGTCATTGGATTAGGGTTCACCCTGATCCAGTATGATCTCATTTTAACTTGATTATAATCATCTGTACATACTCAATTTCCAAACAAAATTACATTCACAGGTACCAAGGAGGTCAACCTGTCTTTGGGAGGAACACAATTCAATCCACAGCAAGGAGGAAGGAACTGGATACCATGCCCAGATGTTCTAGGACCCTCTGTCAACCAGCCTGCATTGGGGTTTTTATCATCTAGTTCTACCTACCTTCAGGTGATGGGTTGCAAAATTCCTTCTACCTTAATCTCATCCCCCGGAATATCTTTCTTTAATTTCTTGGATCATCTCTTCCATGATAGAAGAACTCTAATCTCCTTTGTGTCTGATAAAAACTTCTCCTCCATCATGTCTTCTTTATACAGACACTTATAGTGAAGCTTGGTGCTCAAACCTGCCAGCTTTGCTCTCGAGATGTCAGTAGTGAAGACTGTCAGAGAGATTTCCAGAGCCCTTTGCTGGGGCTCAGCCATGGCTTCCCATCCACGATGTCTCACCTGGTGCTCGGGATCATAGGAATTCTTCAAATGCTCTGTGGGGGTCACCACCCCTGCTTACTCCTAAATACTCTTCCTCCTCTCCTTAAAGATCAGGACACCTGGGTTTTCTCAGTGTAGATGGTCTTACCAGATCTTTGAATGAAAGATTCAAGGGTAAAGAAGTTGTGGACTGGCAGACTCAGCAGATCCCAGACCCCATGGAAAAGGAGGAGACCTCTCTCCAGAAGTAGGAGAATTTAGAGAAGAGATTAGCAGGTTCTGCATGCACAGGGTCCCCAGAATGAAAATACTATGGGACCAGTTGTCTATGAACCCTGGCACTTAGGATGTGCTTAATAAGTAGTAATGCCATTATCATTTGTCCACTCTGCTTCCCTTTTCTCTTTCTAGATCACTCCACTTCTCTGAAATTACCCTTCCTTGAAATACTACCCACCCCCAGAAGAAAAATAAGGAAGGAAACAGAGGATTATGTTCTATAGAAGGCACCTCTTGTCCACTTCCCTACAAGAGGGAGCGTCTCCTAAGATTCCACATGAGGTATCTCAGAACTCAGGCCAGAACTGACTCGATAATTGCTCAGCCTGTTTGAACACAGTCCTAACTACAGAAATTTATTATATGTGTGCCAATCTACCATTTTGCACAAAAATTATGCATAGCACAAAATATGCCTGAATTTTGAGAGGAAGTGTCATTTAATCATTGGATTAATCTCACTTCACATGTGCTCATTCCTCACCATTTGTTGCTTGCAATGTTTTGGAAAAAATGAAATACTAGCCAGTCACTATACTGAGTTATTCGGGAAGAGGAAGAAGAATGGGCCACAGTCCCCCGTTCCTACTCAGAGATGCATTCTCTTCAGCCAGGCCGGCCAGCTCAGTCACTGGCTCTCACTGGAGAAGACGGCAAGGGCTAACATCTCATCTGGGCCAGAGGATGTAAGAACTGCCTTAGAAAGAAATAGTGAAGATCCAGTTAGGAGTGGAAAGAGAGCAGCATTTTTTGTTTGTTTATTTGTTTGTTTTATTTTGTTTTTTTCTAATCACCAACAAAGTGAGGCCCTCCAGGCAAAGTGACACTAGGGAGTCCCATCTTCACCGCTGGTGCCACACTTACCTTGTCGCTGAGGTCAGAACCTAGGGCTCATGTATGATGGTCATCTTTCCCTCAGATCCCAAATCCAATGTATCAGCGACTTCTGTCGGCTTTACCTCCAAACCTAAGTACTTCTACCACCTGCACCATCTCTCACCTAAACCACAGTCCTGCTTGGCTTCCCAGTCCCTGCCCTGGCATCTCTACAGTCAATTTTTCACCCAGGTTCTAGAGCAGTTTTTAAAATGTATATCAGATAATTTTATTTCCCCATTCAAAACCTCCTAATAGTTTCCTATCATACTTATAAAAGTCAATTTCTTACATCAGCCTACCAGGAAGGCCCTGCAGGGACATCTCTGGGGAAGTTTCTACCACTCTCTGCTTCCTCCTCATTCTGCCCTTGGCGTGCCAGCCTCCTTGCCATCCCTCTCACCTGGCAGACTTGTTCCCATCCTGTCACTATGGCCTCTGCCTGGAGCATTCTTACCTCCCTCCCTTCACTCAGATGTGACAGCCTCAGAGAGGCCCTCCTCCCTTACCTCTGTCATTCTCTATTTCACCACCTGGTTTTATCTTTTGTAGTTCTTATCATGGCCTCAGATTTCATATGTGGTATATATTTCATGTCTGTATTTGTTTATTTCCATCTCTCCATCTAGAAGGTGAGCTCATGAAAGCAAAGACTTTGTCTTGCTCACTGCTATGTCCTCAAGACTCAGAAGAGTGCTTGGCCATAATAGGTGCTTGGCCATAATAGGTGCTTGGAAATAGTTGTCAGGTGAAGGAGTGAATAAATGATAACTTAAGAGATCTTTTAAGGCCGTAGATATCTTGCATCTCATCATGTTTCCACCCACTAATTTTAGCATCCGTTGATGGTTCTTACCTGAAACAATTATTATTGTGGCATTTGATCAATGGTGATTTTCAATTTCCATCATTCCTTCTACATTTACCAGTTGGAATTCTGCTGTAAAGAAGAGCTTTCCTATCTCTTCCATTTATTTATTTTTTAAATTATTTATTTATATAAGTATGGTTTTATTCTATGGGTTATAATCAGTCACTCCCATTTTCTTTTTCTTCTTTTGCTCAAATGGTCCTCAGTTTAGCAGGGGGAAGCCCATTTGTGCTGGCTTCTGCATCATGTCCCCATGACTATTTTTTTTAGCACTTTCTTATTATTTGGAACCACAAGATGTCCTAGGCTCATCTTGTACTTTCCTTGACCTAGCCCAGAATCAACCATTTAAAAAAAAAAGTGCTGATTCCTTTTATTATAAAATGATATTTAGATATCAAGATGTGGGCATGAGATGTGCTCATCAGTATTGGGGTACCATTGATTCTAAATACATGTATTTATAAACATATCTTAAATCTATGTTAAAAGTCATGAGTTCATACTGGTAATTTGCTTCCATTTGTATTACATTTTGGAATTTTCTCCACCCACCCCCTATTGATTCTAATGTTCATTCTCTCTCTCTCTCTCTCTCTCTCTCTCTTTCCTTCCCTTCCTTTCTCCCTTCTTTTTTTTTCTCCCTCCCACTCTCCCTCCTTTCTTCTCACTTTCTTTCCCTCTTCTTTCTCCTCTGCCGCCTTTCCACCTCATCCTTCTTATAGTCCTTGACTCCTGGGAGCTCACAGTTCACTATGTGGCCATCTGGTATAATGAAAGGCAGCTCTGGGGGCTGAAGTACCTCAGTTCAATTCCTGGCTCTACCACTGTCCAGCCATGTGACTGTGGACAAGCAGTCTCTAACAATAATAGATCCTGAAAGTAACAAAATTCTTGCCAGGCTCAATCCTTAGAATCAGGCCGAACTCCTTTCCTTTGAAATTCTTAGACCTATAGGCCAGTTTATCTCTCTTTCCTAACTTTAATTCAAGTCTTCCTTATATCAAGGCACTCAGGCAAGTGACCTTTCCTAGATGTTTTTCCCAGCACTTCTAATAGAGCAATTGTTAAATTGCTCATGACTTTTAATATAGATCTAACACAGATATAGAAATTAGCTCAATTACTCTTTCTCTCCTTAATTCTTCCCTGTCACACAGGTACATCAAACTTCAGTTGTCTACTCACTATGGTTCTGAGTGATATCAGTGTCTGCTCCATTTTTATTTATCCCTTATATCTATTAGATACTTCTGTCTGTCTATCTATCTAATCTATCTTTTAGTGGGCAAAAGGATTGTAGCTCCAAATCACCTATTTGGGAAGGACACTTGCCATCATGATTAGTGCTTATTTTTCTCTTGGAAACTGTAATGACAGCATCATGAACAAAATCAGTTTGATTCCCCAAGAATTAAATGTTTTTTTATTCCAAGAGTGTCCATAACTTCCCAAAGGGCAGCTATATTTAAGATTGCTTGAGAACAAAGACTGTAGCAAACCTGCAGTGGCAGGGAGCCATGTTCTTTTTGGGGCATTTGAATTTTAACAACCTGAGAAATAAATACACTTCTTAAAGGGAGAACTATTTGCCATCTGCAGTTCATGAATGTCTGAGGCAGGGAAAATCTGTCATCCACACACATTTGTGATGAAGTTGGCAGATTCTACTCTTTCGGAGGGTTTCATCAGCAGTGAATAAGATGGAAACACCCCGCTTCTGCAAACCTGCCTGCTGCAATATGGTGAGCCAGCTACTCAGCTTCTACTTGTGCTGAAAATCTGAGTATCTCGAGAGTATTACCTTTTCATTTTTTCCTTGTGGTGAAAATTTGAGTATTATTGGTGGAGTCACTGGTATGGTCTTAGATAAAATACCAAGTAATGAATTTATATTCACCAGATTTCCAGGTACTGTTAAAGCAGTCCAGGTGGGATCAGGATACATTTTCCAAGGGACCTTGTACAGCAGGGACGGCCACATGCAAAGTGTACAAAGAGGGAGGAGCATGGCAGAGAAAGGATATGAACTAAAAAAGTCACCTCATAGAAAGTATGGGGACAGGAATGGAGAAAGGAAATTTTGGCCATTGCCATGTGGGAAAAAGTCTGAATGAGGAAAAGATGCATAAACAGGATGTAGAGAAAGGTTCAGGTAATATGCTAAGCAAGCATTCTGAGCTGCATATTCAAGGAAACCTAGCATAAATATTGACATTATTTTTCAGGTTGTTTGGTTTGAATTGGTATTTCTTTTTTCTCCCCCATTTATTTTTTTATCTGTATATATTCATGGTATACAAGTGCAATTTTGTTACATTGATACATTGCACTGTGATGAAGTCACTGGTATTTCTTTTAAAAACACACACACTAAGGATACCCAGGATCTAACAGTAATTTGGTATATAGTCATATGTCACTTAACACTGGGGATACATTCTGAGAAATGCATCATTAGGCAATTTTATAATTGTGCAAACATCAAAGAGTGTACTTGCACAAACCTAGATGGCATAGCCTACTACACACCTAGGCTATATGGTATAGCCTACTCTTCCTAGGCTACAAACCTATACAGCATGATATTGTACTGAATACTGTAGGCAATTATAATAGCGTGGTATTTGTGTATCTAAACATATCTAAACATAGAAAAGGTACAATAAAAATATAGTATAAAAAATTTAAAAATGGTACACTTGTATAGGACACTTCCCGTGAATGGAGCTTGTGGGATGGGAAGTTGCTGTAGGTGAGTCAGGGAGTGAGTGGTGAGTGAATGTGAAGACCTAGGACATTACTGTATGCTACTGTAGACTTTATAAACACTGTACACTTATGCTTTGCCAAATTTATTTTTAAAAAATTTGTTTCTTCAATAATAAATTAACCTTAGCTTGCTATAATTTTTTTACTTTATAGACTTTAATTTTTTTAACTTTCTGACTCTTTTGTAATAACATTTAGCTTTAAACACAAAGACAATATACAGCTGTACAAAAATATTTTCTTTCTTTAAGCATTTATCTATTTAAAATTTTTATTTTTTACTTTTTGTGTTAAAAACTAAGACCTAAGACACAAACACACACATTAGCCTGGCCCACACAAGGGCAGGATCATCAATACCACTGTCTTTCACCTCCACATCTTGTCCCACTGAAAGGTCTTCAGCAGCAATAACAGGCATGAAGCTGTCATCTCCCATGATAACCAGGCCTTCTTCTGAAATACCTCCTAAAGGACCTGCCTGAGGCTGTTTTACAGTTAACTTTTTTTATTAGTAGAAGGAGTATACTCTAAAATAACAATTAAAAATATAGTAGAGTAAATACATAAACCAGTAGCATAGTCATTTATCATCATCAAGTATTAGGTACTGTATATGATTGCATGTGCTAGACTTTTATATGACTGGCTGCACAGTCAGTTTGTTTACACCAGCATCACCATAACCATGTGAGTAATGCATTGTGCTGTGTTATGACAGCTACAACATCACTAGGTGATACGCATTTTTCAGCTCCATTATAATCTTTTGGGACAACTGTTGTAGATGTGGTCCATTGTTGACCAAAATGTCACTTTATGGCACATGACTGTATTTGAATTATAAGCAAGGGTGATAGTCAATATAATTGATAATTATAAGGCCTGGGCACTGCCCCATTAGAATGGATACTCACGGCTATCAGCTATAAACTCCAGTGCACCACACTGGTGTGTACCAGCCTAACGTCACCTTTGGTTATCAGTGCTTTATAGGCCTGAAAGTGAATGATGGTGATTTATAGGCATGGAGGGCTGAATGAGCTGGGAATGTCCTCCAGTGTTAGTTCCATCAGAGCCTCATGAGAAAGGGGAGCGGAGTGTAGAAGCCACTGAAGAGACTCAGGTAGTCTGACTCCTACCTGTGCATTAATAGGTAATGCTACTATCTGAAGTATATTTGTTAACTGTATGTCAAACATAAGAACAAAAGAAAAGATAATCTTCCTTTTTTGCCTGTATATTGGAATGACAGAGTATAAGGTAACGTGAGAGTGTTCATTAAATGTCTGTTCTCTCCCCTATATTTTCTAGCACACTTAACATTTAAATTGGAGCTCTGTAAGTAATTCTGGCCAACGGGCTGTGAGCAGAGGTGACATGGAGGTCACTTCTAAACCAAGGTGTTTAGAAGTCAATGTGCTTCTTACATCCTTCTCTTGCCATTTTACCTGACACAGCAACTTTTGATGCCATGTGTCCCAAATGGTATGGCTATAAAATAGAAAATAGGTACTCAATCTGCATCAAACTTCATGTCAGAGATAAACCTTCTGTATTAAGCCACTGAGATTTCCACAGCATAGATAACTTGTCCTGATCAGAAGTTAGTCCCATGTGGATAGTGCATAACAAAATTCTGAGGCATTTTCATAGCATTTTCTTTACTGGAGAGCAGTGAAGACAGAGATACTGGAGATTGAAGTACTGTGGATCCATGTTATGCAGTAGCAAAACATTTTCTAAAGCTTCCACCTGTGGTAACTCGGGGAGACAGTGTAAGCATAGTATGCCAGCAGTTCTGGAGGAAGATGTTAGAAAATGGAATGTAAATATTGTGTATTTGGCTGCCTTTTGCTAGATATTACTCAGGAAAGAAATGGCAGGCCAAAATGAAAAGGAATAGGGACTGTTCTGAAATGTAGAGTTTTGTAGAATTGGAAAAGCCAGTTTCTTCTAGATCCCAACTGTAAAAGATGGGATTTAAAAGATTTTGGTTCTGTTTCCACTTAGGATGTAGAAAGCTGTACGAGAACCTGCCTTTCACAATGATGAGAAAAAGCCAGGCAATTTACAAAATCATAAATTTTCCAGAATCCATTAAAAACTGAGATCACAAGACAACCAAATAAACTGAATTCCATAGAGTGACAATCCTTCCAGGGAGAGATGGGGACGTATGAACTGTTTCACCTTTGGCAGAGCAAGGTAGGATGTGGTGGCCAACATAGAAACAAGTAAGAAGAAATCAACTAAAAACTTAATAAATTCTTAAAGGCCCGGTATGAGCTAATATAACAGTTTAAAGTAACCCCAGGAGCCCCAGACGCAAGTGGTGTTTCCAGTCACAGGCAAGCTCTTTTTTATGGGCCTCCACCAGAAAAGCTAACTTGCTTTATAGAAAAGCAAACTGAAAGAAACTGGGTTAAAGCATGACTTGCCTGTGTTTATAGGGAGTGAAAAACAATGCTAAAAACACCAACTCATGTCTTCTAGCTTACCAGGCAAGTGCTATAAAAAAATTCTGTCTTAGGTCACAGCCAACTGTTTACTCAGTTCATTTAATGAATAATCAAATCATTAGTCTTTTTTATTGATACTAATATTTGTACATATCGATGGGGTACATGTGATATTTTGTTACATGCATAGACTGTATGATGATCAAGTCAAGGTTCAGGTATCCATCACCTTGGATATTTGTCATATTTCTATGTGCTGGGGTCATTTCAAGTCCTCTAGTCTAGCTATTTCGAAATGTACAAAACACTGTTGTTAACTATAGTCACTCTACTCTGCTACTGAATATTAGAACTTATTCCTTCTATCTAACTGTATGTTTGTATCATTAACCAACCTCTCCTCACCCCTCCTTTACCTACCGACTCATTCCAGCCTCTATTATCTACCATTCTACTCTCTACCTCCATGAGATCAACTATTTTAGCTCCCACATGTGAGAACATGCAATATCTGTCTTTCTGTTCCTTGTTTATTCACTTAACATAATGAACTCCAGTTCCATCCATGTTGCTGTAAATGGCATGATTTCATTCTTTTTTATGAACAAATAGTATTCCATCGTGTATATATACCATGTTTTTTTAATCCATTTGTCCTTTAATGCTGCAATCCCCAAGCCCCAGGCTGTGGCCCGGTACTGGTCCATGGACTGTTAGGAAAACGGGGCCAGGTAGCACTGCCTAAGCTCCGCTTTCCCTCACCTTCCGTCTGTGGAAAAATTGTCTTTCGTGAAAATCAGTCCCTGGTGCCAAAAAGATTGGGAACTGCTGCTTTAATGGATACTTAGCTTGATTCCTTATCTTTGCTATTGTGAGCAGTGCTGCAATAAACATAGGAGTGCAGCTATCCCTTTGATATACTGATGAAATTATTAATCTTTTAAGATTGTGTCTTTGGCTTCAGTGTGTATTTTATCTACAATAACTTATTTACAAGTATCTATGGCTGAACAAAAGTCCCTCCACCTAGATGTTGGTTCTGAGATTTTTATAAATTTTAGAACTTTCTAGTTTGAAATAGTCTTATTCAAGGTCTGGCACTTGACCTATTTAGTGACTTATGAAAGCTTCACAAATTAAATGTGAGTGGGATTATTACATTGTTGATAGAATAATGCAAAATGTAAAATCCTTTGTTCTTTATATGTCTACTAGGCCTATTTCAATTCAAGAACTCCTGAGAGCCAGAAGAATAGCAGGTCTTTAAAAGCAGTACATTCCCCATTTCAAATTTCTTTCCATGTTTCAAATGTATTGTTTGTTTTTACTTATAAATACATTTTTATTATCGAAATTTTTGACAAGACAAAAAAATAAAACCGATATTCCTGTCACCCAGGTATAACTGCTATTAACAATTTAGTGTATATCCTTTTAGACTTTTCTTTCTTATGCATTTAGATGAGTATATTTTTAAAATTGGTTTCATATATTACAGATTCTATTGTACCTTCTCAAATTTCTGATCCTTTACATAAATTTGCACTTTATCGTTAACTTTGTAGTGTTTCAATTGCACTGTCTGTCAGGGGACTACCTTAAGGTTTGAGTGGGAATCTGGTCCAATAGGCACCAAATCCTTCCAAACACAATCAAACCCAGAAAATCAAGTAGAGGCAATTATTAAATATTTATATTTTAAAATTTATGCTTTCAGCTTCTTCACAATCCAAATAAAATATAGCTTTATACTAAAGAGTTTTACTTTGGTATTGCTAAACATTTAATCATAGACTAGGGATTATAACTTCAAAATAAAAACTATTTAAGAAAACATATATTTAGAAATCCTTATTTTTAGAACTGTCTAAAAAATAGGTCACAACTGAGCACAATGTTTTCAAAGATTCCACTGTAAAATATTTGAGAAAAGTAAAACCAGCTCTTTTGGCAAAGGAATCTATGATCACTTAGATCAACTGAGCATATTTTTTTTTAATTTTTGATTTTGTTTGAACCAGAGACTCCAGGGAAAGTTAAGCCATTGGGAGAGGAGTAGAGTCTTTCTCCATTTTTTCCTGTGAAGATTAACAACGTCCCCTGGATTCTTAGTTTCTTCAACATAAAATGGTCAGTTCTACTTGAATCATAGTGACAGTATTCCTAGCACCTAGTCAGATCCATAACTCTCAGTGGCTTAGGAGTGTTATTTGCTTGTCACCTTTTAAATGTCTCCAGGCGGCAGTCCCCAGCCTGAAAGCCAGTGACAAGTGACTGACCTTGACACTGAAGGGCATTTCTGCCTCACTTCTGTATACAGAAAACAGACTCAATTCAACATTTGCAGTAGCAGAGAAAACATCTTTTTCAAAAGAACACTGCAGTGTTCTTAACGAGAGAGACATCATCCCCCAATAAATCATATATAATTAAAGTCCCTTACATCTATATGCAGTATAATGAATTCCTGAAAACATATTTGAAAGTTAAGGGTCTAAAAGTCAAGTAGTAGGCATATAGAGGGTTCTGCTTCCAGAGGGCTCAAAACTTTATAAAATCTATTAATATAATTGTGGTTAAAGACATAATTTTTTGCTTGAATATGCAATGTGTGCATGATTATGTAATACATTAAAAACAATAAATCTTAAGCATAGAAAATAAAAGTATATGTTTTAAAATAATCTCTTACCTTGATTGCCAGCTTAGTCAAGGAAATTATTTTTTAAAGCTGGGGGAAGGATTAAGCGGATAGAGATCCTATTCAACAGCATCAAATCAGTTTTCTTAAAATTGTTCTCAAGAGAAAGTTGAATGCCAGCCATCTTCTTCTATAAGAAGGAGTCTGTGAGAAGCTGTGTCTCTACAGCCTTGTGTGCCCCTCCCTGCATTTGGATCACTGGTAATTCTCAATTTATACTTATGCAGGAACCCCAATTCCTCTATCCACACACCTTGTCTTTGATAATATTTCAGAATGTCCTCTGCAGTCTTTAGCAGGTTCTTTTCCTCTGTAGGAAACTCACAATCAAGTACTTGGTGTCCATTAAGTATCTGACTAAAGGTAAAGATTACCTGCATTCAGCATATCTAACTGCATCATCACTAGTATTGGCACTTTCATTTTGCCACCTTCCATTTATTTTTAGAAGATGATAAAAGCAAAATGCTGTAATATTCAAATAATTGGATACCAACACACAAATAATAATTGCTAAAAACAGAATGTTGGGAGGCAGACAGAACCCCCATAAAATAGTTTAACATTTCGTTTCAGCTGAAGTACAAATGTCCTGATCAGTAGTGTTCAGGAGATCTAGTACATAAGATGTGGAAACAACCCAAGTGCCCATCAATACATGAGTGGATTAATCAAATGTGGTGTATGTATACTATGGAGTACTACTCAGCCCTAAAAAATGGTGAACTAATACCTCTTGTATTAACCTGTATGGAACTGGAGACCATTCTTCTAAGTGAAGTATCACAAGAATGGAAAAACAAACACCACATGTACTCACCATTAAATTGGAACTAATCAGTAACACTTATATGCACACATGGAAATAACATTCACTGGATATTAAGCAGGAGGGGGAGGAGGGAATGGGTAAATTCACACCTACAATGCACACTATCTGGGGTATAGGCATACTTATAACTTTGACTCAAATGGTACAAAAGCAATTTATGTAGCCAAAACGTTTATACCCCCATAATACTCTGAAATAAAATTTTAAAAATAATGAATAAAATAAAATTTAAAAATTAAAAAAAAAAAGAGTAGGGAGGACATGTAAAATTTGTGTGAAAGTCAAGGACTACTTAAATCTCTTTGAGGAATAGCCACTGCTGATATCAAGACTAACTCAAAACAAAACATTACAGATGTTGTTAGCATTAGTTCAAGGGAAAATACTTATATTTAGAAAATTAATTCTTCACAAAACTATCCAGGTATGCTTTCTTTCCCTAAAAATTTATACTTAGACTCTGCCCAGGTAGTAAGAATAATTGGAGCAAAATAAAAGTGCTGGGGTGGGGAGCAAAATACAGACAGTCCCCAGCTTACCATGCTTTGATTTAATTTTTTGCCTTTACGATGGTATGAAAGCAATACACATGCAGTAGAAACCGTACTTCAAGTACACATACAACCATTCTGTTTCTCACTTTCACTACAGTATTTAATAAATTACATGAGATATTCAACACTTTGTTATAAAATAGACTTTGTGTTAGATGATTTTGCCCAACTGTAAGGCTAATGTAAGTGTTCCGAGCATATGTAAGGTAGGGCTAGGCTAAGCTATGATGTTCTGTAGGTGAGGCGTATTAAATGCATTTTCAACCTAAAATATTCTCAACTTAACATGGGTTTATTGGACATGGCCACTGTAAGTCAAGGAGCATCTTTACAAGGCAACAGGCCATGAAGCAGCTCCAAATTTTCTAAAGCAGTGGAGCTGCTCCCCAGGAGAGAGGATAGTCATGGAGAGTGCTCTGGTGTTTCAGAATTGGGTGTGGCAGGGGTGAAGTGGGGTTTGCATTCACTTCTACCTCCTTTCCATGGCTTCCAGCACTGATAAGAGCACACAAATGTGTTTTGTGTGTCCTAGGTGACCTGTGGCCTT
>VBSM01003176.1:33880202-33976655 GCA_008086735.1 Cheirogaleus medius
TTTTTTTGTAGAGATGGGGGGTGGGTCTCAATATGTTGCCTAGGCTAGTCTCGAACTCCTGGCCTAAAGCTATCCTCCTGCCTTGACCTCCCAAAGTGCTGGGATTACAGGCGTGAGCCACCATGCCTAGCCCACAAGTTTCCCTTTAGAAAGGGAATTGGCTGTAATTAAAAGAAACTCAGAAGTAAATCACTTGGATTTAAAAAGCACTTTGTGTAGCTAAGTACTGTGCTGTAAATACCTTCTCTGTGCTGATGAGAGCACAGGAGGATGCAAAATATTTATAACCCAGGGACTAAAGAAAGGTCTGATTTGGTGACTAATAAGTTTGAGGCAAAGGTCTAAAGTAAGATAAAATTTTATTTTGCTAGGTTCTGAGCTGTGGTGCCAGACAGTACCACCTTAGACCTTGGCAGGCACAGAGGAGCAGTGATGAGTGGGAAGGAACAAGGGGCACAGGCTGGGATACAAGTCTGCTGCCCTCGGTGGCCATCCAGGTGAGACCCCTGAGCCCCAGGTTATAGTGAGCTACGATTGGGACACCATACTCCAGCCTGTGTGACAGAGCAAGATACTGCCTCAAAAACAAAACAAAAAAAGGAAAACTTGTATTTTTTCATTATATTTTCCTTTCCCAAAGTCAGTGCTTACTTATACTGTTCTCTTCCTTGGGTTAGAACATAGATCTTCTAGTACAAAGGCCACAGGTCACCTAGGACACACAAAACACATTTGTGTGCTCTTATCAGTGTTGGAAACCATGTTGTGTAGGTCTGGTTTTTGTTTCTCCTCTTCAGTAGTTCTTCAGCCCTCTAAAACCCCTCTTCTTTGTGGTAAACCAGATTCCCCAAGTAGCTCCAGGACTTGCACCTGTAGGGGCATCCAGGGTCTCATTCATGACTCAGGTCTGTCCCAGGAGGGCAGACACATAAGCTGATCATTCCCACTGAACAGGGAGTATTTCTTTCAAGATTGAGCCACCGGACTGGTACAAACATGTTGATTTGGCATGGTTTTCATTCATATTGGATAGAGGACAAGTCAGGGCTTTGGGCTACTGACTATTCACTCCTGAAGCCATGGGAGCCCATGGGAGTCCATGGGTCAGATCTTGCTCATTTATGTTCTGATCACAGTGCAGCTTCTAGTCTACAGTACCTGAGGCAGCAGATATCCTTTACCCTGTGCCTCTCTGTCACTAGCACCCAAGATCACCCAACAGCCTCTGGAGGCTCAACCCCCCATGGATGGCAGGACAGTTCTTGGGGTCACTACACCTATTTCTCCACAGGCTTTTGAAACCATTGTTCAGCAATGCCAACAGGCCCTTCTAATTGAGATCCTCTCTTGCCTCCAGTTGGTATCATGACCTTGTGATCTTCCAGATCTGTGTTAACCCCTGCGGGAGAAGGATAGGAGATTCCTTGTGTTGGCTGACAGAACTACTCTGGTTCCCCTGCCCACGGGTCACTGCTCTATGCTCCTCACTAATCACCATGTGGAAGTCAGGGTGCAGCCAACATCGAAAGAGATCACATTCGAGGAATGCAGTGATTATGGTCTAAAAAGTTCAAGAGAATTGCATAAGATGTGTTTTTCTATGTTCACTTTACAAAATTCCAAACAATAAATTCAACATGACCAAAAATCAAATTATCATTCATTTATCTGCACATTCTGGTTAAGGTGTACATTGGTGGTCATCATCAGTGATGCACCATGAGTCATTGAGAACCAGTATTCACAGGCGGCATGATGGAGGATGCCGCACAGTGATCGTGACAAAGCCAGCATTAGATTTAGATCATTTCAGTACAAACTGGTTCTGAAGGGTCATGACATTGTGAGTAATAACAGTATTGCCACCTTTTTCCCATAGTGGGATGTATGAAATTGGGCAGGAAGGGCACAGTTGACAAGAAAAAAGAGGAAGAACATGGTTCCTGGGACCTGAACAGGAAGAAACAGTTCCTAGACACAATGAAGAATTGTCACATGGTCTGATTCGAAAATTTAAAAATACTTAAGTTCCACCTTCTTGCCATTATCCTAAATTTCCATTAATAAGTCATTGTACCTCCCATGTACCAATGAGTTTTGTGAACTCTTTTTTAATCAGATTGTTTATAGAGATAGGGGCCCAGCATAATATATTTCCCAAGGTCCCGCATATCCAGGAGTGGCACTGGTGCCGGAAGGCACTGGAAGAGCTTGCTGTGCTCCAGTCTTGCCTTCGTCCTCTGCCATCACAGCCTGCTCTGAAGACCACCAAGAAAAATCCCATCACACCCTGCATCCCTGATCACTCCAGTCACCACAAACAGCCCAGGAGTCCCAAGTCATTGCCACCATCCCAGTTCTTGTCATCACATGGTTCTGTAGGTTCTCTAATCTGACCCAACGTCACACCAAACCCCAACCCCCCAGATCTTTATCTTCTGGTCAAGGTCTACCATTAGCAAAACACTCCTCACCTTCTTGCCCCAGTCTAGGAGTCATATCTCTGTTGCAACCCTCTTCCAGTCCTCCACAAATCTATAGACTCTACACTCAAAATACATCAAGAACCCCCCCCCCACTGCCACCCCGCACATCTCACTTACTATCACTCCAGTCGAAGCCACCATTTTTGGAGAGGGTTTCCTGACCTTCCCACAAATAGCACCTCTATTTCTCTCTACCGCCTCCCTCAACTTGCTTTATTTTTCTTCCTAGCACCAATTCCACCTGGAATATTATTTGTTTGCTTGATGGTGGTGTATAATATGTCCCCCCCAATAAGAATAGGAGCTCCTTGGCAACAGGTACTGCATACATTTCAGTCATTGCTGTATCCCCAGTGCCCAGAATACTGCCTGGTATGTAGCAGGTGTGCAGTAAAAATGCTTATTTTTCCTGACGTTTAGTACAAACAGAAAGGAATTGCTTAACAAGTTTTATGACAGAGCCTATCTTTACCTATCTAAAATGTAAACATATCTGGACAAGATTTGGAAAAACATATTTTAGATAATTTTAGAAAGTAAAAAGAAGTCTAGTGAAGAATATAGTAAAATTTCATAAATTAGACCTGTTGTTGATCACAGAACAAACAGGTTCTGAAATAAAGGCACTTTTAAGGAAATCACAAAGATTTATCACTGATTGTTTCTATTTTTATTATATTATTAATTTTATATATATATATATAAATATTAAAGAGCTGGGAAGCTCTTTCCTGCTCATAGCTCATCCCTTTGTTTGCTACAATATAAAAACCTTATTGCAACCTCTGGCATTTGGTACATCTCTTCCTAATTGCACTCTCCCTGCAACAGTTGTTTACAGTAAGCTTGAGCCAAGTACAATTGCTTTTCACAAGTTTCAAATCTAAAAACAGAGTCTCATTCCTTGACAAGACTCAACTGTCTAATTACCCAACAACTATGGCACTCAGCTAGTCACTTGTCTCCCCAAAGGGCCATCCTCTCACGTTTCCAACCCTGTACGTGTGCCACCTTCTCTGTCTGTAATGCTCTTCTCACTCCCCACCCTGCTTGTCTAGATCCCTGCTCCTCCTCCTTCACCTTCTCCCTGAGCGGGCCCTGACGCCCCACACCCGCCCCACACCCGAGTTACTTCTCCCTTTGAGAACCTTGTACTCCTCTCGCGCTAGAGCTCCTCACACTGTAATGTTACTGCTTCTCTTCCTCCACTACGAGATTGTAATGTTGAGGACAAAGGTGAGATCTGACTATTCATCTTTGTGAGCAGACAGTAGGTGAACAACAAAAATGTGTTAAATGAGACAAATTGTCAAACGAGTGATTTTTCCTTATCAGTGAAGATGGTATCGGAGTAAATCGAGCCTAAATCAATCCACTTTTAAATGATGTGATTTTGCTCACCATATCGCTCAATGGTATTGGTATGAGGATCAAATAGCTGAAAACAACATGTGGCTCTATTGAAAGCCACACAATGTAGCCTGTTTATTTAAAGACATCCACATATTTTTTAAGTCATGTGATTCATTTATTATTTGTTTAATCCGAGATGTGGGAGGTGGGAGGTTGTGGAAGAAGCAGATTAGAGGCATGAGGTTTGCCTTTTGTATTCCCTGAGTGTTCTTGGGGAAAACAGAAACTTCTAAGTCAGTGTAAGCTCTTTTATTTCTCCCTGGCTCAGACTCTGGCAGGGGTGAATGTCTGTCCCCTCTACTGATCTCTGCCGCTACTGGTGGTTGGGCTGGCTCTGCACTGGGTGGCTGTGACACGTGGACACAGGTGCCCTGCGCAGCCCCACTGAAGACTCAAATGCCCGCATTCTGCTGCCTGACTTTTCTAGTATTTATTTTTCCTTTTAACCTTCTCCCAAGCATTTTGATATATACAGCTTTGTTGTTTAACTGAAGACATTCTTAATAACTCTTATTAGACAAGTCATCTGATAATACACTGACTTTCACATTAGGAATGAACTGGATTTGAAATTTTGCCTTTTACTTTCAGTACTTCCTAGGCCTGCTTTTCCCCTTGCCAGGATAATAGAATAAGCCTCCTAAAACAAGATACTGAAGTAGAACTGCTAAGTGGATGATCTAATCACTATTTGAAGGAAATTGCTTTTTAATCTCTAAAAATGTGAGACTAGAGAGGATGTCAGCTCAAGTTCTTGGTGGCTCATCTCCATCTGATGCCAACTTATATGAGAAGAGTTATTTTCTATCTGTGAACTTCAGGGGCTTTTGGAGAGAGCACATGACACTAAAACAATTGAGTATTCTTAGTAACTTTGTTCAACACGCCCTTGATAAGTTAGAGAAGCATCCATCAGGCTGCATGCATTGGCTCACCTGTTTAAGATCAGGGCAGTACAAAGTAAAGGTCTGTAGCCTTTTCACTAGGGCAAGAGCCCTTGGACCTAGAAGGGTCCCCAGCTCTAAGCGTAATGGTAGCCACTCAAATACGGGACTCTCAATGGGCATGGAGGATGTCGAATTGGAGGGTGAACCAGACTCCACCGTGTACCAGTCCCCTTGGCTCCACATGGCATCATCCTGGGCACTCATGGACACTTCTCTGGCCGAACTCCTTGATGAGGCACAGATGATTTTAAGAACCTATTTTTTAGGTGTCCAGAGAATATCAATTTCCTTTTTTCCCTATAAGCCTTACGGCACTGGGAACCATTAGGGGATCTCATGTCCTAGGATCACATGAACATCCTGGAAAAGCACAGACCCAAGGATTGCCTAATAGCGGTCCCCAACCTTTTTGGCACCAGGAACCATTTTCATGGAAAACAATTTTTCTACAGACCAGGGAGGAGGGAGATGGTTTCAGGATGATTCAAGTATATTACATTTAATGCACACTTTATTTCTATAATTATTACATTGTAAAATATAATGAAATAATTATATAACTCACCATAGGTTGGGGACCCCTGGCCTAAAACAATAATGGCAGGCACTAACACATCATATGCAAGAAATATTTTAAGTATATTTTGTTAGAGTAACTCCTCAAAATAGCTCTATGAGGTAGGTACTTTACAGATGAGAAAACCAAAGTTTAAGAAGGTTGGGTAACTTGCTTATAGACAGCAGCTTTTGTGTTGCTAGGCCAAAATTTGAAGTCAAACAGTCAGGTTCAAGTCCACTCTCTTTACCAGGATAACCTGTTCTGCCTCTCTGACTCTCACCCTACCAGGCCTGTTCACATTTACCTGAGAATCTTGCTGCAGGATGCCAACTCATCTACGCAAAGTGTGTAATAGAAAGTGAGATGCACATTTTTTATCAGAGTAAAACAAATTTCCAGGCCTTGTTTACCAGGGCCCAGACATTTTCCAAGGCAGCACGCTAGCCCCCAAATCCATCTGAACACCTTCTCAGCCCACTCGCAGGTTACTAGATTCCAGAAACAAACATTTATCTTCAGCAGATTCTCCAGGCTGCATACATCTCATGAAATATTAAGACAAAGACAAGATGAGCTTGGGCTCAAAGCTAGATCAGAGCACATGGTTAGGTTTCCGGCTAGGATAGAATATTTTTCTGTTCCAAGGTCTCCAGAGGACATTTTTCAGGCTCCAAATTGGCATGGTGGGGTGTAGGCAATTTCTCACTCCTCCTTCTCCCTCAAACAAGGACCATAGAAATTTAAAGAGAACTATGAGCAGAATAAGAACATGGTGAATACCTTTCAGATCTGTTGAGGGGAGAAAAGCAAGGAGGGACGTCAGGAAAGTCCAGCGCTTGGGCAGTGCCAGGAAAGCACAGTGACCACCAAAGGAGAGTAAAGCCACCAATCTTTGAGGAAAGGAGAATTGAAGATGACAACTGAGAACATGGGACAATTTTTGCTTGCTTCAGGTTTTTACCTGGATGGTAAAAAAATGGCAGAAGATGTTAATGGGCAGGGAGAACATTAAAGTACTATGTGGTGATTATACATCTTCTATTTTTTTAAGGATGCTCTTGATTTGTATAATTCTACTGAACCTCAGAAATCTCCAAAATGTCTCCAAATTCCAATATTTCAGCATTTAAATGACATCTCCCAAACTGCCCTTCACGTCTGGAAGCAGCACAAAACCCTTTGTGGATAATATGACTTGATGATTGGCTTTGAAAATGATTCCTATAGCTATTCATAGATGCCATTAACTCATCTGTCTGACATACATATAAGCACCTGCTTGTGCCAGGCCACAGAAGATAACAAGAACAGGGCCCAGGACTTACAGGTTAGTAGTTACAGATATGTCTGTAGCATCTAACCGAAGTTCTAATACACGAAATTGGAAAAGGCCTCTGCAGATGGGAAGTCCACCATTCTCACTGCTGTATGAGACATCTCATCATGGCGAAGCTCTCTGAGTGCCTGTTTCCATACTTAACCGGTCCAACTCGGGTTTGAGTAATCAGGCCAAGGAGCACAGCTCCCTAGGAGCACTTGCCTATTTTGACCATCAGATGTTATGAGAAGAGTTGCTGAAAATAGAGCCTCTGGAAAGATCTGAGAAGGAAGCAAAGACTGGAGAGGAAGGATGGCAAACTGCTGCATGGTAGTGGCAGATTTGAATATGGAGAAGACACAGAGCGGGCACCAGAAGCGTCCTGTGTAAACACATCACTTACTATGGGGAAACCTAAGCCTAGAGAAAGATAAGTGACTGTACCCCATTTGTGGTTAGTTAGGATGAGGCGCTTGTCTCTGATGCTCTCTCTACTACACATGGCTGTTTGCTGGCAAAAAAAAAAAAAGAATATTTTTTATTTCCTCTTTCCAAATACTCATTGTCATCATTCTTGCTGTCCCATCTTGCCCTTGTGTACTTATCACTGCCCTCAGAGCCCCCTTCTTCCCACCAAGAATAGGTTTCTGCAAGCCTTTGCCTTTTGTCCTTCTAGCCAAAGGAGAAACTTTACTAAATATAACCCATTTGTTTACTGCCTCAGAGTCCCCCACCAGCATAAATATAGTATGTCCTGGCCTCCCTCTTTGAAGCTCTCATCTCTGCTAGCATACTTAGGGACAGGGGTCATCTCGTGACAGTGGCCTCCGTCATCTGCAATGATAGCTGTGCCTGCAACATTCACCCTATCCACATCTTTACCCTCTGCTCCTCCTCAGCCCCTTTCGCTTTGCTACCAGTCCCTCCTGGAGCTGCCGTGTGAACTGGTGTTGTGATCACCTGGGCCCTTAATTCTTCCAATGGCATGGCTAAACCCAAGCTTTATCAAGTAACAAAACTTTAATAAAGATTTGTAAATAACACACAGGAATGACCATTCTGAGAGAGTTAAAACCAATAGTGGAAATTAGGAATGGTAAAGTTCACAGGTCAAGCCCCTGCCACACACACACATACAACCTCTGCTGGACACCACCCAGCCCAGCTCCCAGCCAGCATACCGAGTCCTACACTCTCTGCATTTCCTCCCACCGGAGAGAGGCAGAGAACGAGGCCTCCCTTTCTTCTCCTGTCTGTGGATTGCTTGCCTGCAATCCTTGTCTTGATATGCCCCAAGCTCTCCCTGCCCTCTCCTTTTCAGGTATGTCCCAGCATGATTAACAGCTGAAATGTCCTCACCATTTGGGCAGGGTTGGTCTTGCCTTGGACAATGAACTAGAAGGCATTAAATTAAACATCAGTCCTTTTCCAAAGTCTAGGTTAACTTGTCTAGAATATTGCAAACAGCCAGGCTTCAAATCAACCTCGTTTACCTGGCCCCCCAGTGACACCTTCACCAGCCTGAGTGAGGATAGGTCTCCAAAGTCCCCACCCTCACCCCCCAGAGCTTCTAGCCTCCACTCCACAAAGAACATCCACATTTTCTAAGAATGAGAAACAATTTTCATAGACTCTACAGAATAACTCTTCTTTAAAGATGAAACCTTTTCCTATCCAAAACAATTTGCAGACCTGCAACGCCATTCTTGATGAAAACAGCTTTTTATGTTATTGTGCATGACACCAGAACCTCTTGGAAAGGCAGGGTCTGAATTTCTGTATTTGGGAATATTTGCTTTTCCTTTTAATAACCAAATATCCATTGTGTCCTCCCAGAACAAAGGAATATTTACCCCAGAGGAGAATATTTGTGTCCTCCCAGAACAAAGGAATATTTACCCCAGAGGAGAATATTTGTCCCCCCTGTTTTATAAAACATCAAACAAGAAAAGCTTTGAAAGTACAGGTCTTTTTTATTTTCTTCCAAGATTTCAAAGATCCCAAGACAAATTCTTTGTTAGGGATCAAGATCAAAGAGTTATATCTTTCCTTTCCCCCAGGGGTCTCTGCAAGAAGGATGTTTTTCCTGAGCATATGGCCTAAAGTGGGGAGCCTGAGTCATGATGGGGGAGGCATGGGGACCTCTCAGAAAGGTCCCTGATGGCAGCAGGGCCTTGGTGCAAAGGCAGGTGCTATTACTATAAGGCAGGGGCCCCAATTATAGTCCTACCTCCCCAAGGGCTTGGAAAGCTATTCCCCCCCAGCCCCCAGCCCTTTTCAATCACTCCCTATAGTGTTGCTCAAGAGCAGGTGGAACCCATGTCAGCGTGTCTGTGTCCATGTTATCACTTGTAGGTTTGTAAATTCAAATAAAGCAGGAACCATATTCCTGTAACTCCCACTCTATGCAGAGCATCTCACATGCAGAGTCCTATGACATTAAACTTAGAAGGGACCTTAGAGTTTCTCTAATCCAAGCCTGTCATTCATTCAGATAAATAGACTGAGATCTGGAAGTAACTTCATATTGCCAAGGTTGTAGAGCTGCTTCATCCTGGAGCTGGGACATACCCACAAGCCTCCTTCGTTCTTATCAGGTTTTTCTCCCATATAGCAAGGTTTTTTGATTATGGCAATGTGATAAAATATCAAAGGGAAATCCCACAGGTTTTATCATTCACAAAGCAGTTCCAAAGGGACTCCTACTAGGTGCCGGAAACACCAAGATAAGTAAAATATGGTTCTGCCCTTAAAGAGCTCACAGTCTAGCCTTTGAGAATGAAGATAATTCAATAATAAGGATGCCATGCCAGGACATCTAGGTACTTTAGGGGCACCACGGAGAGGCACCTTCCCAAGCTGAAAACTACACTCCCTTTCTGAATATGACCACACACAAATAACTTAAGATGTTCTAGAAGGAGTAACTTTGCTTTAGGGACATTTAAACATCACGTGTTTCTTCAGGTAAGATGGAAGTGAGTGCATTGGGAGTTGGGGAAACGGCTGCATTGCTCTGACTCCCTGGCATGCTGAGTTAGCTTATGTTCCAGCAGCTTCAGAGAGGACTAGGTGTGCCCAAGCCTAGTGACCCACACCCAGGCACTAAGCCCAGCCTCGGGGTGAGCCTGCAGACCTCCCCTTATGCAGAGAACCTGTTTGTACAGTTCTGGATTCCTCATAATAACAGGAGCCAGTCTGTGCTTAGAAAGGTGACATTGCACTTTCAGAGCCCAGCCTTGGCACCAGGACTCAGGCAGGTGAAGGAGGGCCTCAGGGGACTGTCAAACCTGGCTTCCCAGGAGGTGCATTCATAGGCTGTGGCTAGTGGAGGAGCAGGAGTCTGAACAGGGACGTCCCAGAGAGCAGCACAGGCCAAACCACAAGCCAGGTGCATCCTGCAGAAGGGACTCCACCCCCCTCAAAGCCATTCGGCTTTCCAAGAAGCTCTTGATCCCTGAAACCACCCACTGAGATGCATGCTGAGAATGAGAGCCAACTGGGGGAAAAGGATATTAGAAGCCTATGATAGTGAGGTTAAGAGCACAGTGGTTAATAGCACAGGCTCTGGGGCTAGATCGCCTGGGTTCAAGCCCTACCTAGCTCCACTTATTGCCCTTTAACTATGCAAGTTCATCAGTATCTGGGCTGCAGTCTCCTTATCTGTAACCTGGGGATAATAAAGGTAGTAGCTAACTTATGATATTGTTGTGAGTATTAAATGGATAAATACATGTAAAACACATGGTCCATAATAAGTATTTAACAATATTAGCTATTATAAAAGCATAAGACGTAGTCCTTGTTCCCAAATTCCTTACAATCTAATGAAGAGAGGTGAAAAAAATCAGACATAAAACAACAGCAAAAACATGAGATAATAAATATGTCCTTCCATTCCAAATTTTGTGGTCAAATGCTAGGATTAGTGAGAATTAGCGCAGACTCCATCTTAGATTATCTCTGGATAACACCCTCCTATAAGAAAGGGAGGTGGTGGGGGCATTGTGGCAGAGTGGTCAAGAGTGTGGGCTTCAGAGTCAACAGCCCAGTGTTTGAATTCTGGCTCTACCAATTACCAGCTGTGGGATCATGGGGCCGGAAAACGTCATGGTGGTTAATTTTATGAGTCAGCTTGACTAGGGCATGGGCAACACACATATTTAGTCAAATATTATTCTGGGTGTTACTGTGAAGGTGTTTTGGATAAGATTAACATATAAATTGGTAGACCAAGTAAAGCAGACTGCCCTCTCTAATGTGGGTGGGCCTCATCCAATCAGTTGAAGGCCTGACTAGAACAAAAGGGCTGTCTGACTGGCTTCTAGCTGGAACATCGGCTTTTTTCCTGCTTTCAGATTTTTACTAAAACATCAGCTCTCCCTGAGTCTCGAGCCTGCCAGCCTTCAGACTAGAGCTACACCATCAGCTCTCAGGGTTCTCGGGCCTTCAGACTCAGAACGGAACCACTGGTTCTCCTGGGGCTCCAGCTTGCCAGCTCAGCCTGCAGATCTTGGGACTGGCCAGATTCCATAATCACATAAACCAATTCCTCACAATAACTCCTTATATATAGATAAACATATATATTTATATATGTGTGTGTACTATTGGTTCTGTTTCTCTGGAGAATTGTGAAAGAGATAAGCCTCATTTCTAAGCCTCAATTTTCTTACCTGTAAAATGGAGATTAAAAGTATTTAGTCATAGGATCACTACAAAGATTCAATGAATTCTTGAATATGAGCATTGACATGGTGGCTGACACATTAGGGTGCTCAAAAATGTTGATTATTAAGGAGTGCCAAGGCCCTCCAGCCAAAGATCACCAGGAACAGTCTTGTAGTTGAAGAAGTTGGGTTCGTTACTGATTGCAGTGAGGGAGAATGCGCACCATGGTGGGCTGCCTCAGGAAGAGAGTATTAGAAAAGACTTATCACAGGATTTGGGTTTGTGTTAAGTATTTTGGAGAGGGTTTAAGGAAGTGAGGATTGGATGCTGTCAGAAAGCTGGGTACTTCTACATGTTGGTATCTTTAATGAGTGGAATAGTGGCTCTCAAAAAGACATGTCCAAGTCCTAACCCCCAGTACCTACAATGTGATCTTATCTGGAAAAAGATCTTTGTAAATATAATTAAATGTAGGATCATCCTAGATTAATCAGGTGAGCCCTAAATCCAATGACAAGTATCCTTATTAGAAAAGACACAGAGACAAAGAGGAGAAGGTTATAACAACCTGGATGGAACTAGAGACCAGCCTCCTAAGTGAAGTATCTCAAGAATGGAAAAACGAACAGCACGTGTACTCACTATTAAATTCAAACTAAATGATCAACACTCATGTGTACCTATGGTAGTAAAATTCAATGGAAATCAAGCAGTGGGCAGGGGAGCAGGGGATGGGTAAATTCACACCTAACAGGTACAAGGCACACTATCTGGGGATGGACACATTTATAACTTTGACTCAACCTGTAGAAATGTAATTCATGTAACCAAAACGTTTGTGCCCCTATAATATTCTGAAATAAAATTTTGACAAAATAAAAAGAGGAGAAAGTGCTGCGAAGATGGAGGCAGAGACTGGAGTGATGTGTCTGAAAGCCCAGGAACAGCAAGGATCGCCAGCAGCTGCCCGAGCTAGGAAAGAGGTATGGGACAGACTCTCCCTCAGAGCCTCCAGAAGGAATCCTGCCGACCTTTTCTGTTGGACTTCTGGCCTCCAGAACTGTGAGAATAAGTGTTTATTGTTTTAAGCCACTCCATTTGTGGTCATTTGTTAGGCAGCCCTAGGACACTAACACAGTATCTCAGTGAATCTTATCTAGTGGGAAGGCAGACTCGAACCAGGCTAACACTGTAGGTGGCAGAGAAGCAGCAGTCACTCCTCTCAGCCAGGAGAGGGGTATGCTTGGCATTTGGGGCATGGACAATGCTCATAGTTTATCTGTGTCCAGGTGTGATTACAATGCAGTTCTGTTTCTCTCTTGATCCATCATGGTCACACAGTGGCCTTGTCTGATGTTGACATCATATGGAATTGTTCATGTTCAACAGAACACCAGGCCCAGCTGTGAGTGCCAGGAGGCTCCTAGATGTCAGGGGCTGCCTTTTCCTTTCTCAGGAGCTTCTAAGGGAAGTCAATTGAAGGCCTTTACTAGACCCAAATTGCCTTCTGAACAGCTATGAGAAGTGGTTCACCTTCCATTTTAGCCTTTCTTTGCTGCTTATTGAGAAGCTGCTATTGTCTATCAGATTAGAAAATGTATGTTTCCTTCACCCCAAGAAATATTAATATATCAGGATTTGGTTCAGAGCACACAGGCAACACATTTATCCTGTGGCAAATGAATTAAAATGTGTGCAGTTCTGAGTGTCAGGAGGATTTTCATCATTCTGGGAGTTGTCAAAGGAGCTGGTGGCAGTGCATGCCTCAGACACAACCAGGTTGTTGGTGCATGTCCAAGAGGCCTATAGCATGTGACAAGTCTCTGGGGGCAGCCAGCTGGAGCCAGATAGCTCTCTCTTTCGTCCAGAACTGTTTTGCCAAGAATCTCGTAGATGAAGGTTCATTGTCTTTGGGTCATCATACTGGGTGCTGCAGTAGTTAACACCTTGCTTTCCTTATTTCATTGCACCCTTGCATTGGCTCACACATGTGTCATCGTCACAGATGCTGTGATAGCATCCAGGTCTTCAGATCTTTCAGACACTCTGCATTTTCCTTGTGGACTCAGGAAGCCTTAAAGAAACACTGCCTAACAGATACTTTTTCCTCTTGATTCCCTTATTTTGAGTTTTTCAAAACTGAGATCAGTTCATATGCTCCTAGGGGCCTGCCTTTGCTGTGCTAATCAACATGGACCTCCCCAAGATAACTCACAACCCAGCATGTGTCCCTGTAGCCTTTCCTATCCAAAAGCGTGCAATACCTTGCCTCTCCAGTGCCAAACATGGCTCTTTTTCCTCTAATACACAAGTAATCATTTGCTATTTCTTATTCTTAATTACTTTATCAGGATACTGTCAGCTGCACATAACAGAAATCCCAACTAAGAGTGGCTTAAACCAGTAGAAAAAAACTTACTTTCATATAACAAGAAGTCCTACACTGAGACTGCTCCAAGGTGGGTTAACTCAGCAGGTCCATAACACATGGAAGCCTTCTTGGATCAGCTCCCCTCAGGGTGGCCCAGATGGCAGCTCCACACCTTACACCCTCACATATTAACCAAATGACAGAAGATAGGAATGGAGAGTATCCCTGCCTTGGGCGCCTATGTAAAAGATGAGAGAACTTCTCCTAAAGTCTCATAGCTGACTTCCTACCATGTCCCATGGGCCAGAATTGTTTCTCATGTCCATTCCTGAACCAAACACTGACAAAAAGAATGGAATTTGAATCATTAAGTTAATCAAGATGTACTTCTTTGGACTAAGGAATGGCCCAGCCTCCTCACAAAGGAGATAGACACCAGACACATTTTTAAAATTAGAGTCGGTTAACAAAGAAGTAAGTTGGGAGATGACTCCTGGGTAGGCAACAAACAGAAGCCACCATTCCCAAATATTCCCTGAGGAAAGCTCAGCTCCAATAGTTGCTGCACACATGCCACAAAGCAGTGTGACATAAACCTCTTCATGGGGTTATCTGCTTCCAGGTTAACTCAGAAACACTCAGAGATTTCGCCTGAAGCGGCTGCCAAAGCCAACACAAAGGAGGCCACAGATAAGACAAAACAAAACAACAGTCTTTTTTTTTTTTCTAAGTGCAGGTTACAGAATGTGTTTCTGGGAGAAAGATAAGTAAGATATAAAGTGTAGATGATTTTAATTGTTTTCTTGAGGATCTGACATACAATGCTGTAGTATTTTAACCTTCTTATACAACGTACATCATAAAGTATGTGCTTGGTAAGATGATCTTTGACTGCACTCTGATTTTCCCAAGTTTGAGAAAAATACAGTTTTGGAGAGGAATAAAAGAGTTAGGGCAAAATCTCCTTGGTTACTCCATGGACAAGAAGTAGAAGGATTCTGAGAACTGATTCCATTAGGTGTAGGGAGCTGAGAGCTGGTGAGCATTAGCTGTGCCTCTCCAAATAGTGTAGGGCAGGGGTCCTCAGACTTTTTAAACAGGGGGCCAGTTCACTGTCCCTCAGACTGTTGGAGGGCCAGACTATAGTTTTAAAAAAAAACTATGAACAAATTCCTATGCACACTGCACATATCTTATTTTGAAGTGAAAAAACAAAACGGGCAAAAACACCCGTCGGCCGGATAAATGTCCTTGGCGGGCCACAAGTGGCCAGCGGGCTATAGTTTGAGGACCCCTGGTGTAGGGCTTCTGTTTTGTTGATAATCCTGGGTCAACCTTCTCCAAGTCAGACCTCCCCTAGTGAAGGGATGCTAGAAATCACTAGCATCTTTCTGTGGGATTACTTTCAATCTTGAATAGAGGCAAGTTTCCTCTTATTTGAAGGCTAGCTTTCCCAAAGGGTGCTGAGCACACTCAGGAGACTGAAGTACCCATTCTGGTGTTCTTATACAAGACTCTTTCCACCCCTACACAAAGCAATCTACATGGCCGTAGCGGGTGCTTAGAAGCATTATGTGTTTACAGGTCCTTGTCCTTTGGTCCACTTATCTACTGCTACATAACAAACCTTCACAAAATGCAGTGGCTTAACATTTTATGTTGCTCACAATTGTGTGGGTCAGGAATTCAGGAAGGGCTCGGCTGGGTGCCCAGTGTGTGGTCCACACGGCATCAGCTGGGCAGGCAGCACTGGGGGATCCGCCTTCAGTATGGCTTCCTCACTCATAAGTCTGGCATCTTGGCCTCTCTCTCCCTCTCTCCCCCCACATAGTACCTCGTCCTCCAGGGTCTCTCCACAAGGGGCACAGTGCTCTCACTGTGCCCTGTTTTTACATGGTGACTGGCTTCCAAGGGACAGGGAGCACAAGTTGTCAGGACAATTAAGGGCCATGCCTGGAGCTGCCACAACATTCCTTACATTCTATTGGTCAAAGTAGGTACAGGGCTTGCCCAGATTCAAGGGAGTAGGAGGAAGAGTCCAAGTCTCCATGGGATTTGGCAGGGTGACATTGCAGAGGAGCATTGAGAAGATATTGTTATGGCCATCTTTGGAAAGTACAATCTACCACGTCCTTTTAATTTTTCATTGTGTGGCATTTCTCTCTTCCTTTACATTATTGAGGTTCCTTGAGGATAAACTGCATGTGTCACACTTATGAAGAGCCATAAATACACTGTATGGGATGTCACAAATAGTGGTTCCTCAGTGAGTCTTGCTCAACTCAAAGGCTTAACATTGAACTCTTTAATAATGAGTCAGAGAAGTTCCAGTGTCTAACTCTGATCCATACAATGTTCTTCAGTCCTTCCCACCCTTACTGGTGGAGCAAGACTATACCTTTATTCCTTTTAAAACAAGGCTAACTGCCAAGAGTGGTGGGAGCCACTGAGGAGTATAAATTCTAGCCAGGAAGATGGACATGAAGATGACTTCAAGGACTTGGAAAGATCAGAGGAGTGGCAAGACAAAAGGTGGGAGAGACAAGAAGACGTCCAGCACTAGAAACCTCTCTGACTGAGGCAAGCAGGCAGGACTTTATAAGAGGCTATCTAGATATCTAGAAGCTCAGAGTCACTGGGAGCCTGGAGAGCCAGACTCAGAAGAGAACAGGAGTGTGGGAAATTTGGCATAACCAGAACAAAGCCAAAATTATCCCACAGTATCACTCCAGGGAGGGTACTTGTGCCACTGCCTCTGGTCATCAGATGCCACAGCTCGTACGGCTGCTGCCCACATCACTGCTGTTGCTACTCCAGAACCTGGAAGTGTCTGCTGCAACCACCACCACCTGCCACCACGTGGATCACCTGCTATGCCTGCTTACTGGTGCTATTCCCAGGGCCACACTGACTGGCTGAGTGGGTCACATTTCCTCCTCACTGCTGGGAAAGTGAGTACCACTGTCACCTTCCTTCTCCCACAAAGACTCATAAAGTCCCTAAAACAGAAAGGGGTTTATATGATAGGCAGTCAGATCGTGGACAAATGTCCACTGTAGGACTATAACGAGTGTTTTATTCCACAATTATTTATGGGGACCCCATATGTGCTTGGCACTATTCTAGGCATTGAGAGTACAAAGGTGAACGGAAAAGACATGGCACTTACCTTTGTGTGGGAAGGAAGGGCAAAAAATAAACAAATAAGGCATTTCATAGAATGATGAGTCAATGGAGAAAATCAAATCACGTGCTAGGATAGAAGGTGACTGGGGAATGTGGGCCTGTGTGGGGCGTGTGTGTGGGCAGGGCTACCTGAGCGGGATGGTCAAGGCAGGCCTCCGTGAGGAGGTAGGAGTAGATGGGCAGAGATCTGGAAGATGAGATGGAGCCAGCCACTGTAAAGACCTGGAGAAGGACCTTCCAGAAGGGAGAGCAAATGCAGAAGCCTTCAGGTAGGAACATGTAAGCGTGTCAATGAAGGGAGAAACAGCAGCTGGTGTGCCTAAAGCAATACGAGCATCAGGGAGGTCTGAGAGGATGCTGGAATGGCAGCCTAACAGTGTCTAGGTCTCCCTTAGAGGGCCAAGGCAGGCATAGTGAAGGACAATTGACATTTGGTGGGTCAGGACTCTTTTATGATGGGGACAGTGTTGTCTTAGAAGCGGGATTAAGAATGGTTTTGTGGACTCACAGACGCTTTCAGCTTTCCTGCCCACAACCTGCTATAATAAAGATATTTTATTCCACTATCCAATGAACACACACACACACACACACTTGTGTGTAGGATGGTTAATTTTATGTGTCAACTTGGCTGGGCTATACAGAACCCAGATATTTGGTCAAACATCAGTCTGTATGTTGCTGTAAAGGCATTTTTTAGATGAGATTAACATTTAAATCAGTAGATTTTGAGTAAAGCAAATACCCTCCATAATGTGGGTGGGCCTTGCCCACCACTAATGGAAGACTTTCAGAGAAAACAGATTGACGTCCCCCAAGTAAAAGGGAATTCTGCCTCCAGACTGCCTTCAAACTCAAGCTGTAACATAACTCTTCTCTGGAGAACCCCAACAAATACTATATTTATATATCATATAACTACATATCTATGTGTATCTATGCCTACATCTTTACATTAACAAAAGTTTCACAGAACAATACTTACCCTTATACGTACATTGTCATCTGATATTCCCTATTCTCTTCCATTGCAGAAAATAAATGCTGATTCCAACCCATTAACTTACTTCATGCCTGAGAGGCCTTCTCCACCCTTTCCCCTGAGTTACCAGAGCCCTCATACTGTCTCAATTCTGAGAGTGGTAATGAATCATAAAGTGGGAACATAACTTAGAACTTTCTTATTTCGTCTCTTGTCATTTTGCAAATAAGGAAACTGAGGAACAAAATGAAATGATTTGTCTTTGATTCCTTTTATCCCAAGATGTTGTCATTTGACAACAGCCATGAGAGGGCTACAGTATTGAAGTCATATCCTCCTCCCTTTAAGTATTTGCCTTTGAAAAAAAGATGACTGTCAGAGAACTGCTTAAGCCAAAAAAAAAAAAAAAAGTCGACCTCAGTGTGGATTTCAGGCACAACTGCATCCAAGTGAGGGAGCCAAGCAGGGGAAAGACATGGGGCAGCATCTTCTCAGCCGTCTCAGATTGCACTAAACCACCTGCCTGAATAGAAGGTCACTCCTCTTCACAATAATTGACACACTGGTTACTCATGGACAATTTGTGGTTCCTTCTGGGTGCTGGTCCTAGAGCAAAAGCAGCTCTGTCTTATTTTCTTGTATCGTCCATAACTGGAAGCTAGAGGCCTGCTCTGGAAGGAGTCATTTAGCCAGGAAAGGCTGTGTCCAAAAGTCAGGCAAGAGGCTGACAGGTGGATGGTGCCACAGAGCCCACCCCACTCCTCCACAAAGCCCTAGCACTGCCGAGAACAAGCACTCAGAGTGAGTCCACCCAGCCCTTCGTTTCCTGCCTACAGACGCTTTCCCACAGGGACCCCTGGAGCCACAGGGAGGAGATGTCGCAATGGGCACACCATCAGCAAAGAAGATGGCAGGTTTTGGGCAGCATGTGCAGACTGATGTTCCGCCAAGAAACCTTATCCACAAGACTTTTTCACTCTTGAAGCCAATTTGGCACCTCAATGAAATGCGGGAAGTGAACAGCTCTCATTTAAAAAAAATTGTTTTCAGTTTTGGCTCTCTGGTTTAATTTGACTCATCTTTCATAAATAGTGGAAATGGCGGGGGGGGGGCTTTCTTTCTTTGAAGCCTCTAGAATTAGAGTTATTTCTGTGCATGTCTTTCTTACTTTCCAAACCAGACTCTAAACTCTAAAAGGCACCGTGTCCTGAACACTTAGTATCCTCCTACCAGAGCTATCACACTGCCTTGCACCTAGCAGAGACTCAATAAGTATAATATCTGTGGGATGAATGAACACGAAAAGGACTAATTATATCAACTGTGCCCACAAAGGTAGGGCAACCATGGGCAAGGAGAAGGTAGTTAAAAACACTTAAAGGCAGCACTTCTCAAATTCTGAGGAAGGCAGTTTTATGAAATACTCTTCCCCAAAAGAATTTCATGGTCAAATCAACTTAGTAAACAATGTAATCTATTGTCTTGTAAAGTAGAATAAAATCATATTAGTATATAATAAAGGCACTGAAAAGACCTGCTGTAAAGAAACATGTATTTCTCAAAGCTTCTTGAAGACAGGACCTTTCTGTTATCAAACTCTACTAACATTCTGTAGAACTCTGTAGAAATCATGTTTTGCTGAACACACTGTGGGAAAGTACTGCTTTCAAAACGTGTCCCATCCAGCAGACAAGGAGCTCAGAAACAATAACTTGAAACAATAACGAAAAAGCTGAACAAACTAAAAGTCAATAACTCTCCTTAGATCTAACAGAGAATTGAGGTCACAAGGCAAACCACTATTTCCAATATTAAAGACAGAGAGACAGGTGGATCCCGGGAATCACAGTTGACTAGAGCAGAAACCTCTGTGGGAGCCAGTCACCAGCACTAACCCTAACTGACGCATTGCTGGAGGCTCCGTGTGGACAAGCTGGAGAGATGGAAACTCCAGGGAGATCCAGTCTTAAGCGGGTTCCCCACATTTTTGTGACTGTTACCTCCAGAAGTACTACTAGATTTTCACAGTGACGGGCAGAGCAAACCTCCTTGTACTTCAGGGGAAAGCGGCCATTTTGAAATATGCCAGAACATTCTGTTCTGAATAAAGCCCACCCTCAAGAGAAGCTGTTTTCCAGAACCTAACCGACTAAGGCTTTGCTAGAGCCTAACTGACCTAGGGGAAGGGGAATACCCAACTCCAGCCCCCTCTAGCCATCCTGTCTTACCTAAGGTGGGGGAAAAACTGAGAAGCACCTGAGACGGTCACAGCCCTGACGCACAGACACGCTGACAGACTGAGACTAATCACAGGTCTATGGGCTGCACCCCCTGTCCCACACTTTGCCAGCACATCACTAGGGCCCCTGTGCGAAGACAGGGAAATACAACAGAAACTTGCGGAGACATCCAACATGAATGGTGACTAAGGAGGGCTAGGAGAAAGAAAGCAGCGGTAATGCAAGATTCCTCCACCTCACACGATGTCCTCTGCCCTGCACTCCTCAGGTTTGCTGCCCTCATCCACCGTGCTCCCCTGCCCACCCCAATCCTATCCATCCTCCACGTTTCTCCTCTTGCATGAGGTGTCCTGAGGACTCCAGCCCACTGTGCTCCCTGCCACACTTGTGGTCTTTACCATACAAGTTAATGCTTATATCCCTATATTCAAACACTAGCTGGATTTATTTTTTTCTGATGGTTTCATATCACCCCATTAGAATATCAGTTTCTTGGGAACAGGGAAGCATGAATCATTTGGTGCCCTCACCTCCTCTGGTGTGGCATCTTGCTTTGTATCCACCAGTTAGATCAAGAGAGCCCAGCTGCTGGCAGGGCTCAGGCAAGGGTTGCATGAGAGGTACAAAGATAAATCGAATATGGATTCTGTCCTCCAGGAGTTTACCTGTTGATAGACTGGGGTGGGCAGAGGTGAGGGCTGGTTGGTGAGTGAGTTGGCTCTTTTTGCACAAGGTGAAGGAAAAGACTGTGTAGTTACAGGAACTGTCCTTGAAGGAGGGCAGACTCTCCATGGAGCGTCTCCCAACCAGACACAAGGCCTGAGTAGACTGGGTGCTGTTCTTAACAGCATTCACCTGCTCACAAATTTCAGGTACTTCCATGCCCGACCTGCTCTCATTGGTTGCACTGAAGCAAGAGAGGAAAAAAAATCAAAAAATTTAAAACATGAAACTTTGACCCTTAAAGGAAGTGTGATTTCACCTCAAAAATACATACCATTTGACAAAGGGTTGGATCAAGTTTCTAATGAAAGTTTGGTTCTAATCTGAATTACCTACACCAGAAGACACCTTCACTCTAGAATCATCTGCTTTTTCAGGGAGAGGCATCATAGTACCCTTCCCCCCTCCCTTCCTAGACAAAGTAACCTCCCTGAACCCAGGTTTCCTCATCTCTTTAGTGGAGCAATAATGTCCAGCTTGTGGGTTTGTTATGAAAGTTAGAGATAATGTATTCAAAATGCTGAGGACATTGCATGACATAAGTAGTAGCAAATCTCATCATTAAGGTAGAGATCTACCTGTCCAACAAGATTCCTTCCACTAAAACTGCAAAAGCAAACTCTGGTAAATGGAGTTGTCTTCTTGATACAAATATTAAATTTTTTCTCCCCTTTTCAATGTGATATCAAAAATAGCATTATCCTGAAAAATTAATTTCCCTAAAATAAAAACACCAAAAATTGTACATCATACACTAGAAGTTGTGATCTATTCAGTCTCAAAGCCAGTTTCTGGGTAGAGCTAATCAGAGCGAATCAGTTCTATAAAATATGTCATCTCTCTACTTTCCTGAGTCCTCTTAGATGAAACTGGCTTTGAGGACTCAGGAAAGTAGAGAGATGACATATTTTATAGAACTGATTCGCTCTGATTAGCTCTACCCAGACATCATGTGAGTGTTCTATTATTATCCCAGCAGTTCAGAATGAAAAACGAATGGAATGTTTGTGCCTAAAGCTTTGGTAAATTTTTAGTTTGTTTTTGCATTAGTCTGGCATAGAAGGATATTTCTTTTCCAGCTGGAAAGTTGATCTTTATCTTTCTTGGCCTTGGATTCTTCCTTCCTTTAGAAAATTTAGACCTGCCCTGTTATGTAAGCTGTTTATTGTAGGTGAAAGTGCTACATGCAGCTCTTAGCCATGGGCATTGGGAAAGGTTCCTGGGAAGAACTCCAACCTTTATAACCTGATATAGAATGAAAGACTCTACAGGAAACTCCAGGAGATTTGTGAGTTCTGTGGGCTCCACTGGATCCAGATATGTCTAGAACCTGGACTCCCCCACACATGCTCAGGTGGAGTTGGAAACACTAGGGGTCTAAGCATTTGCCTCTCCCTTCACCCAACCCCATATATTCCTGTGTCTCTCTCAGCCAGAATAGAGTTAGCCTCCCACTGCCTTGACCTGCACATTGCCCCATGCCCTAAGCTTGGATCACACCCAGCTTTCCAAATATCGTGATGCCTTTTGCTCAGTGGGTGTAGAGGGACTGGCAAGGTGCCAAGCCCTGGGTGAGATGGCAAAGCTCTTATTACATAAGAAACCTCTCCGACTTGCTCGTGCCAGAGAGAAGGTTTCATAATACTGTGTCATTCCCCTGGTAGAAGTGACTTGTGATTTGACAATTTCTAAAAATGAAATCAGAATATGCAGAAGACATGGTGTTGGTCAGATCTGCAGAAATCATGTTCTTGATTTCTGATCAACTTTCCCTAGAACACTGTCTCCATATAAGCCCTGCACTGTCTCACCTGTTATGAGCAGCTGTAAGTAACTGTACTTGGGCTGATTTCCATTTCTCTATTACAGAGAGTGTGACCAGTAGACCCTAACTGATAAAGACCATTCTGTTTTTTTAGATCAACCTTTTCATAGGAATGTAAAATACCCCTAGACTCTTTGACTAATTGGAGCAATAATAGCTAACAACAGTAACACTTTTTGAGTACTTGATAATATCAGGTTCTTTCAACATGACAACCTGACAACCACCCTTTGAGGTAGATATTATTGCTACCCCCACTTTACAGAAGAGAAAACTGAAACATGCAGTGGTTAAGTCACACATCCGAAATCATACAGCTGGGAAGTGGTCAGCCAGGGGTTGAACCCAAGAACAAGAAGACTGGATCCAGAGGCTCTTACACACTCTACTACCTATCCTAATGTTAGCAGACCTAGGATCCAGCTACACTCCTACTGACTACAGGACAAGGTAAGGGAGATGATAACATGCCTTGCCCACTACATGATATTTTTGTGAAGATCAAGAGCAGAGCAAATCACCTAGTCATCCTAGCCAGAAACCTGAGAGTGGTCCTAGATTCCACCTTCTCTCTCATACGTATACCCCTAGCATCCAATAAAGCTCCACTGTTCTGGGCTCAAAAGAGACTTCAGTCAATGCCACCCATTCTCACATCATTAGAATCCATCATCCAGGCTGCTTTCTAAGATGCACATGGAGCATATTACTTCCTATCTCAACTACAGAGGACATTTGTCATTTTTTGGCTGTATCTGAGCCCCTTGTATTTTGAGGAAATATCCATGGTGTGAGTCCTGGTAAGGGTCCATTTGCTTTTTCTCTTGGCCCCCTGGAAGCTAGGGCTTGGGTACCAGTCAGCTGCCCCTGCCTAAGATTTAGAATCTGAATGATATGCAGAAGCACAGAAGGTTTAGGATGTGTACCTGTGGTGTCAGTGGTAGTCAGAAAGTGAGAGGGGTGGTGGTTGTTCCTGTGTGAGCATTATAAACAAATCCTGCTTATCTAAACTGCCCAACCTCCATCCCTATCCATTTTCTAAGCCCAGTTCACTAGTTGTCTCATGAGCTCAAGGAGCTATCAAATATCTGTGGTTGGTTATCTGCTTAGTTATTGAAGACAACTGCAAATCCCATCACTAATCAGAGGTGGGTATCTGGCAGCCTATCGCATACAAGCAGGAGCTGCTAGCTGAATTACTGTCTGTGGACACCAGCCATAAAGTGTCCATTGAAGACATGGCTTTGGGGAAATTGTGTTGCTGCCACCATAAAATGGTTTGATGGATAGAAGAAATTTGAGTATGATGGAATTATTTCTTTAAGGACTGAACAAGAAAGGGAAATGATGAAGTTAAATGACTAAGCTATGGGCTCATGACCTGCACTTCCTATGACTGAGCAAAAAGAAATTCTTATCTTTTGTAACCACAGAGCAGAAGGAGCTGAAAACTAAAAGCACAACTTGTTCCGGTGGATTGCCAAATCACCATGCCAGTTAACTTCATAGCCTTGCCATATCTTTGCATGAAATGTAGGGCATTGACTGTCATTTCTATATCTGTAACACTTAGGAAAGAACCTGGCCCTCACCCAATAAATCCTTGTGAAATGAACAAATAAATCATGAAATTAAAAGTAAAACGACTTATGTTGACATTTTTTTTCTTCTAACTTAGCAAAGCAGCAATAAGGCAATGACTGTTATGATCACACACAGTGATATTTCCTTCAGTGGCATTAAAAATTAATGACTCTTCTAATCCTACCACAGGTATCTCTAAGATAGAAAAAAATTAGGGTATGTGCCTTTTACTGTAGCATGAAAGCAGAGCTCTCTCCTGCTGCAATTCTCTCCTCTTTGGGAATTATAAGCATTTAGTAAACTATCTTAGAATTATTTGCATAGCCATGACTTTTAAGAAATGAATAATGGGGGCTGTACAATTTCACAAGGCAATGGGGTCTTCCTGGGCTATATACAGTCGGATTGCACAGTAATCCCCAGGGAGAGCCGTGGTCTGGTCATGAGCCCTTCAAAATGTACACCCTCCAGGATGGAGGTCGGGAGGGCTGCAGAGGGAAAGAATGCCAAAGGGCAAACCCTTTGTTTTCATTGATGGAAAAATAAGCCTTATCTCTTCACTAGACTGCCAATTCCTGGCTCCTGACAGGTGATGTAGACTTTATGTGGCACCTTTTTAGACTTCAAGTATCTAAACAGTTATGACATGGACGCCCGTTATTATTCTGTGAATGCTGGGTAAGGATCTCTGACTTCCTGTGCTTACCAAGTTGCCGTAGTATACTTTGAACCCCTCACACTGTCAAGGTCCCTGTTCTAGTCTAATCTGCAAGTCTCAACATCTCATTCAGAACAAACTTATTTGGTGCCTTTTAAGTGCCAGGTCTGGATTTGAGTCCCAGATTCCCCATAGCCTAGCTGTGTGACTATGGGCAAATTACTTAACTGTTCTGTTCCTCTGGTTCCTCATCTATAAAATAGGCATCATACCTCCTGCTGGAGGCATGGTGAGATTTAAATATCATCATTTACAGAAAGTACATATCACACTATCTGGCCATGGCCAGACCTCACTATTATTTTTACACCAGCCAGTCAGGTTCCACACCTCCCATGACCGGCTTTCACTGTGGTTTGACTAACTTTCATCTTTGTTGTCCTACCACCACACTCCCCAGACCTTCCATAGATGCAAAAAAGCTTGTGTAATGCCAAAGTCTTTCAACAGCATGTACTCTATCGGGCTGGCAGAGAGCAGAAATCCCCTGTATTTCAGCACTTAGCTAAGGTACTATCCAGAAAACTGCAACTGATGTACCAGAAAGATAAGAAAGGTATCAAGTCCACTCTTTGTAACAGGCTGACTCTCACCTGAACTGACCAAGCTCTGCTTTTCTTTGGTGTTTATTCCCCTGGTTCTGCTGGAAGACAACTTTTGCCTTCAGTGTCTTTCCTTCAGGACAATGAATCACATAATCAATTATTTTCCCTTCTTTGCTGTGACTGCTAGGGAAAACAGGGCCCTCTCTGGAAAATAGTCAGAATTTGGAGACTATCTGCCTTTTGCTAAGATCTTTCCCTTACCTTGTTTCTAATTGAACCAGCAATTTCACCTCTAAAATTTATTCTACAGAAATACACACCAAACAATAAAAATATGTTATGTACAAGAATGTTTCATTGGTACACAGTTAAAATAAGAAAACTATTCAAATGCTCATCAACAGGGATAGTTTAAGTAAATTATGAACCATTAGTAAGCAGCCATTAAAATAATACATTCAGTCTACATGTACTGCTATGGAAAGCCCGGGAGACATTCCAAACCAGTGACAATTATTTCTCAAGGGAACTAACTTAAAAAGGGAAAAAGGAGTCTTTTACCTGTTATTTGATATAGATCTATGACCTTTGAGTTCTCACAATAAGTGTGTATTACTTTTGCAATAATCTTAAGAAACCACACCTTTCACCTTTTACTTAACGTAGTTTTATTATGTTAATGTGTATTACTTTTGAAATAATTTTCAAAAATAATCTTCAGATCTCCCAATTATAGTCCAACAAAATTTCCTATTCTTCATTTCTGCCAGCTCTACCTCCAGGTCAGAGGTTAGCTTTGAAAAACCTTCTTGCAACAGGAAGATTTATCTTGTGAAATACAGGTAGAACAATGGGAAGACAAGTTTTGGATGAATGGCCGATGGTCAACAAATCCTCATCCTGTTAACTTAGAGGACAATCATTCATTCAAAATAATCTATTTCTTGAGCTCCTATTCTAGGGGCTTTTCTGAGAACCAGAAGTATATTAATATGTACAAGACTTGCAATGTTATTCCCCAGTGAAACATTTTTCCCAGTGAAAGTCACATGATTTCCATGGTCCTCTATTGGGTATACCACAAGATACTTTCATTACCTCTGGCATGAGTTACTTAGAGGTGTGTTATTTAGTTTTCAAATATTTGATCATTTTCCTAAGAGATTTTTATTCATTTCTAATGTAATTCCAGTATGGTCAGGATAGGTAGTTAGCATGATTTTAATCATTTTAAACTTATGAAGACTTTTTTATGGTCTAGAATATGTTCTACCCTGGTAAATCTGGGTGCTCTTGAAAATAATGTGTAATCGCTGTTGTCATTGTTGTTGTATGACATGTTGCCTAAAGTCAGTTAGGTCAATTGGGAATTAGTGTTCTATCTTTTTGGACAGGGATTTCGAAATCATTTACTATGTCTTTAGGTTTGTCTATTGCACTCGCAGTTCCATCAGTTTTACGTTTTGCATTTTGAAGCTCAATATTTGGGTATATAAGCATTTATGATTGTTATGTCTTCTTGATAAATTATTAATAACATCTTTATCATTGTGAAATGACCCTCTTTATCCTTAGTACTATTCTTTTCTTTGGAAATCTAAATCTTTATGGCCACTCCAGCTTAAATTTAATTAATGTTATGGTTAATTAATGGTATATCCAATCCCATTCTATACTCATAACCTATTTTTGTCTTATGCTTAAAGTGGATTTTTTCTAGGCAGCATATAAATAGATCTTGTGGGTTTTAAAAAAATCCAATTGAAAGATATTTTTGCTTAGTGTAGAAGTCTTGCTCATCAGATTTTTTTTCTTTCAGTACTTTAAAAATATTGCTCCACTTCTCCCATACATTATTTCCAACAATAATCTCATGTCATTCTTATTTTTGTTCCTCTATACATGTCTTTCATTCTAGATGCTTTTAAAAGTTCTCTTTATCACTGGATTTAAAAGTGTGATTTTGAAGTGACTTGTAATTTTCTTCATGTTTTGTACACTTACGGATCATGGAGCATCTTAGATCCATGATTTTATGGTTTTTATCAAATTTTGAAAATGTGTAGTCTTATTTCCTCTGACATTTTTTCTATTCTGCCTACTCCCAAATTTAGGACTCCGATTACTCAGATTTTAGGCTGCTTAGAGTTTCCCATTTCTCTTTTTATTCTTTTTTTCCTCTGTGTGCTTTATTTTGGGTCATTTATAAAAATCGGGCTTCAAATTTACTAGTCTTTTCTTCTGAAATGTCTAATCTTCTGTTAATTCCATCTAGTGTACTTTTTATATCAAGCATTATAATTTGCATCCCTAAAAGCTATATTTGTATCTTTTTATGTCATTCTTATCCCTATTTGACATGATTTTAATGTCCCTCTCTATCAATTATAGGATCTGTGTCATTTCTAGGTTGATTTATATCCATTGATTTTTCTCATTATGACCCAAAAATGTGGGTCATATTTTCTGCTTCTTTACACATTTATTATGTTTGGCAAAATTCTAATACGACCCCTATGACCAATGTTACTTTATGCTCTCTTGATGTGGGGATATCACTTTCATAATTCTATCCCATTATATGCCAAAAGAGAAAATAAAATTTTGCAGGTAAAATTAAAGGCCCACATGAATTGAATTAATCAAGAGAGAGATTGTCCTGTTGGGTCTGACATAATCAGGTGATCTCTTAACAAGGGGACTAAGAGGTAGAAACAGAAAGTCAAAGAAATGTATTTCCAATGGCCTCAAAGATGACACAATTACTGGTTCTACAGCTGCATGAAAATTAATTCTGCCAACAACCACATGATGTTGAAAGAGGATCCTATGGCTCAGATAAGATCACAGCCCCAACTGACACTTTGATGACAGCCTTCTGAAACCCTGAGCAGACAAGCTAATTGAGGCTTATCTGGCCTGAGATGATAAATATGCATTGTTTTAAACCACTTAGTTTACAGTTGGTTTAGTCAATTTGGACTGCTATAACAAAGTACGATAGACTGGGTGGCAGAAATTTATTTCTCACAGTTCTGGAGGCTGGAAGTCTAAGATCAGGGTGCCAGAACATTTGAGTTCTGGCGAGGACCCTCTTCTCAGTTGCAGACTGCCAACTTCTCGTTGTATCCTCACATAGTGGAAAGAGGGTGAAAGAGCTCCCTGAGGTTCCTTTTATAAGGGTACTAATCTCATTCATGAAGGCTCCACTCTCATGATCTAAATATTTTGCAAAGATTTCACTTTCTAATACAATCATATTGGGGTTAGGTTTTCAACATATGAATTTTAGAGGGACACAAATATTCAGTCCATAATAGTGGTAATTTGCCAAACAGCAATAGTAAATGAACGCCCCTGGTAATAGTTGACTGTATGCCAGGTATTGTCACTTTCACTTGTTCTATTTGTATTCCTAATAATACTCTTGATCTTGATCTTTGTCCTAAACACCATTAGGATACTTGGCAACAGTTTAATCCTTTCAGGGTTTGCTTTTAAGGTTTCTTGGATAGAACCAGAGCAGTGTTTAGTCTAAGATGAATTTTTCTCTGACTACTGAGTCAAACGTCTTCTGAAGCTGTTACCTGATTCTCCATAAATAATGAGGTTTTCCAATCTGGCTGTTAGGTACTTTTCCAGGCCCTGTGTGAGCCCTGTGTATTATGCTCTCTAATCCTTTGGGTAGTTCTTTCTCCAGTGTTGGCTAAGCCCCTCAGACATATGTTACTGATCAGTACTCAGCTGAAGACACAGGTACCCTTTGCTGACCTCCAGTGTTCTCTTCTCGACAGTACCCTGCCCTGAAAACCCTCACTGCCTTGGCCTCTCCACTCTCCATCTCTGAGTCCCTGACTGAGGGAAGCATCTGAGTTCTGCCTGCCTTCCCCTTCCCTGTACTGACACCTGGTAAGTCTGTCTAGACAGTAAGCTGGGGCAATTGTAGAGCTTACTCAATATGTTTCCCATCTCTTAGAGATCACTGTACTTTAGTACCTGATATCCAGTATCTTGATGTTCATATAATTTTTGTTATTTTTTAGTTGTTTCACGCAAGAGGATATATCCAGTCCCTGTTACTTCATCTTGACAGAGTTGGCTGTACTTCTTTGTATTATTATTTTAGTAATTGCTGTAGGAGTGCAACATACATCCTTAACTTTTTACAGTCCACTTACATGTACTATTAAAACACCACTCAAGTAAATTATAGAAACCTGGAAGCCATTGGTTCCATATGCCCCCATGATTCATGTTATAATTGTATGTATTACACCTACATTTGTTATAAGTCACACAAGACACTGTTATAATTTTTCTTTAAAGAGTTATATAATTCACATAAAGAAATTAAGAGGAAAAATCAAAGATAAAAATTATTCTTTTGCATGTGCAACTTTTTATGTTACTCATTCTTTTATGGAGATACCAATATCATCTAGTATTATTTATCTTTAGCCTAAGGAACTTCCTTTAGCATTTCTTGTAGTGCAAGGCCTGCTTGTGATGAATACTTTTAATTTTCTTTCATCTGAAAATATCTTTATTTTGCTTTCATTCTTGAAGAATATTTTTTCTGTATATAGAATCTGGGTTCATGATTTTTTTCCTTCAACAGTTTAAAGATGTTTTTCTACTCTCTTCAATTCTCCATGACTTCTAATTAAAAACTCATCTGTTAATTAAATCATTAGTCCTGTGTAGATAGTGTATTGTTTTTCTCTTGATGCTTTGAAGACTTGTTCTCTATATTTATTTGGCTTTCAACAGTTTGTCCATGATGTGCCTTCATGTGGGATTGTTTATCCTTATTTTACTTGATGTTCTTTGAGCCTGTTGTATCTAAAATTTCTGCCTTTTATCAAATTTGGGAGGTCTTTTTGCCATTTTGTTTATCAAACTTTTTCTGTACCTTTTTTCCTCTTCTTCTGGGATTCCAATTACACATATGTTGGAATGCTTAATAGTTATATAATAGGTCTCTGCAACTCTGTTGCTTTTTTTCCAATCTTTTTTCTCTCTGTTCTTCACATGGGATAATTACTATTGATCTATCTTTGCATTCACTTACTGTTTGCTCTGTCATTTCCATTCAGCTGTTAAGTCTATTCAGTGAATTTTTTTAGTTCATATATTTTTCAGTCCTTGAATTTCAACTTAATTTTTTCTGTTTTTCTCTGTTAAATTTTCTATTTTTTTATTCATTGAGCTCATATTTTATTTTATTTCATTGAGTATCATTATAATAGCTGTTTAAGAAAATCCTTTTCTGCTACGTTTAACATCTTGTTTATCTCAAGGTCTTGCTCATTTGATTTTCTTCTCTCTTGAATATGTGTTCCATTTTGCTTGGTTCCTTTCTGTTGGGAAATTTTGGATTTACCCTGGATTTTATGAACATTAAGCTGTATAAATTCTTAATTTTGTTGTTTCTCTAACAATTGGTTTTCTTTTGCTTATATAACTTTGTTTCTTGCATGGCAACTCCAATCTCAGTTCAGATCATTTGCCTTTAGTTGAGCTGCCTTGAGTTTGTTTCATTCATATGTGGATTAGTCAGAGAAATCAGTAGATAAAATTTGGGGATGCCTTCTCTGTCTCTTTCTCTTTGGGGATTCTCTAACTTTCTCTATCAGCTCTAGATGCCCCTATCAGAGAGATGGTAGATTTTCTACTGACACCCCTACCACACTGCCACTGTATACACTCAGTGGGTTGTGCTGAAACCCAGGCTAAAAGCCACAGACATAGGGAACTTATTTCATACTGTTCCTCTCCTCCAAATATTTCTTCCTCACTCCTATCTGTCTGCTTCTGTCCTCTCTCCAACACCTTCAGATAATTGCTTTTTGCTTTATGTCCAGGTTTTATAGTTGTTTATTGCAGGAGAATTTACCAGGAGGGTCTTATTCAGTCTACCTGGATCAGAAGTTTCTCTCAGTTATCTTTTAAATTCAAGAATCTTGTCACTTAAAGTCAAAACATTCTCTCAAGGTCCTTGCAGAGACTTGTTCAATTCATCCACATGATGAAAAATGTCTGCTGAGAAGGCTACTTTCTGCAGCCATTGTTCATCCTCAAGGCACTTAGCAAGATCTGGCCAATATTATCTTGAAAATGCTTCTGAATTTCACCTTTCAGCTCAAACACCTTGTTGAAAACTTGTCCTCACTAAGCCACCAAATTTTCATGTATAGAAGGATGTTTATGTGGCCATGATTGATGTTCTCCTACAGTTCTAAAAATATTCTCAAGTTAGTCTTTGTATATCAAAGTTGGCCATTTTGTAGCATTATCTAAAACTTTCTTTCATTTATTTACAAGAGTGTTTTGACAACAGCACCTCTCTTTCAAGAAGGTAGTATGTTGTGACAATGTGAGCAACTTTTTCTTTTAATAAGATGCAAAAGCCCTCATATAACCAACCTTGGACAAGTCACTATCAGTATGGAAGTCCACATAGTTCTCACAAGACACACCTTTTATTTACAGATATGAAGGCCAAATAATCATATCTTAGCCTTTCCTCTTTTTTTTTTTTTGAGACAGAGTGTCACTCTGTTGCCTGGGCTAGAGTGCCGTGGTGTCAGCCTAGCTCACAGCAACCTCAAACTCCTGGGCTCAAACAATCCTCCCTCCTCAGCCTCCCCCACAATGCTAGGATTACAGGCGTGACCCACCACACCCAGCCCTCGGTCTTTCCTTGTTGTGGGCAATTCTTCGTTTTCTTGAATTTCACAATTACTTACAAATCTTACAAATGCTACAGCATGACATTAATTGGTGAAATCTGCTGACTTACCGGTCAGTAGCTGTGGTTTTTCTTCAGTCTGTGTCACAAAAGTTTTTCAAGGTCATGTGACATGTCCTCAATACGTCAACTTGTTTGAGAACGTGTTGTACTGCATCTTTTCCTAGCATTTTATAATAATTTTACATCATCATATTGGTAAGGGCTTACCGACTGTGTGACTTTTCCTGTTTGAAACAGTAAGTTCTGCTACTAAATAACTTGCTCTCTGGTCTTTTTCACTGAATGTGCCTATTGTTTTTTTAGCAAGACTTACTCTTTGTTTTGAGATTCCAATCTCTGTTTAAGGTAATCAGCACCTTTACTTCTCAAATGGCTGTGACTTATGTTTAAGTATTTTTTTGTTTGTTTGTTCAATTTTATTGGAGTCATTGCCACATTTGTTGTCTGATATAGCAGAGGTTGGAAAAGTGTAGCCCATGAGGCAAATCCCACTAGAGGCCTGTTTTTGTACAGCCCTAAGAGCTAAGATGGGTTTTTATATTTTTAAAGAGTTGTAAACAAACAAACAAAGCAAAGAAGAATATGTGACAGAGACTATATGTAGCCTGAAAAGCCTAAAATATTTACTGTCTGGCTCTTTACAGAAAAAAGTTTGCTAATCCCTCAGATGGATGATTCTCAAAGGAATAACATGATTTGGATAACCAACCCATGGAAACCCCTTGATAAATATCTGTCATCATAAGGGTAGACTTTTTCTATGTCCTTTGTTCCAACAGTGCAGTGAAATGACTCAGAAGATTAAAATTCTTCATCACTAATCTTACTTGGGTTATCTCCAGGCCTAAAATGTTTCTCTTCCATCTCATATCTCACCTTCAAATTTTATCACATTGGATTATCAGACATGTTTATAAAACACAAACACTAATTAAGTGTGAGACATAAGGGCATAATAAAGTGAGAGAATCATCAAAAACTCACCACTCACTATAGAATTCACTTTTAGCTTTAGCAATCTGTGTTTTGCAATGTTCATAACAATGGCAAAACCAATGTTCATAAAAACAGCAGAGGTAGGAACAAGGAGCAGCTGAGTCTTCAGAATGAAAATTACATTTCTTTCCAATTTCTTATCACACTAGCAGAGCTCATTTGGTCCTGTAAGCCAGGCTGCAGTGCATAAGGGGATTTGGGGGGAAATAATCAGAGATGGAAAACTCATGTCATCTGTCCACCATCCTCTCCTCTGTGCAATAGAGCACTCATCAGTCACCAATGACTTCCTCTATTTTGCATAAAAAGCCAAGACTGGACATGGCCAAATGAATACAATCCTACTGCTGCTGAAAGACCTCTGATGGAATTGCTGACAGGTCCACTCAGTCACTGTCTAATCTTCACAGTGTGCAAAGTTCAAATATTGATGTTTAGATTTTTAAACCCAAACCTCTCACAGAACCCCTAGTGATGTCACCTTGAACCACAAGATCTTGTGGAACCCAAACTGAGAAACCTGGGACCAGGGTCTCTGTATACCAAAATATCTTAACTTTCATTGGCATAATCCAAAAATCCATTAAGTCTTGTTCTTCTCTAAAACCAAAGATCTGCCTTTCTCCAAAGAAAAATTTAATGACTGCTGGCAGAATTAAAACAGCACATTATCCTCACTCTCAGCCATTGATGTGTTAGAAAACATCAAGTGCAGAACTAGCATCGTGACTCTGTTACATCAGTAGCTCTAATATCTGGAAAACTGTGTTAAGCCCATAAACAGGGTGCCACTAAAGTGCTCTCAGAGTCCAGGGAGAGAAAAGTCACTCCAGGAAGAGGGAATCAGGCAGGGCATCACAAATGAGGTGGCATTTACACGTACAAAAAACCTCGGGCAAGGGAAGCTCTTCCACGGCCACATATGATGGGAGAACATTTAGATGGTGTGGTAGTCCGTTTGTGTTGCTCTAAAGAAAATACCTGAGGCTGGGTAATTTATAAACATGGTTCTGCAGACTGTACAAGCAGTGTGGTGCCAGCATCAGCTTCTGGTGAGGGCTTCAGGGAGCTTCCAATCAAGGCAGAAGGCAAAGTGGAAGCAGGTGTGTCACATGGTGAGCAAGGGGGCCAGAGAGGGAGGGGTGCCAGGCTCCTTTAAACAACCAGCTCTCCTGTCAACTAATAAAGGGAGAACTGACTCATTATCACAAGGAGGGCACCAAGCTGTTCTCGAGGGATCCACTCCATGACCTAAACACCTCCCACCAGGCCCCACATTCAACACTGGGGATCAAATTTCAACGTCTGAGATTTGGAGCACCCAAACCATATCAGATGAAGAGGAGCAATTTCCAAATGCACAGAGGTAGAAAATTATGGAGTAGGCTAGGACAATAGTAAGTGATCCTATTTAGCTAAAGTGTAGGTGACATATAGAAGAAAGGGGGGAAAGATGTATTAATAAGGTGGTTGGAAGCCTAAATAAAAGGCTAGAACTTATTTGATTAAGTCATGAGAGCTATGAGAGGTTTCTGAGCAGTAAGATGACAGAACCTTATATAAAGCATGAGATGTGATTAATATAAAGCCCTTCCTATAGTGTGCTCCATGGTAAGTCACTGTAAGCAAGAACGTGAGCTGTTTCTGGTAGGAGCTTTGTTTTATATATACGCTTTCTTTCATTTCCTCCAGTGATTCATACAGGGATGTGACTTATACACTTGTAAGACAGCTGGTAGGATTAGGGTACTGCCTATGTCAGTGGAACGAGTTTCTCTTTCTCAGAAAAGATGAAAAGCATCACAGAAGTAGGAAGTGAATGAGGCCCACAGATGGCAGAGTGGTCAGGCTTAGCCAAATTCTCATTAATGTCTCAAACCCCCACATGGAAAAGCAGAGAGTAACCTTTGTGTGGTACTTCTGTCTTTATAGTCAAAATAAAAAAAACTCTATGAAATCTAAGCAAAAATCACCACGAAAGCAAAAATCTTTCTCCCATGACTTTGCAGAAGACAGCTTTTGGTCAACGTCTTGGTTTTTGAGCCCCTTGGTTTGGGCCCTTCTGGTGCCTGGTTCCAGCTTTCCCCTGCCAAGCTGCCTAATTTTGCAATGCCAACCCAGGCTCAAAGACAACCATGCCTCAGGGTTGCCACCTTGGGGGAAAAAGGTTTTATGTTGGAATCTTTGTGATTGAGTAGATAAAGTGCTAAGAAGGACACCAGATCAGGGAGAGAACAGAAGGGTAGGAACAGGAAGACAGATATGCTTTATAAATAAGGACTCTCCAGGATGAGAGTAAGGCTGAGAATAGGCATAGTAGAACATTATATAAACTTGAAAATTAGAAATGAGGAGAGTATGGGGTTGGCCACCAACTCCTGAAATGTTAGAAAAAAGTAGGCAGCTCTGAAAGCTTAGAAACTGCTCAAATTGATGAATTAAAAACACACACACACACTTTTGGTTTCACATCCTGTATGACTCAATTCAAGTGGGAGTCTTGAGGAATATCAAGATTATACAATGATGAAATTAAGAGTAGAGAGGCAGGGAGCCACCATATTCTTGCCGAACCGGCAGAGGAGGAAGGCAGGAAAATATTGGAGAAAACAGGAATCTACTACCCTGCAGTAACCAGCCCCAGGATGGACCACAGCAAACCTTCTCGCTTGCTACTCACAAGCTTGTGCAGCATCCTCTTACATCAAGTCAGAGCTGGTCTGTGAGACCAGTTGATGACGATGACAACGTTCAGCCTCTGAGGATAAGTCATAAAAGTCATTGCAGCTCTTGCCTTGTTCTCCCAGACCACTTTCTCTGCAGAACTAACTGCTGTGCTGGAAGGACACTCGAGCAGCCCTATGGAGAGGACCACATGGGAAGGATAGAAACCTTCCACCAATGGCCGGCACCAACTTGCCAGCCATGTGCCTAAGCCACCTTTGAAGCCACTCCATCTCCAATTAAGCTTCCAAATGATTGCAACCCTGGCCAACATCTGAATAAAACTCATCAAGAGAAAAAAACCCTGAGCCAAAACAACCCAGCCACGCCCATTGAAACTGTAAGAAAATAAATGTTTATTATTATTTTAAGCCACTCAGTTTGTTGTGATTTCTTATACAGCAATAAATAAGTAACACACTGCCCTACTGGTTTCAAAGCTGTGTAGTAAGCTAAAACTCTTGTCAATGCAGAAAGAGGTGATAAACTGAGAGAAGATGAGAGGGGTTACGGCTTATGGATGGGCGGTTGGGTTTGGGGATTTAAAGTTAGGAACTCCAGTTCATGTTTGGGTTGCATAGGTCAGGATGAAGGAGGAAGATAAATGCCAATTGCTGACTTTTTTTTTCTGGACCCAAAAAGTGCAATATATATCTCTATGGTTCTTTCTGGGAAGGTAAGCCAAGGTCTGAAGAAAAAGGAAAGCAGGGATTCAGGATGAGTTAGCCTAGGTATCGTAAACATTCTTGGTGACCTACCCAGATCCTCTTTACAGGACCAGTGCACCAATCCTCCAGCTGCTCATCCTTCTCCAGAGAATTGCTGCGGTAGCCTCCTCACCCAGCAGCGGCCACCTGCAGCCACTAGCTGACTGATAAAGGGATACACAAAGCCCCGGTATCTTCAATGCTTGACAATTCCATGGTGCTATTCTTAATCCAGAGCTCCCCGTGGGATCAGACTCAGGCTAAATTTCAGCTGAAACCACATCTGCCTTAGTTTCTTCCTCTGTGCTGTCCTATTTCCTTCATTCCCTTACAGAAATCACCTGAGATCACTCCCTCTCTAAATGACCTGTGCGAGAATCCCTGCCACCTGCTCTGCTAAGACCCCAGGTTTACAGAAAGAGCACACGTCTGTAGCATCTATTGTGATGCATCTCTCAGACACTATGACTGGCCCAGAGTGCAGGAGTGAGAACCCCCACAAGAGCTGGTTTATACCATAAATATTAAATACGTAGATCCTTTTAAACCTAAGAGGAAAACTCACGGAGAATTAAGAGGATTTGGCAAGTCATGGGTCCATAATAATTGCAAAGAGCAAAGGGGGATGCACAGGTCATTGTTTCTGACTCTCAACATTAGTTTCTAAAGAACTACCACAGACTGAGTTTTAGACAAAATACTAACTCTTTGCAATGCTAGTAACCCCATGGGATAATTTTATGGTTTTACTTTATGCCCCAGTCCTCTCCACCATTATTTGAGAATGCTGGGGCAAACAGTATAATAAATTAGATACTGAGACCTATATTGGATGCTTCTATCATAGAAGAAAATATGAACAAGTTTACGTGATGTTATATGATATAGGATCACAAAAGAGTTCCCAAGAAGATTCAATATAAAGATTAAAATGCATCTAAAAAGGTCATACATCTGGGGGGATGTCTATTCTTGGAAGAAAATATAACAAATTTGGCAACATAGCTTTTGAATCCTCTGTCCAAGCCAATAGCTAGGGGAAAAGAATCAATATAAGAAGGCTCTTTAAGTCTCCTGGGAAGGAGCTTCTGGAGATATTCCTCTATTAATTATGACTCTGATGGTCCTCTTTGGCTGACATGCCATCATTGATTAATAACCTTTCTTTGATGATTACTTCAACTATGTGGGAATTCCTACCATCATAACACTCAAGGTATGGCAAATGGAGCCAATTTCGTCAAACCCCCAAATGGGTCCATTCAACCCCTCCTCCCACCACCCCCTGCTGGCAAATGAGCTGTTACTCAGAGAAACAGGACCCAGGGAGAAATGGAGATGGCTCTACCAGCTGATTATCTACACACACAACCATCATCAAAACAAAGCCAGTAGGGCTGCCACTCCCACCATGTACCCATCTCCCACCTCCTCGTTACTCAGACCTAACTTCAGCTGTACAGAAAGGCTGAGGATGTACAGAACCAATCCCAGTTGCCTGCCCCAGGTCAAACACCTCCCTAGGAATGGCCCCAATTCTCATTATTTACTATCAGCATTTTATATTTTGCATTTGGAAAGAACAGTGGAATCAGTAAACTTCGATGTATAACTGCCACAAACTCTCTGTGACCCAGGGCCTCCCGCCTTTGCCTTGGTTTTGTCAGAGGCAAAACAGAGAGATTTATTTTAATCAGTGTATCTGCATCAAGAAACACTGGTTCAGAGAAATGACTCACACACACAAAGAAGATTATTTGAGTATAAAAACCAGGGATCACTGCAAACTATATCCCTCTCTTGGGGGATTCCCAGTATATTCAGCTTTATAATAAAGGCTTTCTATAATAAATCAATGTATTTGACATTGTTTACACCAAAAAATGTTGACTACAGAAACTTTTTGGGTGGTATACTTACTAAAATTCCATAAAATCTGTCTTTGGTGGACCCTGAGCCTTTAGAGCTTCAAGGGTCAGTGATTGTAGTTGGTCTGGTCAACCACCGATCTACAGGTTGCTGTAAAGGTATTTGTAGATGAGATTAACATTTAACCAATTAGACTTTGAATAAAGGTTACCCTGCAATCAGTTGAAGGCCTTAGGAATAAAGTCTGAGGTTTCCCAAAGAAGAAGGGACTGCAGTGTAGGATCCCTGCCTGAGTTTTCTTTCAGCCTTCATGATCTCCCCAGTGGATTTAAGGCTCAAAATTGCTACATCAACTCTTACCTAAATTTTCAGCCTGCCAATCTGCCCTGTGGATTTTGGACTTACTAAGCCCTACAATCACATGAGACAAATTCTTAAAATTAATCAGTATCTCTCTCTCTCTCTTGCTCTCAAATATATTATAGAAAGAAATACTTATCTCTCTATGATGTATGAGAAGGAGATAGAAATAAATATATATAGATATTTATAGATTAGGTATAGATAAGATATCCTATTGGTTCTCTGGAGAATCCTAATAACACTAGTATTATGTTGTAATGGAACCAAGTAGCCATATAGAATAGTATAATTCTTCATTCTTTGCTTTTTCTCATTTCATGAAATCTAAACTCTCTCAAGAGTTTTCCATAAAAGAAATAATTCTTTTCTGGAGGAAAAGAGGGACAATATGGTACTGTAGGAAGAGTATATATTAAAGGGCAATGTAACTAGTTCCTGTTCCACCCCTGGATCACTCAGGGCCTTGACCGCACCACCAACAGAAGTGGGTGGGAACCGGCCAAGGCAGTGGCTTGCTGAATGGATTTTTGGCACTCCTTTCAAGTTCTGAAAGCTGTGGTTTTCTGACTTAATGGCTAGTGTGCTTGAGAAATTAAATCTAGATTACCTCTTGACAATAAACCTCTTAAAAACCCCACCATGGCCAGGTTTATTTAAAGGAGAAGATGTCATTGTTAATCCAAGTTCCTGGCACAGCTTCTGGTTCAAATTGGCCCTCTATAAAAGCCTTTCCATGCTAATGAACAATTTATAAAAGATACTTAATGATATCCTGGCTTTGTATACTGTGTAGTTACTTTGGAGTCCCAAGAGAACTCTTATTCTGGCATAGATAACCCATGTAAATAGTCCCTTGAAAGAAGTGAGCATCACAAATAGAATGGGATCCCTTTATAATGTCTGTTATGGGCAAATTTGTTTATCCTCTCAATGACTCACATTTCTCATCTATAAAATACTGATAATAAGAATTTCTACCCTTTTGTGTTATTATAAATATTGAATATGATAAAGAAAATAAAGTCCTTAGCACAATGCTTGGCATGATGGAAGTCCTCAATGGTTATTAGTTATTATGAACAGAGCAAACAACAGTTTCTTAGATTATCATTACAGATTTTAACTGAATATAGTTATGTTTGGGAACACATTTGTTTGCCCTAAATATAAAGTAAAGCAATGTAATAACAAGTATCCATGTATAAATATTAGTCTAGAAACTCAAGTGAGCACAAAATATAGGGTATTTTTATTTTGGGGAGGGTTTTGGTCATTTTTGCTTAATCTCTCTTTCTGGCTTACATTCTGCTAGGGCAGTGGAAACTCACTCTCAGTCACATTCAGTCTCCTTTTCCCAAGGTTTGTCTGGGTTCCAGGAGGCCCTGGTGAGCTAAGGCATTGGTTAGGGTGGTGGAGGTGGTGGCCTCTTGTCCCCCAGTTCTCTGTCCACTTGTGTATTCACTGGGACATCTACACTATGGTCCTTGAGCAAGGGTCAGGGCTGAGACTTCCTGTCCTCGTACCCTTTTATGCTCAGCCTTCCCCTGTCCTACTTCCCTGACACGAGCACCATTCCGCTGCTTCCTTGTCTCCCTGGAGGCAGCAGCCTGTCTGCAGCAGCCTGTCTACAGCAGCCTGTGTGCCCAGACACACTGTTTCCACATTTTGTCCTGGGATCTCGCTGCCTCCCAGGTGCTCTGCTCAGTAAATAAAGTTCCTTCTGTTTCTGGATCCTTGGAGGTGGGGGGATTCCTGTTTAACTTTGATGTATTTACCTCAGAAGCACTTAGTATAATCTCCTTTCTGGGTTTAGGTTTTCGCACACACGAGATTCTGAAGACTCAGTAGTTTCTCTCCAAATACTGCTGAGAGCTTGTTTGAATAAGAGAAAGGGGATCTGCTTAGAGAAAGCAAATACCAGCTGAAAATCTTGAACATTTTTTTTTTGCCACTAGCAAAGTATCAATGGTAGTCTACTGTAATTCAACATTTATGAAAGAAAAATTTCAGAGATATATCTCAGTTAGAAACAACATGATCTAAGTTTTAAAAAGAGTACCAACTTCTAATTGGAAGAGGGGATACAAGTGGTAGGGAGTCATGCTGGGTTTCAAAGCCTTGCCTGGTAGGTTGCAGGGCCATTGTTGCCACGCCCCTCGGTATTTGTTAGGCTCTTGTTTGCAAGGAAGAGAAAGCCAACCTGAATTAGCTGACACCAAAAGAAAATTGTGGGGCGTCATGGAAGGCAAAGGCATCAACAACTAGAGCCAGGGACTGGAACACTGTCAACAGCTCTCAGGCTCAGATCTCAGATCTTTTCTTTTCTCCCTCTCTCAGGCCGTCTGCCTCTATTTCTTCCACCCTTGTAACCACACACATAGCCCAAAGCTCCTGAATTTTACATTACTAGTAGGTTCAACCATCTGGAAAGAGACTGACTTGAGTCTCAGACCAAAGTCCACATTCCCTGGGAAGGAAATCTGTAGACCTAGATTGGATCTGGTGTCCATCCTATACCAATAAATTATGGCCAAAGTCTAAACTGCATTTGAATTAACATGGCAGCTCTCAAATTAAACTTGTGGGTAAGCAGGAAGAAAGGATAATTCCTATAAGGAGAAAGGGAACTCACAGAAAAGGAAATGGGTGAATTCTGGGCACACAAATAATGAAATACAGTCAGCAACCCCGTTTTAGAACTTCTCCAAATCCGAACTGCCCTCAAACCCGCTGGCAGGCTCCTCCAACCCCAGTGAGGACAAGGTATGGGAGGAATGAAAAACAGAAAATTCTCTTTATGAAAAGGTTTAGGAGCCCTGACTCATCCTTTGGTAGTGGACTTTTTTTTAAAACCAACATTCTTTTAGATTACAGAGAACAGAAGGAAACAGTAAAGAGACAGTTCCCACTAACTTGAGCAAGGGACAAGCTGAGATTTTCATCTCTTGATATCAAGCCAGAAAAACTTTTTGCCAGAGTGACTTTGAAGATTAATAACACTTAAGACAGGGATGGAAAATAACTTGCTGAGGTCCTGCCCCAGTGCAGTAATATTTGCTTAACTGTGGCTTGATGAAAAGACTCTTACATGGCTAACTCTGCTCTTTGGGGACAGAGGGACAGAAAGTGCGATGGGAATGGATCACTGGCTGCTCAGGGCTAAATTTACAAGTCTGAAGATAGGAGATCAAATAAGAAAACCAGAAGAGGGAAGGCAAGGCTAAGTCGCTCCCTCAGATACTGACCTTAGTATTATAGCAGCCCATTCTTAGTAAAATGGAATTGAATTGAGATTTAATTGTTCATGCTTACCCAAAAGATTAAGAAAGGATAGACAAAAAACTAATAATCCTAGTTGCTTGTGGCTACAGTGGTGAGAGAGAGACTTTTTACTGTATGCTCTTTTAGGTTTTTTACATTTTGACCCATATGATACCTAATAAAAATTAATTAAAACAGTTTAAAATTATATGATTGTTAACAGAGTAGTTGGAAAAAAGAATGACTGTTGAACAAGTTACTGTCCAGATTTTGTGTATAAATTTTAAAATAGAAAGAGGGTTATTTTGAAAGTATAAGGATACCTGGATATGAGGATGGTGAAATTTAAAGTGCTAATCCTGCCGGTCGCGATGGCTCACACCTGTAATCCTAACAGTCTGGGAGGCCGAGGCAGGAGGATCACTTGCACTCAGGAGTTCGAGACCAGCCTAATCAAGATCAAGACCCTGTCTCTACTAATAATAGAAAAAATTAGCCAGGTGCAGTGGCACGCACCTGTAGTCCCAGCTACTCGGGAGGCTGAGGCAGAAGGATCACTTAGAGCCCAGGAGTTTGAGGTTGCAGTGAGCTGTGATGATGACACTGCACTCTAGCCTAGGCAACAGAGTGAGATTCTGTCTCAAAAAAATAATAAAATAAAAGTAAAATGCTAGTCCAAATTGATATTCCTGGAAACACTTTCAATGGGCATATTACCATTAAGTTGTGCCTTTCTCTTTGTAATGAGGACCATATAAAAAGGAAAAAGCTACCCTTAATGCTGTCCAATGATCTCTCAGCTTCCCCACCTCCCACACTGCCCAGCCTCTTACCTTGTCAGCACTGATGCCCAGAGAAGGGAGCCATCAGCTGTGTGGCAGCTGCGATTGGTCCCTCCACCTTCACCTGAACATGGGGAAACATCTTTGCACACCTGTTCCTGTAGGAGGGCCACTCTCTCTCTCCAGACACAGAAACATACAGTACAGAATCAAACATTTATTGACACCTTTTCTAGCCACTATACTATAGACCAGTGCATACAGGGGAATAAAATGTAAGTCCTTCCCTAAGAAGGTCATACTCTGCCAGGGAAAGTAATAAATACACACATTTTGACATGGTGATACTAAAGCCTATTTATTCATGCTATTTGCTTGTTTCAGATACTTATTTAAAACTGAAAGCCTTGGAAATAACCAAAAACTCAGTCATTTTCTTATACAAAAAGAGATCTGTTCCTCAACAGTACTAATCTCAAAATGAGGGCAACTTACATAAGCATAGTTCATTCTTGGGGGACTTTTTATGATGCATAAAACCTAAGGCTTGTTTCCATTTCAGAAAGATAAAGCCTGCTGTTCCTCATTAATTTTTACCTGATAGTTCATCCTAGGGCATCAGTCCTAATCATTTTGTTTGCTTTTCATATTTGGCCCTTTCAGATGATCTTTCATCTCATATGCACTTACTATAGCCTTTCTCTTTCCATCAATCAATCAAACATGAAAATACTCAGGTCATTAATTTATCAGGTTTCTTCTGAGTGTGGGGGCAGGGATGGTGGCTGTCTTTAAATATGCGAAACATTCTTATGTACAAAGACCTCTTATTACATAAGACACAGAAGACTATGATCAATAGGTAAAGCTATAAAAAGGTAGATTCCAACACAGCATAAGAACAAGTTTTCTAACCATGTGGTCTGCCTAGGATTGACTTGTGCTGCCTTGAAGAGTGTCAAGTTCCTTTTAGCTCTTTGAGTCCACACCGACCTGAATAACTACTTCTCAGGAATATGAGAAGGGAAGGTTGAAGCTCAGAGGGTGGCCAGAGCAGGACAAGATGCATCATTTAGGGGGCCCAGGGCAAAATAAAAATGTGGGGCCTTTTGTCCAAAAATTAAGAATGTCAAGACAGACAGCAGAGCAGTAAACCAAATGTAAGGCCTTCCGAGCATGGGCCTTATGCAACTGCACAGGAAACACACTTGTGAAGAGGGCCCTGGGTCTGACCATTGCCTGTGAACTCGAGGAATGACTTAGATCCCTTCCAAAGCTAAGAAGGTATGAAATCTGTGCCAAAATTAATCCTGGATCACAGAGTTTAGAATAAGAAGATAGAGCCAGTGATGAGTCCAGGAGTTTTAAACCTGAACTCAGAGACCATATAGGTTCTCAACCTTGAGCCCTCAATGTCATATGGAAAATGTTTCATGTCTATGCATTTTCTCAGACAAGAGGGTCCAAAGCTTTCATCTGCTTATGGAAGAAGTCTGATACCCTCCCTGCAAAAGTTAAGAACCTCTAATCCAACTCCCTCATTTTGTCCATGAGGAAATTGAAGCACAGAGGGGGCAAAATGACTTTTACACAGTTGAAGAGTTAGTTCCTTTGCATTGTTTTAGACTTTGAATCTAAAAGGTTTTCTTTTTATTACTATAATTTAATCAATTTAACTGCAATTGCCTCATTAATAAATTTTGCATTAGTCTTAGCTTTATCATTCTATTTTAGCCTTCAATAACAATCTGATTCACATTTTATATGAGTATATGACATTGGCTGTCACTTTGTAACTTTAATTTTATGGTGTTACCTTCTGAAATCCTTATATTGATTTCTCAAAAAAAAATTGAAGACACGTTTTAGAAACATTAATGTTGGCACTCTACTCCAGTCATGGGATTAATAGAGTAAAACTTTAGTCATAGAAATTTTGAACCAAGAGAAGAGGCTGGCACCATTTCCACCCTCTATTATTATTCAAGCACAACTGCAAAAATAAGTAAATAAACAACTTTAATAAAAAATACTAGCATATGTAGAAACAACAGATTTATAACATAAATATTATTTTTACATTTCCTTTATCAAGCTTCTGGGGTTTTTGTTTGTTGGTTTGATTTTGTCCTTAAAGCTCAACATGATAAAATTGGGGTAATTTTTTTCCCCCACTCACTCTTTGATCTCTCCTCACTAGCATTTTTCTGGTTTGGCCAGAGAATTATTTCCAGTTCATACAATCTCCTTAGGGTCCCTCAGCTCATTCAGGTCTTCAGCTCTATATTATATTTTTGTAGTGTAATCTTTTGACGAAATTTCTCATTTAATCTTTACAAAAACCCCATAATGTGTGGCAGATTGTATTTTCAAAAATGGCCATGCCAATATATCCCAATCCAAATGTTCTTGTAGTATGATGTTGGCACTCATCCGTTAAGAGGTGGGGTCTACATTTGCTCTTCACCGATCTGGGTGGGCCTGGGACTGTGATGCTCAAGACTCTGCACGACTTCGAGGCCAAGATGCAACAGGCAGTACAGCTTCTCCCCAGCTCTCTCTCCCTTGGGACAAGTGCCTTAGGAGCCCTCAGCTGACATGTAAAAGTCCAGCCATTCTGAAGCTGCCACGCTGGAAAGATCACATGGAAAGACTATGGAAAGAGAGAGAGAAAAAGAGAGTGAGGGAGACCGACCTAAGGAGCCCCAGCTTTTCCAGTCCTGGCTGCCTGATCCTCCCCGGCCCAGGAACCAGCCATGTGAGTGAGCAAACCTCCATATGACTCCAGCCCCCAGGCTTCAAGCCACCATGGCTGACACTGAATGGAGCAGAAATGAGCTACCGCCCCTGATCCCTGCCCAGACTACTGATTTGTGAGCAAAATAAATGTTTTCTTGTTTTAAACCGTGAAGTTTTGGGGTCATTTGTTATAACGCATAGTAACTGGGACAGCAGGTAATGTTACTTTTAGGATTCACTTGGGTGTGAGTAATTGAAAATTCAATTTATACTTGTTTAAGCTTAAAAGCAAATGTGTCAAACTTTTATAACTAAAAGTCCAGGGCTAATGCTGACATGATTTTAACAAGGGCAATATATGATGTCCCCAGGACCCAGGCCATCCGTATCTCTCCACGCTACTCGCCTCCAGGCTGGCCCCATGCTCAGGCAGAGGGGGAGCAGCTCCAGACATCTGCCCTGTCAAATTCAAGTGCAGCCGCAGCAGCAGAGGGAACTCCACTTCAACAATTCAAACAAAGGCCTTAACTTTAATCCCACTGGCTAAATTTGATTTGTTCCCATTCCCAAACCATGGAACATGCTGATTATTCAGGCTAGAGGCAAATATATGGAAAAGCAGGGATGAATGCAAGTCAACCAAAAGTACAGGAACTGACAAAAGGAGAAGGATATGTCATCTCCCCAACCCACCCCCAAAAAGTTTCTGGGTACTAGTCCAAAAGAAGGATCAAAGAATATTAGCCAAAAAACAAATGTCCAATTTTTCCTGGACTACGTATGAGAAAGATTTTAACAGTTTTCCTCAGCCGTTGCCCTACAATTCATTGAGCAACTGTCATTTTTCACCCCACAGTAAACTGAGTCAGGATTTGAACACAAGTCTGTCTGATGCAAAAGTTCATTTTCTTTGCCCCAAACCATATGAAATAGCATTTACACTCTCTTTTCTTCTAACTTCTTATACTGCATACAGTATGCTGAGAATAGAAACTTTATGTGAATTTGGAGAGAGGTAGTTTTCAATTATAGTCTTTAATTTACCTTTTTCCTTAAGCTTTCTCCAGCGTTGTAGTTTAACACACACCAGTACTTTACCATCAGCCTCCTGTCACTGGTATTGGCTTAAAAGTCTATGCAGAAAAAGGTCTTCAGAACTGGTTTTTAAGGGACTTATTTTATGCCACCATAACAGCATTTTTTTCTTTTTTCTTAAAAGAAAATACAGCAGCTGCTTTATTAAGATATAATTTGCATATGATAGAATTTACCCATTTAAAGTATACAATTCAATGGTTTTTTAGCATATAAACAGAGCTGTGCAACCATCACGATAACCAATTTTGAACATTTTCATCACCAACTAAAAAAAACCTGGTACCCATTAGCGACCACTCCCCATTTCCCCTCTTCCCCCTCGCCTCACCAGCCCTATGTCTCTATGGCTCTCACTATTCACTATTCTGGGCATTTCATATTAATTTAAATGGAATCATACAATATGTGGTCCTTTGTGGCTGGCTTCATTCACTTAGCATGATGTTTTCATGTTGTAGCATGTATCAGTGTTTCATTTCTTTTCATTGCCAAATAACATTCCATTATATGGATATATCACATTTTAATTATCTATTCATCAGTTGATGAACATCTGAGTCCTTTTCACTCTTACAATGCCATTATGAACATTGACACACACGTTTTTGTTTGAACATATGTTTTCATTTCTCTTGGGTATATGCCTAAGATTAGAATTGCTGGGTAACTATGTTTAGCTTTTTGAGCAACTGTCAGATTGTTTTCCATTCCCAGCAGCAGGGTATGTGTGTTTCATTTTCTCCCCATCCTTGCCAACGCTTGTCAGTATCTGTCACTTTGATTATAGCCACACTAGCTGGTTAAAGCTGTGTAGTATTGCATTGTGGGTTCTACTTGAACTTCTCTGATGGCTAATGATGTCAAGGATCTTTCCATGTGCTATTGGCCATTTGTAAATCTTCCTTTGAGAAATATATATTCAGATTCTTTGCCCATTTTTTGAGTTATTTTTTTCTTATTATTGAGTTATTTATGCATTCTAGATACAAGTCTATTATCAGATATATGATTTGCAAATATTTTCTCCTATTCTGTGGGTTGTCTTTCCACTTTCTTGATGGTGCCCTTTGAAGTACAAACATTTTAGATTTTTATGAAGTCTAATTTATCTACTTTTTCTTTTGTCACTTGTGATTTTGGTGTCATATAGGAAACAAATGCCTAATCCAAGTTCAAAAAGAGCTAGGTGGAGTGGCTCACACCTGTAATCTTAGCAACTCAAGAGGCTGAGGCAGGAGGATCACTTGATGCCATGGGGTTTGAGGCTAGAATGAGCTATGATAACACCACTGTGCTCCAGCCTGGAGGACAGAACAAGACCCCCATCTCAAATAAATAAATAAATAGAAATATTTTTTTTTATTTAAAAATAAAATATAAAAATTTAAAAAGACTTTTGCCTATGTTTTCTTCTAAGAGTTTCATAGTTTTAGGCTCTTATATTTAGTTGTTTTATCAATTTTAATTTTTGTATATTGTGCACGGTAAGAGTCCAATTTCATTCTTTTGCTTGTGGCTGTCCAGCTGTCCCAGCACCATTTGTTGAAAATACTACAGTATTCTTTCCCCATTGAATGGTCTTAACACTCTTTCAAAAATCAGTTGGTTCACATGGTTTATTCTGGACTCTCAATTCTATTCTATTAATCTATATGTCTATCTTTATGCTTGTACCACACTGCATTGATTACTGTTTCTTTGTAGTAAGTTTTAAAATCAGAAAGTGTGAGTCCTTCAACTTTGTTCTTCTTTTTCAAGATTATTTTGACTATTCTTGGTCCTTTGAACTTTCATATGAATTTTAGATTAGCTTGTCAATTTCTTTATGGCTATGTGTTTGTTTTCATCCTCTTCCATCCATAAATCCTGTTCATAATGATATAGGCCACTACTGATAACTTTAGCAAATTCTAATGTAACTTTTGCCCAACACTTGTGGTTGCTCATTTAATCTTATCCAGGATGTTTTCTTAGGTAAGTTGGTGTCTGACCAAAATCTTGTCTAAATCTCATTCATCAATTTCATAAGCTGAATTATTATCAGACCAATCAGTAAATGTATTTCTTTTTCCTTCTATTTGTTTCATCTCTTTATCAAATAAAAAGTCAAGTTCTTCTCATTATTTTCTTCTGGAGGATATAGTTGATTTGATGTCTTATCAAGTAAAGGTGTTGATTTTTTCAATTTCATTGTAGATGAACAATGTCGCTTTTACTTTTATCCAAGGCTCTAAGTCCAAGTCAGGCAAACAGGTAGGCAAACCTCTAGGCATTGCTTAAAGATTAATTTTTTCAGTATTTTTCTTTGGACTCAGTGAAATTCTAATTGTTAGAGAATTTTAGGGCAGTCTCTGTATGTGAGCCAAAGTCTTGGCCTCATGTGGACTCAGAATAATAGTTTTTTTTTTAATTTTTCACTCAAATTTAAGTAAGTTCCATTGTAGTGTGTGGAATTGCTATTGATTATTAATAATATAATAAATCCTGGCCCAACCCAAAGTGAATTTCCCTACAGCAGATGGAAAAGGGCCTTTGATCCTTTTTATGCCACTCACATCTTGCCCCCAGAAGCACTCCACTCACTTCTTGCTAAACCGACAGCCTCATTCATCAACTGGCAGGATACTGCCTTAAACAAATGTATCTATGCCTATGTTTTCTTCTAGAGCTAGTGGGAGCTTCTAAAGTACAGGATCTCAACCAGTGGTAGGGCTGGAAAGGAGAAGGTCACAGCAGGAAGATCACATGTGGAGCTTTGTCAAAATACTGTGTCCCAGCCTGAGCAAGAGCGAGACCCCGTCTCTACTAAAAATAGAAAAAATTAGCCAGCATGGGGGTGCATACCTGTAGTCCCACCTACTCGGGAGGCTGAGGCAGAAGGATCGCTTGAGCCCAGGAGTTTGAGGTTGCTGTGAGCTAGGCTGACGCCATGGAACTCTAGCCCAGGCAACAGAGTGAGACTCTGTCTCAAAAAATAAATAAATAAATAAATAAAAACACTTGTGTCTGCTCTCCACCACCTATACCACCCACTCCCAAAGTATCAGGATGAGGGTAGAAGAAATGGGAAGCTCAGACATATTTATTTGGAAAAATTCCAGGTTAATTTGAAAATCATTGTTCTACAATCACATAGGAAGAAACAAGGGTACCATAAGCTACCAGGAGCCAAGCCTCCAACCTTGGGAAAAGAAGGGAGGGATAGAAATGGGAGCATGTTTAACATTAATGCTTACTTTCTTTGATTTGGATCATACAGTAAATGAGAAGCAGAAATGGGCTACTTAGCCTTGCCAACTAAATGGGCAAAAGCAATTAAATGACCAAAAGAATGGAACAAAAAGGTTGAAAAAGACAGATGAACATAAAACAAAAGCAATTGATGATGTGAAAAATAAGAAGAAAGGGAAGGAGAGAGAGAGAAAGGAGAAAGCAAGAGCTTGTTCTAGGAAGTTGGAGTCAAAATATGGAAACTTACATAAGAGACTACTGACTCTAAAATGGAATTACAGACACAGGATCGGGGAAGAACCCTTGGAGAATGACTTCAATTTTATTTTTGAGAAAGTGAACAAAGATTTGAGAAAAAGCAGAAAAGAAGAATTGAGAAGTAAGTTTAAGAAACTGTATAATAAGAGAAAACAAACTTTGCAGAAAGAGAAATTGAAAAAAAAAAACAGTATAAAATATACAGAATAAGGGGCACTTAAAGATATCCTATTTCTGAGTAGATGAGGCCAATCTGTCTTTGGTGGAGGTTGAACAAAGTTAGGTGTATAATCATGAGAGCTATGCCTCGCATAAAAAATAAGAATAAAACAGGCCAAGAAGCCAATTAGTTAATCTCAGAAGTTCCTATACAGAATTTCAAGAATTTACTGGGTAAACCATTTTTAAAAAAGAAGCTGTAGGAGATATTGATAATATTTCCCTTAGGGAAGTAACTAATCAGGAAAGGAATATAACACAGACCAAGGCACTGCTGAATTTTGTGTGCACTTTGTATACTTTCAACTCAGATAAAATCATGCATACTGTGTTTTCAATTTTCTTATTAGGTACTATTTGCAAAACTTGACATTTTTCTTTTCTAGTTCCGCAGATATTCTATTATGCAATTGGCCAAAATTAAGTGATTTTCCTGACATGTTTTGTTATTTACATCATTAATTTGAGTTCTTATTGAAGTTCCTGGGAACTAACAATAAATTAGGTAATTTTTGTAAAATGTTTGTCACAATGCCTAGTACATAAAAAATGTTCAGTAAATAGCAGTTATTGTCATTATTATTATTATTTGGAATAACCCTTAAAAATAAACAAACAAAGGTCTATGTTCAAAGAAGAAGAAAAGAAACAGACACCTAATAGCATTAGAAAAAAGGAGCAAGCTTAGTCTCTCCCTTTTTAAGTAGGGATCATATGAACACCAGATAAAATGATGTGATCGGCAAATAAAAAGTACCCAGCATAATGCTTAGCACACTATTGATCAACATACTTAATGAAGGTCTATTTCCTTCTCCCACCACATCTTTTTTCAAATCTTCCTAAAACTTGAATCACATAGCACTACAATAGAACTATTCATCTATTTAGGCTTTTTCAGGAATATTTCCATATAAACCACTGAGAAGATGCACAGAAATGACCTCACACTGCCAATTAAGAACTTTTACAAATTCTAACTTAAACATTTGTTGTTTGTATAGACAAAAACTATACCTTGCCTACTACTTTTCATTAACATGAAAACTTTCTAGCAATAGTAATAAAAATGGCTTCATACTTTTAAAATTTCCTGATCCTCAGAAGGCTTTTCCACAAAGGAAGTATAGTAATTCACTGTTTATTATAAAATCAAGTTTTTCATTTTTTCCATATACCATATTTAGAACCATGTTTTTACTTTAAGTTTATATATAACGTTGTAAATATTTAATCTTACAAATACCTAACTTTGCAAATACATCTGTTTCCAAGTAGTTTCAGATAACACTTATCCTACTAAGATTTTATTCAATTACATAGAAAATTCTGCATCGACCCCACCTATTTTTATCAGTTTCACTTAAAATATATTTGTTTACTTCTGTAATTTCCTATAAACTAAGAATTTTGAGCTCAAAAGGGACATCAGCATCATTTAGTCCAAATCCTTCATTTTACAAAACAGAAAAATTTGAGTAAGTAATTTACAGTTACCCTCTCTAGATTATGCCCTAAGAATGGATAAAATATGTAGCCAACCCAATGTTACGATTTTAACTTCAGGCTCATACCAACTGCTGACAGATCTCTCTCCTGCCATTGTATCACAATCCCTAGAATTCCCACCCTTGGTTATTATATCCTACTGATGCATTAAAATTCCCCATCAAAACTTGAACTCTAATCAGCCATTGATGATGATTCATTGATTTACAGAAAAAACCAATGTATATATATAGCATATTGCTATATATAGCAACCTATTGGAAAGGAACATTGAATATTTTGAAGAATGAGGAAGGAACTAGGAAAAGGTTGATTTAATTCAGCCAACATTTGTAGAATTTATACTGCCTGCCAAGCACTGTACTACCTAGTGAAGGTGCCAAAAGGGGGCATGGTCTTGTCCTCAAGGCCCATCCGGCCAGGAAGCGTTCCAGTAAAAAAACTAAGCACAGCATGAGATTAGAGCTACTATGAAGGCATGTACAGATTGATGAGGGTGGAAGAGATTTGTCCTGTCTTAAAAAGCAAAAGAAGACCAGAGAGGGTTGTAATGGAGCTTGTCTCAGAGGATATGTGGCATTTATGGAGCAGGAAATATGGGCTCTGAAGCCAGAGTGAATGGATTTGAAACCCAGCACCGCTTATTGATCTTAAACAAGTATGTAGCCTCTGTGTGCCTCAATTTCATCACCTGTATAATTAGGACAATAGAATCTATCTTGTATAGCTGTTATAAGTGATTAATAAATGTTAAGCACTTAGAAAAATTTGTAAACATTGTAAGGGCTCAAAAGTTTTAGCTGTTGTTGGGGTTTCACAACATGTAAAAATAGGGTTAAGGGTCAGAGAGTGGGCCACACCACCAGGGTAGCACTAGGTAGAAACGGGCCCTTTAATTGCACTAGGTTGAGAAAGATAACAATGCTATATTGGCAAACAGTAGTGGAGTCTGGGCACACCCAGCTGGATCAGGAATGGAAAGCATATGATGGTGCCACAACCATATCAAGGTCCCACAAGGCAAATCTTAGGTATTTAATATAAGGATTTGTCCTTAATATTAATAGAATGAGCCTTCAGATCAAATATAAATGATTGAGAAAAAGATCTTTTTGGAGAAGTGGGTTAAGGCTTCTAAGCAAAAAGACCTTGAAATCTTGATATGAGGGAAGGGTCACCAAGGAAGGGGAAAAGGACACAGGATGGGGATATTGGAAATCCACGTCACCTACTTCACAGCTGAGCCACAATTTAAATGGGCACTTGGAAGCAAAGTGAGGAGAAAGTGATGTGTGCAGCATGGCTACCCCTGGGCAACTGTATAAGGTGGACATAGTAGGGCCTTGACACTGATGCCAAAAGACGCCAAAGTGGAAGTGGGACCTAAAGTGGGGAAGGGAAGCCATGCTCTTCCACACCAAGAGAGATGTTTCCGTGAAAAATGGGAAACTCAATTATTAGCCAATGAGCGGCATGCCTGGATTTGGGCTTTTGTTGAGATGTGTTGGTATCTCATAGAAATATCTAACAAGTCCCTTTTCAAAACCCCACATGAGAAGGCAAGCTTGATTTGGAAGGTTGGGCTGTGGTTTTTTGAGGGCTACTGAAAGTTCAACATTTTATTTTATCAGCCTATAAAGCTCAAGACTGAATAGTTTCTCAGTGAGTCCAACATTACCAGTTTTTCCTTCAGTGCAGAGAGGCAGGGCCACTGCATGTGGTGGTGGAGGCTGCCCTGCCTGCCTAGGGGCTCCAGCTGGGGGTAAGTGGGGACAGATGCAGCCTGCTCTGTTCCCCAAGATGTGGGAGAGGAGCTTCTTGGTAACTAGCATTGCAGTTCTAAGTGCATTAATAGAGACTGAACAAATGGCATTCTGAGATTTCTTTTGTAAAAAATGATTATAAGAATTATAAGTAATTGTATTACTGGGTTAGTTCAGTCTTTTCTTTTATCTCACACTTTTTCTTAGGTTTTTCACCTTTGTTTAGCTGAATAATATCACTAAGTAACACACAAAAAAGGTACAACAGTGCCTTTTTATTAAGTGCTACATTTTTCTACTTAATTCTAGAATGTCTTATCTGGCTAATGTTGAAATGGGCCCTTGTATTTCTTGCTGGCTGATACCAATCTTTAGTTACAGATTAGCTCATCTCTAGATGTATTATATTCTGAAAGCCATGCCTTCGATCACCTTGAAGTAAGATAAACTCTTGACTGTCATGAGTATTATTCCAGCTGCTCACATGCTATCAATTTTCTCCATTTGGACCTATGCAGAAACCACTGCCTGCAGGAGAGCAGAGAAGTACTGCTCGTGCCAGATGAGCCAGCAGCAATGATGAAAAGTGGGAACTGCCTGTACCTCATCTTCCCCAATTACCTGCCTTTAGCCAAAACATTGAATCCCACAAAGAGAGCTAGGGGAGACATAAAACAATATTGGCAAAGAGTCCTTGACTTAAAGGACTTCATCTCCTAAAAACCACATGCCACAAATGTATTTTAAAAAGAAAAAGCCATATACATGATGTTAGAGTAATGATGTCAAGAGCAAATGACCTAAATGGTCCTGGCTCCATTTTGTTTTCACTCACTGAGCCAAAAACAATAAGCAAAAACCAGCCATCGACATACAGCCACCTGAACAAGGTTTCAGAGCACAGAGCACTTTTCTGAGCACAGAGAGGATGCTGAGAAACTGAGAGGCTAAGTGGCTCTCCAAGGGGGAATGGAGAGCATGTGACAGGTTGAGAGCTGACCAGGTCTTTTCCAAAAGCATTTAGGAAGAGCTAGTTAAGGAATATTTACTAGTTTTTGCTCTAGGTTTAGCGGTGCACTAGGAGCTCTGAGATACATCATAAATCCAAGGGGCTCCCTGACCACAGTCAGCCAACTTTCCCTTTTCAAAATACTGTCAGCCAGCAGAGGACTGCTGGAGAAAACCAGGCAGCAGGAACATTAATACCACAACAAATGTACAATAACCGACTTTACCTGGACCCTCAACACAGCCCCAAATTCAACACGTTCCTCTGGTCACCTTCGTCCCCCATGCTCCCCAACAACTATTAATATTTCAAATCTCCATCCTCCTCGTGTCTGTTCTTTCCTCACTCTCAGCAGATGACATTGATTCATGCATCATCAAGGCATTAAGTCTGGAACTTGTCCCATTCCCTGTCACAGCTCCAAACACAATTCTACGTGCACCCACTGCCTCTTCTCCCCTAACATTTACAGTACAGGGGTCCCTCCTCCCCTCTAAGGCTCACAGTATTCTGTAAAATGCTCCTGTTTTTAGGAACCTAAAGCTTTTTATTATTTATTTTCTAGCCAGGATGATCTTTTAACTTATCAGTCTCTTCTGAATCTTTCTATCCTAATTAAAAATAAAGAATAAAAGCAAGAAAAGAAAAAGAAAATATTTTAAACTCACTTTCTAGTGACACCCTCCCCCCCTCCCCCTGCTTTGCCACCAAACTTATCAGAGGAATTGGCTACATTTGCTGACAGCATTTCCTCACCTCCCACCAATTTCTCAACGTATTCCCAACTGGATTCTGCCCTGCCCCTGCCAAGCTATTAATATGAAACAATTTTCATAAAGATCACTAATAATTTCCATGGCACCAAATTTAACCAATATGGTGATCCTCATCTAAACTCAGTAGCCACATGGATGGCCAATCCCTTCTTTAAAGACGCATATCTCTTGGCTTCCTCCATAATACCACGCTCTTCCCATTTCCTTCCTTCATTTGTGGCTGCTACTTCCGAGTCTTCTTTGTTGGCTCATCCTCTTCTACGCATCCTATAAGTTCCTCAAGGCTCAGTTGTAGGCCTCTAGACTGCCTCCGTAGGCAATCTCAAACACCCACGACTTTAAATACCATATATCTTAAATGTACGTCTGTCCTGGACCTTTTCTCTGAGCTCTGGACTGACACAGCAATGTGAAATCTGAGCACCTCTTGAATCAATCCTTCACCTTCCATCTCCTCTCTTACCAGCATGGTCCAATCTACCCCCAGCTCTCACCTGGACCACTACAATAGCCTCTTCACTGATTACCTCTTATCCTGCAGGCAATTTTCTCCTCCACTGCCAAATTGATTTTTCTTAATTATTTAAATATGATCATGTCATTTCCCAGTTTAAAAGTTTGTCAACAGATTCCAATTGCTCTAAAGATTAGGACCAAAGTTCACATCATGTATATAATGTGGCTTTGACCCCTTTTCCAGCCTTTGTCCTCCATAATTTTCCCTCAGAGAAGTGACCAGCAGCCCTCTGGGCACTTTGGCTTTCTTCCAGTTCCTAGAATGCCCCGTGTTCTGTCCCTCCTCAAAACTAAGTTTACCTAGTTAGTTCCTACTTATCCTGCACATTGCAGCTCCAACATCACTCTCTCAGGGAAGTAGTCTCAGACTAGGTCAGGACCACCTTTTAGGCATCACTGCAGCCTCTTGCATCTTTCTTTCTTTCATACCACTCACCGAGGCTTGTAATTCAACATCCCCCACTAGACTGTAAACTCCATGAGAGCAGGAACAGTGCTGGTTTTCTCATCACCATTGTAGCCCCAGCCCCTAGCATAGCACTTAACACAAAGTAGATACTGAATAAATAAACAAGTCAGTAATGGTGTTTTACTGTGCAAGGCAGCCAATACAAGGGAAAGAAAGATATTAATTCTATGTCTCAGACAATAAATATAAAAATATTCAGAGCAGGAAAAAAATCAATACGAATGAAATTTCTTGTGACATATTTATGAACCTTTTAGGAACTGGACCAAAAGGTGGCTGGGAAAGGATATATAACTCTATGCTATGTCCTCTGCAGCACTGTCAGATTTGTTCTGAAAAGGTAAAACTCCCAATAATAGATTCTACAAGAAAACTGGGGGAAAAAATGGAACAAGAGAAGACTAGAAGTTTATATTAAAATGCTATATTTTAGACTAAATTGTCATTAGATTTCTTTGTAAAATAGACCTAACCTCCCCTTCTACTCAAACCATCTAGAAAAAATACTTAAAAAATAATGAATCATGAAATGAAAAGCTTGCGTGATCAGATTGAAAAAGAGAACCAAATGGAGAAAACCACAGTCCGTATCGTGTACAGAAACAATTGCAGAGATACTTTAAAGCAGGTGCTGGGGAACAATTTCTTTTAAGGGCCACATGGTAAACATTCTAGGCAGAGTAGGGACTAGGGTGAGGTGACTAGTGAGATCATGCTCAAGGTCAAGCAAGTGCAAGGTCAGTCTTAAAAAGGAATGCCTCCTTCACATTGCACCCTAAGCACTTCTCTGTCCTCACCCTGATTTGTGAGTCAGGCAGTCTCTGCAGCAATTACTCAAGTCTGCTGTTGCAGGGCAAAGCAGCCATGGATGTGTAAATGAATGAACATGGCTGTGTTCCAATCAAACTTTCTTTACAAAAACAGCCTGCAGGGTAGGTGTTTGGTTTGCTGACTCCTGCTCCAAGCTCAGGATCCACAAATGCAAGGAGCACGATTGGGCAAGAATATGAAAGACTGCAATAAAAAGAGCCGCACTGGATGAGACTTTTTTGCCTCTGCAGCATGGCTTTCAGTAGGCAGCAGTGGCATGTTCAAAATGTCTTTTTTTTTTTTTCCCTCTCACATTTGAATGCAAGTGTGGCTGATTATAGAATTTTAGTTTAAAAATAATTTTCCTTCAGAACTAGCCCAGCATCCTGTATTGCTGATGCAAAGTCCATTGGCATTCTGATTCTTATTCTGCTTCTTATTCTTTGGTAAGGAACCTATCTTTTTTCTATGTGAACTTTTAGGATTTTCTTTTGATCTTCAGAGGAAAGGGAAAAATCAACAAGAAAGAACAGTAAATGGGAAACATAAAAGAAGATGTCAGATGTCACCCAACAATATAAATGGATTAAGTTCCTGTATTAATAGATAGAAAAAAAATCTGTGTTTTTTTAAAAATCCAGTCACATGCTTTATGTAAGAGACATATCTAAAACAAAATGACCCAGAACAATTGAAATAAAGTATTGTGGGGAAAAAAACAGCCAAGGTAAATGCTAATAAAAAGAAAGCAAATATGGTGATATTAACTTCCTGTGGAATAACATTTAAGATGAAAAATCATCAAATGGAAAAAGGGGAATATTTTATACTGATGAAAGGACAATCTATGAAAGAAAGTAGAATAGTCAAAACCTTTAACCTAATAATATAACATCTAAAGCATAAAATTGAAAATATTATTAATACAAAAACAAATTGATAATTGCATAAACATAATGGGAAACCTTAACATATATGTACCAGAAACTGATATCAAGTATGCAGAATTTAAGAGAATGTGAAGAATTTGAATAATATAATTAGCAACTTGATCTAATATATATTTACTCCTTTTCAAAAAAAGAGAGCATGCACATTATTTACCAATACTCATGAAATAGCTACAAAAATTGAACATAAATCAAGTCAAAGAGAAATATCTCAAATTCCAAGAAATTCTTGAAAGCAGAATTCATACAGTCTTGATTCTCTGATAGCAATTAAGTAAAATTAGAAATTAACTAGAAAATAAAAAACATTTTAAAATGTTTCTACATAATGTTAAAGTGTTCATAAGTTAAAACTAAAATTATAAATTATTTTAAAATAAACAAAAATGAGAAATAATTATCTAAAACTTAAGTAATATAGCCAAAGTAGTACTCCAGGGATAGTGTATCAAATAATATAACTAAATACTAATATAACTAAAATATAACTAATATAACTAAATAAATATATATTTATATAATAAAATATAACTAAAAACAAATTAACTCAAGAAACTAGAAAAAATCTCAAAATAAAAACCAAATAATTAATAAAACATTGAAAGCAAAATTTATTAAACAGAAAATATGACTTGTTCAGTAATATTACAAGTTATTTTCTTGAAAAGAACAATGAAATAAACAGATCTTACAGAGATTACTAAAGGCCAGTATTTCTATGAAATGAATGATCTTGCTGGAAAATACACATAATAAAACTTTTAAAGAGAGAGAAAGAACCTGAATAGATAAAAGCCACAGAAGAAATTTAAAAGGTATCGAAAAATCTGCTGCTAACGAAATGCTCTCAGGGAAAATTACAGTAGCACCATGATTTTAAATATCCCCAAAACCTTCCCAAGAAACAGAGAGCAACTAGGACAGAAGTCATCTTTCTTTTCCTTGGATTGACTGGTTGCCTTGCACAGTAAAACATCTTTACTGACTTGCTTTTACTGAAAAAAAGCCAAAGTGCCCTCATGTGATCTGCATCCCTTGAGTGCAGGTGGAACCGAAGCTTGCTTCCAACCAGTAGAATATGGCAAAGGTGGCACCATACACATGAGTACATGTATCTAATCATGTCATGTAAGATGGCAACACGTTTTGTTAGGAGACTTTCCCTTGCCAGCTTTGAGGATGCAAGCAGCACATTGGGATGGTCCACGTGACAAGAAATAAGAGTGGCCTCTTGCCAACAGCCAGGAAGAAACTGAGATCCTCAGTCCTACAGTCTACAAAAATGTGATGTTGACAATAGCCATATAAGCTTGGAAGTGGATCCTGCCTCCTCTGAGACTCCAAACCTCGCCAGTGCCTCATTAATAGCATTGTAAGACCCTGAAGCAGAGGACCCAGCTAAGCCATGACTTCTGACCCACAAAAACTGCGAGCTAATAGATATGTGTTATTTTAAGCTGCTAAATTTGTAGTGATTTCATTATGCAGAAATAGATAAGTAATACATGATTAGAGGGCTAATCGTTACTCTCATGAGAGAGAAAAAGTATGGTGGAAGTGATGTAATGTGACTTCCAAGACTCGGATGTAAAAGGAAAGCAGCCTATGTGTTTGTTCCCATTCGATAGCACAGTAGTAATTATTAATGATAATTTATTATATATTTCAAAAATAGCTAGAAGAGAAGATCTGAAATGTTCCCAACACACTAAAAAGGATAAATGTTTGAGGTAATGGACATCCTGTATCAGGGGTCCTCAGACTTTTTAAACAGTCCCTCAGACCATTGGAGAGTGTGCACTGTGGGCCCAGGACGAGTTGGCTGCTAAGCAGGACAGGCAGCAGCAGCAAAAACACCCGGCGGGCCGGATAAATGTCCTCGGTGGGCGGCATGTGGCCCGTGGCCCGTAGTTTGAGGACGCCTGCCCCTGATTTGATCATTACACATTGTATGCATGTATCAAAATATCACGTGTATCCCATAAATATGTACAATTATTATGTATCAGTAAAAAAAGAAGGAAAAGCACAACAGCTTTCCACCTTGCTCATTAAAATATTTGCTCTTGCAACAAATAGACTGCCATGTTGTGAGGAAGCCCAAACTAACTCATGTAGAGTGACCACATAAAAAGGCCCTGAGACTTCAAGAAAAGAGACAAATGCTTAGCCAGCCCTCAGTTGCCAGCCCCCTACTGATTCAGCTTCAATCCCCATCTGACTACAACAAAGACCTCAGCCAAAAGCAAGTAGGTAAGTCCTTCCTGAATTTCTGACCAAAGAAACTGAGAGAGATAATTTTTTTAAAAAGTACTGGGGTGATTTTTTATAAAGTAATGGATAACTAAAACAAATAATACTGTAATAAACTTATTGGTTTAATTTGGATAATAATATTAGAAAAAACCAACTGATTATTTTGAAAACTATTATAGTAAATAAAAAGAAAGCTTTTATTCTGCTTTTTTTGCATGAACTATATAGGCAGATACTCAAATAGTATGTGATGGAAAGTTTTCCTTTGTAGACATATTTCTGCTGATAAAAAAAAAAGTGATGGAATATCACCATTGTATAACCCCAAATGAATTAATGGATCTAAACATTGAGCACGAACACATGCCAACATCACAAGAAAAGGAGTGACAGCTAGATGTGCCTCCTGATGGAAAAACATACTGCCTATGAAGATGTCTTGTAACAAAACAAAACACCTAAGGATCAAGCCTTAGAACATTTATAGAAAATATAGAGGATTGAGAAATACATGAAACTACATCATAGGAATGCATTCAGCTAAATCCAGACCTGTGGAGTCCACTACTATAGACAGTAGCCACGTGTGGGTATTGGGCATCTGTAATGTGGCTAGTCAAAATTAAGATATGTTGTAAATAAAATATACACTACATTTGTCCAGAAAAAGAATGAAAAATATCTTATTAACAATTTTTATATTGGTTACATGTTGAAATGATCTTAATAGTATTTAGGATATATTAAGTTAAATAAAGTATCTAATTCAACTATATCTGACCTATCTCGTTTTATATTTCTTATTGTGACTCCTGGAAAATTTTAAATTACACATGTGATTCTCATTTTATTTCTATTAGATAACACTGATCCAGACCACAGGAAACTTCATGGTAATCTAATTCTCTCAACAAATAGATTATAAGAAAAAACATATCAAAGAAAAACCTAAAAATCAAAACAGACAAAAAATATATCATTCAATTACAATATGTGGACCTTATTTGTGACTCAAACAAATAAATTATAAAATGTGATTTATGAGACAATTATCTAGGACTTGCTTCAAAATAACAAATTTAACAAGATTTATCAGGAGTTGATAATCTCCAAAAAAAAAAAAAGAAAGAGTTGATAGTCATTGAAGCTGAGTGATGGATGCATAGTGGTTAATTATGTCATTCTCTCTAATGCACCAGGCCAAGTCTTGTCACAGAGGAATTCTAAAAATAAATTGTTGTGTTATATAAATTTTTCTGGAACATAAGAGAAGATGCAAAGCTTCTCAACTCATTCTTTGAGGCTAGTATAACTCTAATATCAAAACTAGAGAAAGATATAATATACACACAAAAAAACTCTGTGCCAGTATAATTCCTGAACATATCTATGAAAGTCCTAAGTATAATATTAACAAATCAAACAGCAATATATTAAAGAATAATACAACATAAGGAAGTAGGGCTTATTCCAGGTAACAAAGCCATTCAATATAGCAAATAGTTCTATGTAATTATTGCATTGAAAGATTAAAGTAAAAAAAGTGGTTAATTTCAATAGATACAAAAATAGTATTCTATAAAAAGTCAATGCCCATTCATGTTTAAACCAAAAAATAAAGTTTTTAGCAAACCAGAATATAAAAATCAATTTATGTTTTCATCTTATACGCTTCTGAATTCTATATTCAATATAACTTATATATTCACTACTTGTGTAATTTAAAAAATTGAATAAGTCATATACAAATGACCAGCAAGTTATATTTATCACATTTATTGTATAATTGTCCAGCTCTCTACTTTCATATCACTGTCAGCATACCCTTTGCCACAGATCAAAAATAATACAAACTTCTTCTATATGTGTAAAAGTAATGGGGATGAATAAGTATGAGCTGTATAAATTTATTTCCTCTTTGATTTTTAATCCATATTTATATACTAATTAGAATTCAGGGCCCATGGAGCATTTTCTAAGTTATCCCATTTCAGTAGATTCCCACACATCAATAATTCGTTTAAGGATATACTAAATACCCCAGTTTGCTCATTATATAATACATATTATTGAAACATCAAATTGTACTTCATAAATATGTACAATTACAATGTATTTATAAAAAATAAAAATAAAAGAACAAATATGCCTAATAAAAAATAATAATTAATTTGAATAATTTCATTGTGAAGAAACTTATGAATACTTAGTACATTTAATGGTTCTGCCACACAGTTTTAAAATCATTCTTAAAACTTGATTATCATTGGCACATTAAAGACTACACTAGAATATCCAGAATGTGGATAAGGAAAAAGATAATCTTCTGAAAGTAAAAACAGAAAGTAATGTAATCATAACACCAAAAGCTAAAGAAAGAACTACAAACAAGTTGTTGGTAGAGTTGGAAAGTGACCAATCCTTGTGTCAAGAAGATATGGCTCAAAGATCATGTAAAGTGAAATTGTTCCCCCTCTCCAATTGCACTGTAACTTGCATGGCACATTGAAACAGTACTGTGGAAGTTGTCAGTATTTATCTGATATTATTCAGGAGGAGGATGCTTTGATTTTAGAAGACCAACAGTGCTAACCTTGACAGAAATATCCCTGGAATAAAGAAGCTAATTTCCCAGACTTAGATGGCTTAATGGACATACCTTTTGAGAGCATTCTCAGGTAACATTCTGTACCTGCCAAGCAAATTATAGATGAGAAAATTGGTTTACAGAGGACACCCATGGTACAGATAATAGGATCCCATTATCAAATCAGGTTTATTTCACATAACAATTTCTTAAATTTTCCCATGAAAAGACCGATCAGCTGCTTATCAGTTTAGTGTTTCTCAGTCCTCTATAGCTTGATCAGCTTTGAGTAACCTGGTGGAACTATTTCTGGATGCTCTTAAGATCACGTCCTTAAGGTATTTTTTACATGAGGAACATAGTAGCTTTTCTTTTGCTTCTGTCTTCATTTGCAATAGATATTTATTTTCAAAAATAGGAAAATATCAATAATAAATAGATAAATAAGTGATAAATAATTTAGTGTTTGGCCATTTTGTAAAAATGTGTTTTATTTCTTTGCATATACCCAATAAATGGACAAGAACAAAAGAAGAAAATTATACAAGACAAAAATTTCCAAGATCTTTCATTTGAAAAAATCATTGATCTATTCCCAAAAGTTTGATTTGTGTAGACTTAGTGCAAAGGCATCCTACAATTGCAGAAACAAAGGATTGGACTGAGAGAGGGGTCAGGAAGCCAGTACCATGCAGAATGGAGCTGGGGAAATTGAGAGCCACAAAGCCTGGCCTGAAAACAAATAGGAAATTCTAGAAACAAAACTGAAGAATGGATAGGGGCACAGATTTGTTCCTAATCATGGAAGCATTTGGGACTGAGTATCCACTTAGGTATCAGGACATAGGAAAGAGAAATTCAGATAATAGTCAAAAATTCAGAAGGCAAGTAGGTAATCTCTTAATTGTCTAATAGGAATCTCAAGTTTAAACTGCCCAAATTGAACTCTTGATTAGATCCCTTAAAAAGCCTTCCCCAGTTGTCCACAACTCATCTAATGGAATCACTCAGGCTCTTAGCCAGAGCCTAAAAGTCAGCATAGATTTCACTCTTCCCTCCACAAAACCCTCATGAATCTCCCCTAACTCCTCCAAATATATCTTCTCTCTCAGCAAGTCCTATTTACTTTACTTCCAAATATCTCAGATCTGCTCATTTCTTTCTCTTTCTACTCCTATCATCTTAGTCCAAGCCACCATCATCTCTCGCCTAGACTACAAAGAACACTTACTGGTTTCCATGATTGTTTCTTACCCATTATATTCCATTCTGCACATAGCAGCCAAATTGATACAAAGTTGATGAGCAGACTTGGAGCAGTTGATTTAGACTACGTCATGGAAACCTGGAGTTGAGGATGGCAAAGCAAGAAGACAGAAAGGGCATGGATTACTGAATCATTGTATCATTCTTGCACTGCTTATTCTCAGAGAAAGAAGTAAATTTAAATCTTATTTAAGCCACTGTTTGGGGGGATTTTGTGACAGCCAACGAAGTCTAACTATATCCTAAATCACACATTATGTGCAATAATGTGCTCTAACAAGGGGCATGGTCTTAAAAGAGGTAAAGCTGATCCCATCATTTCCTGCCTTCCACCGAGCCCCTTGTAGACATTGAATCACCTCATCAAAGAAGACTGACTATAGTCTGTGCATCCTAGGCATCTGGAAACAGCAAAGTGAGCAATGGTTCAAGGTAGAATTTTAGCAGAGTAAGGCTAAGTATACAATTTCTAAGGGGACATGAATTGTCCTTCAGAAGAAGGGAAATTGATTCTTGGGTAATATGTGTATGTTTTCCTATAAGATTATTTGCCCCTAGAAGGCAGAGATTCTATTACATCAATCCCTATAGGCCCAACAGGGTCTTGAGCTTAGTAGGTGCTCAAGAAATGTAATGGAATTGAATAAAGGCCTTTCTGAGGTGTAGCCCAGCCTGAGTTTGGCCTCTTCAGCAGGGATAATTATGAATATTTAAAACTCAATCGATTACTGCTCATGTGTTTAATATTAAACCTCTAGGCATAATGTGTAGAATTACTTTGTTTTTATACCAGCTAGAACAGTACTACATGGAATTAAGTGCCTAATAAATGCTTTTGGATGGTAGTGATAACAACAAAATAACTCACATTGATTTCTTACAGTCTAGGCATAACACGTTCAAAAGGATTTAGATTGTACCTAACAACTGTTATTGACAACATGAGATTCAATACTATGTTACATTCAGTATAATGATATACTGAGCTCATGATGTAATGTTAAAAAGAAATGAGATTAATTCAATGAGGGTATATGAGAATAAGTCATTGTTTTGTGGTTACTCCTCAGAGATATTAAGGATTATTCTTGAAAAAAACAGCACAAACATTTTTGCTAGCCCACACATATTTTTCTGAGCCTGCATAAGGAGAAAACATGGCTTTCTGTTGCTTTAAAGTAATAAAAGTTGGGTAGGGGGATGGGAGGAAGAAGGGAAGAAGTGGGCATTAATCTACATATCCTGCTGGGGTTAATTCTGGAGTACCAGGAAGGCCACAGGAGTTCTCTTTGCATTAAGACTGCCTTGGGTTGTTGGAAGAAATTATTGAAAGGTCTTTGGGAATGGTGGAATGATCTGGAATGGTGAGATTATTACTCTCTAACAAAGAAAGAGACAGAGGAGACCAAGTCTAGGGGCAGGGTTCCTTCATGTAGACAGACTTCACTGTGAGGCAGAAGACACCTGAGGCATCTGGGTTCCAAATTGGCAGTGATGTGGGGACCCCTGCAATAGCCATTCCTAACTCCCTTGTTCCTTGCTGGCATTGTAGAGACTGAATATGCCAGCTTTCTCTCTTTTTCAGCTTCCCTTGCAGCTATGATATGGTCATGCATCCGGCTCTGGCCAGTAGGGCCCAAGGGAAGTCTGCTAGGGGCTTCTTGGAAAGAGATGTACACAAAACAAAACACCACTTTCCTTTCTTACTTCTGTGTGTTTTTGTGCACAGTTGGGATACTTAGGGGTATGGCAGGCATCTTGCGACCATGCATGGACAAACCTTCAATATATTGAGGGTAACTGAGGAGAAAAAAGGGAAAGAGCCAGGAATCTTGATATTTTTGAGTTACTGAACCCACCATAAAAATGCCTATCTCAATACTTCCTGTTGTGGATGAAATTAAACCTCTATTCCTTAACCACTTTTAATAAGTTGTTGTGTTACTTGAAACCAAAAGCATCATAACTGAGAAAAGTGAGGAGAAACCTTTTCATTAACACAGGATAGGAGCATTCAAATATCTTCTAGGTAAGCTCTTGGAAAGTTGTCCTAAGTATCTAAGTGAGAGAACCATGAAAGCCAGAATTCATTTGAAAGGTGTACCAAGAATTACAATCACTGAGGGGCCAAGAGCCTTACCCACCACTACAATTTACAAAGCACAAGGCCACTAGATGATCATAGCTATAGGACATGCGGCAGCAGAAGGATGCCAGTCATGCTAGAAAAGGCTACCCTACATTAGAGTAAAGATCAGTGAGAATGACCCCAAAATCCCAGAGCAATCAACGTGTTGAAATGAGTCTCTTAGAGACATTGGGGAGGGAGGACCTGGGATAATTTGGAAGGGGAGGAGAGGACTTTAAGTCCTAAACCATTTTGTTTCTTTCACATGATTTTTATTACCCTACAAAGTTGGTATGACTTGGGGAAACAAAGGAAAATCTAGAATGATGATTTGTTATATGAGTGTCTATAGTACCATGGGTATGGTTCCGCATAACAGGACATTTATTTTTAAATAAATGTCTTGGTAAGAGCCTTGGCAAGAACCACGGGCTTTAATTATATTGGATGATTTTAATTAAACACTATATATAGACATGCTGCTCAGTTTTCAGGGTAGTGCTCATGTTCATTCTTAATGAGTTTGGATGAATTTCAGGAGCAGATCAATTTTCTTACATGTAGCTTATAGCAACAGTTCCCAACCTTTTTGGCACCAGGGACAGGTTTCATGGAAGGCAAATTTTCCATGGATGGGGGTCGGGAAGGAGATGGTTTGGGGATGATTCAAGAGTATTCTATTTTTTGTGCACTTTATTTCTATTATTACTTTGTAATGTATAATGAAATAACTATACAACTCTCCATAATGCAGAATCTAATGCCACCACTGACCTGGCAGGAGACAAAGCTCAGGTGGTTATACGAGTGATGGGGAGCAGCTATAAATACAGATGAAGCGTCACTCGCTCACCCAACACTCACCTCTTGCTGTGTGGCCTTCCTAACAAGCCTCTCTGCATAAGGAGCCCCTCAGCATCCTATGAAAAATGAAGAAAAGTTTTTTGAGACTGATTGTTGGACCCAGGACAGTATGATTAATACCTCTGGACAAAGATGGGATATACAACATTCCCTCGCCTCTGATTAATAGATGCTATAGGTGAATAGGAACCACACCATCAGGAAAAAAAGTGTATAACTTAGGCCTAAGACTACCTTGTATGTGTAGAAAATAAATTTTGAGATAGATAACAATGGTTGCTTCTGGAACCTACGGCCAAGCTCCATGACAGAAGGAACTGTGAAATAATAGGTTCAGCCTTCCTTTAGAGAAAAATGCTCTCTTGCCCTGGTTTCAGGAGGGGAAGTAAGAGGGATAATGGTTAAAAGAAGCAAAGACAACAAAGTATTTTTCTTTTTACTGGTGTACTAGCCAATATCTGTGAAATATAACCATTGGGTCTGCCAGCTTGTGTGGCCAAAGTGTCAGTGCCACACAGACCAGAGAAGGTAAGATGAGGAAAGAGAGTGGAGATAGGAGGTAGAAATCTCGTTTTCCAGAAAAAAAGAGAGGAGTTGTAATACCTGGAAAAGGAATTAAGGTCTAAGAAGAGTTTGCTTGTTTGGTTTTGTTTTTTAAGATGGGAGAGATTCAAATGCCAAAGAGAAGTTGACAGAAAAGGAGTGCTTGAAAGTTCAGAAGAGAGGGGTGACAACTGAGGGAGGGGGCCCAAAGAGACTGGTAGGGTTGGGGGAGATTAACCTGGGGCAGGAGGGACACCTCTTTCCCTGAGCTTGGAGGAAAAAGAAAATACCATGTGTAGAGGCCTATATCTGTCAAGATTAATCAGGTTATATTGCAGCAACAATATAAAAAATCCTCCAAAATCTCTGTGGCTTAAGACAACAAAGGTCTATTTCTCCCATGCCACATGTCCAGAGCCAGTTGGCTCTGATTCGGTTCTGTGCTGTCCACATTTCAGGATTGAGGCGAGTACATCAGCCTCTATCTGGAACACTGTAGTCCTTGCCACAGAAGGAAAAGAGAGAATGGCAAACCACGAGCAAGCTCTTAAAGCTGCTGCTGGGAAGGGAGGCACGGCATCTCACATTTCATGGCTAATTCACATTTCATGGCCAGAGCAACTCTATGATCATGGCTGAGTTCAACATAACAGGAACGTGTGAATATGGGTGAACAACACCATAGAGAAGAGCTTTGACTATGGGCTAACAATACGATCTATTAATAGCACAGGGCCCTCCTGCTTTTGTTGCTGATAAAAGTTGTTCCTTCATTCATTCAGTAAATATTTACTAAGCCCCTACTATGTGCCTGGTGCTGCACTTTGCTCTGAGAATAGACCTCTAAATAAGACAGACCTCTGTTCCCACAGACATTACAGTTTAGGGAGTTCCCACCTGCTGGCCTTACCTTTTCTTACTGGCATAGGGGACATCATCTGCTGAGAGAGAGGGAGTTGTTTGGAGGTAAGGAGTTTGAGGAGAGAGGTAAATATTTCAAATAACCACCAAGCAAAGTGGGAAAGAAAGCTGAATGGGGGGAATAAAAGGATTGCCAAGCAGCATTGCATGTGTTGCTTTGGTTGGCAAACTCATGGCTATGTGATGTTCCCTATCAGTGCTCAGTATCCTGGATACTGGAGAGCTGGAGCCAGAGATGATGCTGATACTATGAAAGAATAGGGTCTAGGCTAGGTCATAAGGAAGAAAGTAAAGTCATATGGACAAATGCTGGACAAGAGACAATGTCTTGAGAGCTAAGGTTAGGTGTATTGTGGGGGAGGAAGTGACCCAGAAATGCAAGTTGTACCAATCAAGAAATGCAGTGCTGCAGTTTAAGGTTTTACAGGTAGAGCAGTTCTTGGTCTAGAAAAGTCCAGGGTATGGAAACTGCATGGTGCTGACTGATCTTTATCCAGGCCTTAATTGTTCTTTAGACATTGTTCCTGGAGTCAGAGATTATATCCACATGCAGCTTTAGAGTGATCTCACAATCAAATGTTGACTCTACTGGGAATAATGAATTAACTGCCTACATTGTTCTATCATTTCATAATTGCTCTGAAAAAAGAGCTGATGGTAATATAACATTTCTTTTTAAAGCCCTCCAGTGTTTCTTTGTACAGTACTGTCTATCTACTGTTTAGACATTCCTCTTGAATTGAATCCTATTGAGATCGATTCCTTTTCCTGTTTCCTACTCAATAGCAGGAATTTTCAAACTCCTTTTGGTATCAGGATTCTATGAACATACAGCAACTTCAAGAACTATCCTTTCTCTGAGGAGGACAAAATGGTGTTCATCTCCAAGTCATGTAAAGTAAGACGTGAATATAAAAGGACATGAATGTAAAAAGGACGTGAATGTGGAAACAGAAGAAACAGAATGGGAAAAGAGGGAAAAAATATTTTAAATAAGAAAAACAGTCTTTTTAAGTTAAATTTAATTGAGATATAATTAATATACAATTCACCAATTTTAAGTATAGAATTCAATGAATTTTGACAAATATATACATTACCCCCCAAATATCCTCCTACCCCTTTGTAGTCAATCTGCTTCCTTTAACCCCAACCTCTGAAACCACTGATCTGCTTTCTTTCACTACAGCTTTGTCTTTTCTAGAATTTCATTTAAATGAAATAATGTAGTATACAGTCTTTCATGTTCAGCTTCTTTAAGAAAACAAGTTTTATGTGGAGGATATGAAAACAGCTTACAGGTTAGGGAAAGGTAAGGAAAATAAATAGTAAAGTTCAGCAGTCTGAGTGCCCACCTGCTTTGTCTTCATCCTAAGTAATAATACCCAAGAAAAATCAGGTTTTATGTGTTAGTTACATTTTTTAATACTCATTAAAAGTAAATACATAATTATTAGAGATAAAAATGTGTGTCTAGGCAGCACTGATACTCATTACATGTACATCAGTGATAAGCAGACCTCATTTAGGAAAACTAAATTAAAAGATTGACATTCTTTTACACTTCAATAGTCTTATTCTCTTAGTCATTGATTTGGGCTAGTGAGTCTTCTGTAACCATCGGCAAAAATGACAACACCTGAATCCCCACACAGCATCACAACATACACATTTACCTGACTTTTAAGGTGAATTTAAACCTTTTATTTTTGCTCAGTCCTCACTTTCTACCTTTATTTTCTATTTTATTTGGTTGGAATCAGAAAAATTTATGTTTGGATATAATGGAAAACAAAAATATATCTAAAGAGAGGGGACTACTGAGACTTGCCATAGGGCAGCATACATAGATTGGGAAGACATCCTGCAGAATGTGAGATTTGAAGAGAGTTTAACATCAGATGAGCAACTCAGCATTGCCCAGCAAACAGTCAGGAGAGTATAGTGTAGTCAGACCACAAAGATATCATAGAAAGGGTACAAGAACATTTTGCAATGGAGTGTCTGTGGATAATCTATGCACTCATTCTTACCATATGTGGGTTACAGTTACTGTATCACCTCTGTGTGTTCAGACTAAGACTCCATAGTTTGCTGCGCCTCTGTGTGGTTGTAGAGGCTCAGCAGTTTGAATCATTATACAGTGCAGCACTGATAAATAATTGTATCCATGAAGACCCATATCTTTCTGTAGACAAAGCTTTCTCCTGGGAAAGTAGAACTCTTCGAGGTCCCCCAAGGGCCTAGGAAGGTTGAATAAGAAAAAGTTCTAAGTTTAATTTTAAAAGCTCTTCTTTTACATTTGTCTTTGTGACAATTATTGCAAATTGGTAAGCCTAGAGGAGGTAAACAAGGGAGATGGATAGGACCACTGTTAGGGGTTGCAGGTGGGTGAGTTCACACATACTTTTCCAGTGTTTTTAACTGAGGTGAAATCAGGTCCAATAGGAATAACTGAGGCAACATTGAAATACAGAAGTGTACCAGAGGCTGTCTGGAGGGATGTGTAGAAACAGGAGTGGTATAGGGCCACACGCTTTGCCTGATCAAATGTGTGAGTCGCAGGTCTTTCATAGCACAAAGAGAGATAGAGACAAGGAGCTGGATGCCCGAGCTGCCACACTTGATTGGCCATTTGGTAGGAATGGTAGAATAATCCAGGGCTTTGAATCAAGTAGGGGGGGCAGTTTGAGTCTATGTGTTAGTTATTATTTGTCATGTTGTTGTGACCCATGAGAAAAAGTTTTTCAGGTATTTTACATGTTACTAGATAAACATATTAAATGTTAGCTCATAAATTGTCTTTCAGGTGAGGCCATTTCAAAATGAAATCTTGGCTTTGTATTTGGTGATAATTTCACAGTTCTAAACCCTCAATTAATTCAAAATTGGTCCAGCTTAAACATGTAGTTACATACAGAATGTGCCTAATTCTATCTTAGTTAAATGATGAGTTTTCTCTTGGTTACATGACTTCATTGTCATCTTTTCCTCTGGAGATTGCTGTGAGGATTGAGGTCAATACACGTGCAGGCCTCATTTCTGCATTTAACAAACAATGTCAATACAATATTAACATTTTTTACTTGCGCTGATATAAAAGTTTTTACTTTAAAACTGCAAATTCAACTCAGATTGCAAGATCAAATTTTGCTTCTTAAAAATAATGCTACCATAAACAAAGCCCACTTTGTAATCAGAATCCTATTTTTTTTTCCTGCATAAAGCAGCATAGAACAACGGTCAGTTATAGATACATGAAGTCCAGAAAGCTAAGCAAGTAAAACTCTGTCACGTAAGTAAAGTAGGTTATGTAAATTTTAAATGAATGAAGGAAAAAGCACCAAATTAAGAGAGGCAAAAAGGATCTTTTTCCTTTTTTGAATTGCATTGCTTGAACTAATATAACAAAATTTCCCAAAATCAAATATTTTAAAAACAATTTAATTATTCAAATGTTTTAAAAAATAATTTCCCCCAGTAAACACCGGAAAGTCAACCAAAAAACAAACCGTCTTGTTTCTAACCTCATTGCTGAAAATAATTCTACATGTATTAGTATTTACTACACGCTGAGCCCCTGGGGGTAACTCCCACTTCCACGATCTTTGCCTGTTGCCTGTCTACTATTGATGGAGGCGATTGTCAAGCATATGCACTGACTTCAAGACACAGTCTGGACCAAAGCTGCTTTTATGTAAAGAAGTCCCAGCCATGCTTCCAGCTTCCTTGAAATGAATCTCTCAATTCACAAGTTCCACTACCACCACCACCACTATCGCCCCCAGGTAAAATGAGACATTTCTAATAACTCAAAGGACTGTCTGTAAAGGTCCTGTCCTAGTTTTCATTAAACTGCTTTTTCCTGGCTACTTGTATCCTATAAAACCTAAATTATAAAATTTTTTAAAAAGCTGTTGAACACGTGGACAAAGGGAATCTTAGTTTCATGCAAAAACGCAACCATGCATGGGAACTGCGCAAGTCTTTCTCGGAACGGTCTGTATTTGGGTGAAGTCATCAAACGTCATTTCTTTATTTGGGGGTTGCCAATTCGTTTACCGGGATTTAAAGACGGTAACGGTGATAAGTCAGTTTCCGCACCCTGTGAAAGACTGGGCCCGTCGCCTTGTATTTCCCGGCAATATTAGAGTCAATTAGGTCTTGTCCCCTCGTTATCCGTGAGGACTGAATTCAACCCTCGCGTTTCAACGCAGGCTACTTTCTCCGGGAAAGTCAAAACATCTCTCAAAGGATCACACATCTCAGCCACAGAGGGCCGAGGAGCGAAGTCGATGCGTCTGACTAAAGGGGGCGGCCCCTCAGACCCCATCCCTCCCTGTAGCTCCCCGGATTTTAAAGAGAGGGATGGAGACAAAGGTGAGTAACTGTGCGCGCCGGCGGACGGGGAGCTGGGCAGTGGGAGGCTCCTCTGCCCCCAGCCGGGTGGCGTGACTTCAGAAGGACTCAGGAAACGGGCCAGGACTGGCAGGACGGAAAGGTCCCGGGCGGGGCCGGCGAACCGGCTCCTCGCAGGAGGGACGAGGCTGGGAATGTCCCCAGGCCCCGCCCTCCGCGCCGGGCCGGGAAATGAAACCGAGGCGGGCTCGGGGTCACGCGGCGGGGCGGTCCCGCAGCCTCCTGCGTCCCCGGCCGGCGTCTGCGAGGTAGAGCGCGTGCCTCACGTCCTCCCCACCCCGCCCCCTGCGCGCTGCGCACGCGCGGCCGCGCCCCGCCCCTTCGCGTCCCGCCGGGGTGATGGCGTGAGGGCGGGGGATCCGAGGTGGGGAGGCCGCCGGCGCTCCTGAGCTGCGAGTGCGCGAGACGCTGCTGCCGCCGCCACCCGCGCCGCGTCACGGCTCCCGGGCCCGCCTTCTCTTGACCCCTCCCCTCGCTCCTTTGCCCCCCTCCTCACCCCACCTCCTCCGACCGAGCGGTGACTTAAGCGACGGAGCGCGGTGGAGCTCATTTTTCTCCTTCCTCTCAGCCGCGCCGGGCAGCTCGCTGCGCGGGGACCCTGCACTTTGGCCCGAGATGAATGCTGCGGCAGAAGCCGAGTTCAACATCCTCCTGGCCACCGACTCCTACAAGGTAGAGCTCGGGGCGCGGGCAGGTGACGGAGGAGACGGGCGCGTTGCGGACGAGCGCGAGGCTGGGGCCGGGGGGCGGCCGGGTCTGGGGTCCTGGCGCGGGGCGGCGCTGGGGGAAGGCGCGGGCGGCGGCGGCGGCGGCGGCGGCGGCGGCGGCGGCGGGATCGGGCAGGTGAAGCTGGCGCCGCATTGGGGACGAGGTGGGTGGAGGAAGGATGGAGGGATGGACGGCAGGAGGCGGGGCCGGGGTGAGCCGCTGCAGGAGCGCGGCGGGGGGCCGAGACGCGCGGGAGCCGGCTTCGGGGCTTAGGCTTCGCCGGCCGAGCGCACGCCCTCGCCAGAAGCGCGGCCTCTTGGCCGGGGGCTGGGTCGGGCCAGTGCATCGGCGACTGGGAGGTCGGACCAGTTAGGTAACGGCCCCTGGGGCACGGCGCTGGAGAGAGGGAGCGGGGTTTTCCCCGTCCCCGAGCTGGGTCCGACGCGCTGGCCCCTTGCAGGCAGGTATGTCCCTTCGAGAGGAAGAGGTGGGAGTAGTCCTGGCAAGGGCTGCGGAGCTGCAGCGTTCCCCTGCCTGTGGCCCCGGTGGAGGAGCCCGTCTGCCCCCGGTAGCCGTGCTGGGTTCTCCCGTCCTCCTCCACTGGGCTCAGTGTCAAACTCCTTTCCACCTAGCGATCACTCGTGCTCCTTACCCTTGTTGCAGAGGCCAGTCTGCTCTTACTCATGTGGGTCACTCCTGGATTTCTGTGAAAAGGAAAGTGAAACACGAGGAATTATAGGAACTGTAGTTTTAACTCTAGAAAACTTATAGAGGGGGAAATGGCACAACATTGTGTTAATGTGCCTATTGAACACTTGCATGTGTAGCTGCCACATTAATTTTACTTGACACACACTAATAAAGGGAAGAATAATTAGAGAAAAATCTAGCAAATGTCCTTTCCCATAGTTACATATTATATGATGTAAACTGGACTACTCTGCTAAGTTTTGTTGGTCAAGACACTCAAAATATGAGATGTCAGACCAGAAACCCCACTGAAGTGAAGTAAATTTAGTTTTTACTTGAGCAACATGGTGACTTGGAATCTAGTGGTAAAACATAGTACTATTATGGTTTTGGTTTTGGTTTGGAGTCTTTGCTTTTTTTTGTTTGTTTGTTTTAACCCTCCTTAAATATTCCGAAAAAGTATTTCAGAGAATCTCTTTTTACGTAAGTTCTATTTTGTCTGTTTCTTTCTAATTGGCTTAAGATTCTGTGATACTTAGATGGGTTGTCATTTAAATTGAGCCCACATTCATCAACAAGTGGTCTTTCAATGGAATTTTAAAGTAGAAATCTATAGTATTGGAAGATCTTAATACTATCAAGTATGGTCCTTAATAATATCAAGTATACTTGATAGTACCTTAATTATGGTCCTTTACTTGGCCCTAAAGCCTTCTCTTATGATCTCTTAGTTAAGTCAGTGTTTTCAGTATCTTTATAGTGAATTTAGAATAGTCTCATTCAAAGTCTTGTAGAATTTTTTTTTCTTACCTAAATCTTTAAAATAATTTTTAGGTGTTTTTTAGTATTAGCTTATGAAATGATTGAATTGTAAATGGAAAATATAAATGGAGGTTGATTACTCTAAATTTTGAAAACAAAATAGAATACAACTTCCTTTAGTTTGCAGTTCCTCTAACTATACATGAGTTGCTTTAACATCAGTTTTCTGAGATGCTCTAAGTTCAAATAGTGAATTACCTTAAAGTTTTCTGATCTCCCAGCAAGGCATGCTTAACTGCACTATTAGAATTTGCACCCATTTAATAAAGTTTATTCCTATCCATTTTCAAGTCGGGATACTGTATTTCATCCCCTTTGTAATATGAAACCTTTTCAGAGGATTTCACTAGATTTTTCATTTTTTTCCCCTCAAGAGGATTGAATCAGGTTGATATGTTTTATACCAATGGGTTACAGCAGTACACTAAAATAGATGTGTATTCCACAGTCACATTTAGTCTTTAAGTTTCATTTTCCTTACATTTTTAGTGGTCCTTATGGCCTATTTTTCATTTTTGTCTTTTTATCTTCTTAGGCGAAGACGAGAGAAAAAATGATAATCTTGAAGTTAGAAGTAATGAAACTTTTATTTAGAAATTACCTAAGAATGTTATATATCCTTATCAGTGCTTACGAATTATTGGCCAATTAAAATTACGAACTAATAGTTTTAAGATATGTTGACAAAGAGAGCAAAATATTGTTGATTTCTTCTTTCTGAAACTGAAGGAAGAATAACTGATTACCTAAGCACTACAAAAAGTTTTTTGCAAGTAGCTGATATGGTGGCCAAGCACATGACAACATGTGGGAATTTTGTGTTTACTTGTATCCTCTCAAGAGAGTCCAGAACAATTTGGACCAGAGGAGAAGCATTTGAAATATATATGCATTTCTGTAACCTCATACTTTTTTAAACATAATAGGAATTAAGAATACAGGCAGATGTGGTTCTTTCTTCCATTTTCATCCTGGGTTCTTGTTACAAATAAAGAGTCCACTTAATCTTATGTGTTAATCATTTATATTTTTCAAAATAACATAAGGCAAAATTATCTAGTGCATTGTATTTACATTGTGCTAAGTCAGCTAGGGAAAAGATACATTTGAAACTTTTTTGTAAAGCAGGCAAGGTTGTTTTTTCACTTACCTCTGGAATAGCCATTGATTAGTTCCCAAGTAGATCATTAAAAGATGCTTTTCTGTTCCTTTACCTTCTATTTAGATATTGTTTGTAACTGCATTAGAGAAAAAATAACATTTTTAGACATTTTACCTACAGCAAATTAATGGAAGGTGTCGATTGTGCTGCAGTTGGAAAAGACATATAGTGCACAAAAGTAATCTGTAAGCAATTTACAGTTTATCTGCATTACACATTAGTTATGGATTGTGCTGTCCAGTGTAGATTTGTAAGCTGGTCATTCAGAACTCAGCATATTTTCAACCATTCATTTAATCAATACTGGAGACCTATTGGATATTATAAAAGAAGACAAAGATGAGTAGATCTTAAAATCCAGCATGGAGGAAAATTGATTTTTAAAAGTTTCAAAGAGCTGTGTAATTTATATATGGTAATTAGTCATTTAAGGCAGATTTGTTAAAAAAGAAAATTTTGCTTCCTCATTAGCATAATAATCTAAGACGTTTGGGCTTTTGAGGAAAAGACTGGGGGATAGATGAGCATCATCATCATATGGACAAGTTATTTCTGCCTGGGACTTCCCAATGTTTTCCTCTGAGCTATTCCTATATTTCATAGTTGCGTGTCTTTCACTGCTTCTGAACAGACACTCAGTATAGTTGCAGTGGCTCCCAAGGCAGCCCGAGTCTTGTGAGGAGTGGGGTACTGCTGCAGTTCGTACCCAGATACTACCTACAGATCTTATGATGCATCCTTACAGATGTATGTGACATTTTCCATATATTTTGATTTTCCAATAAGTTTTATATTATAAATTATAGGGAAAACTTGGACAACAGAAAGTAAATCTTATGAATCATGAATATATTTCATAGGAAGATTAATTTAGGTCAGTAATAATTAAGATGGTATTCTTCTCATTACGAGTTAATGGAATCTAGTTTGAAGGTGTGACAAAAGAGGTATAGATTTTTAGAAACTATATGCCAGGAGGTTTAAGGAAAGAGACAATATGATTATAGATGATTGTGTAATCTCTCACCCTTTCCAAAATAATATAATCCAAAAATTCCTAAGCCATATTTTTGAGTGATTATTGCTTCAAAGCCAAATAGCAGTGAATTATTTTCTGGAACAACAGACAGATTTCCAGGGCTTGAGAAATCTTAGATAATACTGAAAAGAAGAAAGAATCGTTTATGATTTTTGCCGTTTCTAGCACAAATCATCTAGCTTTAAAGAGGCAGAAAGTCTTAGCCAGTGTAGGGCTGAGTAGATCCTCTTCTGATTGCCCTGAGATATTATAGATAACATAACTTGCCCTGTGACCTTGAATATGTTATCCCATGTACTCTTATATACACATTCTTATATTTAAAATGTTGGTTTGTGATCATTTCTTAACAGTTAAAAATAAAAGTAAAACTGAAAAAGTAGGTTAGTAGTAGTTGCCTGCCTTTGGTCATGTGATCCCATTGTGGGTGGAAAGATCTTGGAAAGATATCATATCAACCCTGTGGGGCACCTAGAGAAGCGTCTAGAAAACTAGACTTTTCCAGAAAGATTCTATTCAACTTAAATATGCCTCATACTTTTTTTTTTAACTGTCATACTGGAGCAAGGATTTTTAGCTTTCAGGATGGTTTTTTGTTGCAGTTGCTTGGCCAACACTCCATAATGGAAAAAGATGCCCCTTGTTACAAACTTAAGACTAGAACCTTTTTGTTCTAGGCATTAAAATAAGACCAGTTATTATTATCTAGTATGCAATAATTTTTAGGAACTTGTCTTTTCATGAAGTAAATCAATCGCATAACTGTGAAATTATATTCTGTTAAAAGGACTACATTTTTCTTTGTGCCTGTGTTCTTTACAACACATGTATTTATGTTCAGGCAGCAAGAGGACCATGCCCCTTTAGGAAACATTTTCAGTGGTAAGGTTTGCTGATATATTATCAGATATTTTCTGTTTTGTCCACATCTAGTGAATAATTTTATATTTATCATAGAACCATTTTCTCTAGTGTTAGAAGTCAAAACAGTGCTGTAGTTAACATGATTTAAGAGCTTCCTTTTCATAGTTCACTTTAATTTTGAGTACTGGAAACTGTTTGTTAGTAATACTTAACATTTAAACCTCAGATCTTGATTTCCCCATTCCTGCCACAACAATAAAAAAAATCGCATCTTAATAAGTGGCACCATTATTAACCCAGTTGCTTAAGCCAAAATCTAGGAGCTATTCTTAATTCTTCCCCATCATTATCTCCCACATCCAGTCCATCAGCCTATCTCTCCTTTACCTCCAAAAATACTGGGCCAGTTCTCTCATCTTACCTGGTCTTCAGCAGTAGCCTCTTAACTCCTGTTTCCAGACTGGTCCCCGCGCCCCCATCCATTCTCTACCCACCACCAGGCTGATCTTAAAATGTATGTTAGATCTTATTCACTCCAGCTTAAAGCGTGATGGCATCCCATTGCACTTGATATAAAATCCAAGTTCCTTGTGGTAGCCTGTAAGTAAGCTCTTATCCCTGCCTACCTCTCACCTTACCATGTACTTCTTCCCTCCTACCCCCATAGTCTGAGCACCAACCACACCAACCACAACCAACCTTCTGTTCTGTCCCTTATGCCAAAGCATTCCCTATCTCCTTGTCATTTTGGTCCTGCTCGCATGTCACCTCAGAGAAGTCTTCCTGGCCCCGCATTTAAAGTAATCTCCTAGGCCCATTGAGGCCCATCATTCTCTTAATTTTTCATAGCATCCTTCATGATCTGAAATTATTTTATGTATTATTTTTCTCTTCCCTTTTTAGCTCTCATTAGCCCTATGAGAATAGGGACCTTGTCGTTCTATTTTATTTTCTCACCCTCAGCATCTGAAACAGTGCCTGATACATAATAGATACAGAGTATGTATTTGTGAATGAATGAACTATTTATAAAATAATGATTGATTTTAATCTATGCTGTCTCATTCCATTTTCTCATGAAGGTTCAGAATGACCAGTTTAGCAGAAAGTAAAATGAAGAGGACAGTAAACTAGCAAAACTGGAATTGTTATAAATCTATAATTCTGCTTTAAAAATTTTTCCCATTAAAACAATGTGTATTTGTCCATATAAATAGATCAAAACATGCTCTATATTCTTCTTCAAACTTGTCAGGTGTTAGTAGGTGGTCAATAATAGTAAATTGTTTCATGGTTAATTACCTGTGAATTTGCCTAGACAACTTAGATTCTTTAGCTGTATTCTAAAACATTTCTCTTAAGTTTATCCGAAAAAGATTTTAGAAGTCATACTTTGTTTCTAATTAAGCAGCCTAGACAATTTTGTATTTTAAGTGATACTTGTTTTCAAAGGAGGCATTCTGAATACTTATGCAAAGATAGGTTTTAAAATAGTATAATTAAAGAACATAGCTGAAGTAAGGCTTTAAAATTATAAACATATTTATTTATTGTCCAGAACTAGAATTGTATTTGTATGATGGAAAATTTTTAGTGTATTTTTAGACCAAGGTGGAGTTAAATAGTTTGGAGACAGTTCCATTCAGCTTTTGACTGCATGATCTTCTCAGAAGAGAAAAATAATTTGTCTTCTAATACATTTAAATCTGATATATAAGAAGTAAATAAGATGCACCATTAAGTATCTGAAACTGTAAAGAAAGTTGAAAAACACAGCTATGAATCAGACCTTCATAAACCTGTGCTATGTGATCCAGATCTTTTTTTTTTTCCAAATTTTACTTCATCATGTGTGACTTTTCTTCTGCCTCACTACTTAGTCCCACTGAAGGAGTTATTTACATTGTAAACAGGACATTTTCCTTTTTACATCTTGGATGTTTTTAGGGGGAGATATCTTTTTCTAATCAATTTTTTAAGTAGTTGAAGTAATGATCATATATTTATTACTAGAGTATCATTCATAAATATATTTATATTGCTTTTTCATTTTAGTGAATTGACTAATATAGTTGATTGCTGTGGATTCTGTATTAGCTATTTTACTTAGCTACTGCTACTTAAGTCTTCTTAAACTTACAGTGATAATCAGGCCCAGGGTTCTCACCTTAAAAGCCCTGACGTACATTTCTAGGTTTTGATGAGGCCTCCCCTATACCTTTTATTAATAGTATATTTGTTGTACCTGAGCAAAACAGAAAGCTCCAAGTCTCCTGCCTGGCTTAGGATCTCAGATCACATGTTACTCTCAAAATTTACCTCCAAGATTACCTGTACACAGCAATAGGGGCTACTTTTATAGAGTTATAAGTATGCTTCCACTGGCAAGGAAACAGAGGACGTTCATTCAGAAGTGTCAATGGAAATATAGTCATCTTAGAATTCTTGGGCTAAGCTAAAAAGATTCTTTAGGACAAAGCCAAGTTTCACTGGGATTGTGATTGTGCAGCCAAAGAAAATGTTGGCTTTTCAAAACTTGAGATCAGAGCTAAACAGAAAAAATGATTTATGTTCACAATGGTCACCCATGAAACTTGGGCTGCAAAGATTTATTCCACCATTGCCATGATTCACCCTATACCTTAAACTTTAAGACATTAGTATTTCTACTCTTTCAACTGGGCAAACACACATTATTCTTTCAGTTATTTTTTTATTGGTAAAATGTTTTTACATGGTTAAAACATTGATAAAAATTCAAATTATAACATTCATTTTTTACTTTTTTCTTAAAGCAAAAGCAGATAACTTTTTAATAATGGCCATTACCCAAGTTCATGGAATAGAAATTTGTGCTAAGACTTCTTCATATTTTTAAATTCATAAGGATTTGATGTTTCATTGTATAGGAATTTATTTTCCAATTAGATGATTTGAGAAAAAGAAAGATTATAAAAAGGATTTTTTTTGGCTGCTTTTGCTTTTATCCAGGTTTTCATAGTGTCGCTATGAAGGCTAAAAGTGATCATTCTCAATAACCCATTGTACAAATAAAAACGTAGCCATGAGAATTCATTGACTATTAACTTATGGAACATACCGCATTTAAATAGTAACAGTACCAAATTCTGCTGCCTTCAGTATATTGTTTTATATCGTGTGTGTGCAGCTACTTCTCTTTTCCTCTTTTCCTTCCTTCCTCAAGACCAGATGAGATACTTTTCCAGCTTAGAGAGGCCTTGTTCTTAAGTTTAGTCTGTTGGTAAAATTTAACACTCTCCTGTGGTTTTGATTTCAAGATACTGAAGTACTAAAATATCTTAATAAGTAGGATACTTATTTTTTACTCTTATAGCCAAGAAAAAAAGCTAGTCAATAGCAAATAAGAAGTATAGTTTCTTTGATTTTTGAAGTAATTTTGAGCCTTTTTCTGTTGTGATTTATCGTCTACTCTTCTAGTATTTTCTAACTAAAGTATTTTTCTTTATGCAGGTTACTCACTACAAACAGTACCCACCCAACACAAGCAAAGTTTATTCCTACTTTGAATGCCGTGAAAAGAAGACAGAAAACTCCAAACTAAGGAAGGTGAAATACAAGGAAACAGTATTTTATGGGTTGCAGTACATTCTTAATAAGTACTTAAAAGGTATTACTTTTCCTAGTATATGTAAAACACTGCTTTTATGTAATACTTCATAATTTTTTCCTACAGTGTTATTTGAAGTAAGTTTTTAAATAGTCTAATGTTGATATTTATTTAATTTCTTTAACTACTTTAGGAGTCTTTTGGAATTTTTTTAATCTGTTAATTTGAATGCATTAAATCTTATAATTTGGTGTGTATGCTTGATGTTCTAAGTATGAGAAAGGTTTTCTGAAACTGGTAAGTTTAGGAAAGTCAGTAATTTTTGGAGGTTAATATGGTTTATTAATTAATTCAATGTAAAGCATTTGTTATTGACCTGGAAACTCATTTTGAATTATGGTAGCAATTATAATTAGAATATTTTTACACTAGTCAGTTTTACCTTAAAGACCTAATTTTTAAAACTACCTATGTCTGTGGACTTAGTTTCAAATGCATATTAAAACGGAAAAGTCCCCAAAATAATTTCTGTGCTTTTTTATTTGGAAATCCATTTCTAGTCTATTTTTTAATGGTGTTTCTTGGGGGAAAACAGTTCCCAAACATCTGTACATCTTGGAAAGTTTTATTTCTATCTTTTGAAATAAAAATAATCTCAGAATTGAATATAGATTAAGTTGAATTCTATGCAAATGGTACCCTTTTTCTATGATCTTGGCTATCTTAAGATCAGACCATTCAGATAATGTTAAATTATTGAAAAAGAAAACCTAGCTAGATACCAGAAGGTACTTAATTGTGGAAAGAATGTCCAAGATATTTTAAATGAATTTACTAGTTGTCTTCTATAAAGTTAACAAAGACTGATGGCACGCTTTTAGTTCTATAGCTTAAAAACTCTGTAAAATATTATTTATTATTAATTATAACTAAAATTCATTGATTGCCTACTCTAGGTCAGCATTATTTGTAAGTGGCTCATAAGTCTTATTTAGTCCTCACAACCATCCTGTAAGTGGGTACTCTACTGTTTTCCTCATATACAGATGAGAAAAGTTAACAAAGTGTTTTTGGGGGGCAAAAATTTAGTAACTGTGAAAATTAATTGCTTACCATCCCTAAAGAGATCACATTCTTTATGAATAAACTGAGAACGTTCACCTGGATATAAGAAGCTTTTGAGTCTTTTCAAATTTAAAGAGTGTCTAAATTCATTGAGATAGAAAAGATATTTTTTAGAAGTTCATTTATTGTGATTTTAAAAAAATACTATACAAGTAATAATTTTTTCTGTTTATACATCTGCTTTTGAAATAAATTAACATTTATGCTTAGAGTGAGTGGTTGAAGTATAAATTCCTTTTCTGATTCTGCTGTTGACTCTGGGTGGGTCATGTAACCTCTCAATTATTTTTTTAATCCACAGAATGGGTGAAATAACTAAAAATATTAATTCTATGACAATTCAGCAACTCACAGAATGCCTTTAGAAATGTAAATAGTACATGTATATTCTTTTAGGTAAAGTAGTGACCAAAGAGAAAATCCAGGAAGCCAAAGAGGTCTACAAAGAACATTTCCAAGATGATGTCTTTAATGAAAAGGGGTGGAACTACATTCTTGAGGTAAAAGATGGTTTCATGTTTTGATCTATCTTGGTTTTGCTTTTAGTTCAGAATTTCTTGAAAGGAATTTGAATAGAAGATTCAAATCATTACAATTCTTTTTTGCTTGTGGTCTGAATAAAATGGCTATTTTAGACATGCTTGTGAAAAGTTAAGCGTAACATTTGATTCCTTCTCCCCACCAGTGGTAAATCATTAGCATATAAAATCGACATCAAGTCTAAGTAATTAAATCAATTATAATTTAAATAATTAGCATTTTTCAGAAAGATAATTTAATCCATTCTTGAAAATACACTATAAGTAAGAAAGGGCTTGGTTATTTGACAATTTCAAAATGTAGATCTTTTCCTTAACTGTGAAAATAGATGCTGTGAGTCTATCACTACCAGTAATTCTAGGAAATGTCTCTCACTGAACAGTTAGAATGGTTGGTGCAGATTCATGGAGCTGATTTTTATTCTTTATTGTATTATAATATGCATACCTAGTATGTTTGGATTCATTGCTTAAACTTCAGGGCACTCAAAGACATGGTAATTAAATTATAAGAGCTGAATGTCCTCTGGTGGTTTTCTTTATTACAAAGATCAGATGGGAATGGAATCTATTGGCAACTCATGACGTTAAGTGTTAATTTAAATCTCACAAACAAAAGTCTTCTACATTGTACAGGCCATTAAACACAAAATAATTAGAAATACTTTAACTTTCATGTCCATATTAAAATACTGAGTTTTATTATTTGGTAATTATGGGTCTTAGAAAAAGGTAAGCACTCTGTGCTACACTTTTCCCATATTTTAAGTAAGGTCAGTAAAATCTGTGGGCTAACTCCTGTACTTGCCTCATTTCTTTTTTGTGAAGTTTGTTGTGAGGATAAATACAGTAATAAGATGAGTTTGGTGCTATGCTTATTACTATAATTCCAGCAGCCAAGGTTGTATGTCGTTTGATTATGATCACAAAATCTTAGGGAATTATAGGTTCTCTAGAGATAATCTTGTGTAACCCCATTTTACAAACATAGAATCTGAGACCTAGAAGTGTCAAGTAACTTGTCCAAGGTCTCCCAGCTCCTTGTAAGTCCAAGCCAGGATTTGTAAGGCAGTGTTCTTTTTGCTATATTATGATGCCTCCAGTGCTTCTCATTAATTTTTCTTTTATTTAATTACCTTGTCCCAAATCATACAAATAAACTATAATATTAGGATTTCTGAAACAACTTGCCTTCCTAGCAAAAAGTTAGCCACAACTTTTAGCTTTAAAAGGGGGAGGTAGTGGGCGGAGGTACAGTTAAATATCTGGTAGCTTACCATGTAGCAAATAACCCTTAGCCTAATTTTGGAAGGAATTGTTGTGTTAGTAAGAAGTCAGTTAAGTTAGACTTGGGTGTTGATTGCTTAGGTTCTGTGCTTGGCCTTTAAAATGGTTTCAGGTCTACTACCAGAATCAAGGGAACCTTTTCAGGGTCCTTCTGCAAGGATTTCCCCCTCTCTCCCCTCTCTTTTCTTTTGTTCTAAAATAGAAATGCCTTATTTTACCTTTCAGTCTTTAGCCTTTCTTTTATGAAAATGGCCAGTTTAGAATAAAGATAGTGGCCGGTGCGGTGGCTCACGCCTGTAATCCTAGCACTCTGAGAGGCTAAGGCGGGAGGATTGCTCAAGGTCAGGAGTTCGAGCCAACCTGAGCAAGAGCGAGACCCCCGTCTCTACTAAAAAATAAGAAAGAATTTAATTGGCCAACTAAAAATATATAGAAAAAATTAGCTGGGCATGGTGACGCATGCCTGTAGTCCCAGCTACTCGGGAGGCTGAGGCAGAAGGGTCACTTGAGCCCAGGAGTTTGAGGTTGCTGTCAGCTAGGCTGACGCCACGGCACTCTAGCCCGGGCAACAGAGTGAGTGAGACTTTGTCTCAAAAATAAATAAATAATCGAATTAAGGTAGTATTCTTAGAAAACTTTGAATATATATGTTGGATTAAACTCATCCTTTCTTTTTTTCTGAAAGAGCAGGGAAACAACAGCTTTTTTTGTTGTGATCAATTTGGAATTTTGTACCTCTTCTAGTGGTAGATATTAGCAGAAGCACTTGACAGCATAAAATTTAAAAATTATTATCAGTGCCTAAGTTGTTAATAATTTTAACTAATTTTATTTTAAAAGGATAAGGATATTCTGACTAGAGTACTAACATTATAAAATCTATAATTATAATTTCTATGACAGTAAATTTAGCTTCTGTAAAATGTAAAGAACCCTAATAGAACAGATAATTGAGTATCATCTGTTAAATGAATAAATTTATTTTCTCCTCCCAGAAGTATGATGGGCATCTTCCAATAGAAATAAAAGCTGTTCCTGAGGGCTCTGTCATTCCCAGAGGAAATGTTCTCTTCACAGTGGAAAATACAGATCCAGAGTGTTACTGGCTTACAAATTGGATTGAGGTGAATTGTTTTTTGTTTTTTAAATCTTACTTAACATTAATTGAAAATGTAAAGATCATTGAACTGGGATTCTAGTTTAGAATTTGCTACTAATAAAGCTATATAATCTCCTAAAATGTACTTACCTTTTCCAGGCCTCAATTTCCTCATCTATAAAATGACAGTTACACTAAATGATCTTTAAGCTTCCTTCTAGTGAAATCTAATGTTCTGAGATTTTTTTCTAAACCAAATTATTGAGAATTATTACTTTTAAAGGTCAGTTGGTTTTTGTCTGATTTGTTGGCATTATAAAGATATATCATCTTAGAGAAAATTAGAAAAACAACACAAGTACATTTCTGGTAACTTAAGACATTTTATGATATCCTGTTCCAGTTGTACTAGAAGAACTTTGTTTAACTTTTAATAACTACTTTCTTCATTTTTATCTAATCAGTTCTAATTTACTTAGCTTCTCAATAGTTTAGTATAGATTTTATCTGTAAGAAGAAATACCCTAGAAAGTAACTATAGAAATAACACCTTAATAGATAAGAAATATTAACTTAATTCTTACAGCTGACTCTTTAATTAATTTATTGGTTAAACTAATTTGCTATTACATTGTAAAATAATACACTTAAGATTCACTTATAAAAACTGAAAAAAAATTTGAAAAAGTAAGAGATCCAAGGATATGTTCAAAATAAATTTTACTAAGTTGACAGGAAATTAAAAACATTCTTCTTAATGAGTGCGATGCGCATCACCTGGAGGATGGACATGCTTGAAGCTCTGACACGGTGGGGGTGGCAAGGGCAATATATGTAACTTTACCAATATTTGTACCCCCATAATATGATGAAATAAAAAGAAAAAAAACATTCTTCTTAAACTCTTGATGGGCCATCAACTAATACTAGGCTAATGATAGACTCAGAAAAGGTATACAGTTAAATAAAGGTTTTAAATAGTCTATACCATATATTAAAACTTTAAATTAACTTTTAACTCAAAGAAAAAGGAATATATCTTGTTAGTTTTTTTATAATTGTTAATATTATTTGTACTGGCAAATATTTTATTTTGAGGGGATAATATTATTAAAACACAAGAGAAGAGTTCTTATCCACATCATCTAGGCTAGGTTTTTACCTTAAATGTTGCAAGATCCCAAACAGATAAATCTAATTTAGGAAATTCATCATCTTTGGGTTAACCTTTTTCATATTTTTCTTTTTAGTTTTCTGACTGGGGATTTGGTCAATAAGTTGTCACACTTAAGTATAATTGAACTTTCCTAAAGCAGATATTTATGGAAGTAGAGAACTAGTTACCATTCCACCTTGCTTCATGTGCAGTTTCCTTTATTCTCTTCTGAAAGAGAAAAAACAACTGGCCTTAAAAAGAAATTTTTGCCTTTTAATAACTTACTATTTTTTTATTTATTTCACTAAGAAACTTTAAAGTAAAAAATTTTAAATCAGTCATCTTAAACTGATAGTTAGCAAATATATAAGTATCATTTTTAATAAAAGAAATTATTAAACATAAATCTAATATGGGCCTATTAGATTTTGTTTAATAAAAGCAAATAGACCCTTGTTTTTAGTTGCTTATAACCTGAAACAGAATTTACATCAAGTTTACTTCTTTCTACTTATTTACTATTTTAAATTATTGTATTCCTAGGTAAATATTTATATGTAAGGCATAAGAATTTACAGTCTAATGCTATCTATCCCTTATTGTAGTTCTGATAGAACCTATGTTTTTTTAAAAAATATGTTTACTCTGAATACCAGGTCTCCAGAATAGGCTTTACTTCATAGACACTTTCCATCCTTTGTGGGGTTTTTTGGTGAGATAAAGGAAATTCATCCTACTCTTACCAGTCCCCAACCCTAAGTTTACCACCTTGTATTTGGAATCTGCTAGCAGCTCCAACAGACTTGTTATTTATAAACTTGAAGATGTTCTTTAGGCAGTCCTTGATTTAGAACATTTTAAATAATAGCACTAAATAATATTCCTTTCAGTTCCATTTCCCAGTATGTGTTCAAAGTTGTTTATAATTATTTATTGATTGTTATTCACCTGGTAGTGGTACACTGAATTTTAAAACATACTAAAATTATTGAGTTGCTTTTTAGTTTTAGTATTGGTGCTAGGAGAAACCTTAGTAGAAGAAAATTTAGTCCTCTCCTCACATTTCAATACCGTTTAAGAGAGCCAAGGAATTCTGGGAAGGTGTCTCAGGCTTACGAGGGGTCTGATGAGCAAGTATATTGGGCTAAGCCTACCCCTCTCTTCTACCATAAAACAAAGCAAACCCTTTTTGCTATTGAAAAGGAAAGATGACTTTAACAACAATTGCACTGATCAAATGTTCTCATTTTACAGATGGGGAAATTGAGCCCTGACAGGTGAAAGAGTAGGTGCCAGCACTATTTCTCATTCTTTGAGCACTTATCCTCATAGTCACATTATAACAAACACTTCTGAAAGGAAACTTACAGGTCATTTACTTTAGTCTTAGTTTTTAGCTAATCATTTTATCTTGATTTGTGGGGCCAATTGCTGTTTTGGAAAAGTTTCCAACAAGGCCTGCTTTATTAGAATTTGGATTAACCCAAACTAACTTGCCTTTTTTTCCCTTGCTTACACCTGCAGTGATCTTTTTAAAAGGGGAGTGATTTTATTAAGAGTGTAATTTAAGCTGATTTTGTTGGACTATGGAAAGGAAATGGTGATGTGAAGGATCACTGTGTCTGATAGTTATTTCTCTCCTTCTCTGGCATTTTTTGAGGGGTAAGGTCAATCTTCTACCTTTATAACTCCACTAGAGTTTTTCACATTAAGTTTTATATCTTTTTCATATTCCTAGATAATATCAGTATTTCTTTTTCATATTCCTAGATAATATCAGTATTTGAGTTGAATTAAAATGTGAGAGTTGATTGAATTAAATTCAACAAATGAATATTAATTAAGTACCAGCTATGTACCAAAAAAATGCTGGGCACAGAAATCAGAATAAAATATGTCTCATTTAAAGGGCCTTTGAGGGAGAGGTGATAATTCATTCCTAACTAACCACTGATACCATTAAGAATTACTGCTGCGTTAGTGGTAGGAAAATAGGTAATTTTGTCAAAGGAATCATGAAATAGAAAATAAAAATCTTTAATAAGGGGAAGGAATTGCTAAGGAAATGGCACAGTGTTCTTAGAATGACACATAGTCCAGTGGGGACTGCAGCTTTAAAGTGAAAAAATGTGTAGTAGGAGCTAAACCTGTCAGTGGTAAACAGGGCAAGATTATGGAAGGCCTCAAATCTTGTATAAATTGACTCCCCCACTACACACACACCCCATGGACAGTAGATGGCCATAGGCTTTTTAGGAATGGTGCAACCTGAGCAAAACTTGCTCTAGAATGATAACCACTGGCAATATGAGTAGTAGTTAAAGAGGCTAACGATTAGAGGTAACATAGTCATGGGCAGTGGGATCAAAAGAAAAATTTCAGAAGCAGAATGGTCAGAGGTTCCAGGTGATGGGTCATAGAGTTTAAGTTAGGAGTTGCATCTGTTTTCTGTTTTGTAACAAACTACCCCGACATTTAGTGGCTTAAAACAACTGTTATTTCCCATGATTCTTGTGGTTGACTGGATGATCATCTGCAGGTCTTGCTTGGACTTATACATCTGCATTTAGCTGAGGGTTCAGCTAGGGCTGGACTGTCTATAATGGCCTCACCCCTGTCTGGGGCCTCAGCTCAGATAGCTGGGACTACCAGACCTCACTTCATAACAGTCTTCTTCACCGCATCTTACTCTCTGAGTTCTAAGAGAATGAGAATAGAAACTGCAGAATGTCTTGAAACTGGGAGTTGGAAGTCACACAACATGACTTCCTCCATGTTCTGTTGGTCAAAATCAAATCATAAGGTCAGTGCAGAATCAAGGGATAAGGAAATAGACTCCATCTCTTGATTAGAAGAGTGCAAAGCTCCATTTAATCAATCACAGGAGTCTAAGGCTACAGGTTTTCTTTAAGATGACCAAATTGGCAAGTCCAAGGTTAAATCATCTTTTTATTTGTTTTTACTTATTTATTGATCACTTAGCTGGCATTCAATAAGAGCTTGTTTTATAAAATTTAATTAAGAAGTTAAGTATCTTTTTGGTTCACCTGAGACATTGCTATCATCTTAGCACTCCTTCAGAAACAGATTTGAAGCTGCTTCTAATGGCATACTATCTGATTTATAAAAGAAGTGGTGAATTCCTAAGCCATAATAATTAATATGGTTGCTGTGGTTAAGCATGAGACTTTCTTTTGAGTTTCCTGGCAGCCAAGATAAAAAGGGAAATCAAAGAATAGTTCTTATCAGAAAGTTAGAAACCTTGCAATTCTTCTATTTTCTTATTTTGGAACTTACAGTCCCTGACTTAAAGTAGACAGTGACCTTGCAGTTAAATAGCATATGCAGAAAAGTTTCATGTGACTTACTTATAATGACCTTTGATAAAAGCTAAGAACATGAAGCATAACTCAGTGAATAGAATTCTCTAGTGCTAAGATAAAGTGTCTCAAGTTTATAACCTACCAGTTATCATATTAGATCTAAGGGAAAATTAGATCCAGGACTACCTAAAAGAGTAAGTGAATAACTTCTTTAGACCAGAATTATTCAAGATGTAGTCCATGGACCAGTGCTGGTCCATGACCTATTTGATGCAAATCCACATGAAGTACAGAAATCAAGAATAAGCATTTAGAAACTTGGGGCAGTTTGACATTGCCTCAATATCCATGTGAGAGTGTACTTTATAAAACTTCTGGTTTATAACAGATGGAAATTTTTGAAAATTGATCGTTTCATCAGAGATGGTCCTTCAAAATATTATTTGCTTCTTTGGAGCTTTGGATAGAAACTTGGTTATTTGAAATTCTCTACTGTTAAGGGCCTGGTGTGCTTATCTTTTTTGTTGCTGATTGGAGAGCTGAGCCATGTACTTACTATGTCTGGAATGCACACGGTAGGCATCCTGCTGCACAGTTGAAATGTCTAATTGGTCCTTCTAATGGAAGGGAAGTCTAGGACATGCCTCGAAAGGAAGCTAAGATTTTCCTCAGAAAGAACCCAATATTTTATGTATTAATATTTGTGGTTAATTTTGTTACTACAGACTATTCTTGTTCAGACCTGGTATCCAATCACCGTGGCCACAAATTCTAGAGAGCAGAAGAAAATATTGGCCAAATATTTATTAGAAACTTCTGGTAATTTAGATGGTCTGGAATATAAATTACATGATTTTGGCTACAGAGGAGTCTCTTCCCAAGAGGTAAGAAACTGAAACCATCCTCATTTAATAACATGTGGATTGTCGGTTAGAGTACCACTATCAATTTTTGGGAATGTTATTGGAATTGATCTTGGTTCTAAGTAGGCCACACTTTGAAATTCCAAAGATTCAACCAGTAAATACATATTAAGTACTTACTATGTGTTAGCAAGGTATATGGAGTATAGCCTTCAACAAATATCCCTGCCCTTTATATATTAGATGGATGAACATATAGAGACAGACATAAAAATATATTAGATGTCAAATAATGCTACAGGGGAGTGCAAGGCAGGGTAAGTGAAGAGAGAGTGATGGGAGTGGGGGTGGGCACTATTAAGTAGGCCTCTTTGAGAAGGTAACAGATGGATCCTTAAATATTTAGGAAAAACAATCTTTGTCATAAGGAACTATTATCTCTGATAATAGTTTAATATTTCTGTAAGAATAGCTAAAGATAATAATTCCCTTGGTAGCGATGCTTATACCTTAAATATATGAGTTTTTCTTTTTCTTTTTTGGATTTTGGTTTTTGGTTGATTTTCCAGACTGCTGGCATAGGAGCGTCTGCTCATTTGGTTAATTTCAAAGGAACAGATACAGTAGCGGGAATTGCTCTCATAAAAAAATATTATGGAACGAAAGATCCTGTTCCAGGCTACTCTGTTCCAGCAGCAGAACACAGGTAAAATTCTGTTTGTTTTCATCCTCCTTTTACCTAAATATTTGTTATCTAAAACTACTAATTTCTTCACTCTTGTATTTGTAACTCAGTGATGTTTTGCCTAACTACAGAGCCAGGTACTACAGTAAATCTTTATCAACTTGAGCAATACAAATTCAGTATTTATATTTTGTATAAAGATTGGAATCAGAGAGGTAGAGAACTTTTAACTATGCTAGAAGAAACAGTTTACTATATTGCCATATGCAGTTAGGTTTTAGTCATTAAATTAAGTTTAGAAGTACTCACTGTTAAGTACTGGTCACTTTTTTCCCTTTCCCCCTTCTTTTACATGATCTTACCTATCTTTGCCTTAGAAATTGTCATCTAGACCCAGTATCTACAATTGTAGATGAGAAAGTAAGACTTTTGATGAAAGGGAACTTGTCCAGCTTCTTTTTATGCTTTCTTACCTGCTCTTATTGAACCATTTTCAGTTATACTAGAAGGAAATTAAAATCTTGGCTACAGCTGCTTTAGTCCTAGAGCTGACTTTATTGATAAATGGAGTTTTTAAATGTATGTCAACTCTTTATTTTATTTCTGGTTTTTATAACAAAAGTATTTAATTATTTGGGAATGTTTATTAAGTTCTACTCAAACTTGAAAATTGCAGAGTGCTAAAACCAGCAGTAAGTTTAGAATAAAGCTGAGCTTTATTATTATTGATGCATATTAATTGACTAACTTTCATATTCATAGCAGAATACTAGATGCTACAAGGGATAGAAGGATATAATAAAAATTGATCCTATCCTTAGGATAGTACATAGTGTGCTTTGTTGCTTAAGTACTTTTACAGAGGTACAATTAAAGTGCTATAGTGGTACAAGGGAAGGAACGGAAGGATCATACATTCCACTGGCAGGATCAAGAAAGCTTTTTATAGAGGTAGTATGTAAAATCTTAACTTCTTGAAGGAACAGTAAAATTCAGTGGCTAACATTGGGCGATTATTCTCTGAGTAAATATTTATTGCCTTCTTACCATGTATTGAGCATTGTAATGAAAGAGCAAGAATGAAAGAAGAGAGTGTGAATGTGTTTAGGGAATAAGGGCTGAAACAGATATTTTAGGGAACACTGGGTAGACTGGAAGACAGGTTAAGCTTAGTAAGGGCCCTCGAATTTATTTTGACATTGTATGTTTAACTATGTGCACATCATGCTAGATTATTCTTCGGCGTTTTCAAATGGGAGCAGGCACTGAAGTTTTTAAGGAAAGAAGTGATATTATTAGAGAAATATTTTAGGAGATTATTTTGATAGTAGGATATCCTGTGGATGAAAATAAAGAAAAACCAGAAGTTAGGCTTTATAGAAAGCTACTGCAGCAGTCTTACGGTATGAAATCCAGAACCAAGTGGCCAAATGAATGGAAAGAAGTAGATAAACATGAGCAATGGCTTGGGAGATAAAATTGCTAAAACTTAGGGCTCAGTAAAGAGTAGCTTCAACTAATATTTATGAGCAATGTCGTATTAGTGAGGCCTTGTTGAACATTTTACATACAAGTTTCAAGACTTCTGAACTGGGAAAGTCAGGGTGTCATCAGATAAAAGTTTTAGAGTTAGAATATTTTTATTTTGGACTTAGATGTACATACATCTTTTAAAAATCTAGTGTAGTATGCACATATTAGATTATTTACTGATGGTTTTGTTTCAAAATAGTGTCATGAGTATACTGTAAATCTGAGAATAAAATAATATCTTTACAGCTTTCATGTTAAAATGAAAAAGATGCTGTATGTGGATGCAGAGTAAAAATCCATTGTATTTTGATAGTCTCATATTTACTACATTTGTAAGTTTGACTCCATAATATATGAGAATGCTTCAGATGTTCTTAATAGAAACATCTTTTAACACATTAACTGCAATCAATATGAGTTGTATTTAACTCATGCTAGTTTTGAGCCCGGGGTCTCATGAAGCAAAACCTGGGCAAAACACTACAGTTGGTTTGTAAAAATCTTACTTGTTGAAATTCTTATTGTTACAATTAATATTGACAAATTAATTCTAAAAACATGGATTAAATGAATAGAAGTCAGTACATTTCATTTTTCATTAAATTAGAAAGGATCATTTTGTTTTCAAAGTTTTTATTGTTTTCATAATAAAACCCCGTGGCCCCAAGAAAAATTTTTTTTCTAGTGTGGCAGTCAATGTTTTAAAAATAGCTTAGTGTAGTGAAAAGATCACTGGACTGAAAGTTGGGAACGCTGAGTGATTTACAGCTGACATGGTTGGTGGCCTTGAGCAAGTCACTTTATCTCTCTGTTTTTCAGTTCCTCCCTCCAGCAAAACAAAAGGAGGATACAATATCAGAAGGTCATTGAGGATAAATGATCTAACATCTAAAATAACTTTAAAATAAAAACTCTATAAATGTAGAACTTTACCATTATTATTATAAATATCTTCTTAAAGAATATATGAATCTGGACCTAGAATATTTAATTGCATAACCTTTTTGTCTCAAACTTTGGAAAGATATCAAATTTAATTTGGTGCTTAAAATTGGGATTAATAGCATGGGTGGAATTCATTGAACAGTTAAGATCTTCATATACAAAATAGTGTACTAGAAGAATAGATGTTAGGATTGTATTATGTAGAGAGTGCTATAGGAAGTGTCTATGAGATGATGAGATGAAGATATTCCACCTACTTCCTATCTAATAAGGTAGATCTGGAGCCCAGAAGAAAAACATGAGCCTAAGATACAGATATTGGAAATTCTCACCACAAGAGTGTTTTTTTGGAAAGCTTTGAGACTTTCACACAGGGAGGTATTAAAGAGGGAGACAAGTGCCCAGGTCAGAGCCATGAGAAATATTGCCATTCGGCAAGTTAGATTGAAGGAGGAGAACACAGCATCTGGGAGAGACTGAAGAGGAATCTTAGAAAATAGGAAAAAGAAAAATGAAACATGGAGATGTCATTGAAGTGAAAGGAAAGAAAGTTTCAGGAAAGTTCAGATGCCATGGAGAAAACCAACTAAGATACAAGCTAAAAGTTGACAAGTAAGTTTGGTAGACATGATACAAGTAGCAGAGGTGACTATATTGATAACAACTTTAGTAAATAATAACTGCTTAAGCAGTGACCTCTAACTGTAGAAGTTCACTCTTAGGTTGTAATGTTCTCCAGTGTTGCTATTCATTGAGTTTAATACTCTCCGCTATAAACAAAACAGTAGCAATTCTGAATATGAAAAAGGGGCTTCTCTTCATCCATAATTTAACTTTCCATTTAGCCTGCAGATGGTTGCATGAAGTAGAGAATTGACATCATAGCTATTGGCAGCCTCTGTAGTTAAGAAGTGTTCACAATTAGATGAGTTTATATCAATAGGCCCTCTCTGTTTTGGATAAGGGTAGTCTCTCAGTAACTAAATCTTTATAACCTGAAGTGTACATGCTCAGCTACCCCCAGCATACCTTTGATGGTATGGGAAAAGGTGTTTGCTCCAGTCCTTTAGGAAAAAACTTGTTACATAAAATGACAATTGAAGACATAAATTAGTACAACTCTTCAAACAGTTTTGAGTTAAAGCTTATACCTTTACAATAAATGAATAAGCTATCTTTTTATTTTACTGTGGAGAACAGGGTAGAGGCAAAAACTAGAAAATTAAGGAGAATGAAAAGTTGCTTGGCATAAGGAAATGGTAATGATTTTCAAATTCATTGTTAAATTGTTTAAATATTTTTAAATGTACTTTATTATATATTAATTTTCCAACAAATACGCAGGTTGCGCATCCCAAATCTGAAATATTCCAAAATCTGAAACTTTGCTCAAAGGAAATGTTCATTAGAGCATTTGAGAAAATCAGCTTTTCAGATTTGGGGCACTCAACTGATAAGTATATTTGGGGCACTCAGCTGATAAGTATAATGCAAATATTCTAAAATCTGGAAAAATTTTAAATTTGGAACACTTCTGGTCGCAAGCATTTCGGATGAGGGATAATCAACCTGTAATTACACGTCAAACATGAATCTATCCAATAAGAAGAATCAGTATTGGCCGGGCGCGGTGGCTCACGCCTGTAATCCTAGCACTTTGGGAGGCCGA
>VBSM01003176.1:33976843-34009777 GCA_008086735.1 Cheirogaleus medius
AAAAAAAAAAAAAAAAAAGGAAGAATCAGTATTGAGGACATTGCAAAAATCACTCTAGCATTTCTTGCCTAATAGAAACTCTCATACTTTATTTCCCATCCTTAATTATATTTTGCTTAAACTAAATATTAAAATTCTTATTCCGTGGGCATATATTAATTTGTAGTAGATAATCTATAAATGAAATAAACGCCTGCTATTGGTCATTTGAAGATAGAGTAGGTAAAGAGTTAGTTGACTATATATATGCATAGTATAGTATAAATAATTGTCTAAGTAATTGCCTCTAAGTGTAAGATTTTGAAAGAATAAAGACAAAATATATGTCCCTAATGTTATTGGTATCTGGTTTTGAAAATTTTACAGAAGGAAGCCAAGTGCTTGCATTGCCTAACAAACTAATGAGAGTATGTATTCATTCTTTCTAACATCTTGACATAAAGTATAGAGGGCATTCAGCAAGTGCTTTTTAGTTCACTATTTTAAATCAGTAGATTCAGGAATACAAAAAAAAAAAGTTTATAATTGGTTAAATATGACATAAGGACTTAAGAGCTAAGTAACTTAATAACTATTGAAGAAGATTAAGGTTGCTTACAAACTAATTGTCTAGGGGGTGCTTGACCCAAAGATTTCCTTTGCCTTATTGTGTACATTCATTAAACTAACTTACTCACCTTCTATGTGATGTTAATTTAGTATAGTAAACATGAGATAAGATTATAGTAAACATGAGATACGATTAACAGTGATTCAGGAATAGATGTGTCTGCTTAAGTAAATCTGTATTTTCATTTTGTTTTCTAGTACCATAACAGCTTGGGGGAAAGACCATGAAAAAGATGCTTTTGAACATATAGTAACACAGTTTTCATCAGTGCCTGTATCTGTGGTCAGCGATAGCTATGACATTTATAATGCCTGTGAGAAAATATGGGGTGAAGATCTAAGACATTTAATAGTATCAAGAAGTACAGAGGCACCACTAATAATCAGACCTGATTCTGGAAACCCTCTTGACACAGTATTAAAGGTAAATTTTAATACGCAACTTGGTAATTAAAATGCCTGTAGACCAACTGCATCAACACTGCTTTTAATTTCATTTATACACACACCATCTCAGAGCTGTCTGGACCACTTATCTTATTTATAGTTGCAGCCCAGAGAGAGTAATAGATTTGCCCAAGGTCACATGTTAATAGCAGAGAAAGAATTCAGAGAATTATGGGTTATTTATGTACTCTCATTAGACGATCATGTACTGTTGAGTAGATATTTTCTTTTCAGCTTACCTTCAAATTTAATTAACAGCATTGCCATTTTAATTAATCCAGTGATTTGGGCACCAAATCTACTTGTGGTTTGTTTCTTTTCTTTTATCACAAGTCATTACTAGACCTTTGAAATTGTTAGTGCAGAAGAAATATGTGCAGGGTAATGTGGAGTAAAAATAATTCAAAAATACTTTTCAAGTAGTAGTTCTTTAGAGATACTGTTGAATCTTAACATAGCAGTATTGCAAGTGAATTTCAGATTGCTTTCTTCAAAAGCAATAATAAGAGCAGGGTTATTTGATGCCTACTATAAGAACAATACTGTGTTAGGTACTTTATGTAAGATGTGTCATTTAATCTCTGCAAACTGATTCATCAATATGGAATTTTCTCATTGTTAGAATCTTTATTTAGGAAAAGGAAGTATTTGTTGTGGGGGAATGTGTCTTGTAGGTCTTTTGTGTCTCTGACCAAGGTTTCTAAGAAATTTTAAATCTGTGTACAAAACCTTCATGATTGAGTAGGATGGTTTGCATATTATGCAATATAGTTTTAAGTAAGAGCAAAGGAGAGCTTGAGAGAAACTGTGGGTTCTATATGCTTCATTCCCAGCTTTCTCTGCCTATCACAGTTTCTCTGAACTTTGTGATTCAAATAGGTTTATATTCAAGTTATGTCAGACAAAATTAAACCAAACAAAATTATTTTGCACAAGCAGAATAAATCCAAGTCAAAAGTATAATCTATAAGTTAAATGATGCTTTATATACTTCTTAAAAATATTATATTTGTTTTATCTCCTCATATTAAGAATTTTTTTCTGAATCTGTATAATTTGAAAGATGTGAGGGGGGAAAAAACTTATTTGAGCCACTTTCTGGTATAAATTGACTTAATAGGAAATAGCATGCTTGTTTCTAATGTGATTATAGGGAGTTGGGACCAAATTTTAGAAGGCATATACATAGTGCTATAAAATTGTTTAAGTAGTTTTATAGTCTTAAGATTCTCTAGCAAAACAAAATTATTTTTTTTAGCTTTGGAAAGTTCTCATACTTGTTTTCAGTTTTAGTTAATTGTGTTGCATGTGTATTTTTCCATACAGGTTTTGGATATTTTAGGTAAGAAGTTTCCTATTACTGAAAACTCAAAGGGCTACAAGTTGCTGCCACCTTATCTTAGAGTCATTCAAGGGGATGGAGTAGATATTAATACCTTACAAGAGGTATGTGTTTTATATTAAAAGTTTTAGGCATTGCTTACAATTAAGCTCTTTTATAATACTTTGATAAACAACACATTACTAATTTAAATACAGTTGTAAGTCTTTTCATAAATGTTTATGTTGGTGTATGTCTTCTGTGCATTGCTTAAAGTTTAAAAATAATAATAGTTTAAGATGTAGACCAGCCAAACCATACTTATTCTTTTAGCCCTCATTGGCCGTGATGAATGATGAATCTAAAGAAGTATTGCTATGAAAGAAGAACATGTCAGTCAAGGAATGTCCCTTGTAATATAAAACAGAAAGTCTTAACTCTGCTCATATAGGTCTGAGTTTTAATAGAATTGAGCTTTAATATGCTAACACATGACCTGTGAACTTCCCAGCCTGCAGAACTGTCAGCTAAATAAACCTCTTTTCTTTATAAACTGAAAAAAAGAATCGAGCTTTATGTACTCTAACAATGTAAAACTCAAATATTAGTAATGGGGGCTTTTTCAGAAATTATAGAATGGCTTACCACCTCTTCTAAATTAAGCATTGATTATCATCACTGTTATTAGATTTAACCAAATAATGTAAGTGTTACACAGGCAAACCTCATTTTATTGTGCTTCACAGATAGTTTGTGGTTTTTTTATTTTTTGGTTTTGTTTGTTTTTAACAAACTGAAGGTCTGTGGCAACCCTACATCAAGCAAGTCTATCCATGCCATTTTTTTTTTCAACAGCATGTATTCACTTCATGTCTCTTGTCACATTTTGGTAATTCTTGCAATATTTCAACTTTATTATTATATCTGCTATGGTGATCTTTGATCAGTGATCTTTGATGTTACTATTGCAAGTGGTTTGAGGCACAACAAACTGTACCCAGATAAGAGGGTGAACTTAATTTGATACATGTTGTGTGTTCTGACTACTCCACCAACTGCCCATTCCCCCATCTCTCTCCCTCTCCTCAAGCCTCCCTATCCCCTGAGACACAACAATATTGAAATGAGGCCAATTAACCCTACAGTGGCCTCTATAAGTGTTCAAGTGAATGGAAAAGATGCAGGTTCTCACTTTAAATCAAAAGCTAGAAATGATTAAGCTTAGTAAGGAAGGCATGTTGAAAGCTGAGATAGACCTAAAGAGCCAGCTAGCCAAGTTGTGAATGCGAAGGAAAAGTTCTTCAAGGAAATTGAATGTGCCACTTCAGTGAACACACAAATGATAAAGCAGAACACCCCTATTGCTGGTAAGAAGAAAGTTTTAGCAGTCTGGATAGATGATCAAACCAACCACAATAGTCTCTTAAGCCAAAGCCAATCCAGAGCAAGGCCCTAACTCTCTTCAATTCTGTGAAGGGTGAGAGAGGTATGGAAGCTGCAGAAGAAAAGTTGGAAGCTAGGAGAGGTTGGTTCATGAGGTTTAAAAAAAGCAGCCATCTCCCTCACGTAAAAATGCAAGGTGAAATGCAAGTGCTGGTTTGGAGCTACAGCAAGTTACCCAGAAGATCTAGTTAAGATCATTGATGAATGTGGCTACACTAAACAACAGATTTTCAATGTGGACAAAACAGCTTTCTCTTGGAAGAAGATGCCATATAGGACTTTCATAGCTAGAGAGGAGAAATCAATGTCTAGCTTCAAAGGACAGGTTTGCTTTATTGTTAGGTACTGAGGCACCTGGTTCCTTTAAGTGGAAGCCAGAGTTCATTTACCATCCTGAAAATCCAAGGGCCCTTCATAATTATGCTAAATATACTCCGCCTATGTTCTATAAATGGAAGAGCAAAGCCTAGATGATAGCACATCTGTTTATACACCGTGGTCTGAATATTTTAAGCCCATTGTTGAGACCTACTGCCCAGAAAAAAAGATCCCTTTCAAAATATTACTGCTCATTGACAGTGCACCTGGTCACCCAAGAGCTCTGATGGAGAGAGACAAGGAGATTAATGTTATTTTCTGCCTGCTAACACACCATCCATTCTACAGCCCATGGATCAAGGAGTCATTTCAACTTTCAAGTCACATTATTTAAGAAATACATTTTGTAATGCTCTAGCTGCCATAGATAGTGATTCCTCTGATGAAGCTGGGCAAAGTAAATTGAAAACCTCTGGAAAGAATTCACCATTCTAGATGTCATTAAGGAACATTGTGATTCATAGGAGGAGGTTAAAATACCAGTATTAACAAAGAGTTTGGAAGAAGTTGATTCCAGCCCTCATGGATGACTTTGAGGGGTTCAAGACTTCAGCAGAGGAAATCATTGCAGATACAGTGGAAATAGCCAGAGAACTAGAATTAGAAGTGGAGCCTGAAGACTTGACTGAATTACTATAATCTCATGATAAAACTCGAATGAATGAGAAGTTGCTTCTTATGTATGAGCAAAGAAAGTGATTTTTTGGGGATGGAATCTACTCCACGTGAAGATGCTGTGAACATTTTTGCAATGACAGCAAAAGATTTAGAATATTACATAAACTTAGTTGATAAAGTAGCAGTAGAGTCAAAGAAGATTGACTCCAATTTTGAAAGAAGTTCTGCTGTGGGTAAAATGCTGTCAAACAGCCTCACATACTACAGAGAAATCTTTCATGAAAGGAAGAAACAATTGATACGGCAAAGTTTGTTGTCTTACTCTAAGAAATTACCACAGCCATCCCTGCCTCCAGCAACCACCTCCCTGATCAGTCAGCAGTCATTAACATCGAGGTGAGACCCTCTACCAGCAAAAAGATTATGACATGCTGGAAGCTCAGATGATGATTAGCATTTTTTAGCAACAAAGTATTTTAAAATTAAGATTTGTACATCTTTTTTTACACATAATGCTATTGCGTACTTAATAGAGTATAGTGTAAAAATGATTTTTATGTGTACTGGGAAACCAAAAACTTGTGTAACTTGCTTTATTAGTGTTCACTTTATTGCTGTGGTCTTAAACCAAGCCTGTAGTATTACTGAGGTATGCCTGTATTATCTAAAAACTTTTCCTTATTTTGTTCCCAAATAAGGCCTCTTAAGAGCCATAAATTTAATACCTAAAATACCCCATAAAAGTTAAGAATATTACTAACATCATGTAAACTGTCTACTATCATAAGCCACTGACATTTTGGTATGTACCAGTCTCAGATGATACACAGCCATGTAACACAAGTTAAAGGATTTTTCTGTTTGAAAGAGTTCGGTAGTGTTATGGTGAGGTCAGTACCCAAATTATAAATAGTTTGTTTTCCAGAGGTTGACTTGGAAGTGAGAAGTATGGTATATAACAAACAGTATTTCTGTAGAGATGTATATTTAGAGTTTCATTATGAGGTATCTGGAATAGATCTCTCTAATAAATAACAGAAATGGAGTTTCTTCCACTAAGTCTCCTGAACTGCTTTGCTTAAGAAAAGTGGGAACTCCAGCTTCTCTAAGACAGTTGATCTTGGGACATTAGGGGTTTTTCATGTGAAAAGGAAGGAAGAAATAGAATAAAAGTCTGCAAAGAGAAGAAGGAGGACCTAGAGTATAGAAATCCCAGCTGACACATCTAATAGCCATAGTCTCCTCTTAGCTCACCTGAACTGTTTTTTACCTTGGTGTCAGTTAAGTACTATTACCTGTACCTACCTTGGGGCATTTTAGCAGGTATCCTAATACATACTTCTCTCCTGTTCAGAAGGAGGAGCATGGGCAGGGCACTGTGCCTGTGTCAGAAAACCCCTTAGCCTGGTGCTCTTCCCATTGCTTATGCGTACCCTTCCTTGTTCCAGAAGTCAGCAGGCCGAGTTGTTCAGTCAGGTATTTGAACTTCCCTTTAAAAAACAAAGGTCTTTGGCTTTCCTTTCTTTTCTTTCCTCCCCCCCCCACCCCGCCTTATTTGTTTTTAAATAAACTATGAGAATGTATATGCATTTTTAAAGTTGAGAATCAGCTCAAAACATTACCTTACTTTTTAACCACATGAACAAGAAATATTAAGACACGTACTTTTTGACATTGGTAAAACTTTAAACAGAACAGTTAGAGGATTGAGTAGTTTTGTGTTAATGGAGATGCATTCATGGGCTATGGAAAGCTATCTTAAAGAAACTGGGCCTGTTGGGATAAACCCATTGTAAACTGAAAATATCATTAAGTTGAAAATGTATTTAATACACCCAGTCTACCAAACTTCATAGCTTAGCCTAGCTTACCTTAAACATTCTCAGAACACTTCCATTAGCCTATAGTTGGGCAAAATCATCTAACAAAAAGCCTATTTTATAATAAAGTGTTGAATATCTCATGTATTTATTGGTGGTCTACTCAGTGTGTATCACTTTCACACCATCATTAAGTTGAACCATTGTATGTCAGGGACCATCAATACCTGATTTCTTCATATTAAAGGTGGGTCAAAATATGTCTTTAGAAGAAGAAAAAGGAACTCACTGAACATTTTTGCTTTGTACGTATACTAAATGAGATGCTTTAATTTTGACAAAATGGAAACTCTGCTATATTTGAAACTACCTTCTCTCCTTAACCATCAGCCTCCCTCTTGAACTTTGCTGCTTACAGTCAGTCACCCCTGCGACATTGTGACATCCCATGATGTTTACAGTGTAACCCTACTCTAGGTTCTTGTATTCCACGGTGTAACAGAATGAAACTGCTTATTTAAGAAAAGAAGCAAAAATCTGTGTTGGACAAAATACAAAATGTCCATCTTCTTTTTCTGTTTGTGTTTCAGTTAGGGATTCACTTTTCTTGGGTATAATTGAAACCTCTTCATGGAGTGGTCATTAATAACATTAAAATAGTACTGAATTCTCAGAGTTGACAAGAGGAAGATTTCTTTGAAGCCCCACATATTTTAAACATTTTTCTTCCCATACTCAATTATATCTTATTATCCTATGCATAGGTCAACATTTTTCTCCCTTTCTTCACCTTTAGCTATCCTACTATTCTTTTCCTGAAACCCTTTTCTCTACTTTTTTAGTAAATTTCTCCTAAGTATTATAACTTTGATCCAGAGACTTAATAGAACACATTGGTTTTGTGTAAATCTTAATGAGAAGAACAAATTACTTTTTCGATCTGTATATACATAAAATATTGCACTTGTAGACTATAATACATGATTCAAATGTATGATTGGGATAAGACAAATAATTAAATCCTAATGGCATAATATTATATGACTCTTCTGATTTCAGTTAAGTTAGATCCCTTAGTTATAAAACTTGAAAATTTGTTATTCAACAGAAGAGTTAGTATCTAGGATGGATATTTTGTCAGTTCTTGTCTAATCAGATTTTTTTCTGATTTGTCTTGTGTAAATGTTTTTAAATAGTACTTTTTTCTTAGTTCTATAATTTCCCGTTAGCAGAAAAGTTGATTTTTAACTCCCAATTGCCTAAATTTTGTAACTTTTAGTGAAGAAACTTGGCCTGAAATACAACGATAGGGTATTAGGCAATGCTGTACTTTGTGATTTTCTCATTATTCTGCTTCTGAAGCATCTCTAAAATCAGGGGACAGGTCTGAAACTGTATTTTCTTTATATTTTACTTAAACCATCTTACCCTCCATCTACTTGTTTCCTTTTCCTTTCTTATGTTTTCTGTTCTATGCATTTCTCTCATATTGAAATTTACTATGTTCACAGTCATTTCAATGAAAAATAAATCTAAATTCAGGGGACTTAGGTGCCTTTGGCTTCAGGTACAACAGTAAAGACATGAGACAGAATTTGTGTACAACCTAAAGGAATCACTTTAAAATAAATCTTATGTGTTTCCGTCTTGATTCTTCTAGTTTAAAAGTACACATAGCAGAAGAATTAGACAATTGAGATTTTAAAAGAAAGTTGCATTTCTAAATGTAGGTTTGTTAAAAGATGAAGGCACTTGTGGTTTTTTCGTGTTTTCCTTTGCAATGTTGAAAATAAAAAAGACAGTTTGAGACTATTGGTATTTGGTAGGAATGTGGCAAATTTGTATTAATGATTCATATAAAGTTATTAAACTTGTCTATGATTTTCTAATTACTCTAAAAGTTCTATTTAATTAGAACAGGACCAGCCCTTCTAATTGCTTCCTTTTGGCTATTCTCATGAAATTAAAGAAATACTTAGTACATTTGACTTGCTACCTTTGATCATAAAAGTGATTGAGTATGTTAAATAAGAAGGCAGATGCAAGGTAAATAAACCCTACTTAGGAGAAAGAAATACAAACCTAAGTCTTGAAACCCTAAGAATTCTAGAAGAAAATGTTGGGAAAATTCTTATAGACATTGGCCTAGGCAAAGAGTTTATAAAGAAGACCCCAAAAGCAATTATAGCATCAATAAAAATAAATAAATGGGACCTGATCAAGTTAAAAATCTTCTGCACAACCAAAGAAACTATCACTAGAGCAAATAGACAACCTACAGAATGGGAGAAAATATTTGCATGCTATATATCTGATAAAGGGCTGATAACTAGAATCTATATAGAACTCAGGAAAATCAACAAGAAAAAATTTTTTAAAAAACCCACTGAAAAGTGGACAAAGTACACGAACAGAAACTTTTCAAAAAAAGATATACTAATGGCCAAGAAACATACGAAAAAATGCTTAACATCTCTAATCATCAGGAAAATGCAAATCAAAACCACAATGAGATATCACTTAACTGCAGTGAGAATGGCTTTTATCAAAAAGTTCCAAAACAACAAATGTTGGTGTGGATGTGGAGAGATAGGAACACTCATAAACTGCTGGTGTGACTGCAAACTATTACGACCTCTGTGGAAAGTGATATGGAGATACCTCAAAGAAGTAGACCAGAAGGTAGACCTACCATTTGATCCAGCAATCCCACTACTGGGCATCTACCCAAAAGAACAAAAGATATTCTATAATAAAGACATCTGTACTAGAATGTTTATAGCAGCACAATTCACAATTGCAAAGATGTAGAAACCCAAGTGCCCATCAATACATGAGTGGATTAATAAAATGTGGTATATATATAGCATGGAGTACTACTCAGCCACAAGAAAAAAATGGTGAACTAACACCTCTTGTATAATCCTGGATGGAGCTGGAGCCTATTCTCTCCTAAGTGAAGTATCACAAGAATGGAAAAATAAGCACCACACATACTCACCATCAAATTGGTACTAATTGATCAACACTTATGTGCCCATATGGAAGTAACATTCATTAGGTGTCAGGCAGGTGGGAGAGGGGGAAAAGGGAATGGGTATGTTCACATCTAATGGGTGCTGTGTGCACTATCTGGGGGATCAGCACGCTTGTAGCTCTGAATCAGATGGTGCAAAGGCAATATATGTAACTTAAACGTTTTTAACCCTGTAATATTCTGAAATTTAAAAAAAGATTAAAAAATTTTTAAAAATAAAAGCTTCTATGCACTCCCTCTGTAATGCAACCCACTTAACCCACTTCATGTGCAGGTGTCATTTGGCCCTCTTCACATTGCACTGTGGGAACTGGGACTCAAAAGCCAATGCAGAAATGTTGATACTTTGCCTATTGCGGTAATAAATTATCTTTTATCTCCAAAAAAAGAGAAAGAAATACAAATGACATTGGTAAGAAACAAATCTTAAATGTAGTTTTGAAATTATATGTCCTTTGAAACAACCGTTTTAGCTGTCAGAACTGTTCATACAGGTTGCTCTGCTGGCTTGTCAATAATCATTCTTCCAAAAATGATCCAGTGATAAATCTTAACCCTCAGAGCATCTGTCCATAATTTTGTTTATGGCATTGGAGCACCAGCCAGAGTAGAATGACTCTACCAATATCTCAACTGTTATGTAGGAGAGAGTATTTTATAGTCCTTTGCCACCAATATCTATGGACTTTAACACGTCCCATTATACATGTTATATATGACATGTAATAATGTGATGTATTGTGGTTTACTAATGATGATTAGAATCATTCCTAGAGTCTAATGATTTGGGGGCAAACGTTTGGGTCCCATTGCTTGTGTTGCTGGCATCTGGGCAATAACTCAAGTAGGTGGATAAGAGAAGTCAACTCAAGTCACCTTAGACATGACCAATTTTTTCTCACTTCCTCTCATTTCCTTTACTCCCCCAACCCTAACCACAACCATAATGACAAAAACACAGATTCAGAAACTGTGAATGAAATCTCCTTCCATACATATCTATCTCAGTCTGTCCTTTTAGGGTAAGTAGGTCTTTAAAAAAAAGAAAATATGGGATATAACTTTGTCTAGGCCTTTTTCTTATGTAATTATTGACTGTTATAAAACATCTCTTGGATGCTTCATTCATCTGTATTGCCTTTTGAAAATTCTCTCTCTCATTGTCTTCCAAATTACTTAGGTTTTGTTTTTTTAATCTTCTAGATTGTAGGAGGCATGAAACAGAATAAGTGGAGTATTGAAAATGTTGCCTTTGGTTCTGGTGGAGCTTTGCTACAGAAGTTGACAAGAGATCTCTTGAATTGTTCCTTCAAGTGTAGTTATGTTGTAACCAATGGCCTTGGGGTATGTCCTTCAACTTTCACTCCTTCTGTTTTAGTACCTTCTTTATGTATCTAGGTAGATTGTGGTTATTGAGTGCGATAGTCAAAAGATAATATGGTCCTAGGCTGTTAGTATATTGTCAGGTACTACTGATCTTGTCTCAAAAACAAGGAAAAGAAAGAAGATGTTAAGTGATTAAGAAAGAAAAAAAGACTTGGAAAAAGGAGGAACAATAAAGTGAAAGATTATGTAAGAGAGATAGTACGGGTCAGTCATTTCCCATGGCTTCAGAATATACCTTTGGATCAAAGAGTTGACCACATTTGAGTAGGAATGTCAACTAACCTAGCCAGCATATATTAACAGTAAGCAAGTATGTAATACAATCACTGTCAAAACAGTTTTAGAAAAGTAGAATATGAAGTTTGGATTGTGGTACCAGAATCATGTTCCAGCAGCCATGTAACAGCTAGACAGCTAAACAACTATCCCCCTAGCTCCTCCATACCCTCTTGAGAGCAGGGGAGTCTGTGGAGCAAAGGGCAGAGGTGGGGGGGATGCCAAAAACTCCTAAAAACACATAAGTTGGTTCCCTGCTTTACTGTCTTTCATCTTTCTTTGGAGAATTCTGGGATTGACTCATTTTTTGCTCTCATTCCACTGCCATTGTTAATTGCTTCTATTCTGTTTTGCCTCCTATCTTTCTGATCCTGAAACAAACATTTTGCTCACTTGAGGTACTCTTAAGTTTTTTGCTTCTGACAATAACAAAGTAAAGTAAAAAGTAACAAAAGGGATAGGTTACAAGTTAAGAAAGCCTTTACCTTAGTAATGTCCTAGTTCCCCCTCCAAAGATTTTTTTTATATATATAAACATATATATATATACACACACACATACATACATACATACATACATAGTTTTGGCATAGTTGGGTTTTTTTAATAGCATGTATCAGTTTAGAGGCAGTTTATATTATTAAAGGAGATACCTTAAGGTCATGTGTTAGAATACACAAAGACTTCAAAAAAATGGAGTGTTAGGTATTTGTCATTGGTAAGAAAGGATATTCAAGATTTGAGTTCCATTTTTACCTTTTTTCATAACAGATTGTCCATCAAAACAGGCTAAAAAGTTGTTTCTAAAAGCCAGAAGATATTATTTAGTTATACTTATTAAGTGTCTCAAAACTTACATGTAAATTATGTGTATACTTTTTTGTAAATGAGAGTATGGACATTTCTGATGATTAGTCTATTTCTCTAACTTTCTTAATTTGAATTTTAGGTTAATGTCTTCAAGGACCCAGTTGCTGATCCCAACAAAAGGTCCAAAAAGGGCCGATTATCTTTACATAGGACGCCAACAGGGAACTTTGTTACACTTGAGGAAGGAAAAGGTGACCTTGAAGAATATGGTCATGTATGTATTTATGATGATTTTTTTTTTTTTAACAATAGTAGGTTGGCTCTCCAAATTAATAAGAAAGGTTTTTATGTTGTATTTTACTTTTAAATTCTTTTTAGAATAATTTTTGTGAAGGACAAAGTAGTTTTATTATGAAATGTACAGTTGCTGACCTGGCCTACCAAAATAAGATGAAAAACAAGTTGCTAGGTCATAAATCCAAAGTCTATGTATACATTGGGAGAAATGTTTTATAGCATTCAAAAAAATTGAAAGTTTTTTTTTACATTGTAGTCAGTATGGTAGTGATTGTTGGCCTTCAACATGCTTCTGTATATACTTGATCTTAATTTTGCTGTCAGTTAGCAGTGGATCATTTCTGAAAAGGCATAGTTAAGAATACTTAAAAGGATGCTGTTCTTAGAAAGACTTCTAGCTGTGTTATAGTAAAATTTTGGTAATTTTAATAGATAATAGAGGGGCTATTCAGATTCTAAAATGTTGAAGATAATTCTGTTTTTTAAAAAATTTGATAGTGTCCAGTTCAGATGTTTTTCTTTAGTCTAAATGGAGACTAAATTAAATGATTTTTCATAGCAATCCTATGGGCTGAAAGTAAATGATACTATCTTAATAGTGTAAAACAGGGGTCCTCAAACTTTTTAAACAGGGGGCCAGTTCACTGTCCCTCAGACCGTTGGAGGGCCGGACTATAGTTTAAAAAAAAAACTATGAACAAATTCCTATGCACACTGCACATATCTTATTTTGAAGTAAAAAAACAAAACGGGCAAAAACACCTGGCGGGCCAGATAAATGTCCTCGGTGGGCCGCATGTGGCCCGCGGGCCATAGTTTGAGGACCCCTGGCACTGTAAAATGTGAAAACAGGGTGACTTGGTTCAGATTACATAATTTATAAATAGTGAAACCTCAACTTAACCAAGTTTTCTGATTCAAGTCAACCAAATTGAAAATATTTGTAGTATACTAAAATAGTCCATATGATCTAATGGTCTAAGTACATTTATATTCATGAACTCAAGTTATAAAATTTTTGGTTTTTAAGCCACTGGATTGAAGAAAACTCAGTTTTAAAGGGAAACTACTCATTAATATTCATAATCTCAGAAAAGTTTACACTAAACAAACACTAATTTATTATTTTCTATTTTGATTCTTTATAATATCAAATTTACTGTTATGTTACTTTTATCATTTTTTAAGGTTTTGAGCCAGAATTGATTAAATACCTTTTTTGTTACATTTAATGAAAAATATATAAATTCATAATTCAAACCTTTAGAATTAGATCCCTTTATATAGCCTATTAGGCGATTCTTTGAGCAAGCTTCACTTAACTCTTGCATCTAGTAAGATTTTGCTGAATTCGTTTATCTCAGATGAGCTAAAAGTCACTTAGACTAAAAGTAAAAACATAAGTGTGATTTTAAAAAGAGATCAATTTTAAGAGTATGTGGTAATACACTAGAACATTCAAAACACTAATCAATTTATAATCATTTAAGTATTTTGATTTAGGAATACGAACCAGCCTTCGCTGATAGGTTATATTTAAATTTATGAAAGAAAATGCCACAGCTGGGCCAGTATGATTTGAAGCAACACAATGACAAATATATTGGGTATTGTCATATGCACCTCACTCTTCTGACTAGATAGAAAATTGAGATTATGTCTGTGGATTTTTCAAAGAGAAGCTAGAGCCAGATAACTCCTTATTAGGATAGGCGTGGCTTTACCGGACCCAAAAGGAATTTAGTCCTAACTCCTTTAATCTATCTTTGTTACCTTGTATGGATGAAGTGGATTACCTTTATCAGTGACTTTTGGAGTATACACAGAGTCTTTCATTCAGTCACTATGCATTGGTCAAGAAATAATACCTGTTTTTGTTGGTTTGGGGTTTGGCTTTTGTTTTTTTGTGGATTTTTTAAGCCAGAATTTAGTGCCTAGCAAATTTATTAAATGTCCAGGATGATAAGTTTAATCAGTGTAGAGTGTGTTGGCCTGCAACTGGGAATGGTTTGGCAGGCCTTCCTTGCTGCACTGTCAGTGTTGATTATCAGTGACAGTCATTGTTCTCCTGGTGACCACCTCAGAATAAAAAATGGTCAGCTAGGTTTTTTGTTTTTCCTTTTAAGAAAACTGGCTTAAGAATGTAATATTTAGATCATTACTTTTCCTAAAAGTTGAATATTTCTACATAGTAGGCAACTCAGTAGTTTGCCATTTTAGATAGCACCTTGTTCTCTGCCTGCTCTACCAGCATTTTTTGTGTATCACATCATTTCATAATTTGAACACCATCAACATCTCTTTGTTTTGGATTTATGTATTTTGCTTGATAATCTCTTTAGCATAATCATTAAATTTATTACATTTATGCAGGATCTTCTCCATACTGTCTTCAAGAATGGGAAGGTGACAAAAAGCTATTCATTTGATGAAGTAAGAAAAAATGCACAGCTGAATATCATTGAACTGGAAGCAGCACCTCATTAGGCTTTGTTTTATGACTGGGTGTGTGTTGTGTGTGTATGTGTATGTGTACACATGCATACCCACACGTATACACCTGTGTGTGAGTATGTAATACATAATGTTTATTGTACAGATATGTGGGGTTTCTTTGTGTTTTATGATACAGCCAAATTATTTGTTGGTTTATGGACATACTGCCCTTTCATTTTTTAATTTTTTTTCCAGTGTTTAGGTGATCTCAAATTAGGAAATGCACTTAACCATGTAAAAGATTAATGCTAAAGCAAGCTTTTTAGGGCCTTTTGCCAATAGATAGTAATTCAATCTGGTATTGATCTTTTCACAAATAACAGAACTGGGAAACTTTTATATATAACTGATGATCACATAAAACAGATTTGCATAAAATTATCATGATTGCTTTATGTTTATATTTAACTTGTATTTTTGTACAAACAAGATTGTGTAAGATATATTTAAAGTTTCAGTGATTTAACAGTCTTTCCAACTTTTCATGATTTTTATGAGCACAGACTTTCAAGGAAATACTTGAAAATAAATTACATTGCCTTTTGTCCATTAATCAGCAAATAAAACATGGCCTTAACAAAGTTGTTTGTGTTATTGTACAATTTTGAAAATTATGTCAGGACATAACCTATAGAATTACTAACCTCACTGCCCCTTGTAGAATATATATTAATCATTCTACATTAAAGAAAATAATGGTTCTTACTGGAATGTCTAGGCACTGTACAGTTACTATATACTTTGGTTGTTGAATTGTACCAGTGAAATGCCAAATTTGAAAGGCCTGTACTGCAATTTTATATGTCAGATATTACTTGTGGCTCTAATATGCACCTCAAGATTTTAAGGAGATAATGTTTTTAGAGAGAATTTTGCTTCCACTATAGAATATATACATAAATGTAAAATATTGACAAAAGTGGAAGTAGTGTATTTTAAAGTAATTACACTTCTGAATTTATTTTTCTTATTCTATAGTTGGTATGACTTAAATGAATTACTGGAGTGGGTAGTGAGTGTACTTATTTTACATGTTTTGATTCTGTTATATTTTCATTAAGTTTTTTCAAAAAATTAAATTGAATATTAAATTGTATGGACATCATTTATTAATTTTAAACTTAATCCCTTCATAAATAATACCTAAGCAAGTTCTTAAATGAAGATAGATTATCCCAATGAAAACATGATGACATGAACTGCAGTAGAAGAATCTTTAACTAGAGTGATTAACTGCTAGATTCTGAATCAGTCATCACATTTGACTAGAGACCAGTTTTTTTCAAATGATTTTTTTTTATGTATGTAGGTCTGTTCTTCTAAGACAGGGGTTGGCCAACTATGGCCCAAAGGCCAAATTTGGACTGCTGCCTGTTTTGCAAATGCATATTGTCTGCAGCTGCTTTCCCAGTACAACAGCAGAAATCGAGTAGTTGCAATAGAGAACAAATGGTCCACAAGCCCGAAGTGTTTATTTTCTGGCCCTTTACACAAAATTAGGAAAAAAGCTTTTTGACTCCTATTCTAAGAAAAGGAGTGTGCCTTGCATTTTAAGGGAAATGTTGGTTTCCAGGGAAGGGCGGAGGCTAAATAATTATGTCTTTCATCTTTTCTTTTCTCACTTAAGAATCTGATAGTGGGAGACCAATTTAGAAAAGTTTTAACAACATGACATTAAATGTAAGATTTTAAAATTGAAAAGCCATAAATCATCTGTGTTAAGCAGTTACATGAGAAAATATTTTGTCACTAGAATAATGTAATTGGGGTGAGTTATATTTATTAAATGTCTTTTATAAATGGTATTAGAAAGATTATAGGTTTTTCAGATGATTGTATTAATAAATACTTATTTAGTGAGAACAGTAGCATTCACTTTTAGTATGGGTCTTCATTCTGTAATCCATGGTAGAAAATAATTTTATGATTTTTAAAAATATATTTAAGTAAGGATTAGTAATATTAAAAAGAACACACCTTTCTTCACAAAATGTGCTAAGAGAATTATAAAGAATCACAACTATATTTATTACCAATAACAACTTTGATAACCACCCATAATTTTGTATTAAAGTGTTTAAACATTGGAATTACACTACAGACAGTATTTTTTGTGTTTCAGCAGCTTCGGAATATCTAGAGGAGTTTTATTTTGGAACTTTCAGTGAATACTAAAAGCTGTACATTTGTTCACAACCATAGATTAGGAGGTGGAATGATTAATTCTGTTAGCTTTTACCACTTGGAACCGATTAATTCTGAATTTCTGCCACTAAGCAGTTAGTATTTGGCCATCCCTTATTCAGAACACCAAATAGTTAACATGGATGTCAAATAAAACTCTACTTTGTGTCACCCTTAAATCATCCTAACTCTTCCAGACAAAAGCAAATGGCATTTATGGGTGTAAGCCATTAGATTTGCAGTTTACATTAATGAATTCTCCTTGATTCTTAATATCATCAAGTATTTATGTTTTAAACAGGAGGTAGGAGTTCTATGTTGAGACTCTTAATTTATTTGTGTCCTATACTTAAAGTAAATGGTTTTTATGATTATCCCTTATTTCCTTTTTTGAAATAAATTGTTATGAAAAAATTTTTATAATCCATCTTGGAAAATTAAAAGGAGAAAAATGGCAGGGGATTTTGTTCTGTTTGCCATAATTTGGAACTCACACTTAAACAAATATTTTGTAGTTTTACATTCCTTTTTAACCCGTTCAGTGGAGAATGTCAGCTTTTCTCCCAAGTGTTATGTTAAATCTAATATGTACTCAACATCAAGTATAAACATGTAATAAACTTGGAAATAAAGTTTAGCTCTATTAGTGAAATGTTAAATTTGTGTGCTTCAAGTAATGCCATTTACAGACCTACCTTTTTTAGGTATTTCTCCCATTCAGAGAATTAGAGGATGAGAGACAGGGAAGTGTCAGGACTGACTCCTATTTTCTGCCTCATACCACTATGTGAATGGTAGTGTCTCTTACTTAGAATACTGGAGGGATACCAGATTTGGGGGAAAGAGCACAATTCCTGTGTTAAGGTTTGAGATACCTTTTAAGACATTTAAATGTAGCTATTAAGTAGGTAATTGGTGATACAGGTTTGAGGATAGAAGGTGTGGCTTTGATGTACAGGAGGCCAATGAACGCACATAGTTAAGGATACTTTTCTAGGGAGAGTATAGAGCAGGAGTTGGCAAACCCTAGGCCATAGGCTAAATCCAGCCTGCCATCTATTTTTGTAAATAATTTATTGGAACACACCCATTCATTTAATTATTGTCTTTGGCTGCTTTCATGCTGCAGTGGCAGAATTGAGTAGTTGTAACAGAAAAATTATGGCTGCAAAGCCTAAAATAATTTACTGTCCGACTGTTTACAGGAAAAATGTCAATCTCTGCTATAGAGTATAAAGGGGATCTAGGGCAAATCATGAGTAACTCTTGAAGGTTATGTAGTAGAGCATGGGCAGGCCAAGGAGACTGACAGGCATAGCTAAAGGGATGAAAGGACAAGCAAGAAAAGTCAAGTCACAAGGGGCAAAGGAAGGGTTTTTTAGCTCAGGTGTTGAATATTGCTGAGGGATGAAATAGAGTAAAGAACTTAAAACAGCTCCTGGATTTAGCCACCTGGAAATAATTGATGCCTTAGAGACATTCCCATCCAGATAGTAGAGGCGACAGATTTCAGAAAGAAGCTCCCTTATACAACTCCATGAATTTGGGATGTATAAAGGAGAAGAGAATGGGGAGACAGTGTATCTTTCTTTCCCCCTCTAGCTATGGCTTTATCTTTGAAAAGGGTCCAGGAAAGAGGGAAGAGTTGGAAATAACAGCAAAGAGGGTGATGATTTGGAGTTCCAGAGAAGGTAGAGGAAGATAGGATGCACTGGTGGGAGATTGGCTTTAAATGGGAGGAGGTGCTTCTGTTCCAAAAGAAAAGGATGGCTGCAGATGCATGCTTTGGTTTTCTCTGAAGTCAGAGTCCAGATTCCACTTGCAGGTGGTTTGCATTCATTTATGTTCACTCCAGAGAAAAGAAGCATTATACTTCAGTTGGTAACAGAATCCAATTAGAAACACAGTTATCCTGACCTGCTTTATTATTTTTTTAAGTCTGAAATTGGCTACTGAGCTGTTATTTTCTTTGAGATAAACTAGGGAATACATTTTATAGTTTTTATTAAGGATTATCTATTGTGCTTACAAGCCCTCTTGATGAATTGGCTACAAGTTTATTTCTGATTAGGTCTTCCCGAATAGCCGGAGGACTTCTATCAGATCTCTGAGCCTGGAAAAAACCTCTTATCTTCAACCTCTTGTTTTCTAGTCCTTCTTCCTCCACCAACAAACATGTTCCTGTTTCTTGCACCCTTTGTAAAAGTAACTCCAGCTCTGGTCTCCTTTCTCCCATTTATATCAATAACTTCTTTATTTATTGCCTCCCCTCCTGCACACTCATCTCCCATCAAGTTCTCACCCCTTAGACAAAACAGTGACCTGATTGCCCATTTAATAAATTTATATTATCTAAGGTCTCTTCTGCATTTGCCACTGCTAATAATTCATTCTTTGAAACTTCTTCCTTCTGTAATGTTCTTGGGTCTTCTAATCTCTGTGACTGTCCTTTCTCTTGGGCTCTTTTTCATATAATTTTAAATGTTGGCACATCCCATTTATCTCCATGTTCCTCAGACGGTCTCAGCTATGAGCTATCTGCCTCCGTGAATTTATATCTCCAGCCTAGACTTCTGAATCTCTCTCCCCGCCTATGATACATTTCCTCTCTGACACCTACTCAAGTGCAACAAGATCAAGCTTACCATATTCCCCCCATACTTACCAGATTTATTCTGATTCTCTGCCTCATTTGGTAGTTCAGCAGCTCCCCAAGTGAAACTTCCCTCTCCATTACCCCACACATTTAATCAAGCACACAGTCCTGTTGACTTACCTGCTAAATAATGTTATAAATGTGTGTCTTCTTTCCAATTCCTATTTGAGGCTCTCAAATCTCTTCTTGAAATACAGGTTGAGGATCCCAAATCCAAAATCTGAAATGCTCCAAAACCTGAAGTTTTTTGAGTGCTGACATGATGCTCAAGGGGTAATGCTCATTTGAACATTTTGGATTTCAGATTTTCATATTAGGGATGCTTAACCAGTAAGTATAATTCCAAAATCTGAAAAAAATCTAAAATCCGCAACACTTCTGGTCTCAAGCCTTTTGATTAAGGGGTAGTCAGCCTGTAATATGAAAATTATCTTAACTAGTTTTCCTATCTTCAATCCAGCCTCCCTCTACTCTGCTACCAGAATATTCTAACAAAATCTAATAGTATCTGTCAGTCCCCTGCTTAAAGCCTCTCAGTGTTCTCTTTAACCTATAGAATACTGCTCAGAATCCAGCCCAACCCACAAACTCTGATCTGCCCTTACATGTGTAGCCTCATGCCTTCTCCTCATTGTCCGTGCCAGCGTCACTGGCTTGCTGTACCTTACATGCAGGTACACGTACGCTATGCCATTTTCTCCATTTCTCTGCCTTTGTGTGTTCTGACCTCTGATTCCCTTTAGGTGAACTCATTTTAGGTGATAACAGTTCCAAGGAGCTTTCAACAACTCATCTGCCATCCCCACCACACATGTCCATCTGGCCTCTGTAGGCATTGAGTATTTCTGAAATAGCTCTTATGGGTCTATATTTTATATGAAACATATTCATCTATATCTCCTGCTTCAGCACATCGTAGACATTCAAATGTCTGTTGAATAAATGAATAACTTCTCTGTAATACTAAAACCCTGAACATTTTAGTAAGTGTTAAAAAGTGGAAAATTTTTTGAAATTTTTTAGTGTTTTTGTTTAAAAGTGGATAGATAGCTTTTTCAAAGTATGTACACATACTACTGTCTTTTTTAAAATTCTTAAATTCATTTAGTGTAAAGTGTTTCATCAAAACATAGACTAGAAAGCTAAGGTATAAAGAAATTAAATTATTTGCCTAAGGTTACCTTGTATGTAGTTTGGTAGTTCATAACTTTTCTTGAGTCTTAGACCTCTGAAAACTTGATGAGAGCTATAGACTCTCTTCCCAGAAAAATTCTCATTTGTGAGTAAACACGTTTCCATATAATTTAAGGGGATTCATTCCACAGACTCCATATTAGAACAACTAGTTAATTGTAGAACAAATTAACTCCTCTAGTTAATTGTAGAACAAAAATTAGAATTCAGGGCTCTTTCTAGCAAATGTTCCTCCCTCTTTATTTGAATTCTTAGTGGTTCTCTTAGGAATTTTAAGGTTTTAATCACTTTAAATTGTGTTTGCAACAAGGCAAAGTAAATAAAAATAATTCTACTCTCAGATTCTACAGACTTCACTGATGCAGATTCCAAAATTAGTGGCCATTTTATTTTATTTATTTATTTACTATTTTTAGTTATTTGGCTAATTTCTTTCTATTTATAGTAGAGATGGGGTCTCACTCTTGCCCAGGCTGGTCTCCAACTCCTGAGTTCAAGCAATCCTCCTGCCTCGGCCTCCTGAAGTGCTAGGATTACAGGGGTGAGCCACCACGCCCGGCCCATTAGTGGCCATTTTAAATGCCTTTTTATAGGTGGAGAAACAAATTTAGGAAGTGAAATTAAGAATTCTGGCCATATAATGTGGGAAGATTAAGAAAAATGCAGGAGTCTGTGCAAACCATCGACACTAAACTTTTGACAAAAACTTTCTGTATTTTTATAAATAGAAGATTCTGTTTACAGAAACATAAGAAGACTAGGTAATTCTGACTCACCACCCTCTCACAACCTCTACTAAAAACAACAAAAACTGATGGATAACTTTTTCCCCCAAGTTCAAAAGTATTGAACTAACAGGACAATAAACAATTACCAGGTCAAAATACAAGGAAAAATGGGACACTGAGAGGCAAAAGCACTGAAGGTGCTTTTGCCCTGGGGCATTGACCAAACCTGGGGACTAAGAGCTTCAGTTTTTAGGACTTGAAAAGACGTGACGAACAGAAATCAGAGACTTTCCTGTCATAAAGCAGGGCCACCAAAGGGCTACACTTCAGGATGAGGATGATCCAGTAGTAATCTATCGCCACACCCATAGGAAACTGCAAGAAAAGTTGCTTTAGCTCTGGGCAAACCAAGTTAAGAAAAATCTAAGTTGTCATTGCAAGCTGGCCTTTGCAGTCCAAATTCATATCCCCTACATACTACAAAACCTCAAACTATAGATTAAACTGGACTGGCAGAATTCCCCAAATGCCTGACAGAAGTCAATGCAAATTCTTTCTGAAAGGACTCTTTCATCCTAAGCCTCAAAAAATTCCCAAAATAATTTTCTAAGAAAGTAAACAGCTTACAAAATAATCACATAGGAAACCAGACACCATGAATGTGTCTGCAGAAAAATTTTTCACAAAGCATTCAGATATGAAATTATGAAACATTATAGAATAACTTTAATATGTTTTTAAAAAAATAAAACATACACTTGAAGGTATCTGTAGGAAATAGGGAATTTTTTAATGGCCTCAGAGATTTGAAAAAGAATTAATAGAATTTGTGGGAACAAAAAATACAGCACTGGAATTAACAGATTAAACAGCTAGAGAGAGAAACAATGACTTGGAAGACAGATGTGAAGGAATTACTCAGAACGTGACATAAAACAAATGGAATGAAACTTGAGCAACATGAAAGGATGAAAAAACCTAATGTACCTAATCAGAGCTATAGAAGAAGAGGAAAGAGAAAATGGGTTAGAGGCTGCATTTCAAGAGATAAGGTCTCAGGATTTACCTGAATTTTTGAAAAGCAACAATCTAAAGATTAACGCTCAATGAGTCACAAACAGGATACATTAAATCCATACCGCTCAATGTATCCCAAGCAAGATAAATTAAATGCACACCCAGACACATCATGGTGAAACTGCAAATCAAGAGTAACAAAATATCCTAAAAGTATCCAGAGAAAAAAAGATTGTATTCTAAGGAAGGAGATTGACTGCTAAACTCTCAACAGCAACAATGGAAGCCAAAACACCAGAAAGAACTGTCAACATATAACCCTATTCCCACCAAAACTTTTTTAAGAATGAGATAAAGACATTTCAGACCACCAAAAACTGAAGGTTTGGCACTAGCATGCCATCACCAGAGGAAAGTAAAGGATGAAGGAATGAAGTGCAATAAAAAAGTAAGTATATGAGGGTAAACATTGACTATATAAAACAATAGTAATGATGTCTTATGGATTTAAATTAAACAATATTTAAAATATACAAGTATGGCATGGAACAGGGTAAATGGAATTAAAAGTGTTCTAAGGCACTTAAATTGCCAGAAGTAAGTTAAAATTAATGATTAATTTTAGTCTATAATAAGTATATATGTTGAACTAAAAGGCATAGAAATGAAATATGTTACTTTCAAACTACCAGGGAAAGGAATGGTTAAAATTTTTCAAAAGAAACAAATGAGAAAAAAATAGGTGGGAAAAATAGCCTAAACAAGATTAATGATATCTTACACACACATAAAATCAGTTAAAAGATAGAATTTTTAAAATCTACTTGCTACATACAAGAGACACATCTAAAACAAGACACAAAGAGGTTGAAAATATTTTTCAACATTTTTAAAAAAATAATTACTGCCATTTTCCTTCTAATCAGATGTTTTCTCAGGGTTTCTGACCAAGTTAGGCTGAGATGACACATTGTATCATTGGGCTCCAGAACAGTGTGCCAACAAAGTGTGCTCAAAAGGAACAGAGCATTCCAGCGCCAGTGCCCTGGCTTTATTTACCAAGCTTTTGGGATAATATGTGCCTCAGGCAAAGAGCTCTCTCTGCCCTCAGATTGTGATAATGTGCATTCAGAAGCCACATTGAAAAACGTCAAAGGACAGTTGAGTGCATGAAAATATGTAGTCTGAGAAACAGTGCCTACTGTTGATTATTTTTCTGGACATTCTAGCTTCCAGTTTATATATTTTTTATATCCTTCCCTTGTGTCTTTTATCAGGGGTTGGGTGCATTATCCTTTGTATCAGTGGGTGGAGGAGGGATGGGGATGGCCAGAATCACCTGTGAGGCTTTTCTAGACTACATACATTTACTCCTAAAGTCTGACACATGCCAGGACACAACAGTGGAAAGGGCCTGTGTAGCTTAAACTACCAGACAAGAACACCTACATCTCCTGTCGAGAACCGCTGCTCTATATAAACCACTACCCAAATATCGAGGGAGGACTTCATCCCTAAATACTTTATAAACCACATAACCTCCATTTGAAGCTTTTCATCAGTAGTGTTCTCCATTCTGCTTAGCGAGCAAGGCACAGTGAAGGGTGGCCAAGAATGGTTCAGTGAGGTTTTACAACTTGTCATCACCCTAGCCTGCTGGAGGAAGGAAAGGTCACTGTATTTTTCCTACAGGGAACAAAGAGAAGGACTTAGCTCTAGGAAAAGGACATGCTGTTTATCAGTTCCAGGCTCTGCAAATCTGTTCACCTGTCCAAGCAGGTCCCTTCCTCTCCTCTTCACATAGACTAACCTCGAAAAATAAGCCTCTGAGGTTTCTATCACCGATTTCCAAGTACAAAAAGTTCTAGGTATAGACTTATTCTGTATTATCTATATTATCTACAATGTGCAACTATTACTTTAATTATCAAGAAATAACAAGCATTTTTGATAAACAAAATCACAAGTGCTGGTCTCGTAAGTCAGACAGTGGGTTGCCCAGGACTCCTGGGGAGTAAGGAGTTTTCCAGTCCTGGAGTGGGCGAGGAGAGCTTTCCGCTCGGAGGGCCACTGGCCCACTGAACACACAGGGCCACAGAACCAGAAAGCAACTGAACTTAGCATTTCTGTGTGTGAGTGTGTATGTATACTGTGAGTGTGTTTGTGTGTGTGTGTGTGTGGAGAGAGAAAATGTGAGAAACACCACATTCCCTCTCAACTAGTTCTGAAACTAGGAGCAGAGAACAAAACCATATATGTACCACAATAGTTAAAAAGCATTTCTCAGTCTCATATTATGCCCAGGGAACACTTTAAATCTTGATAAGCAAAAATTTTAGCTCATTGGATAAAACTATTACTTTGGCAGGTCCTCATCCATTTCCACCACTAGATAACATGCTCTATGAGGGCAGGAAAAATGTCTCACCTGTGTGACTGTGTATTCCTAGGGCCTGGCCTGGGGCAGACACTCGACAATTATGTCACACGAAAGAAGTTTCATAATCTATCTACAAGTCTCACTTCTACCTCACGCCTCCCACCCCTTGCCAAGCTACGTGATGTTCCCCTGCATCTCCTCCTCCTGCCCCCAGCCATTACATCCAGCCGAGCCCTGGTGCTTTTTAAGGCAAAAAAAGATTGGTGGGAACTGATCGGCCATCCAAATGGCCCTCATTCTTTTGCATCTTGTGGGGAATTCTGGACTAGCATTTCCATCTGCTTTGCCCAGAAAAGATCAAATTCGATTATTCCCCAACAGACCTCCAAAACTACTACAAGCAGCATGAAGCTCTCCTCAGGAATTTACTGCTCAGAGGCCTGAATCTCCAGTGAAGTCAGAACTCTCTAACAAAATCTCAGATCCTCAAGACTATAATTTTTGTTTGTTTTTACTTTTTTGACCACAAACCTCAGGAAGAAACACATTTCATATCACAACCCAGTGCGCGCACATGTTACTGAGAGTCTCACTTGCTGCAATGCACTCTGATACTGCCAGTCTGTCCTCTGTGGTTCTGTTCTACCTTATTCTGTTCTATTCTTCTTTATTTTTTTAATGCTGCTTTGAGCTCACAAAATTGATTTCTTGAACCACTAGTGGTTGTGACCTGCAGTTGAAAAACCCTAAAAAAAAACCTAAACTGACCCAGCACAGCATCAGCCACCTTGGTCTCCTATTCACAAGATCATAGCTATCAGCAAGCCCCAAGCCAAGATGGATCCTAAGCCAAACTGAAGGGCTCCAACTATAACCAGATGAGTTCAGGAGTGTAGTGAATAAACTGACTTGCTCATTGTGTCATTTCCTAAGTAGAGAAAGATAGATTTGAAAAAAAAAAAAAAAAGATAGATCGAAAGGGAAAGAAATTAACATTTGTGCTTGCCAACTCTGCTAGGTAGGCAGGCTAGGAACTGTACCTGAATGGTCTCCCTTCACCCCTCAACAATTCTCCATGGTAGGCGTCATCCCCACTCTACAGGTGAAAAAACCGATGAGCACAGATTTAAAGGAACATGCCCATGGCCACACAGCTAGTAAGGAACAGTGAGATTTCCAGCCAGGACTGTCCCACTCCATAGTCCACCAGGCTCATCCTCCTGATGTGTGGCACCAGCCATGTGGGACAGAGTGCTCCCCTCTTAGCCTCTTCCTCTGTGTCTGTCCACATACAGCATCTCACTCCACATCTGGTTTCCTAGTCAATTCCTCCACGAAGGCCCCTCCAAGAAGCCATGAACCTCTAGACATGCAGTCAGTGCTTTATTTTTCCATGAGGTTTTGCGGTGCTTGGTTATTGTGCGTGCAGTACGTGCACGGGGGGTGTGTTTGTGTGTGTGTGAATGTGTGTGTGTCTGTTGCTTTTCTGCTGCCCAAATCACACACGAGCTTTTCAGTAAATAAGCTCTTGCAATATGTCATGCTCCACGATTCCCTTTTCTGATGCCTCATCTGACCCAGCCACTTGAGAATAGCTAGAGAACGTCTAGCTATTTTTAGTCCCTTCAGCCGCTGACCTAGACTGTGTGCTGAGGAGGCAGCAGGAGCTGGGAAGGGCTGCGTCGGCCACATCCAGACCACTTCTCAGGGGACTGACTGCCTGCAGCTTTGGGGCAAGGGCTGAAAATAAGAAATCATGTGAGCAGAGCTTTCCAGGTGGGGAAATAAAGAGCAGATGGCTACCCCCAGCAGCAGTGGAGAGGAAAGGACACAGAGGAAGGTCAGGGCACGTGAACAAGTCTGCAGCCAACTCCTAAGAGCAAAGACATCCATAAGCCATGGCCCTCCCCCTTGAGCTTCCTTCAGGGTCTTCTGCTAGACTGAATACCCAGGAACTGGGAGGAACTCGCTCAGGCCATGCGCTTGGAGAGTATTCTACACACATACACCGGTAAAGGGGGCAGCCGCATAGACACAGACAGATTCCTCTGGCTGGAATGGGTCTTTCAGACTGGAACACTCCATAACTGCCCAGGGGCCAATTCAGCATATAGCCTAATCCGATCTCACCTTCAAGATTTTCCTAAATTGATTGGCTTAATGGTATGTAGAAAAATAATAGATGCATAGAGATAAATGGGATGTATGTGTGGATGTATAAAATATCCACAGAGAGAGATGGAAAGATTATACTTGACAGTCTCCCTCTAAGAAACTCACAGACGACTGATGTCTGATCAGATTGTCATCTGACTCACTTTGATCAGATCTAATCATCTGAGTCAGGGACACCCTCTCAGACTTAGTAATACTCAGAGAAAGACTGCCACTCAGTGCTTCTGTTTGTGTGAATTCACACCTTTGCTCAAAGGAGCACTAGCCAAAAAAAAAAAAAAAATCATGACTTTTTCAAACCATTTAAACCAGTATTTGCCTCAATTTAAGTAGACTAAAAGGAACTAGTTACTCCGCCTTTCTTGTTTTTCACAGTAATATGAGGAAAAAATATCAAAGTTTTACAGTTTATCCTAACTATAGTCCATGTTTCCTTTTTTGTTTTCTCAGCTTATCAGAGATCTGAAGATTGAGATGATGACGTTCAGAGATAACTCCTTTTCAAAACTTTGTGACATTTAAGTCACACATCTATCTATGAGCACTTTTCTTCATAAGGGTTAGTAGCATCTATTCCAAATGATTTTTAGCATTATTAATGAGCTGATTAATTACTGTGATAAAATATCAGAAGTTAGAAGGGGTTCATTTTTACCTTATTCCAAATGAAACCCAAATTTCTTTTCTTTTCTTTTTTTCCTTTCTTTGAGACAGGGTCTTGCTCTGGCCTCGAGTGATCCTCCTGCCTCAGCCTTCTAAGCAGCTGGAATTAATGAGCCACTCCACCCAGCCTCATTGTTTATATTTATTCACACCTAAAATAATAATTTTTAATATCATCGGATATCCAGTCAATGTGCAAATTTCTTTGATTTTCTCATTTTTAAAAGTCTATTGTAATCAGCATTTAAACAAGGGTTATAAATTCCAATTAGCTGATATGTCTCTTAAATCTATTTTAATCTATCTTTAGGGTTCCCCTTCCCCTCATCTCCTTTTTTCCCCTTTCATTGCATCTATTTTGTTGAATGAACTGTCTCCTTTGTCCTGGAGATTTTCCTACAGTCTGGAGTTTTCTGGTTGTCTCCCTATGGTTGTTTAATATGTTCCTCAGTCCTGTATATTTCCTGTAAGTAGTGGTTAAATTTAGGGGCTTGATCAAATTCAAGTTTAATATTTTTGGTAATACTACTTCACTGGAGGATCTTCTCAATTCCACAAAGAGGTACATGCTACATGCTGTCTGGATGTCTATTCTTATGGCAGGAGACATTTATGATCTTTGCCTAGATCATTAATTCAGTTGGGGTTAAAAATGCTGATATCTAATTCCATTATTCACATATTATTTATTGTCTGGGATACATCCATAAGGAATCCTTCTCTCACCAATTATTAGATTTCCCTGAAGTACATGTCATATAGGAGAAGCACAATAAATGCCTTCGTCTTTCCATTTACCAGTTTTCAAAATGATGAGCTGGTTCCCTAGAATCCTTCAAAAGTTAACCAGTGTGGTGTGTTTTCTTTTTTGGTTTTTTGCTATCGTTATCACTATGAACTCAAGGACTTTTAGCAGATGCTGTTGATGTCCAGCCCTGTGTCCCCTGTGCTCACCTCCAACTTCACCTGCATCTATGTTGGATGGTAAGGATGCATCCCAACAGCTTCTCACATCACCCTCCTTTTGCTAGTTTGAGAGCTTTCTCCAGTGCCATAGGACTTGCTCAGCCCACCCGTGAGGCAGCCCAGAAATGACAGAGACAACCTTTAACTGGTGAGGAGCAGCTTCCCCTTCCCTTGGCAGGACAATTCTTAGAGACATTCTATGTAATTCAGGTGAGGGTTCTCCAGTTACTGATGCACACATGTGAGTCACTGTTTTCCCATTCCCTCTTTCCTTACTCTCTGACTTGTGTTTCCTGAGATTGCCTCTTAAATAAACTACCAATATTCAATTATTTGTCTCATGGTCTGCTTTGGGGAAGCACCCAAATTAAGATGGATTTAAGTATATTTAATAATTTTGATTTATTGCAATTATTATCCTTATAGACACTCAAATCATCCCATCTTTGGTAAACTGGAATTTATTCAAGTGACTTCTGAGTCCTTTCAACATGACACTGCTTGGTTTTGATAATTTCCTTTCTTTCTGATAAGATGTTTCAGTCTCATCTTATATATTTTCTTCCCTGAACCTAGGATCAACCATTTCTCCAAAAAGCCTTTTGAAAGGACAGCCTTGCCAATAAAATAACAGAAAAAATTATCTAACCCACATTGGCACCCTGCAAGGTTCTGTTTTCACAACATCTGAAAAGAGCTGAGCAAAATGTAAATGTAAATCCTTTCGTTTTGCATTCACCAGACCTATAGATTAAACTGCTTTTAAGAGTTTGCTTAATGGCCTTGAAGGGTTCCTGAGCAGACAGCAAGCTTCAGGCCTCAGTTCCTGCCAAAACCATATCTCAAGGGTGAGATCACCAGGATCACATCCCCAGCAATAAGCCTGTCTCCAAGCGAAAGGAAAAGGGAAGAAGCCAACTCTTTCATGTCTCACAACTGCTTCTGTTATCAGCCTGCCACTAGAGAGAGAGGGAGAGAGGGGAGGGGAGAGAGAGAGAGAGAGGGAGGGAGAGGGAGAGAGAGAGAGAGGGAGAGAGAGGGGGGGGGAGGGAAGCAGATGCAGCAGCTTCACAGCCGTTACTGAGATACAGCTATAAATCTTCTTCACCCACTTTACCACCCCTAATAAAAAGCCTGAGTAGCTGGTTTTCTAGGCCGGCACGCTCTCCCTCTTTCACTTCCATGCTGACTCTTTTTCTGTCTGGAAAAAGTAAAATAGAATTGTCCTTCTTTCTATACTAATCTTTGTTTGGAGAAATCTTTCTCAAAACCCATGTTCACTAGCTCGCACCCTAACACCTTTGTTTTTGTTTATTTCTTTGGGTGGAAAATAGTATTTAGAGACCACAATCTTGACACAAGGGGTGCTTATTGCTGTGGGTCATTGTTCCTAAGCCTTTCCTGTTTCTTTTCATGTCTTTCAATTTTTTGTTTAAAAATAGACATTTTAAATAATATAATGGCCAAATATGGAAATCAGATTCTCCCCTGTGAGGGTTTTTTGTTGTTGTTGTTGTTGTTGCTGTTTGTCATTGTTGCTGTTGTGTGCTTACTTAGTGACTTTTCAGGACAATTCTGTAAGTTCTCTATTTCTTGTTGTGTGTAGCCACTGAAGTCTCACTTATTTCACTTAGTGGTCAGCTAATGGTTGGACAGAGATTTCTTCATGCCTGAACCAATTATTCACCTAACCTTTGCTGACAACTCTGTGTGTGTGTTCTAGTAACATTTAGAAGCATAACTATGTTTTTAAAATGTCATGATTTATTCCTGCATTGTTATGTTGTATCATTAATATAAACAAATATGTTTGTAGGTATATCTTTTGGTATTTAGGAAGGTTTATATTTGTGTTCTAACCATAACTTTATACTAATACTTTTACTTAATATTTTTACAGCTCTCATTTTTTTGCTGTTGTCTATTGGTTTCTACCATGAGCAATACTGAAATTAGCTAGTAACCTCTTCTTTCCCCTCCTCTATTCTTCCTCAGCATCTAATTTGAAGTAATAATGTTTTATTCCCAGTTAATACCTATAAGGCAATCAGTGGGCTCAATCTGTTGTTCATATACTCACCCTATTCTTCTCCCAGCTTTTGATAGTTGCCCTTTATTATTCTGTCAGAACACACAGCCATGACACACCATATTTACACATGCCTTTATAATCTTCATTTGGATTTAGTTCTATAGACAAATAGATATCTAATGCTTACCACTAGACTTTATGTCAACGTCTATCTAGTCCTTTTGTTGTCTGAAAGTTGTTCTTTAGTCAGATCCTCAGGAAAGGTTTTTGAAATAATATTTCCTGAATTCTTGCATCTTCAAAATAATTTGCCTGACACTTTTAAAATTGAATGTCAGTTTGACTAGACATAAAGTCTTTGGTTCACATTTTATGTTCTCTCCTGGCATAAATCGTTGCTGTCAAAAAAAGAAAAATGATGGTAATTTAATTTTCTTTCTCTAAGAAGTATCTTGGTCTTTTTGTCTGAATATCCAAAAGATTTTTCATTAAATTCCAATAATTTTTACAATAGTATTTCTCAGTGAAGTCTGTTCTGAGCATTTTCCCCCAGATACACAATGTATCCTTTCAAGATGTCAATTTGAGGTTTATTTTTTAAGGTAAGTTTTCTTGAATTATAGCTTTTAGCATTTACTCTTTTCCATTGATTGAGTTTTTTGCAGGAACTTCTATTATACATATGTTTGAACTTCTTTGCATATCTTTTTAAGCTTATTTTCTCTCAAATCCTATTTCTTCATTTCTTTCTGATTTTTAAAATTTTCCTCCTTTTAATTCCCTTTAAAAAATAAATATGTGTTTATTTTCTCTTGTATTCCATACTGTTTAATCTTAATTTTTGAAGTGATTTTTTAAAATTTTTCATTCTTTTCTGAAGTAATTTTGTTACCTCTATTTTTAAATATTCCTTTTTTCCAAACACGTCATTTCTGAGTTCTAAGTTGTTCTTTCATAGCTTTTATCACTTTCTTGTCTTATTTTAACTTGTTTTAAAATATTGGGTTACGGTTTCCATATCTTTTGTGAGTATTTCCTTTTTATGTGCTTTCATTGTCTGAAGGAATATTATTCTGCTCTTTATTACATCTTTTTATCAGAAGAACTTTGTATGGACTTTGTGATCTTTTTCCTGTTGCTCACGTTTAAGTAAAATGAATTTTCCTTTTCCTTTTACAAATGATGGATGGCCCAGAATAGCTTTTCCAGCTTCATATCTCTAGCGCTTCTTCTGTTTGTTGTTTTGTGATGAGAAATATGGCCTTCGGACTGTCTAAGATACGCCCCTACGTACCCTCTCCTGTTTTTTTCTTCCCCCCTTCCTTTGTCTCCATTGTCCTTTTCTGCTCAATGTCTATTCTGCTCCCAGCACCTTTTTCTCAGAGTAGTACTAACAACGTTTAGTAAGAGAAGAAAAACATGCAGCAGAGATAGCGTGTAGCTCATGAAGCCTAAAATATTTACTAGCTGGCCTTTTACAGAAAAGTTTGCCTACCCTGGTCCTACAGGCAACTCCACCTTTTCTCTGGAGAGCTCTCCCCTGCCCCACGTGGTCTGGGTGGTGCTGTCAGTTTCCGTGCACCCACACTGGCAGTGAGATGTGACCCAAGCAGGGCATAATACATGGAGCTTTTCCTGCAGTGATATGCATACATTAGGAGAGAGGTTTTTCTACTGGGGTTCCTTAGCTGTGGGTTGTGAATCCCAGATTGCTGGTGGCCACTTCACTTGGCCATGTGGAGGGAGCCTATTTGCAAAGGGAGCTCAGGTTACGAAGGAAGTTGGGGTGATTAATGAAATCTCTAAATCTACCTGAAGCAGCTGCATCCTTGGACTTGCAGCTACATGAGCCAATAAATTCATTTTCTGCTTGAGCTAGTTTGAGATGGATTCTGATATTGCAACCTAAAAAATCCAGACTGACATAATTGTATATATGAAAACACATATGTGTCGCGCGCCCCTCGCCAGCAAGGACCACGCAACACTTGGAGTTCTTCT
>VBSM01003176.1:34009877-34053889 GCA_008086735.1 Cheirogaleus medius
CACCCGGAACTAGGCGCCATCTTGTAATGGCGGAACACCGCGCCCCACACATATGCATGGCCATTAAAATGATTTTTCTCAAATTATTCCCTACTAATGCTATTTTTTAACTATAAGAGGATTAAAGACTAAGAAAAGAAATAAAAACTTTATGAGATATGTAAGAGAAATTACTTTGCCTTTGAATAAAGAAAATAAATTAACTAAAATTTTTAATATTTAGATGTTTAAAAAGCATTCACTAAATAAGTTCAGCTTGTGATTTATAAATAAAATGAAGGGAGATAATTGGGTTAGTGAGAGAAAACAGCATCACATGTTGATGGGCCAGTGCTGGTGGAGTCTGAACTAGGAAATATAAGTTACTGTCGTAGTGGAGTGGCACCTGTCAGGGTCACCAGTGGAGCTTTTTCAAAAACCAGATTATGAAAGGCCACACCAAGGACCTACTGGTCACCCTCATAAATCGAAAATCTTGAGAACTACTACTTTAATGGGGGCCTTAACCTTTAAAAAATTATGTATATTTTATATTTTGCTTAATTTGGGGCATTTTCAAATAATGAAAATTTGAAGTCCTTATTTCTGTTATCTCTAAATAAATATTCACACCACCACCAGATGGCTTCACCAATACTACAAAACAGTTTTTCAGTTGATAGCAAGTGGTTGCAAGCAGTTGATAGCAGTTTTTCAGTTGATAGTGGTAGCAAGGACCCAGGGCAGTCTTGTAGCTGTTTTAGACCAAGGTCAGATCCAAAACAAAAAGTAACAATGGCTAGGATATCAGAAAGGCACAGGAGCAAACATTTGAGCTTTATTAAGATGTTTTATGATAATATCAGAGCAACAATCGCTTTATCTTGAATAAGAGAGTGAACAGAAATCTGACCCAGATAAATGATTTAGGATTGGCTTTAATTAGCTCCTGATGTGATTCTCTGGATACTGAAATCACTTGTGCGTAAGCTCTACAGATGCCAGGCCCTCAGGCTTCTGAAAGCAACCTCCTTTCTCTCTTCACTGGAGTGCATGGAAGGACCCCAAACACTCTCTTAGACCAAAGCAGGGCACCAGGAGGCCCAGGATGGTGAGAAACTCACCTTGCAAACTGGGGGTGGCATGGACGCTTTGCGCATCTGTGGAAAGGGTCCGACCGGCCAGTGCTGGGCAGTGTGGCCCAGTGGGAGCCTCAGGGCCCAGGTCGGCGTCCATGAGGGAGGGCCTAGCCCTGGTCTACCAACAATTCCACCTGCAATTTGCCCACACAGCGTTCTTTTGTTCTACTTCATGCTGGAAGAGAGTAGGCCAGGAGGGAACAAAACCCTAGCATTTTATTTTCTTGTGATTGTTTACAAAAGAACTCTCTTCTGCCAAATTTTTTCTTAAAGTCTCTGCAACGAAAGGAGCTCATTCTTGCTTTGGATGACAGGGGATCACAAGGATGGCTGTCACCTGTGTTTTGCTTCATTCTTTCCACAACAGTACATGCACTTCTCCCTGATTTGATCGTCTAATGACTGAAGTTGGCCATTTCCCAGATGGCTATATAAACTGGCTAAAAATCAGAACTTGGGTCACAAATTAGGAAAGCAATTTTTTGAATAACCCTTCCTGGCTTTCCCACATGTCTTGTCCCCATCACTTCCTAGAAGCTCAGGGTGACTTGTAGCAAAATTTTGGAAGGACTGCCGTATGGAAGATGGAATGACTGCGCTCTGCCTTGTTCCAGAGAGCTCAGAAGTAACAGGAAGGGGAAACGGATTTCAACCTGCCATGCATATATCTAATGCACACAGCCGTCAATCACATAGCTCAGAAGTGGAGATATGATCATGCAGAGATGGCCTAAGACTGTGGCAGGCTGTCGTACAGGACACCCAAGCCACCGGAGGCTTAGAAAACATCTCAGGTCCCTTTTGGCCCCAAGATTTCTATAAGTCCCTGGAAAAGAGGAGAGGAAGAAAAGAGGTTTTGAAAGTGGAAGTGATGATTTGGTGAGGATGTTCGGTCCTCTGGAAGGTGAACCTGAGATTTTTCTTTATTTCCCAAGATCCAAGTAGGGAGGGTGGAGGGGAAGAGAGTAAAAATTAATACAATCGGAGTTGGAGACACAAAAGAGGGAGGGAACGAGCACACGGGGAGGAGAAGGACAAAAAGGTACATATTATATTTCCTTTGGGAGAATTATTTGAAGGGACACTGCATCTCAAACCTGATAATAGCTGATAAACTCAACGCCGATATTGCATAAAAATAAGTGAAAGGTATCAATTTGCTTAATTGAAAAGAATTCAAAAACCTATTTTTGGTCCATTTCTTCCACTTCTTCCATGCAGAAATATTTGGCTGAGTATTATACCTGGCATTATGGATTGAATTGTGTCTTCCAGGAAAGATATGTTGAGGTCCTAACCCCTAGTACCCCAAAATGTGATGTTATTTAGAGTTAGGGTCTTTACAGAGGTAATCAAGCTAAAATGAGGTCATTAGGGTGGGCTCTAACCCAATATTAGTGGTATCCTCATAGAAAAAGGGAAATTTGGACACAGGAAACAGATGCAAACACGGGGAGAATTCTGTGTAAGGATGAAGGCAGAGATGAGGGTGAGGCAACTATAAGCAGAGGGCTGCCAACAGCCAGGCACCACGAGCCAGGAAAAAGACATGGAACAGATTCTCTCTCACAGCCCTAAGAAGGACCCAACCCTGCCAAAACCCTAATCTCTAAGACAGTAAGTTTCTGTGTTTTAAGCCACCCCATCTGTGGTACTTTGTTACACAGCACGAACAGACTAATACAACTGGCTATTCTGACCTTCACCTTTCTTGGCCACATACTTTCAGATAAAGGTCTGGAGTACTCTGAAAATGTGAAGCTTAAAAAGCCAGGAGAGCCTTAGCAGGTTAGAGCAGGAAATCATTGTAGAGGGCATCGAGTACAACTCTTGTTTTACAGGGTTGTCAAGGTTAGGGAAGCGTGACCTGCCCAAGTTTTCACAGTGCAGGGCCGTGGCTCATACCCAGGGCTCTGACTCCCAGCCCACAGCTCTTCCTACCAAGGCCTGATTTTACCCAAACTGCAATGACAGCCCTTCGTGGAGTTACTTGCTGGTTACTGCTGTGTCTTAAGTATGATACCCGGGGCTGGAGTTACTTAGGTCCTGCTGCTAGGGCAGTTGGTTGGGGAGGTGTTGTTTGGTTTTGGTTGCTTGTTTTGTTTTCGTGTGGAGTGGGGTCTGTCCAATCCAGCCCTTCCATGCTCCGACCCTCACACACTTTACTCACACAACATTCACACATTTTACCAGGAACTGCCCATCCCGCCCCATCCACAACGTTACTGAGGGAGCATCCATGTTTGGGCAAGGTGATCCTGGCCCCTTAGCCCCACTGGACCAGCCAGTGTCCCCATCCTGGAGAGTCTGGAAGTTATGGAGGAGATATGACTCAGGGGCTGTGGACAGTGGCCATTTCCTGCCAAATGGATTAGAAAGCAGGGAAAGCTACTTTCCAGCCAGGCAGATAGATGAAGTAGACTTGCAGAGACACAGGAAAGAGAGACAGGGAGTGAGGGAATGCTTACATCTCCATGGTGTTTTTATTGCTAGTTCCAGAACATCCCTAAGGCCAGCTGCACCTGTGGCTTTGGGAATCCTTTGGCTTGAGCCAGCTCATGTAGACTTCTGTTGCTTGCAACCAAAAGAGTCCCCACTTACCTAGGTGATATCAGGGTCCAAAGCAACCTCTTTGGACCCACAGATGGAAATCTTGTGTTGACGACGGCAGAGCCACCTTGCCAGCCTTGAATAGTTTACTTCCGGGCTATTACATAGAGAAAAATTAACTTCCATCTTGCGTAAGCTGTGGTATTTGGGGGTTTCCAGTGACACCAGCTATGCCGGTACCCTATGACTAGTACACGTTTTGAAGTCTTTTTCAACAATTTAGAGTGTTCTTACTGTATCTGGTCTGCCTCTGACAAAAATATTACCCAAATACTATCTTCATTTTTTTAAAAATTTTATCCATGTCGTTTTTCAAGTTAGTTCCTGTGTCCAATAACATATTGCATTTGCAGCCTTTCACTTGCGGAAAGAGGAAGGAAACACATTTATTGAATGCCTACTAGGAGCTAACGACTGTGCTGAATGCCTTGCCTGCGAAGTTGTCTAATTCTCCCAATAGACCTGAGAGTCTGGTATCATACATAAGGAAACAGGTTCAGAAAGGTTAGGTGTCTTAGCTAAGATCACACAGCTAGTATGTGGCAGAGTTGGGCTTTAACCCAGAAGATATCTGATATCTGAGCTTACTCTTTCCAGTACTTTGAACTTGCATGAGGGTGTACGTGACTGACAGCTTGCCTTTGGGTTCTAAGATTTGTTTTTCTTTCGGCCACAATGAATTTCATTAATGTAATTTGTGTGACTTTTACTCCCTAGCTTGCTGTTTTTTATTTATGATTTCTCTATCTAATTCTCAATCCCTTTGGGCCATGTTTGTTTATAAAAATTATAGTAAAATATACATAACATATACCATTTTAGCCATGTTGAAGTGTCCAGTTCAGTGGCATTAAGTACATTCACACTGTTGTGCAACCATCATCACTATCAGACCCAGTGCTAGGGGACTACTCAGGACCTTAAAAAAAATAAAGGCTGTCGTGGATGCTGTGGTTTGCCACCCTGACCCCACGGGAGGACTGCAGGATTTACTCCCCAGCTGCTGGGAACATTGTGAGCTATCAGCTGCCAGCCCTCTCTGGAATTGCCCTCACCTGTAGACAGCCACCACACCTAAGGCACCCCTTGCCCGGGCAGCCTGATCCCATGACAGGTGTCCCGCCTCTGGATGACATGAAGGGCCATCCTAGCTACCAGCTCTCTGTGGAACTGCAGAGTCCAGTCGCCGATACATTGCAGCCCAGCCCCTCCCTCTGTGCAACTTAGTTTACCTCCCTCCCCCACAGGTGCTGAGCCAGGGAGCTCCCATAACAAGCATCCTGCACACTAATCTCTCTATCTGAGACGCCCCCTGGGCAGCCAACTCACAACAGCTCTGGAATAAAGACCATTAGGAGGTTCTAGTGAATAAATGTCTAATGGAATGTTTACAGATGCTACGTTGTGTCAACTCCATTAATTGTTAAATTTAGTATTCATGAACATTTAAAATGTCATTACCTCTAATCATGATCTATAGGTTTGAATTTCTCATTTCATGTAAATTCCAGCCCGTAAGTAATGGTTGCTGAGAAATCCTAGCAAATTGTAAATTAGGTGCAGCCCTTACAGTCAAATAATTTCAAAAGGAAAGTCATTAGACGGAACTGTATGAAATTGCTAATATCTGACCGTTTCCAATCTTGATAAATAGCAATTTCACGTGGTTCAACATACTACATCATAAAAAATTTTTACCAAAAAATTACATTTCATTTGGGATGTAGGTGCATTCTAAGGTGTTTGCCTTCCAACTGAAAGCATGCTAGGGACTAAGAAGATGTTAAAAACAGCCTCTTTGGAATAAAGATGCTACGAGCAGAAACTAGAGACAAAAATCAAGATAATGCCAAGATTTGGGGGCAAAGAAGGACATGGAAGCTCAGACCTAATTCCCTTTGCAAGGCTCACAGTATGGTTTGAGGCGCTTCCTGCATCCCTAGGTTTCACCCCCATCTCATGCTCCTCATTCCCCTCCCCATTTCCTCCTCCTTCCATTTAATTTGACTTGGATTTGACAGGAGAAATGAGAAAAGTGAAACTAAAGGAATTATTGGATTTTATAAGTGCGTGTCTTCAAAATAAGAGCTATTAGTTACTAAGAAAGTCTTCAAATGGATTATAAAACTATGAGGCTAAGTTGAGGTTAATGAATATTTTTCAGTTTATGCTTCTTTTTTTTTTTTAGACAGAGTCTCACTCTGTTGCCCGGGCTAGAGTGAGTGCCGTGGTGTCAGCCTTGCTCACAGCAACCTCAAACTCCTGGGCTCGAGCAATCCTCCTGCCTCAGCCTCCCGAGTAGCTGGGACTACAGGCATACACCACCATGCCCGGCTCATTTTTTCTATATATTTTTAGTTGGCCAATTAATTGCTTTCTATTTATAGTAGAGACGAGGTCTCGCTCTTGCTCAGGCTGGTTTCGAACTCCTGAACTTGAGCGATCCGCCCGCCTCGGCCTCCCAGAGAGCTAGGATCACAGGCGTGAGCCACCACCGCGCCCGGCCTCAGTTTATGCTTCTTAATGTCCATAAGTTTATGTTTTGAAATACTAATCCTTAGATGATGACTGTCTAATCAAAATCAGAAGTCACAATGTTAAATGTTTCTCTTTGAGAGAGAAAGAATAAAAATCAGAACAAAACTTTACACTTAAGTTTGTAATTCTTCAGAAAAATTATTAGGAGAAAGCTGGTCTGCAAAAAAAATATGCTATGAAAATGGCAAACCACTTTCAGGCAAAAAAATACATTCAACACAAAGAAATGTTTACACTGATTACCCAGCATAAATTCAAACAGATTCTATTTAATTCAGAAGATCCACCACGAGTTCTTATATACCAGCAACTGCTCAAAATCTAACTTGCTTCAAATTAGACCTTGACTTTCTTGTAGAGGGTTTTCATTTTATCTCCCAGAATAACTAGTGGCCATTCTTTTTCTTGTTGAAAATTTAAAAATGACTTATGCCACCATCTCATTGGTAGCAGGCTGTAATGACACCTCCAATCTCATGATTTGTGTTATTTTACCCACTTCCTTCCTGAAGATTGTTCCTAATTTGGGCTCGATGCTATCTGAGCATCCAGAGCAACTGTCATCTTGAGAGTTCTTGCCATTGTCCTCCTAGGTTAGTTTCTTGGATCTCATTTTTCTCCTTGGATTCCTTTTCTACTTATCTCTAGTATATCTCGCTAAGGAATTGTTCTAGAAAAGTATGTAGAAGACAATCTTCCTGAGTCCTTGCCTATGTCTGAAATATTTTTATGTTTGATCTGGCTGGCATAGATTTCTACATTCAAATCATTTCTCTCAGAATCTGGAACTCGAAACTCTATTATCTTTTAACATCCAGTGTTGCTGATGGGAGTCCCATTCAGTTTGGCTTGGGTCCTCTCACAGGTAATCCTATGTTTTATTTCTGAAAACTCTGAGGATATTATATTCTTCTTATCCTTGCAGTGCAGAAATTTCACTGTATCTTTATGGGCCCTTTCAATCTGAAGACTCAAGTCATTTCTCTATTGTGAAAAAAGCTGCGTCCTCTTTCCATGTTCTCTTTCTGTCTTTCTGAGACTCCTATTGAAGAAGCTGAACAATGAACTGCCTTGATCTTTTCTCAGCCTTTTTCTCATCTTTTTCATCTCTTTTCACATTTTGTCTCTAAGTTTTGGAAGATTTTTTTGCAACTTTGTCTTCCACATTAATAATTCAGTCCTTGGCTGTGTCTACTTTATTTTTAAGACTTTTGTGGACTTTTTAAATTAATTTTGGTAATTATATTTTAAGATTTTACTTTCAAACTTTTAGTGTTCTGGTTATTTCTTTCAATGGCAACTTGCTTTTGATTTCTGGATAATGAGAACTTCTCAAAGGTTCCCTCCTTCCTGGCATTATCTGTTTCCCCTAGGGGTAGGTTGTTCTGCTTGCTCATGGTTCAATTCCTCTTTTGCACTGATGATTTTCCTTAATTATCTGCTTATCTTTGTGCTTTCATGTTGAGAATGGAGGGTCAGTTTGTCCTGGGTTTCCTCTTAGTGGAGGTTTGGGGAGTATTTTACAAGAGTTTATTTTGCATGGGTTTAGCATGGAGGCAGAAATAAGCAAATCACATTCCGGATAAAGAAGTTAATGTGACTAGGGGAAAAAAGTACCTTGCTTTTTTCTTTCTAGAGAAAGAAAGAGATAAAATTGGAAGTTTTAGGGTAAGCGTAAGAAGATGGCTAACGAAGGATTTTTTAACAGAGGGAGAGATATGGCATTATGATGGGAAATGGGAACACTTCTAATTTACTGATCACCAAAGACCCCAGCACTACTGCCATCTACTGTGTCCTTCCAGAGACAGATTTGTTTGAAGACTTTTCTGACTTCCTTCCCCAAGGAATAGAAACCTGGGCACCTGCCTCTCCATGGGGTCCTGCAGAATTGAGAGAGAAGCACCTGGGCAGAGAACTCACGCTGTTTGTTGTTGGGGTCGAGCTCAGTCCTGGCAGGCTGCGCTGCCTTGGCCGGGCTCCGCTGTGGGCAGCCGGCCGTGTCGCTCAGCACCGCCAGGACGAGGCCGTGTCCCTCCCCAGTTGCCCTCCGTTGCCAATTTAACACGCAAAGTCTCTGCTTCCTAGCCGGCTCTGCTCAGGGCAGCAACTTTGATTAGCTATCAGCACCTTTTTTTTTAAAGCTACTCTCAGAACTTTTTTTTTAAAGCTACTTATGGAAATTGTCAAACATATTCAAAAGTAGAGGGAACAGTACAAACAGTACAAAGAATCCTCATGTGCCATCACCCAGCTTCAATAACTGGCAACAAGTTGCCAATTTAAGAACTTACTTTTAAGAGGTACTCATTTTTTACAATGAGACCGTCCTTATTAAAGTACATATGTCTAAGCCCACCTGTGGAGATGCTGTGGCCGGGCCTAAGGAAACGTAGTTTTAAAAAGCTGCCCAGTGATTATGATGACCAGCACTGCAATGGAATGACAGCCAGGACACGGCTGGTCCACCTTTGTCTCCAGCATAGTTTCTAGCAGACACAGGGCACACAACAGTGTTCCATAAGTCACAGGATAACCAGAAGACAGAAAGGAAAAATGGTTAATCAGTCTATCTGAAAAATGTAAATGGCAGGATAGTAAAAGATCACAAAAGAAAAGGAAGACAAACAATAGAATGAGAGAAAACATATTTTTGACATAGAAAACATCCTTAATTCAGAAAGTTCTTATAAATTAGTAATAGTTATTAAAAATAGCAACATTTATACAATCCCATAGACAAAGGTTATGCACAGGGATGGCCTGTTCAGACATGGAAGAGAATCTGAAAGTGGCCAATCATCTATGTGTTGATGCTTAATCTCATTCCATGCCAGGAAAAGCAAATTAAAATGATAAGAGATCATTTCTATCCATCACAGTAGCCAAAATTAAAATGATTCTTAATTTCTCAGGTTGGTAAGGTTTGAGGAAAATGGCTACACTTGTTCACTAATAGTAAGATTAGTGAACAATTGTTGCAAACTTTTTTGATAATAATCTGGCACCATGCATTAAAGTATATAACACACACACTCTTGGACCCAGAAATCCCACTTCAAGGCATCCACATAGGAGAAATAAAAGTACAAGTATATTAAGACATATGTTTCATGACAATATCAGTAACTAACATTTACTGAGCACTTGCTTCGTGCCAAGTATGGTGCTAAATGCTTTACACAGGATGTCCAAATTAAACCTCGTAATAACTTTATGAGATAGGTTCCATTAACTCACAGATTAAAGACTAAAATTTAGCAAAGTTAAATATGTTGCCCAAGGTTTTAAAAAATGTGCTAGTTGATGATGGAGTTGGAACTTGAAACCAATCGATACGACTGCAGAGTTTATACTGTTTGCCATGACAATATGCTGCCAAATTAGAGACAAATATCCAAAAAGAAAACCAACCCAAATGCCCTCCATGGAGGAATGAATGGTCACAGTGACCTCAACCACTAGAAACACAGAGTGCCCAGTCCCACTTTGCTTTCAAAATTAAAATCCACTTTGCCCAGGGGTAGGGAGGTTGGAACAAAGTTTTCCATAAAAGTAGAAAGGAGAAGTTGTGATGAGGAGGAAAAAGCCTGGTATGAAAGCCTTCGCCAGATGGGTGGTTTGGCAAGAGATTCCTCTCCAAGACAACCTCCACTCCGCCCGAGAAATGACGCCTAAGGACTGTTGACAATGTTTCCAGCCAGGCCGTGGGCAAAGTGCAGGTTCTACAAGGCTTTCCACTAGAGGCAGCTCTGCTGGCTTCAGCCCAATGGGCCCTCCCAGAAAAAGGGTTGAGGGTGTGAGCAACTTTTTTAATAGCAGAGAAATGATGATTATGAGGATTCTCCGGGCACTGGAAACATTGCCTCAATTTTCCTGGAAAATGACCACTTGTTTGTTTTATCTCTTTGGAACTTGGAGAGGATGTCACTACTGCTATGTTCTCAGCAAGCCCGTGGCTGACTCTGCCCTGAAAGCTTAACCCCTGGTGGAAAGGAGAGGGCTTCTTGTCTGTGGCAGGGTCACCGGCCACCATGTTCTGGGTTGCAGGGCTGACTGTCCAAAGCCATTCCTCCTAGGTTTTATGTCCAGAATGTGGGTAAAGTGTCCACAGACAAACCACATGCCAGATCTGTCTCTCCGGGTCCAGAGGATCCAGGAGCATGTGTTGGAATACATTCTCAACTGTGCTTCAACATAAAATTACTCAAAACAATAATCAGAATCAATAAATTGCAAGGACCTAAAATGTAAACAGTGTGTTACAAGCCAAGGATTATGATTAATCCTGTTTTGTGCACCCCAAACCAATAATACCACTACAAAATAAACAAGTAGCAAATATTAGCCTGGTAATTTATTTAAAAGACTATGACAACCACAGTCCTAGAGGGGTTTTTTCCTTTCTTATTGTCAGCTGTTATTAATAGCTATTTAACCTAACTTTCTTCAGACTCATGGGAGTAAGCACACTTCTAACTTGTCCAGACTCCTGCCTTACTGTGAAAATCTCTGAAGCATATTTACTGCTCAAACTCCAATAATGTGGTATTTCCAGACCGACTCTCTACATGACAAAGTCCCTGTAGAAAGTTCCTATTCAATTCTGCCTTTCCTTATATAGGAAAAGTTTGTTCTTACCAGCTTATCCGAGAAGTCAGGACGTTGCTCCCTTGACATGCCCAAGGAACCCTGAGTGTCCCCTACAATCCCCCGCCCTCCAAAGCTTTGACCAAAGCAGACCAAGACAGATTATTCTGGAGCATTCCATAGGCAGGAAGTGCCAGATTCTGGGAGAAAGGCCATTTGGGTTCAGATCCCAGCTCTTCCACTTACTAGCCATGTGAACTTGGGCAAGATATTTCACCTCTCTGCACCTCAGTTGCACCATCTGTAAAATGGGAGCAATAATTGTTCCTCCTTCAAAGGTTTGTTGTAAGGAGCAAATGAGAAATTGCATGTAAAACAAATAGCACCATGTCCGCATAGAGGGTGCACTCAATAAACATCATTTATAGTTGCTATTCTGTGTCATGTAAAAACAACCTTTGATGGAATTTCCTTGGCAGTCACACGAATAGTTGAATCCTTAGTTCTAATATCTAACTGACTCGAGTTCAAATACAGTTCTGCTATTCACTACATGTGTGACCTTTGACATTTTTCTTAACTTTTATAGCCCTTTCCTTATCTATAAAAATGGAAGTGATCATGCCCCACCTCTTAGGGTTGCTGGGAGGATTAAGTGAGATAATGATGCTTTTTAATGCCAAGCACATAGTAAGTATTCAATAAGTGTTAGCTACTTTTTTAAAATTTGAATTTGTATGTTTTATTTTAATTTCTGCTTGAATCAGGCAGTTAGAAATTAGAACACAATTGATTTTTCTAAGATTTCCAGGTTTTACTGCATATTTATAGTCAGTATGTTTTTTGGAGCAAATCCTTGTCTAGGAGCCAATATATAAAGACACTGGACACAGCTCTGTCACGTGCTAGCCAAGAGACTTCAGGAAGATGTCAGAAGCTCAAGTTTCTTAACTGAGAAGTAGGATAAAAATATCTTTCCTCACAGAGTAGAAAGATTTTCATGGGGCAATGGATGATATGTGCTTTGTAACAACAAGCACAAACAACAAAAATGTAAGACTTCATCATTTTCCCAGCTTAAAAGAATAAAAATAAATAGAGCATTATACAGACCTATAGAGTAGAGTTTCTCTACTGACCAGGGTGGATTTTTATTTCTGAATAAATTGAAAATAGCTAAGAATCTCTCAGATTGAGGCTGGATAGAAAGACAGAATTCCATCGCAACCCTCAGTGAATGAGTGTATGTGCTTCGGATACATGAGGTCAAGGGCACAGGGACAAAAACAAACCTTCAGCATGTGGAGAAATGGGCTAAACTTTACTTCTAAGTGCAGCAAGTCTTGGGGCTATGGAGTATGCTTTGGCATTTGGTTGATAAAATTGCTAATTTTATTTCTATGTTTCAATAAACTCTAATGCAGACAAGTAGCTAAATGTCTGAAAGTCTCTCCCTCACACTCTGTTTCTCTCTTTCATTTTCCCTCTCTGAAAATAAATCCACACACATATCAACAGAATGTGGTAAGCAAGTGTTCACACTTGTACTAAAAATGAATTGTAGTTAAGTCAAGCAAAAAAATTCATATTTTTTCCATTCCTCAAAATTGTTGTTGGTGGATATTTTTCTTGTTTTTCTTCCTTGTTCTTTAAAGACTATACATTTTTTTTTCTATTTGAATTTATGAATTGATTATGGCTGAGAAAATTAAAAGAGACCCAGGGTGCAAGAAAATCCACCTGCTTTGTGTTGTCCATTTTGCCTCTGTGCCGCAGTAGTATTGGTTACCCAAGTCTCTGGCCACTTCCACCTGTGTGTGAATCCACTCCCACCATGTCCCATGATTAGTCCAGTATCAGATGCAATTATTCCGACCAGGAATAAATGGTCAGAGCAGTCAAACTTTCTGAGACAGGGGCTGGCTCTGCCACCCAGACTGGAGCGCAGTGGCATCATCACAGCCCACTGCAGCCTGGAACTCCTGGGCTCAAGCGAGCCTCCAGGCTCAGCCTCCTGAGCAGGTGGGACTACGGGCTCACGCCGACACACCTGGCAAACAGTTTTGATAAAATCCAAGAAAGAAGACTACGAGGAAATTTTTCATCTTACAATGAGCAGATCAACGTGCAAAGAAACTAAAGCATGCCGCCCACAACTATCTCCCAGTGAGAGATCAGAGAACTTTCTCCTGGTATCTGAATCTGTCCTCAATTGCTCTACTTTAAAGAAACCTCCATGAAAAGGAGAAGGGGGGGGTAGCTGGGGAGGAGGAGGAGGAGGGGGAGGGGGACAACGGGGTGGCGGGAGGAGGAGAAGGAGAAAAAGAATAATTTGGGGGGAGGCAAACATGCATTTATTCAATATGTATTACTGAATGTCTGAGCACCGGGCACGGGAAGGTCAGTAACAAACGGTCCGCTCCAGGCAGAGGTTTCCCCCTAGGAAAGGGAATGACCCTGCGCAAAGGGCCGTGAGTCCCGCCACCCCACGCTGGAGCAGAACCGTAATCTCAAACGGGTCATGCAGCCCTTAGAGACTCCTCTCCTCTTCATGCGGGGCTCCGCACGATTGGAACCGAGTCATTCCCTTCCCACCCTTCCCCCTCAGCGCACCCCGCCGTCGCCTGCACCCCCCAACACAGCACGTGTCACTGGCCCTGCCGGTCGCTCGGGCTGGGGTGGCCTTTCCCTTCCCCGCCTCCCGAGCCCTGCGCTCGCCCAAGCCTGCCCGGGCCTCGCCTTTGCTCCGGCGCCCGGGAGACACCTCTCCCGTCCCGCTGTGGCTCCGCAGTGTTTTCTGCCGTTCTGCGGGGCTCCGCTGAGAGCCCGAGATGGCGAGGACCGTGTGTCTGTCACCTCGTGTCCTCGGCCTAGAAGCCTAGCTTCTGGAGATGCCCACGGAAGCTGTTGGCTTGAATGAAGTAGAATAGTACTAAAAGGCAGCCTGCGCTGAATGTCCTCAGAGGGAACCCTACGAGTCCTGAAAATCCCATGGAAGTGGAAAGGGAGTCTTTGAAGTTACAGGATTCCTTCCACCAGTCTGAAGAACTTGCAAAGCCAACAGATGAACAGATTCTATCATAAAATCTCAGAAGAACACGTGTTCCCATAAGTGGGGACAGAAACCCTTAGCTAAATAAACAACGAAGCAATATTAGTATAATCAAAATAAACCTTTTAAAACACCAGCAGTACGAGTCACAGTTTTATGCTTGAAAAGTTTTATTTTTAAAGCAGTTTTGAATCACTTGTAGGGTTTAGGAGCCTCTGAAACAGCAGTGTACTGGCTAAACATAAAGGCCTTGGACGCTCCGCAGTAAGTCAAATTCTGATTCTGACACTTAATAGCTGTGTGACCTTGAGCACATTCCTTAACCTCTCTGGGCCTTAACTTTCCCATTTGTAAAAGAGGATAATAGAAGACCCCCATCATGGGGTTGGGCCTTTGAAAGATTTAAAGTGAGAATGCTGGTGAAAAATGCTTAGCACAGTTTCTAGCACATAATACATACTGAATAAAAGTTCATTGCTTGCTATTCTGATGTGATCTCTGTGTTTCTGTGGATGGCCTAAACTAGTAAGTTTCTTTCGATCCGGATATGGCAAATTCTCCATAAGGAATCATTTTGTTAAAAACACACGCTTATTCTCACGCCGCTCCATGCAATTCAGATGCTCATTTAATAAACATGCGGTATTTCCCATGTGCCAGGCACTGTTCTAGACCCTGAGATCCAGCAGTGAACAAAACAAACAAAAATCCCTGCCCGTGTAGAGTTTATCTTCTACTGGGGAGACTTAGGAAATAAACATAATAAATAAATGAATTATGTAGTATATTCGAATATGCCGTTCTGTGTAAAAGAAATCAAGACAGGAAAAGGGGATGTAGAATGTGAAGAGTTGGGATTTTAAATAGGAAGGTCATGGCAGGCTGCACGGAGAAGGGAATATTTAAGCAAAGGGGGTGAGTGAGGGGGATCATATGTACTCTCACTCGTAAAACAACTTTAAAAACATACACAGAGAGAAAAATATATGAAACTATGGTTTTTAAGTAATTGGACACCAGGCAACAAAGAAAAGTGATCCCTTAGAGATAATAAACAAGAAATGAGTCCAGGGGAGCTCGGCGGGTTCTCTGAGTTAAAGAGATGCAGCTGAAAGGCTGAGAAGACCAAGGCAGCTGGAGTCCACGTGGTTTGCATGTAGGGTAGAGTATCATGAAGGAGGTGATTGCACAGAGAGAGAGAGAGAGAGCTCCAGAGAGAGAGTTCATAAGTTTAAAATTGTGTAACTTTCTGAGTAGCATGATAAAATCTCACACCATCCTGCTCCATCCTGCCCAGGCATAAATCATTCCTTTGTCCAGCATATCCATGCTGTATGCTCCACCTGCCCATCAGCCACTTAGTAGTCATCTGGGTTTTCAGATTGTCACAGTATTGCAGAGCTTATGTTCAGGCAACCTTATTTCACTTAATAATAGCTCCAAAGTATAAGAGTAGTGATGCTGGCAATTTGAACATGCCAAAGAGAAGCTATAAAGTGCTTCAAGTGAAAAGGTGAACGTTTTCAAGTAAATGAAGAAACAAAATCATATGCTGAGGTTGCTAAGATCTATAGTAAGAACAAATCTTCTATCTGTGAAATTGTGCACAAGGAAAAAGGAATCTGTGCATAGTATATACAGGGTTCGGCACTACCCACCCTTTCAGGTATCCAGTGGGAGTCTTGGAATGTATTCCTTGAGGATAGCCAGTACCAACAAGGTAAAACTATAATATCTGGCATTCGATCAAAAATCACTAGACATGCAAAGAAATGGAAAACTAGAATGCATTATAAGGAGAAGAATCAATCAGGTGAAGCCAGCCCAGAATCAACACAGAGGCTAGGATTAACAGAAAAGTAAATTAACAATTAATTGTTTTAATGTCTTAGAACAGTTAGAACTGTATTCTATTTGTTCAGAAAGGTAGAGAAAATATTGAACATGTTAAGTAGAAACATATCTTGTTGCAGCTTTTATAGTTTTATTTAAACACAAATAACACATACACATGAGTTGTCTATCCATTTTCTTCGCTGAGCAGACTGGCATTGGGACTGGTGACTCTGCTGGCCAGCTGGGCTGCTCTTCCGATGACGGCTTTGCTGTTCTTGGGGGAAACATTGTGAGCAATCTCAGCACAGTAAGATTTGTTTTACATCAGCAGAACTTCCAGCTCCTCAGTGCTGTGGAACTTCTGGAAGCCACTAGGCAGCATGTGCTTTATTTGCTTGTTTCCCATAACCAGTGTTGGACATTAAGATCTGGCCCTGAATCTTCTATGCATCCTGTTGTCAGTACCTCTGGGTTTCTGCCAGTTACGCTTAATTTTGACATATTGGTCTGACCGGTGCTGGATGAACTTCTTGGTCCTCTTTTCAATGATCTTGGGCTTCACAAGGGGTCTGATGGTGGCCAAGAAGCCAAGTAAGAGGTGGCTTCCACCTCCTTGGGCAGAGCCAAGGAAGAAAGAGCTGGGAGATATTTTTAAAAGACAAATTGAACTTCCAGAGATAAAAATTATAATATTTGAAATTGAAAAGACATTAGATGGGATTAAAAGCAGATTAGACATCACACACACAAAAGAATACTGCATTTAAAGACATAGCTGTAGAAACTATCCAAAATAAAACACAGGGAGAAGAAACACTAAAAAATAAATTAACAGACATCACTGAACTGTGGGAAACATCAAGTGGCCTAATATATGTGTAATTAGAATCTCCAAAGGAAAGAAGAGAGAGGGAGGGACATAAAAAAAAAATCTGTGAATATATCATGGCTGAAATTTTTCAAAATTTGATAAAAATTATAAACAGATCCAAGAAGTTCAACAAACCTCAAGTACAAGAACCATGAAAGAACTATACCAAGACACATGATAATCAAAATTTTTGAAAACAAATGTTAAAGACAAAATCTTAAAACCAACCAGAGGAAAAAAGATACTTCACATACAGAGGAACAAAGATAAGCATCTGGGCAGATTTCTGTCGGAAATAGTGCAAGTGAGACAACAATGAAGCAGCAGCCTTGAAAGACTGAGAGAGAAAAAATTGTCTCCACCCTGTGAAAATATCTTTCAAAAATGAAAGTGAAAAATGCATTTTGATACATAGAAAGTTGAAAGAATTTCTCATCAGCAGATCTACACTACAAAAAATGATAAAGAAAATCCTTTGTGGAAAGTAAGAATGAGGAAGAAAAGGAAATAAATGATGTCAAATGGAAGTATATAAACTTACACAAAAGATTGAAGACCGCTGGAAATTGTAACTACTGTAGTAAATATATAAGACTTTTCCTTATTATTTAATTCTTTAAAAGACAACTGACTGTTTAAAAGATATAATACCAAGAATGAAAATTTCATTTAACATTCAAGAATCAATGTTTTACAAATATAATTCACCATATGAATAAACTAAAACGAAAAGCCACATAATCATCATCTCAATAGATGCAGAAAAAGCATTTGACAAAATCCAACATCCATTCCTGATTAAAAAAAAAAACTCTCAAGAAACTAGAAATAGAAGGGAACTTTCTTGATCAGATAAAGGGCATCTGTGAAAAACCTACAGCTAATATCATACATAGTCCTGAAAGGCTGAATTCATATAGAAATGCAAAGGACACAGAATAGACAAACAACTTTGAAAAAGAAGAATAAAATTGAAGGATTAACACTATCTTATTTCAATGTTTTTTTATAAAGTTACAAATATTGAGACAGTGTGGCATTAGTGTAAAGATAGGCAAGGTAATGGAACAGCCCAGACATAGACTCACATATGAATGGACAACTGAGTTTTTACAAATGTGCAAAAGCAACTCGGAGGACAAAGAATGCTCTTCCTAATAAATGATGCTGACACAATTATATACCCATGTGCAAAAGAAGTACTTTGATCTGCACATCACACCATATTCAAGAATTAACTCAAAATTGATCATGGACTTAAATATAAAACCTACAACTATAAAACTTCTAGAAGAAAATATAGGAGAAAATCTTTGTGACTAAGAGTTAGGTAAAGATTTCTTAGCTACAGTACTCAATGCACAATCCGTAAATTGATAAATTTGACTTCATTAAAAATAAAAACTTCTACCCTTTGAAGGATACTATTAAGAATGAAAAGATAAGCCACAGATTGGGAGAAAATATTTACAAATTATATATCTGGTAAAGGGCTTATATCCAGAATATGTAATGAACTCTCAAAACTCAGTAATAAGAATATAAACAACCATAAAAAATGGGCAGAAGATTTGAACAGTCATTTCACCAAAGAAGATATACAGATGGCAAATAAACATCAAAAAATGTTCAATGTCATTAGTAATTAGAGAAATGTAAATTCGAACCACAATCAGATACCATTATATACTTCTGAAAGTTGTCAGAATCAAAATGGAGTCATTTGCGTCAAAACCCTGAATCAATCAATGTTTTACTGTTTACTATCACAAAAGATTGCAAAACCACACCTCGTGCAAAGGCCACCACCACCTTACAAAAAATTACCTCTGTGAGGACATTTGCCCAGCAACTGCCTCTCCAAACTTGAACTGATGCCACTCATGTGTTATTGATCCTTGTAGCTGAGGATAACTGTCTCAAAACAGCTTATGCAATCTGCCTCATTTTTCCTCTAAAAACCCTGGCCTTTCTTGACCTTCCTGAACGTGCCCACACACATATTCCCATTGCAATTCCCGTTCATCAATAAGTATTCTCTCCCTCTCTGTTATTTAGGTATAGCACACCTATTAGAGTGGCTTAAATTAAAAAGATTAAACATACTAAGGTTGGTGATGTGTGAAGGAACTGGGATTCTCACACAGATAGCGGGTATGTAAAATGGAACAACTATTAATACTTTAGAAAACAGTATGAAAGTTTCTTCACATGTTTAACGTACTTCTACCATCTGATCAAGCCATTCTACCTCTAGAAAGTCAGACAAGAGAAATGGAAACATACATCCACACAAAGACCTGCACATGAGTGTTCATAGCACCTTTATTTGTGATAGCCCAAAACTAGGAGCAACCTTAATGTTCACCAACAGGCGAATGAATAAACCAGCTATGGTACAGCCACACAGTAGAATACTACTCTGCAATAAAGCAAATGAGCTATTGATACACAGTTGATATAACTCCAAAAAATAATGCTTAGTGAAAGAAGCCAAACAAAAACACATACAAATGGTATTATTCCATTATATAAAATTCTTTGAAGTGCAAACCGTAGTAAGAAGGTTGGTGAGTGGTTGACTGAGGCTTGAGGAGGAATAGGAGAAAGAAATTACAAAAGGGCACTAGGAAATTTTAGGGGTGAGGATATGTTCATTATCTTGCTTTTGGTGATAATTTCAGGACATATATATAAGTCAAAACTTAGCAACTTGTACACTTTAAAATGTGCAGTTTATTGTATGTCAATTATACCCCCATGCAGCTGTTAAAACTTAACAGTGGAAAAAAGGGAATAGATGGTAACTTGATCAAACCAAAGTAAGAAAAGGTATAAAAGGGAACCAGCAAAGTAAAATAAACAATAAACATACATCAGTTGGCAGAAGGAAAGTATGATCAATTGCCATTAAATATAAATACACTGAATTAACCCATGAAAAGGCAGAGACTGTCTGTTTGGCTTAAAAACAAATCTAGCTTTGTACTATATACAAAAAACAGACGTAAGACGAAGTGATAACAAAAAGTTGAAGATAAAGGAGTGGACAAAGGACACCAGGCACATGCAAATAAAGGGAAAGCAGAAGGAGCATGTTAATTAGAGCAAAAAAGACAGTCTACTAAGTGCAAACTTCCCTGATTCAGAACAAGTGAAATTTTGGTAAATGGATCATTTGTCTTGAATAGATAGGAGCTAAAACTTGAGGTGCTTACTAACATGATTTCATGTGAATGATGAGCCAAAAGAAGGGCCTACGTTGATTTTTAAATTAACAATGTATCTAAATTAACCATTTTTTTCATAAGTGTGTTGACCTACTTGGAGGTTCTTCAAATAATATTCCTTGCTTTGAGGGCACAGTTAAATGATACATTGTGCTGGCTTTAATCTTTTATTCCCAAGGCTAAATGTAAGTAATTATCTGTGTTGAGAGTCTTTGGGGACAAATCACGATTTGTATTTAACCCATCAGTTATATTAGCAATATATTATTATACTTTGGGGAAAAGACTGAAGTTCAATGTCTTATTTTGCTGATCATTAGTGACCAACAAATGTGACAAACTTTGGATAAGAAACATCTTCGGACTCACTTTTCTTGTAGAGGCAGAATTTTGGGTCAATGCCATGATTAGCGCAGTGCACTTTGCTGCTCTTTAATGCTCTCAGACTTGGTCAGAGTTTCCATCAGGGCGAGGAGGAGGGGAGAGAAGGGTTGTGTCCGGTCTGTGATGTGCCTTGAATCGCCCTCGATGAAGGATCTGAACTCAGTAAATACTCTCTGAGGTCTTTAATCCTTCCCCCTGATGGGGTGGTCTAGAGCAGCGGTTCTCAAACTTTAGCTTGCATTGGAACCACTTGGAGATTCCCGGGCCCCTTCCCCAGGGTCGCTGACTCAGTGGCTGGGAGTGGGGCTAAGAACGTGCACGTCTGAACAGCCCCAGGAGGTGCCGCCACTGTTGGTGGGTGACTCGGGGCTCCCCCTGTGCGGACCATTCTGTGTTTCACTCGGGGCTGCTCAGGCGCAGCTTCCGCCTTTGGTTGTTTCTCTCGACACCTGCCACCTTCGAGGTGTTGTGTCTGGGGGATACCGTGGTGACTCCCCCAGATGCTTCTTTAAGTCTTACCACCTCACCCCCCAGCCGCGGGGAGCGTCGCCTGCCGACCGCCCCCAAACCCTCCTTCCTGGGAATTGCCTCGCCAGGGGGCGCTGTGCCCGAGGTCACGCCCCGTGCGGGGCCGCGGCGCGTACCCAGGACTGGGCGACGAAGAGGCTGTAAAGACCCAGCGCCACGGCCTCAGTTCAGGACCTTTCTGCAGAGCCGTCCTGCTTTCCCGCGGCCCCGCGGGCGTTCTCCCGGCGCACTCGCCGACAGGACTCCTGCGAAATCTGTCCCTGCTCGCGGGGAGCCGGCCCAGGCCGCGCCTCCTCTAACGGCCCCCCAGCCTCGCCCCTCCCTGCACCGGGTCCCGCCGCTGCAGTGGCCTCCAAGAACTGGCTGCCCAGAGACCCCCTGCGTGGGCCTGAGCCTCGAGAGCACAGCGGCTGAGGCGCAGGAGAGGGTGCCACCGCTGCCTGCCCGGCCTCTGGCACCGCGACGCTGGTGACGCTGCTGTCACCGCCAGGGGACTCAACTGCATGCCCGCGTGCCGTCTGTGGGACAGTCGCCAAAAGAATCAATCCAGGCGTTTGCTCTGCAATAGAAAACGTGCAGTGCTTCCATGCACAACCACAGAGGCCGGGCGGGGAGCCGGGGACTGGGGACGGAAGTAACTGGGGAGGAGCCAGAGGGTCCCACGCAGGGAAGGACTGCCTGGACTGAGCTCTGGGATAAATCCTGGGACCCAAGGGGCACTAAAACCCAATGCTTTCAGCAGGTCGTTCACAGAGGAGACCCACGAGAAGCAGGCAGTCCGAGTGAAGCACAGTGACGGCGGTGTGCACAGTGGCTATGAGCCTGGGCTCTGGAGCCAGAACACCCAGCTCCGAATCTTGTGTGACCTTCGGCAAGTCACTTACCTCTCTGGGTCTCAGTGTCTTCATCTGTAAAATGGGGATGATAGCAGTGCCGACCCCACACAGGGTTGGTGTAAGGTCTAAATGAGTTAATACGAGAGGAGGGTTTAAAATAGTGCTTGGTACAGAGCCCTGTTAGCTACTGTCAATATTACTGTGACAGACAGAGGGGTGCTGAGGACACATAAGAGGAGGTCAGGGATCCACACATAAAACTAACAACCCCGGAGGGTTGCAGCTTGCCTGTCTGTAACATGAGCAGATCCAAACACAGGATCCCCACGGCCCCTCTAGTGCTGGAGCTGTGGGCTGGTCGTGCCATCCACTAGGCACCTACTAAGCACCCTGAGTGACAGACACTGGGCACAGCAAGTGGGAGGGGCGGGAACTTCTGTCTTGGTCAGGTAGGACTTAGGGAGAGAGGGAGCACCCTGCTCCACTTGGCTTCACAGGAGGTGTGACAACATCTGGCAGCCTGCTGCCAAGGCCCCAGGCCTAGGGGCTGTCCTCCCTCTGTGCGCATCTCCTCTCCTCCCCTCCCTCGATGTTCTCCCCCACTCTAGGCCCATTTGCTCTTCTGTTTGTAAATGCCACTTTGAGCCTTCAGTTTTGTGCATTCATCTGCTCCCTTGGCCAGAAGGCCCATCTGTTCCACAGCACGCGCCAGCCGGGAACCTCCCGAGGCCGTGGGCCAGGACTTTGGGGAACATAGACCTGTCCATGAAGGCTCAGGTCAGGAAAGGACACTGGATGACCCCTGAAAAACGGTGGAGCTCAGAGCAAGGCTGGTAGTTCCCCAGGACAGTGGTTTGGGGACCAGCTGGCCACCCATCACTGTGCAAGGCACACTGTACCCTCCTGTGGGACACCAATCAGAAGGTGAGGGGCAGGGGGTCCTGGCAAACTGCAGAGAAGAGAGGAACAGTGGAGCAAATCCAGAGGGATCCAGGGTCTATCTTGTGTTGTCTTTCTCTGCCAGTTCTTGCCTTCTCCTTTCTCCCCATCTCCAATTAAGAAAAGGGGAAGGGAGGGAGGGGCCAAGACCTTGGAACATCCTAGATGCTAATTTCAATCCCAAACAGTGGGTGTGAACCCTGGCCAGCAGCCCTCGGCACCTTCTAGCTCAGCCACCCTGGGCTCCCAGGGCTGAAAATACTCAAGCATCTGATGAGGCAGCTGCAGGCTAAATTTAGCCCCGGCACACCCCGGCCTGGTCTGGGTGCTAGAAGCGGCACAGCAGACCAGCCAATGCACCCGTCACAGGTGTGAGAGCCTCTGGCTGCTACAGCCAATGTGATGGCAACGACTGCACCTGGGAGGGAGAGCAAGCAACAGAAAGGAGATGGGGTGGGGCCCAAAGGCAGTTCTCATCTTGCAGGAGCACTGACAGGGCCCATCGGCCCAGGAGCTGCCATCATCAGGTCCCAGGCAGGTAGCATCGATGAGCAAAGCACAAAGATGTCCAGAGAGGGGAGTGCTGGGGATTGTGACAAACTGCAGAGCAAATGTCCCATCTTAAACCACTGGGGTTTAGATTTTTAAATAACTTCATGTTAGCTAAACAAAACCCTGTATTTGGTCTGCAGAACACATGTAGTGTAACACCTGAGCTGACTTGTGTGGAGAAGGCAGCCCTATGGCCACTATGTCACCATGAGCCATCGGTTCTTTGTTTCTTCAGAGGTTTTTGTTAAAATGCAAACAGACCACAGGCTTTAACCTTTCTTAGCTAACTCAGTTTTTCTTACTGCTCCCTTAAAAAAAAAAAAGAAAGAAAGAAAGAAAGGAAGGAAGGAAAAATAATAAGCATGCATGAGTAAATTAACTGGTCAATTAGCACTTGTTAGTATGTTCAGAATCAACTGAATGTTACCTGTATAAAGTAGCAGTTGTTGAATGCAAAGAACGCTTGGCTTGGAGTCAGGCAAGCTTGGGTCTAAATTCTGGCTCCACTGGGAAATTAATTAATTTCCCTCAGCTGCAGTTTCCTCTGCGGAATGGAAATACTATGCCTACCTTGGATTGCCATGAAGATTAAATGAAGTAACCCAGGACAGTGACATGAGATCATTCATGCTCAATAAATGTCAGATAAAATATGATCATCTGAGAGCTAGGTTCTGTGAGACAGGGACGAAGAGTGGGAAGGGAGGAAGGTGGTGGGTGGTGGTGGCCCTTCATCAACCGACAGCTTTCCTGTAACCCGGACCCCAGCCTGGTCAAGCCCCTTGTAGAATCAGAGGGCTTCCGAGCCATGTGTGGCCACACTGCCCTCCTGTGCCTATTCGCGGCACTGCAACTGCGCTTGAGCTGCCGTTTGAGACGAATTGTAAGGCCTGCGGACCATGCGCTTCACCATTGTTTCTACTCCGTTGGAGCTTCTCGGGCTGCCTTGTGCTGAGCCGGTTGGTTGCTGAAGACAATTAACCTGAGGCTGCAACGACCTGGCTTGTCCAGTCACCCAGGCAAGCTACCCCCACCTGTGAGCATTTGTCCAACTTCCCTGATCCAACTCTAACTCACAGGTGGCCGGCCTGATTATGTACTGGAATCACCTGGAGAGATTTTCAAATAAATACCCATTTGCACCACTCCAGACCTAAAATCTCAGAGGGTGGGTTTGGAGAATCCACATCAAAAGAAGACTTCCCGAGGGATCTCAAATTCGGCCAAAGTTGAAAGCACACTGATTTAACCTCGTATGGGGCTGACCCTGCACCTCTTGGGTCTACCTTGGCTTCATAAGTGACGCAGGCAGAACAAAACAGTGCCCTCTGCACTGAAAGCTAGTATTCCCGTGGAGCTGGAGGCATGAAGAGGTAAGCAGCAGGTGAGGGGGGAGACAGAGCAGGAGACAGAACAAAGGAGACTCCAAAGAGGATGGAAAGAGAGAGAACAGCGCACACACACACACACACACACACAGAAAGATGGTGAGGAAAAGAGAAGGAGGGAGGGAGGGACATATATGGAGAAAGAGATGTGATGCATTCTCATGCTCATGACAACATTCTGCTATGGCAAGAGATAACCTAAGCCAAATCCATGAAGAAATATAAGATTAATTTAAAAAATGTTTTCAATGTAACCATAGGATTTATGTCTGCAATGTGCAAAAGAAGGTCTTACATATTGACAAGGATACAAACAACACAACAGAGCAAAGACCTGAAGAGAAGATCCAAATGGCCAACACAGGAAAAGGTGTTCCAGCTCACTAGTAGCTTAGGAAATGCAGATTATTACTTTACACCTACTAGGCCGGCCTAATAGGTCTGAGAAAGCCACTTACTTATTGCTGGGTGGACTGTAGGGGGAAAGATTTCTTTAAATCTTGATGGTATGAATAAAAAATGTTAATTGTCACTGAACTTTGAAAAGCTACCTGAAACCATCTAACGAAATGTACCACTCATCACTCAATCCACCTGTTCCGTCCCTGGGACTTGATGCCCTGAGATAAAAGCCCTGGGACACATCGATACGTGCACAAGAATGTCGACTGCGGCATTGTTCACAGTAGCAAAAACACTGGTACAAAGGGAAGGGTTGAATAAATATTGCTGCTGAATAAATATTGGTACATCTGGCTCATTCAATGTGGCTCTATATGGCAATTAAGAAGAATGCGTAAGAGCCATATCCCAGTTGAAATTTAAGGGATGAGGTATCATTGTGTGAAAAACAATAAGAAGAATAGGACAAAAATATTCATAATATTGTCCATTCTTGTAACAAAATGGTGACAGAAACTTATATTGTGTATATGTTTACAGGGTTGACATTCAGCTAGTGTACACTGATAAAACCATATAATTGGCTGTTTCAGGCAGTGTTCGTTCTGTTTGGGTGGTACTGTGCTGTACTGGCTGCTACATATTTCCATAGTAGTATCATTGAGTTCGTCAGTGGAATAGAAAAATATACTCTTCCCATGACGGCGTAGAGGGGTGGCAGGTGTAAGGAGAATGAGTACTTGCTAAATAAAACGGTCTCCCCCAGAGTTCTATGGAAAGCTAGGCACGAGAGGGTGATCTCTCTGTGGAGACCTCTCATGGAACATGAGAGAGGTGAACGTGACAATGATGCTATGGGCGTGTTGTACAAATGGCCCAGTCAGTTGAAGAGCACAAATAGCTCTTTCCTGACACAGAATTACAACTTATTGGGGGAGAATGTACATTAGTTCAATATTTTTGGAAGGCCGTTTAATGATATCTATTGAAATATAAAATGCACATATTTTTTATCTACAGTTTCTCTCCTAGAATAGGAGAGAAACTGTGTGTGGATATACTAGCCAAATGTCACTAGCCAAATGACATTAAGAAAAGCAATGGTTAGAATAGGAAATAAAAACTGGAAAAAACCTAAATATCAGAAGAAGATAGTTAAATAAATCATGCTGTATCCACAAAATAGACCATATATCAAATGGTCTATTTTGGTTAATGGTTAAAAAAATGGTTTAAAAAAGTCAGGCATTCTACATATGCACATATATCGAAATATCTTCAAGATATATTATTCAATTTTTAAAAATCAAAGTTCAGAAAAATGAGCAAAGAGTACAAATAGGTAAGTCATAGAAAAGAAAACCCAAATTGCCAATAAATATGAAAACATGCTCTATCTCAATAATTGGGAATTTCTAATTATAACAACAATAAGATACCATTTAACCCTCAGAAAATCAACAAAAATTACTTCTGAAAATACCAAGTGTCAGCAAAAATGTGAAATAGCAGGAACTCTATTGATAGTATCATTCTCAAGTAATAAAGGGACCTGCCTCTTGGGACTTCTGCCCAACCTAGAGACTGCTGATGATACGGAAGTAATGAGACTTTTCATTTTCTCTTTTGATAGTTATAACAATGTAAATCAGATATAGGCTATGAATTTTAACAAAGCATTGAAAAAGACTTTCATGGCATCCAGGTGGAGAATATGAACCTACGTGGGTTGATGATTAGGAGAACAGTTAGGACCATCCACAACAGGCTAAATAAAAAGAGTACAGGTTGGTTAATCAGCCAATGCCAGCCAAGAGGCGTTTCCACTGGTGTGCCACAGGTCTCTAGATTAGGCTCTTGAAATGTCTTGAGTGACAAGATAGATGGCCTACTTGTGAAATGGGCAACATCTTCATCCAACATAATGCATATCCAACTGGTTTGTTGGATAAAGGAAAAAATTCAAAAAGACAATGGGAAGACAATGTGTGCACAAACAACAAAACAGAATGTCATAGGCATCAATGTGAAGCCAAGTGCTTGGGAACAAATATCGAATAGGACAAATGCAGAATAGGAGGGATAGGGTTTGTCAACAGTTCATGTAAAAAAGAACTGGGAGTCTTCTTTGCTCATTAAAAGATCAATTTAAGTCAATGGTATGATGTGGCTACCAAAAAAAAAAAAAAGATCTATTGTAGAGATCTATCGCAAAGATCTATTACTAGAAGAGTTCAGAAGTGGGTGAACTAATTAATATCATTTTCTGAAGTGCCATGTTTAGATTTGGTTTCTACATTTAATGAGGGACATTGAAACATTATTTCTTTTGACAATTCATGAAAAATTTACTATGCTCCAGGAATTAATAAATATATAAAAACAATATTATAAACTTTGTGCCATTTAATAGTTATAACAGGCAGGTACTAAAATCCTCATTTTACATAATAAGAGACTATGTGGCTCAGAAAGGCCAGGGCAGTGCAACTCATAAATGGCCAAGCCAGGACCCAAACCTAGGTGCCTAAATCTAAAGCCCTGGCCTTTGCCCATGACATTCTCCTACTTCCAGCTAGAAGTGGGAAGGCCAAGCTGGGGTCGGGGGAGGAACATTCCACTGGGAAGGGGGCAGCTCCGCAGCAGGCAGTCCCAGTGCTTGGTGCACACCTGTGTGCCCACATGCTATGATTTTAGGAGTTGAACTGATCACTGGGCCTGGGAGGCTGGTAGAAACTAATCAAAGCTTCATCATGAAGATAGAAAATAAAATTAAAACTGTGAGCACTTAGTAGTCATATAATGACATTTAACAGGTAATAGTCAATAAATAAATTCATAATTTTACTCCATCAGGACACCTTGTGGAGGCACCTGCCACTGCCTCATCTAAGTCGTCTGTGCTCTCTCTGTCCTACCACCTAGATTTTAGTTGAGTTTCACCGATAGCGAAAAAACAAGCCAGTGGAACTCCTGGGTCACTTTTGGCCTAAGCTAGAACGCAGAGAGGCTCAAAGTGGGGAGGCTACATAGGCTGACCTGGAACTCTCTAGTTAATGATTGCTCACTTGTTTCCAAGCCACCAAGGGAGCAGCACAAGGAAAAATTAATGCTAAACGCTCCAGCAGGAAGTGACCCAAGTCAGTTTCATGAGACACCATCCATCCCAGGAATTTTTCTTTATTTACTGCAAAGGTGAAAGTCACTGACTCTTTGAGGGAGCTGGGCCAGGAGTCTGGACTCCCCAGCCACCGTTCTGCCACCTCTGCCTGGTATGGAGGCCACACAGAGGAAATCCCTGGGGGAGCACCCATCCGCACCAGTTACCCTGTGCTCCCTAACAAATAGCCCCAAACCGGAGCAGCTTAAAGCAACACATGTTTGTTATCGCACCGTTGCTGTGGGTTAGAAATGCAGGAGAGCTTAGCTGGGTGGTTCTGACTAAGGGTCTCTCCCGAGGCTGCCATCAAGATACTGACCATGGCCGGCCGCGGTGGCTCATGCCTGTAATCCTAGCACTCTGGGAGGTCAATGCAGGGGATCACTTGAGCTCAGGAGTTCAAGACCAGCCTGAGCAAGAGCAAGACCCCGTCTCTACTAAAAACAGAAAAAAATCAGCCAGGTGTGGAGGTGCATACCTGTAGTCCCAGCTACTCAGGAGGCTGAGGCAGGAGGATTACTTGAGCCCAGCAGTTTGAGGTTGCTGTAAGCTAGGCTGATGCCACGGCACTCTAGCCTGGACAACAAAAAAAAGAGAGATTGACCAGAACTCCAGCCATTTTAAGGTTCCCTTGGGGGAAGAGCTGCATTTACGGAGGACGTGAATACCAGGAGGCAGGAACCATTGAGAGCCATTTTAGAGACTGCCTGACACAATACCATGTGAGCCCCTGGGGCCCCAGACACCTCCTGGTCTTTTCAGTTGTGAGAGGTAATACAGTCTCTCTTTTCTGAAATCGGTTCAAGTTGAGATTCTGTTATGTCATGTGTAGCCCAAAGAACCCTTCACGAATGCATTAATATGCCCCCGGAAGGCAAACTCCACCCTCAGTAAAACCATCGTGGTGAGGGTGAGCTCATCGAACGAGTTTTCCCTGGAATGGACGCATAAACCGAGCAGAAATCTTAGCTGTCCTGTATGATCCTTGATGATATTTTTGGACTTATTCTGCCTGGATATAAAAATCTAGCATTCTGAGATTCTTCTCAGCTAATTTAGCATGCCTCTGTCAGTGTGAGAGCATGCCAAACGCAGAATTTTACTGCCAAAAATGACAGTGAATAGAATTAGACCATCAGGAGTGCAATTAGCTTAGACATGCTATTAACACCCCAACCATGAAGACAGAAGGAAAAGCTGGAAAAAATGAAAAGTTAAAAGAAAAATAAGCTAGCTCAGTTAATGGCAAACAATAAGATAAATTTCTACCCAAAATTTGATTTTGTTGGCTTTTTCTTTTTGGTTCGCAATGCCAATTAAATGAAAATAATATCTATATACAAATGATGCAAAATTTTGACTATCACTTGCATAGTTTTATCAGAAAGACAACCTACCATGTTTCTCTAGACAATAAACTATACAATGGTTGACAATGACATTTGAGAATTTTCCCTTCTACACCCATCCTTAAAATGTGTTTTCTTTAGTGCCCAATCATGGTAGACAGTGTCACTTAACTCCCAGACACTCAATCATAAGGAAAAAATCCAGATGAGTTGGTTTGCTTTATAAAATTATCTTCTGTGTATTTATTGCCCATGTGTGTGTGGGGTGTGTGTGTGTGTTCATTTTTTTGAGAGATAGGATCTCACTGTGTTGCCCAGGATGGAGTGCAGTGGATATTCACAGGCATGATCATCTCGATCCTCCTGCCTCAGCCTCCTGAGTAGCTGGGACTACAGGCATGAGCCACTGTGCCAGGCTCATAAAATATATTGTTTTAAAATAAAATGTCCAGTAATTATGTTTTTAACAAAAGATGCTCTTGTGTACAATGATATTCCACTTTCCTCTAAATCAGGGGTTGTCAAACTTGAATATGCTTCCAAATCCTCGGGGTTGAGGGGGGGAGGCTTGTTGAAACACAGACAGCTGGGCCCGACCCCTCAGTTTCTGATTCGGTTGGTCTGGGGTGAGGGCCTAGAATCTGTATTTCTAACCAGTTCTGAGGTGATGCTGCTACCGGTTGGGGACCACACCCTCAGAAGCAGTGCTCCAAGAGTCTAAAGGTACTGGCTCCTCTTGCAGCCACTCACAGGCCCTGGCTCATTCCCACCGCCTCTAGAACTCTCACCTTTCTCTGGCATTGTTAATTCTCCACCCGACACCCTTCTCTTTAAATTCTGACATTTCTCCTAGCTGCCAAGAAAGGAAACCCATGCACACTACCAAGTTCCTCAGAGGATTTCAGATTTCCCAGGCATTGTTGGAAGGATTTCTACAGTTTCACTTTAAAAAGTAGGGTTACAGATACCACCTGACTTCCTGCTTAATGCATAACATAGTAGGAACTAGAATACTTAGCTTAAAATATCAGCAATACAGTAGAATTTTAACTGATTTACTGTACAGCCTAAGAAAATTTTATTGCCAAGCTGATGTTGCATTAATTCAATTACATCCCCATTTTTTTATTGTAGTAAACAATTGTTTGGAAAAAGAAAAGTGAAAAAATTCAAACAAACAAATGACACTATTAGTGTCATTCAGGGATAGTAATTCCTTAAATTAAATCCTTTTCATCTGTATGGGAACAATTTGTGTTTAGGCAGAGCCTAAGCATAAAATCAGACTTCAAGGGGAAACCATATTCAAAATGGATGAAATCTTTTATTTTATTACTTGCACAGCAAAGAAATGGGATCCAATCTTTTATATGTCAGTCGAAGAAAATTTGAAGTTGTCATCAACTCTGAGTGAACAGAAAAAAAATGTTTAAAGAAATTCTACCTTTCTTTGCCTTTATCTGTCAAACTACTAAAGCAAAATTTTCAGAATGGAAGACTAAAGAGGATTGTTTAAATAGCTTTCTAATGAAAATATGGCAATATTTACTCTGACTTCCATTTGAAATGGAATTTATTTGTTGGGTTTTTTTGTTTGTTTTTGTTTTGTTTTCATTTCTTTTCCTGTTTAAGATTTCCCTTCTATGATGAATAGTTAAATGGGATGCCTAAAACCCACTCTGGCAGAACTGCTGTATTTTCCATTCTGTGTATAATCCTCCAAAAATGGTTGATCATTCCTATTTAACATGTAACCTGAGTCTCACCAGCACATACTCATTTATTTATTCATTCATTCACAGCACCTGCTAGGTACTGGAAATGCAAACTGGAATAATAAATAGTCCCTGGCTCACGATGTCTACAGGCTAGTGAACGAGGCAGCACAACTGGATGGCTATGAAGGCCGAGGCTGAGGACCTAGGCTTGGGAGCCAGAGCACCTGGGTATGAGCTGGCACTGATGGAGTGCATGTGTCACTCCAGGGCTGCGTGCTGAGTGGGACGTTGGGAAAGGGTGAAAGCCGGAGGAGTGCCAACCTTTAGAAGCAGGCCAAGGAGGAGAAGTATGAGGAAGAGGACAACAGAGGGGCATGGTGAGGCGCAGGGGCAATGTCGTGGAAGCCAAAGGAGCCATTTCCAGGAGGAGAAAATGCTCAACGGTGTAAACCACCATGGGAGGCTCAGTGACATCTGGCCTGGAAAGGGTTGTTCGGATTTCAAGTTTGCTGACGGCCTCACCAGAGGGAGTGTCAGTAGAGAGGTAGGGGGAAGAATCTCGACGCTGAATTGAGGAGCAAATGAAATGATTTAGGCCAGGTGCAGTGGCTCATGCCCATAATCCTAGCACTTTGGGAGTCCAAGGCAGGAGGATTGCTTGAGGCCAAGTGTTCAACACCAGCTTGAGCAAGAACAAGACCCCATCTCTACAAAAAATAGAAAAATTAGCCGGGTGTGGTGGCACACACCTGTAGTCCCACCTACTCAGGAGGCTGAGGCAGGAGGATTGTTTGAGCCCAGGAGTTTGAGGTTGCTATGAGCTACGATGACACCACTGCACTCTACTTGGAGCAATGGAGCAAGACTCTGTCTCCACACAAAAAAGATGACTTAGTGGAGACAAAGAGAGGAATACTTCCTGTACTAAAGAGATGATGATTAAAAACCGCTTTCAATGTTTAAGAAAGCTTTTTCCATTAACAAGGAAGGGCAGAGAGTTATTGACCACCAATCAAACGAAGCTTAATCTTTAGGCTCCTCACCTGCCTGGACCCCTGCCAGGCCCGGGGAGGGACTCTGGCAATGTGTTCACATGGTCACATGTTTTTGTAAAATTTGCAAAAGTAAGATATTAGTATTTGAGCTGTAGTTAAGAACATTCTCTCTTTCCATTCTGACTTCTCTTCCTTCCTATTTCTTCTCCTGCCAGTTAGGTTGGAGTGGCCACAGGCTTTCAGAGGATTCAACTAAGGAGAAGTTGAGGATCCATTTGGCTTGAGTTTAGTGGGATATACTTTGTGGTTTACTTCCATACAGAATTTAGCTATGGTCAGCTGTCCTATGGAAGAATGGCTCCCAGGAATATTCTTACCACCCACTGCGATTACTAACCAGGGTTCCAACGTGGGGGCCCAGGCAGAAATCATTTCACTATATGGACATGCCTTTTGGTGCACAGCTCAGGATGTATGGGGAGAGTGAAGGAGAAATTAAGTTTGCAATGTATGGAACCAGAAGCTGACGATGGGAAGCTCTTCCAAATTTTATAACACGTACATTAAGAAACTTGGTAGAGGATTTCCCAAATTTTACAATTCTAAACTTCTAAATAATGCTGCCAATAATGAATTATGAAGCTGAAAGGAACTTTCTGAAACTCTGAAAAATAAAAAAAGGAATTTTGATCAAACCATGCTAAAAGGAAAAGGAAAGATGTATTTATCTATCCTATCATCTCTTAGAAAATGATATTACAAGATCTTTTACATGTGAAGATATGCTCAAAGAGAACGCAACCACAAATATTTAAAAAGTATCATAGAGTTATTTTGGGCAGTTAATAAATGTATTATGTTATTTTTGTTGACTTTTTGTGACATTTCTGGCATTTGTTAGCTTACAAAATTTGATTTATGATGCCTTTCTTATTCTAAATATTTACTTTTGTATCTAATTTTTATTCCTAATTTTGTGTTCTTTTCCTCACTCATTCACACACAGTTGAACAACCTTCGGGCCTCACAAAGCCTACATCTGCTTTGTGCTGTTAACCTCCGTGGCGGGGCCTTGAGAGAGGGAAGCGACCTAAGGTGGATTGACTCCCCTTCCTCCCTCCCCCAGATGAACGGAAGGAAAGTCACTGAAAGGTTCTGACTTTCTAGAAGGAGCCTTGTGCTAAGCACAGACCTCCTGCCTTCAGGAATGGCAGAGGAAGTGGCCAGATTCCCACCTGCACTCGTCAAGAGGACATTTCCAATCCCTCCAGAGCCCAGGGCCAGCCAGCCAGGGTCGGTAGATGCCGGCAAGACATAACAGCTTGTGGGATAACACGACAAGTGTTAAATTGAGTCGTGTTTTGAATATTCTCCTTGGAAGCCCAGGGATCTAGGGGTGGAAGCAGAGGGAACTGTGAGCTTGAACCCAATGTGGCTGGCTTTCACCCAGGCTTTGCTCCCCTGGGCTTATTTACTTCTATCTCCTAGGCTCTCTCCCCTACAAGGATGTAGGCTCCCTCAGGGCAGCAGCTGTGTCAAAACAGGAAATTACGTATATTACCCGTAATATTTGTACCCCCATAATATGCTGAAATAAAAAAAATAAATTAAATAAATTAAATTAAAAAAATAAAAATACACATCAAGAAAAAAACAAAACAAACCCCAGGAAATTAGAAACTTCACAATTTTGATTCAGCTTTGGTTAAGATTATAGTTGAAATCAGAGGCTACCTGTTCTAAAAATGTCTGGTAAGGAAATTTAAGCAAATAAAAATACTATTATCACAAGTGCTTTGAGAATACCAAGGCCAGAGCTAGTCTCAAAGACATCAGTAATATAAATTTTCACTAAGTTGGAGTTAAGAGCCTTTCAATCCAAGTCATAAAACCAAGTACTTTTGTTTGCTGCAAGCTTTCTTGTGAAATTCTATTTTAACTGCCATGATTTATTGTTACATAACCTTAACTGAGAGAGACTATGAGACTTGTTTTACTTTTTTCTGTAGAAAATTGAATTTACTTGTTGTACATTTGTTATGGAAAATTTGGTTACCATAGATCTTGCATTACTCAATCCATTATTTATGCATTTCTGATCTTATTACAATTAACCAAGCCAGGACTATAAATGTGGTATAGATTCACTTGGAGTTCGAAAGGCAACATGAACTTTTCCTCTTCACATAAGTCATGCAAGTTGGGTTGTTTCTTCATTTCTTTGTTTTTTAATGATGATAGTAGAATAGTTTTTGAAGTGTGATGCAAGAGCTTGACATTTCTCCCACCTAGGTCCCAGGATCTAGTAGAATGTGTAGGTAGGTACTCAGTAATACTATGTTTGTTGACTGACTTAGTCATTGACTTATAACTAACACTGGAAAAGTATCTGTTAGAATAGGGCTCAACTGAAGGTCAAAACATTAGAGTAGAACTTTCCTTGAGTTTTCTGAAATAATTTTCCTCCATTTGCCTCAAATCTTTAAATTAAATGTCTAAACATTCTTAAAACACATAACTTAGTATTACAAAGGAGGCTGAATCTAGTCAGAGATGAAATGTAGTCATCAACCACATCCTTTAAAACTGTTAATACCAATAACTGCTTCCAGCACACAATGGGTTAAACCTGGCATCTAGATGAAGCAGTAAATCAGGCGGCCACTAGAGGGCAACAAAGGGCCAGGAATTTATTGCAGAGCCACAAAAGCCTAGTGAGGTTGTGGGAATGACCTAGTTCCCATTTAGGCCGTTCATAGGAGCCAAACGGCAGAGGTGAGAACATTGCTGCAAAGAGCTGATGAAGACACAGCTGGCAATTAAAAAAATGTGATCCAAATCAGCAAAGCTAATAGATAACGTAGGAAACGCTTAAAAGGCACGGATGCAGGAATCAGAGAACAGAAGCATTACTAGAAGTATTCAGTATAGGGGTGAAAATACCAAGGACCAGGGAGAACATGCAAAACCAACATCCTAAATCACTAGAATTTCAAAGATCTGAGTACAGAAGGCAGAGGGCACATGGTGCCATAAACCTGGGCCGACAGTCTCCACCTGACTCACATCCTCTGTAGCCACTGTGTATTCCTGAGCTGTGTCCTGTGGGGAAGGAAAAATATTGACGACATGTGGGGTTCCTCTAACTGCCTGCATTGCCCTTCACCCCAGATGGCAGCAGCCACTCACCAACCACATCATCGTAACCGCTCTACATATCATCTTCCTCATCTGTTCGTTGCACATACTAATAACAGCCCAAGGTAGTTGCTTTTTATATGAAGAATTCAATAAAGACTTTGTTGTACAAAACTCAAAAATCTGAGCTGATGCAGACAAAGGATGTCAGATATTTCTCTTGTCGAGCAGGCACAGTTTACAATGCACTCAACCAGTCAGCCTGGTTACAACCAGTCACGTAACCTTGAAGCTAAAGATTCCTATCAAGAATTCTTTGGCAGTGGGGAAAGGTGAGGTGCAGAAATTTGCTTTATTTCAAACTTTGCACACAAAGTAAGACTTTATTAATATTTTATTGTAGTATATCCAATTTCCACTAATTATATTTTCATTAAATCAGTATGCGCTGTACCTACCCCAGGATTATTGTGAGAATGAAATGAATCTGGGCACAAAAGGCCTAGAGCAGTCCTTGCGGTGCTGTTTGTGTCAATCAGCGATGGCTGTGTAAAAACAAAACAAACAAACAAAAAAAACACACACATACACACCCAGAACTCAGAGGCTTAAAACACCATCTGTTAATCCTCACTCACCTGCCAGTCAGCTGGGGAGCTGGCTAATCCAGGCCAGGTGTGGCTGGCAGTTCTGCTGGGCTCAGCTGGGCTCACTCATGCATCTGTAGCCAGCTAGGGATTGCATAATCTAGGCTGCATTTAGCTTGGTTCCACCTATCTTTTCATGCCCCTGGGATGAGCACACTAGTCACAGCAATCACAGAAGTGTAAGACAGCGAGTGGAAACACGACAGCACTCTCGAGGCTCAGCCTCAGGACTGGAGCACCACCACTTCTGCCTCATTCTGTTGGCCAAACCAATCACATGGCCAAACCCAGATCCAAGGATGGAGAAATAGAATCTGCCAGGTGACAAAGACTATGTGCTGTTTGTTTGTTTTTTTAATTTTTTAATTTTCTATCTCCCTCAACTACAGTGCAAATGCCCTTAGAACAGGGATTCTGTCTGTCTTACTCCCATTTTACCATTGAGGAAACCAAGGCATGGAGAGGCCACATAGCTATCAAGAGTTAGAGGCAAGATTTGAACTAAAACAGTCTGGCTCCAAAGTCCATGCTATTAATCACTACACCACATTATCTCTCCTGATAAAAGATGTGCAAGAAATTGGATGCTGTGGATTCTGGGCCCCAAATTGGACCTAAATATCACAATGCTTTTTTCCTGAAGCCAGAGTGTCTAGAGGAAGCATCAAATCACTGTGTTTATTGTTGGATCAGATGGTGACACAGAAAGGATGCAGTAAGAAAACTACATTCATTAGAAACACAGAAGGGTCCATGAGACAACCCAGAAGGGTCATCTGGTCCATCCCTCTGCCTGTAAGTGAGGCTTCACACCAGCCTTATTAAGAACACTGCAGTCAGCAATCAGCTATGATTTTTAGTCTTCAGAGACTATTTCTGCAACCACCTCTGGAAATGCATGTCAGTGTCTCATAATTCTATCAGCAAATTTTCTTAATGTTAGACCTAAATCTTTCAGTTTGATTGTACTATGACTTAGATCAGCTCTCCTTTGTGTAGTTTAGATCAGGGGTTGCAAACTGGCAGACTGAGTGTTGAAACCAGTCTGCAGACATATTTTGTTTTGCCTGCACTGACAAAAATGTTTAAATAATTGCCAACATTTAAAAATAGAGAGAGTTCTATTAAAAATCCAGCTCTTCTTGAAATAAGATCCCTGAAAGGGTTTGCTTATAAGCAGAATTACCTACTCTTTGAAAGTTTGGTGGAAGTCCCCTATAAAACCTTTTGAACATGGTATTTTCTTTAAGGGATGATAGTAACAACTGACCCAATTTATTTGAGATCGTAAGACTATTCATTTTTCTATTGATTCTTGAGTCAATTTAAGTAAGTTATATTTTTCTAAGAATGTAACAATTTAACCTAAGCCCTCAAATTTACTGGCAAAATGTTGTTAATTATTTCTTCTTACTATCACAATGTCTATAGCATCTGTAGTTCTATTTCCCTTTTCATTCTTACAATTGTTATTTATATCTTTTCTCTTTTCTATGAGATAATTTTGCCTGAAGTCTATTTTTACTCTCTTTTCTATGAACCAGTTCTTGGTTTTGTTTATCTTCTCTATTGCATCTGTATTTTCTATGTCAATAATACTACTCTTGTTATTTCTAAATTCCTATTTTTTTCTTTGGGTATGATATGCTAGGTTTATTCTAAAATTTTTAAAGTTGGAATCTTAGCTAATTGATGCCGAGTCTTTCTTTTCTGATACAAACATATAGCTATCAATTTTTGGGTGTTATTCTAGCTGTACCTCACAAATTTTGATATGTCGTGTTTTACTGTTCAACTTTTAAAGTTTTTAAATTTACATTGGAACTTTTTTTCTTGACCCATGAATTGTGGTGGATTTGGTAAATTGGCCTTATTATTCATGCCAAACCTCTTTCTATACTACAGAAATATTGCAGAGGCTGAAAGCTAAATATTTTGTGTCAGACTCTCTTGCAGCTACAATTCTGAGGGTGAATTAGTTTCTTCCATTGGATGTACCTACACATAATTTGAAAGGTGGAACAGAAGTAAACATCATTTTTCTGCTGACAAGCCAGGTCATGGAATGTCTTATTTTTCTGCAGCAGCATTCCCATGTCTAGTCTCTCTGTTTTCTTGAGTGTTCAGAGTTAGTTTTGATGGTGGTAGCACTGAATTCAGAGTTCTCGTGTCTAGTCACTAGCTTGTTGATGTGGGGATATAGTTGTGACAGCTGCAGTGGCTGTTTCCTGATTTATGGTGCTATGACTTGAATGTTTATGTCCCTCCAAATTCATATGTTGATACTTAACCTCCAATGCAATAGTATTAAGATTCTAAGGTGGGGCATCATGGGAGTTCATTAGGTCATGAGGGCTCCATCTTCATGAATGTGATTAGGGTCCTTAGAAAAGAAGCCTAAGGGAGCTTGTTCACCCCTTCCACCATGTGAGGACACAGCTGGACGTCACTGTCTCTGAGGAATGGGCCATCATCACCAGATATGAAAAATTCTAGTGCCTTGATCTTGGACTTCCCAGCCTCCAGAACTATAAGAAATAAATTTCTGTTGTTTAAGGAATTTTGTTATAGCAGCCTGAACAGACTGAGACACTGGATCACAGCCTGGTGACCTACTCTTCAACTTGACAGTTCCCAGTGCCATCACAGATAGCCATGGGCTCCCCCTCCAGACACACACATGCATACACACACGTGTGCACACACACAGCCCCCTGGTTCCTATCCTACTGCCTGTGGCAGAGGCCAAGGCAGAACCCACAGGCATTTTGTTCTGGGCATGATCTCTGGAAACCCTCTCTAAAGTTCACTTCTCTGTCCCTTCCAACAATTTGTAATCACCTAATTCCTAGTCCCTTTCTGCTTAAAATATCTAGAATGATTTTTGTTTTTAAATGCTGAAAGATATAGGGATTTTTTTTTTTAGTTTTACCTATTTATATCCCACAGTTGGATTGTTGTCAGAGGATATGTTCAGTATGATAATGAATCTTCAAAATTTGTAGAAACTAGATTTGTGATCTATCATGTGGGCAATTTTATTAATATTCTATATGTTCTAAAATATTCTGTGTATTCTGTAATTATTCCTATATGTTCTTTATAAAATGCTTGCTAATTGTGCTAATCAAATCTATATCCTGATTTTTTTCTGCTTGATCCAAAACTTACTGAGAGTGTTGTGTTAAAATCTTTCATTGTAATGACGGATTTGTCACTGCCTCCTTGTAGATTTGTCATTTTGCTTAAAATATTGTGATGCCGTGTTATTAGGTACATTCAAGTTTAGAATGATTGTAACTTACCAGTGAAGTAGATCTTTCATCATTATGCAGTAACCAGCTTTTCTACCCTCTATGCACCTTTTTTTTTATGTCCTTATGTCTCATTTAACAGCATGATTTTATTTATTTTAAATCCAATCTGACATTCTCTATCTTGTAACTAGAGAGTAGTTCATTTATTTTTGTTAGGATTAAAGATAAGTTTCAATGTATTTTTACCATCTTAGTCCTCACTTTCTGTAATTGCCATTGCTTTCTAATATGGCTATTTCTAAGATCTTCTATATGTCTTGGTATGCTATGGTTTGCCTATGATGTGTCTTGATAGATTTATTTTTATCTGTACTACTTGGGATTTCTTAGGCTTCCTGAACCTGAGTGTTGGTTGCTTTCATGAAATTTAGAAAATTCTCAGCCATTGTCTCTCTGAATGTTACCTCATTGACATTGTCTCCTTCTGGAACTCCGGCTGGTCATCTGTTATCCTCCATGTCTCACTACCTCGCTCTTATCCCTCTGATCTGCATTATTAATAATTTCTTTGAATTTATTTTCCTATTCACTAGTTCTCTCTTCAGCTTCATTTAAAATTTGATATTTAATTCATCATTGGAATTTTTATTTTTAATTATTACTTTTTTATTGCTAGAAATTCTATTATTTTTTCAAATTTGCTTGGTCATTTTTTACAGTCTCTTTTCAAATTATATTTTCAAGCTCCTTTCATTTATTTAAACACATTAAATATGACTATTTTATACTTTCATCTGCTGATTCTAATATTCAAAGTCTTTAGAGTCTGTTCTAACATCTATTTTTCCATTTGGCCTTCAGTCATGTGCTTCATTTTCTTTTTCTTTTTAAATTTTTGACCTTGAAATGCTCACTTACTTGGAAGTAAAGGAATTCTCTGTATAAAAAAATCTCTGAAGCTGCTGTTGAGGTTGCATTCCTTCAGAAAGGTTTTATGTTTGCTTCTGCCATTTCCCTGGGGGCACTATCAACCCAGAACCATTCTAAATTTAATTATTTTTAACCACATTGGCTGCATAAATTTGAACCACAATTCTAAGGGAGCCAGCTTGTCATTACAAATTCTCATGGGAGATATTTTTATTCCCTTCCATCTGGTTTCAAGGTTGAAACAGGCAAGACTCTTTACTGTCCTCTTTAGCACATTAGGTTTATTTCTTGTTCATTCCTACCCTGTATAGCCTGTTGGGTTCTCATCTCCATGTGGAAGGGCCTCCTAACATGGACTTCTCCCTTGAACATGCCCTAGCCTTATCCTTTACCCCCTGACCACCACCCCCCTGCAACTATCAAAAAGGAAGCTCAAAGTCTTTAGGAGAAACCCTCTGTATTACCTCACAAGATCCCTGCTTTCCTTTCATTGTTTCATTGTTTAACCTCTGCAGACTTATTTTAGGGAAGCTCAACAATACATTTTGAAAAAATGTTTGTTTTGTTTTTTTCAACTAGAGGATCATTTAGAGTGTCTCTGCCATATGGCCAAAAACATCTACTCCATCCCACAGAGAGTGGGTCACCAGGAGGGTAGAGGTCCTCTGATTCTGGGTCCACAAGTGGCCAGTAGCAGAACAAGTTCCCGGTCAGTATTCTTGAGGCCTGTTTGGGCTCTGCAAGGTTCTGAGGAAGCCGACTGCTCAGAGGTCAGTGTTAGAAGGGTGTGAACATCCCAAGACCGCATAAGATATTTGGAATGACCTTTCTGTAAAGAACCACTGCCATGAGAAATCATCTCCTTATAAATGGATTCTAACTAACAAATGAAACAAAAAAGGTTATTGTTTCAGAATATCAGCATTTTGCAATGACAAGTGAGTTAGTTAGTCTAGACATTGAGAATCAATGGCTGCTAACATCAAGGACACACAAAAGAGACAGTCAGAGGTTATCAGATAAAAGAAGCCTTACCACCTAGCATCTTACCAAATGGCTCAAACCTGAGGGTGACCTAGCCTCTGGATCCAGCTGCCAATCTGCAGGGATCATGACTTCAGAGGACTACAGGAGATGACCTTACACACACAATCACAAGATCCATACCACAGAGTCTTCAGCCAATGCATTTTAAGAAAAAAGAAAGGATGGAGGAGAATGTGTAGATTAAAAGTGACTCGAGGGCCAGGCATGGCTCACACCTGTAATCCCAGCATTTGGGGAGGCTGAGGCAGGAGGATCCCTTGAGACCAGCTTGGGCAACATAGGGAGACCCTATCTCTAATTTTAAAAAAATAGTGACTTGAGGGAACATCAAATAATTTTCAAAAGGAGGAACGATGTTAAACTAGTGTCTAAGATGTTACATTTGTATGACAGACTAGAAAGAAATGCAAAGAAATTACTGCTATTAATATAAAAGTCAGAATAGTGGCCACTTAAGGCGGTTGAAGGCAGTTGTGATTGGGTGTTCACCTTGTGGTCATTCATTAAGCCAGCGGTCCCCAACCATTTGGGCACCAGAGACCAGTTTCATGAAAGACAATTTTCCACGGACTGGGGATGGCGGGGTGTCGTGGGCTGGGGGAGTGTGGTGTGGAGCTCAGGCAGCCCATTTCCTAACAGGCGGGTAATAGGCCGCAGCCTGGGGCTTGGGGACCACAGCATTAAGCTATACTTTTGTTTCATGTGGTTTTTCTATATTTGGTTTTATTTCATAGTAAAAAGGATCTACAGAAGTTGAGGGAGGGATTATTTCTATGTCAAAATATTATCTCACTGCCCAGTCTTTAATTAAGCAATCAATGGATTTTAGAATTAGACTCTAAGGAACCCAGGGAAACCTGCTAACACTCTTTTACAAACATATGGGTGCAGATATAAACAGGTCTTTATCTACTTCACATACACACACCATTCTTGCTCCCTCCGCGCCCTGTCCCTGCATTCCCCTCCCTAGCACGTCCAGACCTCATCACGTCTGCGGCATGTGCTGCCTTACCCCCCGCCTCCACCTCTGCCTGGATCTGAGCTCCCCGTCCTCTGAGTGCCATCACTGTCCCCGGCTCTCTCACAGGATTTATCTAGATCTGTCCCATTTTACAATTACTTCCCCTCCTTCTGGGTTATACAGTCATAAACCCACTGCAAACAGTGTATAACTCATGTCATGTGTCCCTTTAAGTATGAGCACAACATTTTGCACAATATAGCCATTGATAAGCATTTCTTTTTAAGTACGAGAAATTTACTGTCTTTTCTTTCTTGGCGAGTAATTAAGTTAAAAAGCAACTGTCTCCATCAGCTGCCTTTTAACAGTCACATTCTGTTAATAGAGCACTGATTGTACTTAGTATTCAGTTATAAGTCACAAAAGTCTATAACTTGCTTGTCAGCTTCTCTCTGTCATAGACCAAAAAGAAGTATCAAGAATTAGCCGGCCCGGCTCAGAGGCTCACGCCTGTAATCCTAGCACTCTGGGAGGCTGAGGCGAGAGGATTGCTTGAAATCAGTTCGAGACCAGCCTGAGCAAGAGTGAGACTCCGTCCCTTCTAAAAATAGAAAAATTAGCTGGGCCTAGTGGCGTACACCTGTAGTCCCAGCTGCTCAGGAGGCTGAGGCAGGAGGATCGCTGGAGCCCAGAAGTGTGAGGTTGCAGTGAGCTATGATGATGCCACTGCACTGCACTCTACCCTGGGCGACAGAGTGAGACTCTGACTCAAAAAAAAAAAAAAAAAAAAAAAAAAAAAATTGGCCAAAGCTTTGAGGAGAAACGCCAACGGTGCTGGCAGCAACATTCCAGCAGGGGGCAGCAGAGGGCCGCGCGCAGGGCGGCAGCCTGCGGGGCTCCTGGCTCCCAGGATGTGTCCGCGAACCCAGGAGGGGAGGCGGACTCGGGGGAATCTATCTCAAAACAGAAGATTTATAGAGTTAAAGAATAAGCAAGCTGGGATGTTTCACGAGTCTCTCGGCTATCAAAGTGCTCACAGCCCTGACAGGATCTGCACTTGTTCAAAGCTCACACCCCTCTGACAGGGGCTGTCAGAAGCCTCCGTTTCCGTTTTCCTGGCATCCCGGAGCAGCCTTCCTCCTGACCCCAAATCTACCTCTTGGAAAACCACCTTCCTTCTGAATACCGTTTCTCCCTGGAACTCCTCTGACGGGCAGTTCCCCCTCTGTTCTCGGAGAGTCTGGCCGGTTTTTGAAGCAACCTTATCTTTTCCTTCTGTGGTCTGCCCCTGCCTCAGGTAATTCCAGCCAGCAGCTCTTTCCCGCCAACCGATGGCCCACCTGCCTCTGGGACGAAGCCACCCTTATTTGCAGGCACAGAGAACCTATGTCAGCACAAAATGTATTCCAGACTTTAAAGAGTACGTGTTTAAAAGGGAACTCTCATCGCAGTTTTACTCTAAGCATTTGCCTCACAAGAAGATCATCTCTGGCCATTGGGGATGTTACATTAACCTAAATTTGGCCTGAGGATGCCTCCACACTTGAGTTCTTACTTAACGAACTGCAGCCTGGCTTAGTACGGAAACTAACCGAACACCTAAGTTAGTACATGTTTGTAACAAACAGCTGAGTCTCAGCCGGTTCTGTCACCTGACTCGGTCACAGGTGACAACTGATTCAAATAAGGCAAACGCTGAGCTGTAACCAATCAAGCCGTAATACTGTGTTTCCCCGAAAATAAGATCTACCCATAAAATAAGCCCTAGCAGGATTTCTAAGCATTTGCAATATAAGCCCTACCCCGAAAATAAGACCTAGTGATGGGCGTGGCTGCGCAGCGTGTCTGCACAACCCGTGCATTTCATCGCAGAGCGGTGAAGAAGACAAGCAGCCCTTCTCATCTGCCCCATGAGAGCTCTGTTGCTGGACAT